>BJEL01000056.1:0-1200000 GCA_019972355.1 Drosophila kohkoa
TAACACAACGCGAAACGTGAATAAACTCATGACAATCTGCCAAGAGGAGAGAGAGAGAGACAGTGAGAGAGATGCCACAGTCCAAAGGGGGGGTGGGGGTTGGGGGTTGATAAGATAGCATTACAAGCATAACTTGACTCATAATTCAGGCCAAGTGACTTCTAGTTTATTATAAACAAAATCGTTTGAATATTTATTAGCACTAAAAGGCAACAAACAACAACAAAAAAACACTAAAAGAAATCAATCAAAAACAACCCTGAACAAAAGGAATAAAGAAGAATAATAATACGTACACTATATCGAAGAGAGAAAGCAGCAACAACAAAAACAACAACAACAGTGACAACAATGACAATGGGAAATATAAATACAATATAAAAAAAAAGAAATACCCAAATGAAATGAAATGAAAGCAATGAAATGTGCGTGATGATTGGGGAGTTCACAGAAAAAGTAAGGCAACTGGAATTGCAACTGGAATGGGAATGGGAAGTGACACGCGGGAAGGGGAACTGGAATGGGAACAACAAATGTCTCTGTCACTGGAGGCAGCTCAAGTCTCGTGGGGCGTCCTTCCTTTCAATTATCCTCACACACATTTTTTTAAACATCTTTTGTAGCTACTTTTTGAAATATTAATGCGGATATCATATAAGAATATTTTGGAAAAAGAATAAAATATATTTACTAAACAATTTATTACGCTTTGTGAGATATATTCAATAGTTCCATAATAATAATAATTTCATATTATTTTAATTTAGTCTTTGATTTCACTTCACATATATTTTTTTAAACATCTTTTGTAGTAACTTTTTGAATTATTATTCCGGACATCATTAGAATACTAAGAAATAAGAAAAATATATATTTACTCAACGATTTTTTACACTTTATGAGATATATTCAATAATTCAATAATAATAATAATATAATTTTGGAATTATTTTGTTTTAGCCTTTGACTTCACTTCATCAGAAAATTGAGAGTTGAAGAACAGATAATAGAATTCACATAAGAAAAAAGAAAAAATATATTACTTAACGATTTTATGAATAATTACTTTGAAAAAAGAATAAAATATATTTACTAAACAATTTTTTACGCTCTGTGAGATATATTTTATAAAAATAATAATATAATTTCATAACTATGATATTTCATTTTATCGTTTGACTTCACTTGATCACAAAATTAAGAGTTGAAGAACAGATAATAGAATTCACATAAGAAAAAAAAAAAAATATTACTTAACGATTTTTTACCCTTTTTAAGATATATTCCATAATTGTAAAACACAAATAATAATAATAATATAATTTCATAAATATATCATTTTAGCCTTTCACTTTACTTCATAAGAAAATTGAGCTGAAGTGCTTGAACAGATAATACAGATCAGATAATTCGCTATCATCTACATTATGCATGTAAATTCCGTTTAGCTCTATTGTATAATCGCTCCTCATTTACTCTTTAAAAATTCTTGGAATTCACAATTCTTGATAATTTCATTTAATGTGAAATAAACAGTATAAGTATTTTTCCAGATAATAATTTCTATACAGTTCTCAAATTAGTTTTGCCTTGAGACGTTTTGTTCTTAAATTGTTTGCATTTGGGGGAATTCTTTTTATTTCTTTGTAACATAATATTTAATTCTCAACTTATTTGGGTATTTTTATTTATATTTTTACATTCTTAAGTTTTCTCTATCAACATGCTTTATTTTTCTAACTATTCCCAATAAATCGATACACTTTCTCTGCTTGTATTTCGTATATAGTATTGACATTCACATTTTTTTTTATTGTATTACCATTTTGGTATTTGCTTATCTAGCTATCGATCAATATTTCTCACTTTCTACCTATTCACATTCTAAACTCGTCTCCTTTCCATTAATCCATCTATCTGTCTTTATCCACCCTACGCATCACCCCACAGTAACTTCCCACTCTCACTTCCATCACACACACACACGTACAGTCAGTCACTTAATCACACACCAACACACACACACACACAGACGCAGCCATACAATGCGAACAGTTCCAAAGTCCAAATTGCGACTTGGCGCGTTTTTGCCTTCCATTCATTTCCAGCTGCAGCTTCAGTTACAATTTGCAGCTGTTGTTGTTGTTGGTGTTGTTTCTTGTCTGCTTTGTTATCTGCTTTGGCACATTGCATAACGGTTTATTAGTGAAGGCTGTTAATACAACTACAACAACAACAAGAATAACAGGCAAAGCGACAATAATAAGCAAACCAATGCCGAAGCACGTCTCCAACAAAATTTCCAATGCCAAATTTAGTTTTTGTTTTGATTTTCTGCTTTTGTTTTTGTTGTTGTCATTGTTTTTGTTTATCTTTGTTTTTTTTTTTACCTTTTGTTTACATTTTGCACGCAACTGCTTTTCCAATGCAATTGCGTTGTTTAACGACCTTCGCTTAAGACCAAAATAAAAAAAAAAAAAAAACAGTTTCATAAAATTCTTTAATTATTTTTTTGTGTTTGCTGCGATAGTTATCGAAAACGATTTCTGCAACTTTATATGCAAAAATTTAGTGTTGTTTTATGGTAGTTTCTGTATTTTTAGTAATTTCCAGCGCTTCCAGTTAACAGAAATCCATTAAAAGCGCCAACTTTCTGTATTCTCAATTACAGCGAAAAATGTATAAAAATAAATCATCAACGAAATTCGCAGAAATTCACTCGGACGAAACAGCAACAAAAACAACAACAGTAACAACAACAATAACAACAACAATAACAATAACAAGTCATTTGGGAAAAGCCAAATCACAATCAGTAACTGGTACTGACTTTAAGAGCGAGACGGCGCCATCAGCAGCAACTGCAAGAGCGAGACAGCGCACACGATGTGGGAGTGTGTGAGGGAGAGAGAGAATGTCGAAGAATCGAACGGAGATTTGCAGCTGTATTTTTAGCTTGAAAAGTGATTAACTATATACACTCATAACATAAACTAATTCCGCATGCAAATGCATAACTGCAGTTGAGCATATTATTGAATTTCAATTGAAATTTCCACTATCGAAATGAGATCGAAAACTATAGCTAAGCAAAATCTAAATATTTATGAATGTTGACTGATATTAAACTTGAAATTCATCACTTTCTATAACATACTTACTAGATCGATAAATCTTTATCTTATTATATTAACCTTAACAAGTTTATTCCTTTTATTGAATATTATTGAATATCACTTAAAGTTCTTATACATATATTCACTTTTGCTATATTTACTTGATCGGAAACTATAGCTAAGCAAAATTTTGAATTTATTTTGAAATTTAACTTAAAATTTATTGTACCACTTGCTACTAGCAAGAGGTGGAGAACTTTCGATAGTCTGCGCCTTCGATAGTGATTGATAAGGAAAATCTATCGTCGATAGTAAAAGAAAATAATTTAATTAGTTTTTAAAATAATCCATTTTTGTTTAAAGTATGAGAGTATGAAATTGGTTTTCCAATCTTTATCTAAAAATAATAAATAATTATTATTCAAATAATCGAGAGCGTGTCGATAGTGGCCACCCATCGATAGTCACGATAGTGCCATCGATAGTTCTCTTCATCTCTACTTGCTATTCTTACTAAATCGATGAATATTTTTCTATCTTTACTAAAAGAGTATATGGCAATTATCTTGGTTTTAACAATTTTATTAATTTTATTGAATATTATTATCACTTAAAATTCTTATGTATTCACTTTTGCTATATTTACTTGATCGGAAAGTATATATCAAATGTTCTTGAGCGATAAGTGAAAATAGATATTTTTTAGTATATTATTCTTAAAAACAAACTGCAACTTTTTCTATTTAATTAAGTAGTATATAAAATACTATATTTATTAAAACTTTATAGTTTTTTATCGAAAAGTGAATCTATGCAGATACAGCAATTAATCTAATATATTAATCTTAAATCTTCCTTTCCTAAATAATAAAATATTATTAGAGTTCCATTGCTTTGATGCACACTTTTCTAATAGATCTAAATTATTAACTTTATCAATTATATATATTAACTATAGCAATTACTTTAATACTTTAATACTTCATTATAAATATAAATATCATTGCTTAAACAAACCTTTTTCTATCATATCGAAATCTTTAGCTTTATCATTCTCGATCACCAATTACTAGAGCAATTATCAATCAGTTTACATTTCAATGAATTGACTTTACTTTCAAAGTCAGTATATTCGGTTTAATACAGTATTTAATTGCGGCACGTGTTTCGCTTGTACTAAATTTAGCCACAACTTGTTTTCGAAGAGTAGTTAAATCTAGTATGTCGTAAATTAATCCCACGAATTCCAATCGATCTGTGCAAAATGTGTGATCTCACTTTCAAAATCTTCAGCAAAAGTATTTTTAGTCACCATCATCAGCTTCAGCTTCAGATAGTGTTTTGTTTTGGTATTTGCATTTGATGCCATTAAAACAGACATTTAATTATTTTGCATTTACTTTCGTTTTTATGTGTTTGTTTTAATTAAATCGCGCACGTGCCGAGATATTTCATAATCATTTCCAAAGAGTCGAAACCACAAATGGCAAACACCAAACAAAGCATTAAATTCATGGACCGAAAATAGCAAAACTTGAAGTGGGCATTAAATCGGTGGTGAATAATATCGTATGATTTATTTTAGTTATAAAAAGAAATAAATATATATATATACATATTTTAATAATAATAATGTTGCAATCGTTAATTAAAAGTCTAATAATTCCTGATTATTATAAAAAAAAATTCTTAATGATTTAAATTGCATTGTTTTCTTAGACTTTAATTATTTCATATTATTCAATGAACTCAATTTTGAAATTTAATATTTTATACTAAAACAGAGTAAATTATTTTGAAAACTACAAATAAAAGCATATAAGTGCGGTATTATTCTTAAAATAAACCAAGTAGTATACCACAAAAATACTAAAATATACCGAAGTGTAATATGTGATTTCAGTCATTTCATATAATTTGTGGCATCAAATTCCAAAATATGAAATTTCTCAATAAATTATATTGATTTATTTTCTTAATTAAAAATCAAAATTTACAATACTATTTTTATATTTTATACACAATTTCAGAATTTAATATTACTTAATAAGTTTAAAATAAATATATAAAAAGAATATGATAAATTGTAGTACTTTATAATTTTAATGAATAAAGTAAAATCTAGAATTAACAGTTGAAATATTTGTTATCATTAATTTGAAGATATTCACTGATAAATTGTATAGAATGTAACTTCTCAAAAATTACATTATTTTCTCAACTCAAAATCAAAACATAAATAAGAGTTCAATATTTAATGAACTTCATTTGTAAATTTCATATTTTTCAATAGATTGTAATAAATAAATATTTAAGTCTTACCATTTGATTTCATGAAATTCTAAGTATTCATAGAACCATATTTAAGAAGTTAGTATTTAAAGTTGAATTTGTAATTTTATAATATTTGAGTGAGTTAAATTTAGTAATGTTGAATTCATTTCTTTAATAAAAATCGAAATTGAATTCTGATAATTCCAAATTGTACACAATTTTAGAATTTCATATTCCTAAATAAATTATCGAGACTTTAATTAAATTTTTAGTATTTCATATTTCAAAATGTAAATATTTGATTTCATTAAATCCTAAGTATTCAATAAAATATTTAAAAAACTGAATATGTAATTTTAAAATATTTTAGTGAAAATATTCAGTGAACAAAATTTTGGAATATTGAATTCATATCTTAAATACAAATAAATCCTAAAATTTCCGATTATTTATTGTGCATAATTTTAGAATTCTATATTTCTCAAAAAGTTGAAGTTTGTAAAATTCCAAATAAAATTAAAAATTATATTCCTAATATTCGATTTCAATTCCATTGATTTCTAATTATTTCCTGAAATTTCTAATATTCGATTTCAATTCCATTAATTTCTAATTATTCCCTGAAATTTATAATATTTGACTTTAACTCAATTCATTTCCAATTATTCCCAGAAATATTTTTCAGAATTTGACATTATTCGAATTATTTTCTTTACTAGATCGTATTTCATTTCTGAAAATCTCTGCAAATTCGCCAGCTAAATATATTTAAAATTTGCTTGAAATAGTTTTGCAGAAAAGTGATTCATTTGGATGTCAGCAACGGATGCAGCAATTAAGCAAAAGTCAGAAAGCATTTGACTTGAATACTTTTGTGTGTTTTCTCATCTCAAAGAGGCACTCAAGAGGGTGAGGGAGGAGGGAGGAAGAGGAAGAGGAGGAGGAGGGGAATTTGTCGGTGCATTGAGACTTCCGGGTTTATTAAGACAGATGACAAAAGATGACATGAGAATTTCTTGGCAAAGTGAAATTGACAGCTGAAGGGTGAGAGTCAAAATACATAGAAAACAATAAATACCGAAAAATACTAGGAAAATGTGGCTCCCCCTAGTCTCCCTCCCCCTCTCTTCCACCCCCCTCTTTTGAGCTGCCTGTCAGTCTCTTAAGGCGAACGGCAAAATGTTGACCAATTACTTGGAAAATGCAACAATGTTGCAGCCAAAATGCCCAAGTTGAGTGGGGCACAAATGTCAACCATTAAGTGACAACTCAACCGAGGAGGGGGCAGGAGGGTGGAGGAGGAGGGGAAAGGGGAAAGGGGCAGGAGGAGAGCGCAATGAGTGGCGGAGATTGTCGCAAATTCAATTTCCGCAACAAGAACAACAAACCGTGACACTCTGACTGGCAACAACTGTGGCAACAACCGAGTGTGGCAGCCACTAAATTTCCCCCTTCCCCACTTCTGCCACACGTTGCACGCTCTCTCTCTCTCTCTGTGTGTGTGTGTTTGTGCATCTTCCATCTCCATTTTGGCTTTGGTGTTAATTGCTGTCACATGGCAAGCGACAAGCAAAAGGATGCAGATCCATGCGGGCTGCCTGCCTGCCTTTCTCCCTCTTCCTCTCTCCCCCCAGTCTCTCTCCCTCTCCTTTCTTCCCCTTCATTCGCTTCATTTTTGTGGCCATTCTCCGGTTGATGATTCAATTGCTCGAGCAAGTGCAGCACTCGCAACCAGTTGACACTTGTCACAGACTGCGATTCATGTGCCACAGCCGCCTCTCTATCTCTTCCTCTTCTTCTCTTTCTCTCTCTCTCTCTCTCACACTCTTGCTGCCTCTTCTCTCTGCCCCTTCTGCCTGTCATAAGTGATTTTTACAAAGTGTTTGCCTGCGTGAATTGTTGCGCTTTTTCGGTTTTACACCGTTTGCCACGTGACATTCGCTTGACACTTAACGGACACTTGTCAGTCAGACCTTCTCCCTCTCCCTCTCCCCTTTTCTCTCTCTCTCTCTCTCTGTTAGCTTTTCCTCCTTCGTTGCCTTCTGTTAGCGACCTCAGCGCAAAGAACTGCGACAATATTGCGCATACGCCCCGTTTCGTTGTGCTCACCTGCAAACTGAACAACAGTGACGTCTTCATTTGACTTGTTAATACACTGCAATGCACTTTTTCATGTCTATTGAATATTACAGAATTGATAATTCCTACAAATTTAGTAATGATTATGTTAAACTTATACTTGAAAGATACTTTTGTATGGCGAAACATCAATCGCGTTCTTAGTTGCTTTTTCTGACAATCTGGTATATTTGGAATGTATAACTACATTGAAATAGCACATACAGTGTTTGGTATACTTAAGCATTTTTTGGTATTTTAATTTGTATGTAGTTGCTTTGTCTGAGACTTTGGTATATTTTGTAGTCTATGGCATATTTTAAATGTCGAACAATTTGAATATACCAAATACAGCCTTCGGTATATTTAAGTATTTTTCGGTATTTTAATTTGGCCTTAGTTACTTTGACTGACAATCTAGAATATTTTTAGTGTATAACTACATCGAGATACCAAATGAAGTATTCGGTATATTTGTAGTATTTTCCAGTATTTTAATTCAGCCTTAGTTGTTTTGCCTGACAGTCTGGTATATGTTCTGAATGTAGAACTACATCGAGGTAGCAAATACAGCCTTTGGTATATTTATGTATTTTATTTTGGCCTTAGTTGATTTGTCTGAGAATATGGTATATTTTGTATTTTTATATTTAAGTATTTTTTGGTATTTTAATTTGTCATTAGTTGCTTTATCCGTCAATCAAATGTATTTTAAATATAGAACAGCTTTCGGTATATTTATATATTTTTCGGTATTTTAATTCGGTATATTTTTATAAAATTTGGTTATATTTCAAATGGGTTACTGGTATCTCATAGTCAATCACACGCGACGGTAACTTTCTAGCTTTTTAGTCTTCTTGTTTTTTATATCTTTTATGTTTTCCAATACTCTTAAGCGATAATTTTAAACTTGATATTGCTTGGCAAAGTATATTAGTAAATTTTTTGAAGGATGCAGAACATACATTTTGAAATCCCATACTTTCAAATACTTTCAAATTCAAATCCTTTAAAAAAGAGCAAATATTTCTAATAAAATAAATTAAATTTTTAAAGTAATTTCTTTAGTTTTAATAAATTAATTACCTTAATTCCCTATTGTCATTTTTATAATCTAAAGACTATTCTTTATTATTCTTTTTAAATCAATTTTTTTTAGCTTTAATATTTTGATTACCTTAAGTCAAAATTGTCTTATTCATTATTGTTCTTTTCCAAATCAATTCAGAAAAGTTTCAGTTACCTTCCTTCCACTTCCTTTCATTTCCATTGTCTACCGCATATACCCGATCAATATTGATTGCGCGGTATGCATGCAAATAATGATTGGACAATGCAAATGCTGTCAGATCCATTTCGCGAACTTTGTTGCTGGTGTGTGCAACATTTGTGTGCCGTTAGTTGCGGCATTCGATTGTTGCAGTTGTCGTTGCTCTCGTTGTTGTTGTCGGTATTGTTGTTGTTGTTGTTGTTCGTTGCTGGCAAACATTGTCGCCAGCTGTAAAGCTGTAAAAACCATGAAAAGTGCAACGCGGCGTATGAGTAACGATAACGGCCGCAACTACCTCGGGGATTATATCACCATGACGCCGACTGTGGCGCCAGCATCGCAGCCAGCGCCGACGTCGTCGTCGTCGTCGTCGTCGTCGTCGTCGTTGTTGTTGTTGCTGGCAATAACGAGCGCAAATGTTTACGAGCTTAAAAATAAAAATTCACCGAATGGTAATAAAAGAAATAAATATGCGGTAGAACCTCGCGATACGGAGGTGGGCGAATCTTAATGGGAAAACCCCAAAGAGGGGGAAGGGAAACAGGGAAGAGGAAAGAGGAAGACTGCTGAGATTTGAGTTTAGGGTGAAGGTTAAGGTGACCAAGCAAATAACTTAAGCTGACTGCAGCAAATATTTACAAGCGCCAGACGGAAGTAAAGAACGAGAAGACGGAATAGAAGAAGTGGGGAAAGTGCAGGATGTAGATGCAGAAAGTAAGAAAATGAGGATTTAAATCGTACTTATATGTTATTAAATAGTATTGTTTTGATTAATACAACAAATAAATAAATAGTAGCCTAAAATTCATATATAAATAGAATAACTGAAAAACAAATGTTAAGAAGCACTTAAAAAAATTAAATCAGCTTGCAAGCTACATTTTTTAATAATTTATTCAATTTAAAAACCTGATAAAAAAAAATGATTTTAGCAAGCTAAATATAATACAAATTATTTAAATTTCGATGCAAAGAAGTAAAAAAGTTATATAAAAAAATTAGAAAATTTGTTCTAAAAATTTTCAATGTATTAAAAAAAATAGTTTTTATCACATGTTTGTAAATTTGTTAAATTGAAATACATAATAAATTAATAAATAAACGTTAAACCGAATTCATTTTAAATTAAATAAAATATATTCTAAAAATAAAAATGTATTTTAAATTATTTATTTATTATTGTCAAACTATAAAGTCGAAATACAACATAAAAAAAAGGTTTGGATTTTTTAATTTTATTTTTTTATTTAAAATAAAAATTGTATATCTATTTTGAACAAGCGCTTCAATTTAAATTTTTGAATAATATTACCAAAATTTTAAAAATGTATTATTAAACAAATGATGTTAATATAACAAATATTAATTGTTCAAATTTGTTATGCAATGAAATATTTTGTAGTTTATATTATTTGTTAAATGTAAATACATAAATTATTAAAATATTCGAGCAAAAAACATGCATAATTTTAGTTCACATTCAAAATGCAATAATTTATATAAACCAAACTGAGTTTTAGCAAATAAATTTCAAGTTGCAAGTGTTCGTTCTTTGAACCTTACAAAATTGCAATTACGTTGCTTAATTGCATAATAGTTTCGCATTTAATTTAGAGCTCGAATCGTAGAACTGGAAATATCCGACTTGCAGTTGTTGTAAACAATATTTAATACATTTTGAGTACATTCTAAGGCGATTGAGCTATTCAAACATGAAATTAATCTACTCAGGTCAATGATCTTTGGCTGATCAAAATGTTTGCTGATAAGAAGGATTAAATTTTCCATTTCCAGTTTGAATAAAAGTTATAGCCAAAGCGAGTCGAGCACACCTGTCCGATTTGCAGCTATAGATAATGCTATATGAATATATATTCACAGTTGCATTCACCTCATGCAAAATGGGAATCGCGTCAGTTTTTGTTTTTGTTTTTGTTTTTAGTTTGTGCATGGCGGAGAATAGATTGCAAATAAACTATGAAAAATGTGCGGCAAGTGCAGCTCGTAAGTTTCGCCCTATCTCGCTGTCTCCCTCTATTTCCGCCACCCCTCTCTACCTCTCTTCTCCCTCTCTTTTCGCCACTGTGCTAATGTTTATGTACTTGAGATACTTCGAGGTACTTCAGTTGTCTACACGCGCATTGCAGCCAATGCACTGTGCACAGCACTTGCTTCTCCCTTCCTCCTTCCCCTCTCCCCTTTCTCCATCACCTTCAAATGCGCGCCAACTTCCCTTCATTGCAGCTGCCCCTTGCAGCCCCTTCGCCACGCTTCTTTAGCTCAGAGTCAAACACGCGCCTCTTTTTTTTACGAGCAACGCGCAAAACTAACACAAAAACAAAATACAGCAAAAAACAAAAATAAATAATTGAACTACCTAATGAACTAAAAGTGATCGACGGATTGATACCCTTTAGATAAGACATTAGTGAATTATACCTAAAAATACTGCTTTAGTATTTATAACTAACTTGTATCTCAAACACTTTTCAAAAATGAAATCATCTTAAACTGAAAAACTAAAATTTAAAAATAATAAAAACCAAATAAATGCTTTACTTTAATAAAAAATCTAAAATTATTTAATGGACTTAGTCCTCAATAAAAAGCAAAACCATATACCAAATTAGTATACCACAAAAATGTTCAAAGTAGACCAAATGCTATATTCGGTATACATTGAAAATATACCATATTGTTCAAAATATGCCCATACAAAAGTATTTATTTCGAGAATGTAGATTCGAAATTACTCTCATTATTTTAATTATATGGGTGTTGCAAAAATTTTAAGCAAACTTGATCTTTATTATTATATCTTGATTAAATCTTTTTATCCTATAGGTTCTGAGATCTAAATGTTCATACTGACAAACGGACATGTCTATATCGTCTACATTATTGACTCTGATCAAGTTTATATATACTTTATAGGATCGAAGATTTCGCCTTCTACCTGTTACACAAACTTCCAGTAGGCGCAACGTTATAATACCATTTTATCCCGACGGTAGTGAATAGAAAATGGTTTTTGACTCTTTCATACTTAAGCAGGTTATTTATATAGTATAAAAGCAAAGTAATGTAAGCAACGTGATTGAATACTATTTTTTGATGACAACATGGAATTATTGAAAAACTTCATAATTAGTATAAATCAGTTAATAGAAATACTTTAAATTTATGAAATTTTTGTGAATATTTTTTAAATGAATAAACAATTATTTCATAAATAAGAATTATAACTTATAATGTAGCAGTTTTCAATTTTGTTTGGAATTAGGAATACAAATTTCGAAAGTGGTGCTATGCTTATATTCCCTAAATAAAAATAAACAGCAAAGAATATCATAATAATTTCAGTTTTAATACATTAGCGGATGATTAGAGTATATAACTTCTTACCTTACCTACTCAAAATCATGTTAAACTACTAATTAAATTCCTAGACATCAAGAACTTATTAAACAACATAGTTTTTATATTATGTATTTTGTATAATAATAGACATGTAAATAAATAAATAATAGAGTATATAAAAAGAAATGTTTTGAACCTTTTTCCACCTTAAGCATTAGTCAAAAATATAAACAAAATATTCTTAATTTCGCAACTTGTATATCAAGACTGTATATCGAGGGAACCTACTTTATAGTCTGTCATAGCCGATTTTAGTTTTGTGTGAAATACTCTAACGCATAAAAACTAAACTACGATAATGGCAAATGGCAGATAGAAAGAAGAAGCAGCAGCAGCGGCAGCAGAGGCAGCGGCGTCGGCAGCGGAGACCCCAAACGGAAAGAGCGTCCCACAGTCGCAGACCTGGAACCCATTTTCAACAAAGTTGTTGTTGTTTGCGTTGCTGTTGTTGTTGTTGTTTGTGTAGTTGTTAGTGTATTTGTTGCTGTTGACGTTTTTACGCGAGTTTGGTTTTTGTTTTTGTTTTTTACTACAAAGTAAATGTCAAGTGCGAATCAGTGAGCGAGTGAATGACTGACTGCGAGTGAGTGTGTGTGTGAGTGTGTGTGAGCATAGTGAGTGTTTAGTGTAGTGAGTGTAGTGAGTGTGTGTGCGTAATAAGCATTACACCCGACGCTCTGTATTATAGTAAATGGCCTTGGGAACGTTTGTTAACCTCATTTTGATAACCAAAACAAAAAAATCGTCGCTCGGCACGCAGGCAACAGGGGCGTGATAGTGAGTGAAAGAGAGCGATAGATAGAGGAAGAGAGAGGCGTGCCGCAGTGTAGAGGGTGCGGTCAGGGTTACGAATGCAAAAAGCGAGTCGCGTAATATTCGACGACCAGGAAAACATGTAACGCCAATAAGCGTGTCACGCAGTTAATATTCGAAAAAACAGAAAGCGCAAAAGGAAAACACACACAAAATGTGAAACAAAACAAATACTACGAGCAAATTGGGAAATGGAAAATGGGAAACAGAAACAGCAAAGAAATGAAATGAAAACTAAAGCAAAAACATAAACAAATAATGGCTTGCCCAATATTTGAACCATTCTCTAGGCTACCCAAAAAAAAGGCACGTGTCGCTTTTCTACTATAAAAGGAAAACAAGGAAATGTATTCGAGGAAAGTTGGCGCGGGAAATTATACAAAAATATGGCACATTGACTGCGAAGCATGAAATGGCAACATTTTTGAAAGCTAAAGAGCGCAATACAATATAACTTATTAAAATAAAATCTTTATTATTCAACATAAATTTAAAAACTTACTTTAAACTGAAACATTGAATAAGGTAAAATATAATTTAAATGACGCAATTCAATTTTATATTCGAGTATACATATAATTATGTATAAATTGTAAATTGGGGAAACTTTTATTAAGTTTAAATATAAAATAAATGTAAGACAAAATACATGAATTTGAGTAAAAAATAAAAGAAAAAGAAACACGTACAATATAAAATACAATACAATATACAATATAACTTAAATAAATTAAATCTTTATTTTCAACATAAATGTTAAAACTTGCTTTAAACTGCAACATTGAATAAAGTAAAATATAATTTAAATGACGCAATTCAATTTTATATTCGAGTATACATAATTATAGTAAATTGGGACAACTTTTATTAAGTTTAAATATAAAATAAATGTAAAACAAAATACATGAATTTGAGTAAAAAAAACGATAAAAAAGATGTACAATATTAAATTCAATACAATATACAATATATCTTAAAATACAATATAACTTAAATAAATTAAATCTTTATTTTCAACATAAATGTAAAAACTTGCTTTAAACTGCAACATTGAATAAAGTAAAATAATGAAGTAAATAATGAATGACGCAATTCAATTTTATAATTGAGTATAATTATAGTAAATTGGGGAAACTTTTATTAAGTTTAAAAATAAAATAAATGTAAAACAAAATGTATGATTCTAAGTAAAAAAAAATAATACGATAAAAATTATGTATAAAATCAAATGATGTTTTAAATAACTTGGTTATTATTTATTTTTATTTTACTGATAATTGAAAGCAGAGAATTGAATTCATAGATTAAGTATACGACCTTAAACTGCAAAAAAGTTTTTTAGGTGAAATAGAGTTTAATAAAAATGATTTGAACATTAAAGTTTATTGTTAAAATTAAAAATGATATTATTTCAAAATTATTATTATTATTAATCAGATATTAATTAAAAAAATAAAATTGAAATTACTTGGAATCTGTTCACTGAATTTTGCAATTATAGAAAAAAGTTGTTTATTAAGTATACGACATTATATTATAAGTAACCTTTTTTAGTTTAAAATATTATATGAAGTTATTTATATGAATTCAATACAAATTGAAGCTTAAGCAACAATTGTTGCATTAAATATTAATCAAATGGCTTTTTCAGAAACTAAAATGTAATCATTTAAATTATTAAGTATACGACATTAAAATTTTGAAAAGAACTTTGTGTTTAAATATAAAAATAGAAAATAAAAAAGTAAAATATAATTTATTTACAAATTTATATTTTAAATTAAAATTGTTTATAATAATTAAATGTAAATTTAAGAACTAAAATGCAATTTTCTTTAAGTTTGCTAATATTACGGAAACAATCAACTTAAGTTGTTGAATTGCATTTTGAAATACATTTCTTTAAGCACATTTTCCCAACACATTCCATTGCTAATTGCCCCAACATAACCAAGTTTATCGCATAGACAATATATTCCGTAGAATAGTGTAGTGTAGTGTATGTGGCAGTATAATACAATCTAGTGGGAAAATTGATGGCGCGGAGGGAGGAGGAGGCGCGGAGGAAAGTTTCTGGCAACGTTTAATTGCACTCGATAAAAAGCTAAACAGAACGAGAACGTTGATTGCAAGTGGGTGAGAAAGAAGCGAAATAAAGGGGGGTGGGGGGTTGTATGATAAGGGTGGAGTGCGAGGGGGAGAGGTGGAGTAGAGTGCTGCTTGGCCACTTGGCTATGCTGGCTAAGCGCTTGGCAAATATTTATGATGCCGCCAATTGGCGTGCTATGAATAGCTACAAAGAGGAGGAAAGAATGGTGAAGAGGGTAGAGAGAGGGGGAGGGGGGGAGTCATTGCATTCGTATTTGCTGCTGGGTGTGTTTGCATACATACCGAGGGTGTCAGGTTTTCACGCGCTCTCTGAGATCACGACATTCCCCGAGATCTTGTGACTACCCGAAAAACGATTTTCATTAAGTTTTTTTTTATTGTCACCCGATTGGCGAGTGGGCGGCACAGCTTTTGTTGTTGTTATTGTTGTTGTTGTATTTAACACAACAACTCATTATGCAATGCCAAAAAGCCAACGGCCGTTAAAAAGCCAAAAGATAAGCAGGCACATAAATAAATTACGTATACGCCGCATAGGCGAGGAGTTGACGCTGCTTTTAAAGAGTCGTCGACTCGACACCGGCGCCAGTCAGGAGGCAAGCACCTCTGAAAGGTGCTCGGTGCTGTCAAAGTGATTCCCACATTCGACGTGAATCCATCACGGATGGAAACACCCAAATGCTAATCACTATGCAATTGCACAGAGATCAGAGAGCAGAGAGCGGAGAGCAGTCAGAGGCATGAATAGAATTTCAATTGCCACTCAAGTGATCAGCTTCTAAATACCTTTAGATTTATTAAGAATTACGGGGAATACATGAATTAAAATATATTATGATCATATAAACCAATAAAATAGAATTGTATAATTAGATGTTATTAAAAATTAATAACTAAAAATATGTTTTCAAGTTTAGATTGCTAGATTACTATATAGTAAACTATAGTATATTAAGTCTAGTTCATAATAATATGAAATACTTTTAAATTTTCTTAAGAATTCAAAGAATTAATTTGGAAATATTATGAGTTGTATATAAATATTGAAATTATTTTAATAATTTATACTTCAATTCTTGACTTCTTAACTTTAACATTTCTTATTAAATATTTTTAGCAATATGATTATCTAAAATGTTTACGAGTATTATTAACTTTTAGTTTAAAAATACATATTATTCCATTTTTACAAGTTTAAATTTAAACATAAACATACAAATTATTAATATCAATTACAAAACTATAATATTCCATATTAATAGATAGTAATAAATATTTTATTTTTAGCCCAGATAACCTTAATAAAATATAAAGGTTAATTCATTATTATTGTTATTATTATAATTAAAGGAATATAATGAAAGGAATAAATTAATACAAAACTTTGACTATTAGATATTAATAAATATCACTAATTTTTAATATTTTTTCCTAGTTCAGATGACTTGTACATAGAAAATAGTTTCAAAGCATACATTTTTACTTCTTTTAAAATATTTTTTCGATCGTCTTTGCCTTATCTTATTTAAGTAATTGCCTTTTGAATTAACATATTCATTGATTTTCCATGGTAATGTCACAAATTCTGACAGCCTCATAGAAAAGTTTTCATATACGTAATTTTATTAAGTATACGCACCTTCCTCCTACCTGTTTTTTTTCCCCTAACTAACTTTGGTAAAATTAATTATATGAATTAACCTAAATTCTTTCTCTAAGTATCCATAATTTCTTTGAATATTCTATTTACTATTGATATACTCTTTATTTTTCCTTATTTCCTTAGTATAATTTTCTATTCGTTTTGTGAATATCTCTTTTACGTTACATCTTTTTCTTAACTTCTAACTTTAGTACTATGAATTATAATATTTAACATAAATTCTTTCCCCATCATAATTCCAAAATATTCATAATTCTTTGAATATTAAATATTCCATACACTTTATTTTGTCATATTTCTTTGGCTTAGTTTTCGATTCCTTTTGTGAATTCGTTTCGCAAACGTTCAGGAATGTTGTTTGTTTTGATTTCGTGTCCGCTTGAACTTCCATTCCCATTCCCCTTTCACTTTCTCTTTCTCTGCTATCTTCAGCTCTGTTTTGTTCAGTTTTCGTAATCGTAGAAGTCACCAACCACATTTTGGTTTGCCATTGATCAAAAAAAGTGTTTCATAATTTTAACTAGAATTATTCTGATGTAATTTGGCAGCTAAAATACCGCGCAAGTTGAGTTGATTGCAGGGTAGCTTCAAAGTTCATTGGCTTAATTTTTTGGCGCCAAATTTTTGTTTCTGCGACTCATTCAGCATTCAGCTTTGACTTGTTTTTGTTGTTATTCTTCTTGCCAGCTCGTGTTTAGTTCTTTATTTTTGTATATTTTTTTTATACTTTTTTCCTTTCGTTTGCTTTTGGTTGTTGTTTTGTTATTGTTTTGCGACTGAGTTTATTGACTTGGACTCGGCCAAAAAGCAACTCATGAAAAAACGACAGAGAGCATTAGATGAGGAGAGAGGGAGAGAGGTGCAGAGGGGGGAGCAGAGAGACCGGGCCAATAGAGAACTGGCCCCTTTTAATGGGGTAAGCGAACGTTTATGGAATTTACCACCTTCGACGGTATTTTCTCTGCTTCTCGATCGTCGTCGTTGCTTTTTGACCGCACATGAACTTTTTTTTGGGGAATGTGCTGCGTGTAATGCTTCCCTCCCTCCACCTCTTCCCCTTGGTTCCTGCCGCCCACTTTCCATCCCCTCGGATAGACATCGAGTGAGAAACGAATGTGAAGCCAAAACAAAACGGGCGCAAATAAAAACAGAAATGGGTAAATACGTGCGAAAAAAAAGCGAAAATTTTTCATCGTCGTTGTTGCTGTTGTTGAGAACCACAACAGAAAATAAAAAATAAAATACAAAGTGCTCGTTTCGTTCCCAGCACCAAGTGGCGGGTTAATGACATCGACAACAACAACAACAACAACGACAACGAACAGATAAACAACAACAAGCATAAACAACTGCCGAAAAAAAAAACAAAAACAAAAACAAAATTGCCGCACACGAGAATCCAAAACAAAGCGAATTACAACAACAACAACAACGAGAACGACAACGAACTGAATGCAAAGTGAAACAAAAAGTGTATTTAATGTCGATGTCTTGGTTCCGTCTACAACAGCAAAAGCTTCCAGCCCTCTATGGCCAAGAACTTCCCCTCAGCCTCCCCCCTCACTCTCTCTCTCTCTCTCACTCTCTCTCTCCCTCTCCCTCTCCCTCTCTCACTCCCTATCTCATTCAGTTTCTTACTACCATTTGTGGCTCAGCGTTTTGCCGTCTCCCTTGCTCACACACAATACAACAAACTCAGCTCAACAGCCCCTTACGAAGAACCTGTTCGACAAGTCCAAAACGCTACCCATTCTTCCACCCGCTCCTCAATCCAAAAGACAATAACTCACAGCGAGCAGCGTTCTTCGACTTCATCCAAAACAAACTAAAATAAAGACGAAGTCAAGACACACTAACTTAAGTAACTAACTAACTTACTAACTTAAGTAAGTATGGAGTTAGCTAGGGTGAAAGCACAAGCCATTATTATACTTATTATACTCATACTATTTATTATAATAATATAGAATCAGCGGCCAGAATAATAAAATAAAAAAAATAATATAGAATACATAATATAATCCTGTTGCAAGTGATACGTTTTGCTTGAAGAATTGGAGTATCTATGTATTATATGGTTTCTGGTGAAAGTCTGAAAAAAATAGAAGAAGGAACTTAAGGATAAATTTGTTAGATACTGTGAAAGTCTGGAAGAAAAAGAAGAAGGAACTTAAGGATAGATTTGGGTTCGAAAAAAGCAAAGTGATAAAAGTTAGCGATTGAGAATTTAATTCTCTTTATGAGTTCATATATTTATAACCTTATCAAAAAGTTTAAATTGTAGAAAAGGTATGGATTGCAATAAAATACAAAATATGTTATATTATAGCATACATATTATAATACTTATATAATTCTAAGCAACTGAAAAATATTTACAACAGTTAGAATAATGTTAAGCCTTGTTTTCGGAGCGCTTTTTTCCAATTTTGTTTTAAACTAGAAGAAATTGTGATTAATTATTGAAATCTCAGTATGTTGTGCGTGTGAACGTTTTAAAACGTTACCAAGAATGGCAAAAAGATTGATAGAATGTGTTACATGAATAAAGACTAATACTTTTTTAAAATTTGACAAATTTATAAAGTAGTTACAATATTTTAATAATAAAATAAACATACTCGTAGTTAAAGCGAAATTACAAATTCTTAGTGTAAAAAGGAGCTTGCAATGAAAATTGCATAATAAACATAATTTGATTAAATATTATAACAATAACACTTAATTTCATAGAAATAAAAAATACTTAAGATTAAAGTTAACAAGAAATGGTTTAATGCATAATTGAAATATGATCTAAATCATGGCTTAAAACATCTTAGCAACCACTCATATTTTGTTATACTTATAAATTTCACAAATATATAAATTAACTATTCGAGATTCTTAAATTTATTTATATACATATTGTTACAGTACAAATAGTCTAATTATAAAACTAAATTATAAATAGCACTCAGCTGATTAAATTTAATATAAAAGGAAATGATATAACAAGCTTGGTAAATATTGTATTAGTAGGTTTATTAACTTTCTTATTTACGAGCTTAAAATAAATATTTATAAATGAAATGAAATAACTATAAATACAGTCATGCATTCTCAACAACTTTTAGTAATTGTCTTGATAATAAAAATTATATTCAACTATTCCTTAAACTTTTATTTTTTTTAAATTTTCATTTCTTTATTAAACTGTTGTTAACTTCTAAGCCAGCTTTTATTCTAGTGACTTTGAATAAATAATTTTTCAAGTGTTACAAACCTGGTGTAAGCAGCTAAAGCAGCCCTTGTGTAAGGGCATCTCTGTGTGGCCCATTGCTTGTAGGCCGGCCTTGGTTCGAGGTTGGCAGTTGGCAGTTGATAGTTGGTAGTTGGCGGTATCGAGGTTTGTGGTTAAAGATTTCGAGGTTGTTGAAGCAGGGGCAGAAGGCAGGGGGGAGGGGGCGGTACCACTCGAACTCTCTTTATAAGTAGTTGTTGTTGAACATTATCTATTTTGGCAAGTTCTCGTCTCGTCTATCTGGCCTGTTCCCATTTTAACTGGGCTATTGCGACTTAAACCGAACAACTGAATTGAAGAACTGAAATATCAAAACAGACAACAAAACAGCAAGAAGCAGAAGAGAAAAGAAACGTGGAAGCAGAAACAAAACTACGAGTACGACATCGCTTCAAGTTTTATTGAACTTTGGCAAGTTCTAGCAAACCGCTTAGCCCACTTCACCCCTCCCCCTCTTCGTCCCCCTCCTTCAATGATGGAGCAACCCCCTGATGATTGTTGCTGTTGCTGATTTTGCGAAATTTATTTAAATTGTGTTTGCTTGTTTTTGTTGCTGGCTTTGTTTTTGTTCTTTTTTTTTTGTAATGAAAAGCGCCAACAAGCTAATGATGAAATATTTGCCAGAGTTTGCACTGCGCAGTTTCTGGCTTTTGTTTTTGTTATTTTTTTTGGGGCCAATAATCTTCAACGAGTTGAGTTGAGTTCAGTTCAAGCTGGGCTCGAATCTCTATCTTTCTCTCTCTCTCTAACTCTATCTCTTTCTTTCTCTGCGCCGCATTCTTACGATCTATGGGAACGTGCCAGAAATTGAAATTTTTGTTATTGCGCGGAATGTGGGATGAGGTAAAAACTATATAGTATACTACGCAAAAGGTGTCGCCAAAGAATTGAGATTGCCAAAGAGAGCAATAGAGAAAAGATGTTTTGGTACCACTGGTCGTATGCGTAATATACGCTATATATCGCATATATCGCGGTTATTGACTTGCCTTTGACTTGGCACTTTGCTTCTCCGCTTCTGCTTCCAAGAAATGTGTCCATATGTAAAGTGAGCTCAGCTCGTGACTCACACAAAGTGATAAAGAATGTTGGTTCATCAGGTGGAACATTGCATTCGATCTTAAGTGTGGCGATTCTTTGTTGAATCAGCATCGATGTTGAACTTTAAACTAATCCCTGGACTGTAAGCATTGACGTGCTGATAAATAATATTATTTTTTTTTAAAGATAAAGCTATAAAAAGAGATACGGGAAGTATTGTTATTATTTATTTTATTACTACGAGCTAAAATTAGAAAAAAAAGTTGTTTGCATGTTTTTATTGCCAAATGATTTACAACTTTGAATGGTGCAAACATAGATTGTAAATTGGATAAATACACAGACAACAATTAGTAACTAAAACTTGGCTAATGACATAACTGAATTATAGATCTAGTCAACCGGAACTCTAACTCAAAACAACCATCGGTAAGAGTAGCTTAACTACATAGTAAGTAAAATAAAGTTATACATATGTGATCAATTGTCACTAGAAAAACTTGATAAAAAAATAATCTAAGCAATAACTTGAAAATGGAATATTCTAAAAAAAAAGGTATTTAATAAGACACATTTAAAAATGTGAAAGTATTACTTAACAGATGAACTTGCTAATGAAATAATCTAAACAAAAAAGTAAATGAGCAATTTGATATATGAAATCTATAGTTGGCAGAACAAGTTTGCTAATAAAATAATCTTAGCCAAATATTAGGTAATAATGTAAAACTATAATTAGTAGGAAAATTTGCTAATTACATATTCTAAATATTATAGCAAATAAATCAATATTAGAAATATAAAATCAATAGTGTGTAGATCAACTTGTTAATAGAATAACATATTTTGAACTAAATGTTAAACAAAGCAAAATTAGAAAATATCAATAATTTGCTAATGAAATAAGTTAAAAGAACGTATATAACAAAATTGAAAATATTAAAGAACAATTGGAAGATAAACTTGCTGACAAAATAATCTCAACAAAATAGTAAATATGCCAAATTTCGTAATGCGAAATCAAATAATTTGTAGGTCCATTTGTTAAGGAACTACATTAAGTAAAATGGTAAATAAATAAAGATTGCAAATGGAAAATAATAATTTTTAACTTGTTAGTAAAATATTCTAAACAATTTAGTATAAATTTACAATTTAAAATAAGAAATCTGTAAAGAACTAATTTATGTTTCATAGCCATTTATGCTAATTTCATTTTTATTTCAAATTTTATTTTAGTTGACAAACAAATCAAATTTAAATAGAATCTTTTTTATTAAAGCAATTTTTTTAAACCAACAAACAAAAACCAAATTCTTATTCTCATATTCTATTAAGGAAATGTCGTTTAAGTACGATTTCACTTTCCCTAATATTAAACAACAATGAAAAAAGTAAGGTATCTCTAAGTGGTCTTGGTCCACTGTCGAGTTTTGCACAAGTGCCACATTTATTTGCATGATTAATTACTCGAGTGAGTTGGAAACTTATGACCACATTCTATTTCTGGCCTAGTCAAATGACACTTAGTTGTCAGATAGTATGTTGTAGCATAGCTCGTGACTAGTTCCATTTGTGCAATCAAAGCAGTAGTTTGTCTGCCGGATCTATGACACCCCCGTGAATTGATTGATTGAAGGCGTTTGATTTCGCACTTTGTGTCTATCTCGAAAATAGATACGAAATGAAAATGGAAGTTACGAATGTAGAATGTTTGTTGTTTTTTTCTTTTTTTTCTTTTTTTGGCGAAAGGTTAACTCTATTTTTGTGGGTGGTTTTTGTTTGCTAACACGTCTGGCAATTGCCTCAGTGTGATAAAAATAGATGGAGCTTCATATTTCGCAGTTTATTTGGTTGGTTTAACTGATTAGGAGAATGACGCAGTCTGCGAAGTCACATTGGAGTTCCCATGAGTAAAAACCAACCTGAAATTGCGAAATCAGTTGACTACATAAAACAACAAGTAAGAAAGTTATAATCGAGTGTGCTCGATAAAACAGTACGGTTTGGTATATTCCAAAAATATGATGCCAATAATACTAAAACATACCGAAAGCTTTATTTGGTATATGCATATTATTATTACATTCAAAATATACCAAAATAATATACCAAATGGCACTAATATACCAAGATAGGCCACACAAATATTCAAATATACCAAAATGGGATACACACGATTCTAAAAGATACCAAACTAAGATACCAGCCATGCTGAAATATACCAAAGCTTTATTAAGTAACTGCATATCATTATTACATTCAAAATATACCAAATTAATATACCGAAAAGTACTCATATATACCAAACTAAGATACAAATTTCTAAAATATACTAAACTAAGATATCAACAAATACTAATATATACCAAACTAAGGCACCAAATATACTAAAATATACCAACAGCTTTACTTTGTATATGTTTAGCAAACTATTATACTAAATGATTTATTTGGTAGATTACATTCAAATAATAATACCAAACTAATATATCAAAAAGTACAAATATATACCAAAGGCTTCATTTGGTATATACTATACAAATTATACCAGATTCACAACCAAAGAAACTAAGAATCGACATAAACAGGGAAGGGGAAAGGGTGCGGAATGATCGGGCGATAATCACGTGGCAATCGAAGTAGGCAATTGTGGAAGGATCGTCGAAGGATCTCGAAACAATCGCAGTAGGCAACAATCATGAAACAATCATGAAATAGTCACGTAAAAAACGCGCAGCAATCGCGAAATCTATACAATGTAGTAGAGAAATTCGTGGAAAACCAAAGTCAGTTGACTCGTTTTATTTTGATTTTGTTGCGCGTGCCGCAATTGGAAACTTTAACATACTCATCGTAAGCGAGTCATTTTCGAACTCTGTCAATTCACAGGCGGACGCTAATCAAGTTGTTTGCCCAATAGTTTTTACACACGTAATTAACGCGATCGAAATACCCGAAATAGAGCCTCATGAATATGATCTTTTTGGGGGCAGGTTGGTGGGATCATGACTCGACGGAATTTGACATTTCTTTTGTTGTTAGTTGTGTTTTTTCATTTTTTTTTGTGGGGCGCGAAAATTTCAAAGATCGAACTGCGAAAATCGTCGCAGAGCAACAATAAACAACACAATATTTTTGTGTAAAAAAATGATTTTGTTGTCGCAGTATTTTGCAGTTTTCACATTGTGCGGGGGATTTTTTGTTGTTGTTGTTGTTTTGACGTGTGTTCGAATTGCGGTTGCTGCTTCTGCGAATTGCGAAACGATGAGTTTATTTGTTATTGTCGCCTCGGCGCAATAAATAAGTAAATTTACATTCAGCGCAAATACAAAAACAAATGCATAAATAAATAAAAGCAATTCCAAAAATTCGCACACGACCTCAATGAGTCACCACACACACAAAATGAGTCGCAAAACAGTCGCGTTAAAAAAAGAAAGAGACAGAGAGAGAGAGTGCCACAACAAACAGCACTCAGTGCGCTGTCATCGTCCCCTCTCACTCCCTCTCTCTCTCTCGCAATCTCACCTGCCTCACTCCTTGGCTGCAGCTGCAGAGCAAAAAACCAAAATAACATTTTAGGCAGTGAGTAAAAAAAAATCAATTGATGTAAACAATTTCTGAATGCCAAAAAAAAATAAAAACAAGAAAGAATGCTACTGTACTCGACTGTGAGATACCCGCTATCCATTTTGAATAAAAGCAAAAAAGAGCGGTATTAATTTTAAAATATACCAAATTAATATACCACAAAAATACTAAAATATACCAAAATAATGTACCACAAAATACTAATATATACCAAAATAATATACCACGAAATACTAAAAATATACCAAATGATATATTTGGTATATTGATATAGTACTAGATGTAAAATATACCACAAAGTGTAAAATATACCAGTATGCGCTTTTACGCATACCAAGAAAATTCTTTAATAACTTTAATAGTTTTCATCTTATCACAATACAATTTTCAGGAATCATAATTACTATAGTTATTATTATCTGTACCGAAATTCTTAAATCTAGCTTTTAAATTACGCTTTTTATTTGATTTTTGTCGATTTGAGGAGGCGGAAGTGGGCGTGGAAAAAATTTGAAACAAACTGTGTGCAAGCAAACGCTGTCGAAAAAAATTATGGCTCTATCTATTATAGTCTACGAGATCTAGGTGTTCATGCAGGCGGACAGACAGACAGACGGATATGTCTCTATATCGTTGCGTCTATCGACGCTGAACAAGAATATATATACTTTATAGAATCGGAGATGTCTCTTACCGCCTTTTACACACATTTGCTGCCGGCACAAACTTATAATACCCTTCTATCCTATGGGTAGCGGGTATAATCAAAACAAGTTGGCAGCACAATTGGCTTCCCTTAACTCTCAGTGTCTCCATCTCTTTCGCACACTCCATATCTCCCTCTCGTAATTGGCAATGATCAGTTTTTAATTGACCGAAATATACGAGCGAGTGTTTATTCATCCACTCAGAGAGTAGGCTATAAATATGGGCAATTTGTTTCCAAAGTTCATTCAACTGTCTCTATTCCGATATATTACGTGTGATTGCGATTCGGATTCTGATTCCGATTCTAATTCCTATTCCTATGATTGTTATTATTATCGTGGCAATCAATCACATCAGTTCTATAATTAGATCTATTAAGTGCACGTCGTTCGCATAACTGATCTTTGACAGCAACTCAATTCCTTATATTATATTTTAAGAGCAAATCTTTTTTCTCACTTCTCTCGTTCTGCTCTAAAAAAAAAGAAGTCGCATGATCTTGAAATGCGTAGATTAATTTTATGTGTATTATCTATTATTAACTCAGCTATTTATGGCTCATATTCATCATTTAATCTTTCAATAAAAGCCAAAAATAAAATGATTTGATTTATGCGGATGTTTAACAAAAAGATTGTTGATCTTGGTTTGTATCATTTTGGGGCAGATACTTTATCTCAAGGTGCAGATACTTTAATCTCTGTAGTGAATATGATTGATTATTGAAAGGCAGTTAAATTATTGTTCAACAATGAAATTTTTTGGTTTACATGTTGATTGAGCTAAGTTACTTTACTTTTTATTAAACAATTAAATAACAACATTAATTTTAGTATAGTACCTTTGATTTAATAATGTTTGAGCCACAAAATTGAATTATTAAACTATAATATTATTTAATAATATTATATCTTATTTAATCTTCTAATCATTGCAAAGAGTTTGTAAACGTGTTTTCCGGATTGCTTAATTATTTGAAGTAATGCTTCCGATGCACTGTTTCCTTAATTTATATATTATACCATATATTATTTTTATTATTATTTTAAATCTAGTAATTAATAATACATTTTATTTTAGAGAATGGTTTTTCCTGAACTGGCTGCTGGGGCCTTCGACTCTTATGTATATAAAGTGTTTCTATTTTATATGATATCTTACTATTATTATATATTATCTTTACTTATATAAAGTCTTTATTCAAAAAATATATTAATTATATCCATATAAAATATGGAATTTAAAAATTATTTCCTCAATCTTATTATCATTTCATTATTTACTTTCTTGATTTTGTTTATACTATGATATAAAAAATGCATCCTAATATATGTATTGTCTTTCTTTTATAAATATCTTAAATTGATAATTTATTTTCCAATCTTCTATATTCATATATGCAAAGAGTTCTTAGATTAACCTCTTATCTTCTGCTAATTTATATGTAGTTATACTTTTGCTGTGTTATTTACTTATATTAAATATTAAATAATCTTTCAAGAAAAATATGTCTAATATCTTTGAGATCTACATGGTGCGTTCCAAAGTAAACAGGACTTTTTGAATCTAGCGCCCTCTGGTGGCGACATATTTATGTCAACTGGTGCGTTAGAATCTGCTATCCTTTATCGACTTCCAGTAAAAATTTCATGACATTTCATCTATTGGAAGTGAAGTTATTGCCTTTTAAGTGTCAGTATGTTTTTGTCATCGGTGCGAGAATGAGCTTCGAACAAAAAACCCAACACTAAATTTTGTTTTAAAACTTTTACCGAAACGTTTCAATTGATGAAACAAGTTTATGGCGATGGTTGCCTATCCCGTAGCAGAGTGCACGAGTGGTTTCAACGTTTTCAAAATGATCGTAAGGACATAAATGACGATGAACATGTGGGCCAACCAAAATCCGTGATCACCGAAAATTCCATCGAAACTGTGCGTGAATTCATAAAAAATCAGACGAAATCATCATTGAAATTAATGGAAATAGAATTGAACATCTCCAAAACATCGATTTATCGTATTTTGACCGAACATTTGGGTGTGTGCACGGTTTGTTCCGCACAAATTGACTGACGTCCAAAAATTGCTTAGAATTAAACATTCGAAGGACCGACTATTTGACCAAAAATCACATTTTAACCATCAACCACTCCCCGTATTCACCTGATATTGCACCGTGCGACTTCTACCTTTTCGGACAAATGCATTTGCCGATGAAAGGAAAGCGTTATGCAGACGTCGAGGCCATTCAAAAGGCTTGCACCGGCATACTGGAGGCCATACCGGGCAACGAGCTAAAACACTCGTTCGACTTGCTTTTGGACCGTGCAAAAAGCTGTATTAAAGCAGAAGGAGACTATTTTGAATAATATAAATTGATTTTGCCGAAAAAGCTATTTGTTCTGTCTTTTTGTTAAAAGTCCTGTTTACTTTGGAACGCACCTTGTATACTGTAAAAATATCTTCAAATATTCTTCCTTAAAAGTGTTTTCCCCAGACTTAAAATCACTTGGTAAAAACTATTGTTTGGACTATGCTGATTAAACTGTTCTAACATACATGTTCCCAGATAGATATTTCAGATCTCTCAAACACTTTCTTTCCCACAGTCTGAACACTATTTAGTTGGATTAGTGAACAGTTGTAGCTGCGATCCTTGCCACATCTGCTCAGCGGGAAAGTAGCTGAGTACCTTTCCATCACCCGCTGAGATAGTTTTCTTTTTGCAATTCCCGCAAACACACACAAAACTGAGTGAGTGTGCACTTAAGCTGGGCAAACACACACACACTCAGATTTGTGTGTGTATTGAACATATCTCAGACTTAGCCTTTGACAGGAGATCTCTCGGTTGTTATCCTTTTCCATTAGCAGCAACAGGCGAGTGCCCAAAATGCCAATTTCTGTCGGCCTCATGCCGTTGCATACATAATTACAAATTACAGCTGCAGCGACTCGAGTCTGGACATTATGCATTATGTCTTCAGGTAGACAGATGCATGCGAAGCGACCACCGCGAGTGCAACAACGACAGCAGCAAGGACTCAAAGGAAGGACAACAGCAAACGGCAAACAGCATTAAGCTGCGGCAGGTGCGCGAAATTTTGTTGTTATTTGAAGACAAATCGAAGCGAGATAAACCCAAGCAGCAAATGCTCATTATACTCTGTAAGGGTGAAGGGTGAAAATGGGATGTGATGGACTTTTAAAATGATGATTAAAGTTTTGAATATTTCATTATTGGTTACTTGGTTGGTTACTCTAAAAGTAATGCTTCAAATTTGTCCTTTGAAAACATTATCTTTCAACTTTTACTTTAACTTCCTTTCTCAACTTTCTACAGGGTATGTTTAGCCTGCTTCAACTGCATCGTAATTCGACTACTGCTGCTGCTTGTCAGCGCAAATAAAGTGGAAGTAAGTGGAAGTAAACATTGGCCAGGTTGCAGCCATGTAATTTGGCTGTTGCTGCCACAAAACAACAACAGCAACAGCAACATCAAAAAAAGGGATGCATTGAACTCAAGAACTGTGAACTGCGTTCAACTTCGTCTCTTTTTGTGTTTTCGTTTTTTTTTTTTGGGGAGAACTGGCAATCAACAGTCAGTCAGCAGTTGCCAGCTGTTGTTGTTTCTTTGATGCAACACGTGGCAGGTGTGGCAGCCGCTACCTTGACGTCTGCAGCTGCTGTCGATGTTGTTGCTGCTGCTTTTGTTCTCCACTTTATTGTTGTTGCTGTTGCTGTTGCTGCTGCTGCAGCTGCCGACGCATTTGGCAATTATGAAGTTGAGAGAGAGCGAGCGAACGAGCCTCGAGACTCAACGTGGCACAAGGATAAAAGTCAAAGCAGCGCCTCCTTAAGTTGCACCTGTCCTGTTGCTATTGTTGTTGCTGCTGTCGCGTGTTAAGTTGTTGTTGCTGTTGCCAGAGTTGTGATTGTTGAAAAGGAAAACTGAGTTCGCTTATGGTTAGCAAAGATGGTTAGTTGGTGGGCTGCTGCTGTGCTGGGCCAGCCAATTAGCACAGCTTGTTGCGGCAGCTTCGTTATAACTCATTTGCAGCAATAAATGTCGAAAGCGGCAACAAGCTACGAGCAACAAGCAACGAGCAACTAGTAAGGCAGCCAACTAGCAACGTGCAACGGGTGACTTGCAACGGGCAGCAACAACAACAACAACGTTAAACAAACTGTTGATGGGCTCCGACTGCAGTCGAAGAGTGTGGCAAAGAATTGATTGCACTTTGGCGTGTTTGTTAAGTTGCAGCAGCAACAACAACACCGACAACGACAACAACAACATCGACAACTACAATGTTGCAGTTTGGCCATTTGTAGCTTGGCTTTTCATTGTTGGAATGTTGCACTTAGCGCACGCCAGCAACAATGTTGCCCAAACAACAACGACAGCAACATGATTGACTTCCGCATTCCACTTTAATAAGTCAGTCGACTCAATGGAACAACAACAACAACAACAGCAGAGAAACAAATACAACTAACGACAACAACAGCAACAATTGAAGTCATGCAAAAGAGAGTTTTGAAATCTGCGCAATATTTCGGTCTCTGATCTTTTGGCTTGTAGTTCAGGAATGTGGCAAGTGTGGCAAGCTTGTGAACAAATACTCACAGTTATTTGTAACATATACAGAATTCTTTTATCTTTTTGTTGAGCCATTGGAGAAAGTCGACAAGGGATTTCCCGCTGCGACATTCCGGAAGAAAGTTACACAGAAAATGCTTAAAAATATTTTGCTTCAAGTTGCGTCATTTAGTCTTTAAAGTTTTCTGTTGTGTTCTGCATAGTTTACTTGAAATATTTTGCAATATTTTAGACTTACTTTTATTGCTAAACATAAACTCTTTTCTCTAAGAAGTTCGAAATAACGAGAAATCGAGAAATTTGTAGCTCAATCATTTTAAAAAGATTTCTTTTGAAAGATTCAAGATGAAAAATTCCATCCAATTATTTTTATTAAAGGAAAGTCTATTGCATTTTTAATAATTTTAATTCTAATTGTTCGAATTTCTATTAAACATTTACATCAGTCTACATGTCTCCAATAGAATCTATAAATACTCGACAAACCTTAGATCGTAGCTCATTATAATTAAATTTTAATATTAATTATTATTATTAATTTTTAAATATAATTTTTTTCTAGAATTTTACTCCATAGAAATCTTAATTTTCAAAATTTTTTACATAAAAGTCAACAAGTTTTCTTCAAGTTAAAAAATTATTCACAGTGGTTTTCCATTTGATCTAAATAATTTATTAATAAAAATATATTTATTTTTTTTAACAATTATCTTTTTTCTTTGAATCTCTTATTTACCTATTATTCCACTCAATAGTGTTGACAGTTATTGCAGAACTATTTTAAATAATTTCGATTAATGGAGACTTCTCAGAACTTCTTTCATAGTTCCAAATACTCTTGCAATAAGCGTATTGCTCAATTAGTTTATTTTGCAATATTCATCAGCTAAATTTTCAACTACTTTCCACTCGATATCATTCAAAGGTTTTCTGGAACTATTTTAAATAATATCGATCAATCAAAGCTTCTGAGAACTTCTTCAGATGCAAGTACTTGATGAATAACAAATAATCAATCAATCTTGAAGTTTTTTTTTAATTTAACATTGTTCAATATTAATCAGCTATATGTCCAACAATGTTTCTCGACATTATCCACATCTATTGTAAAACTATTTCAAATAACTTTCATTATCTAAAACTTCTGAGAACTTCTTCACCGTACTTTTTCGAGTATATCTCATTCAAATTCTTTGGCAATAATCAGTTCTATTTAAAAATTTGTTAATTAATTGTTTTTTCAATTACTTTTACTATAACGTTCCACTCGATATCATTCACAGCTTTCGACAACTATTTTAAATATATAATACCATCTTCGTTCCCCTTGATATCAGACACAGCTTGAGGCTTTTCTGCGAATCACTTGAGCACGCAAATACCCAATGATCTATGAAGAAAGAACGATTATATCATAGCCTGCAGAGATGATGTGTCATGATGTCATCCTATGCGATTGATGTGCAATTATTTCATTCAGTAGCCAGTGGCCATTCATAAGTCCATTGTGATAGTCAGAAGAGCTTCGAAAACAGAAATGACAACGATTGCATTTTGACTGATTTGCTTGCTGGCCAAGAGCCCAAATGACTCAACACTCAACAAATGTGAATACAATTTCAATGAACGTACGTTCATGGTGAAAAAAACAATCCATCAAACAAAAAAGAATTCGCGACAAACGTCACGAAAAGTCGAACTAAATTCGCAAAATATTAGCAGGGGAATTTTTTAGTTGTGCTTTGTTGTTGATGTTGATGTTTTTGTGCCATTTCGTTGTTGTTCGTCATTAAGTTCCGGCCATGTGACTGCAGATATGCAAAAAGAGCTTTGCTAAAATAACAAGGCTAAATTTGGCCATACACTCAAACGTAGGTGGGCGGATTGACGCCAGAAACTATTTCGCCATCTGATAGCTCAAAATCGTCAGAGAAAGGTCATGTGAGTGTGTGTTGTGGCCCAATACTGAGTATAGTTTGATGGCCAAGTAAAAGTTTTGGACAAACATAATCCACACGATGAGTTAAGGATAATATTTCCAAGAATTTCAAAATGGTTTGCAAACAAAGTTTAAAGAATATTTCGCCATGAGTTTCTCTAAAAGTCTTTTTCATAGCTTTTTCTCAATTTCGAAAGGTCAAGTTCCGGAAATAAAAGTAAAAGTGTAAAATTAAAGGCGACATTAAAGAAAGATTTAGCTGTAATTGTGAATAGCAGAGTGAGTATAGAAATGAATGTGAATTGGGAGTTCTTGTGATGTATTTAAAATCGTTTGAAAATCAAAGTTTAAAGAATATTTAGACAAGAGTCTCCCGAAGCTTTTTTATTGGACTTCGGCAATCTGAAAGGTCAAGTTCTGGGAATAAAACTGAAAGAGGAGTAAAATTTAAAGCGACATTAATGAATAATATAGGAATGAGTGTGAATTATGAGTTCTTGTGATGTATTTTGAAATCGTGATGAGGTTCAAATCGTTTGCCGATCAAAATTTAAAGAATAATTAGACAGGAGTCTATCCAAAACATTTTCATTATTTGTGCTCAATTTAATAGATATTATTTTGTAAGGCCAAGCTCCGGGAATAAAAGTAAAAGTGTAAAATTGAAAGCGATATTAAACAGACGAATTTTTTTAATTGTGAATAGCAGAATGAGTGTGAATTATTAGTTCCTGTAATGTATTTAAAATCGTTTGCCAATCGGAGTTTAAAGAATATTGTGATAAAGAGTCTCTCCAAAACCATTTCATTGTTTTTGCTCAATTTGAAAGAGATTAACTTGAAAGTTCAAGTTCACCAGAACCTAAATTAAAAGTAAAATTGTAACATTTAAAGCAACACTAAAGAGACGACTTGCTGATCAAAGTTTAAAGAATATTTAGTTTGATATACATTATTTTGAAAGGTCAAGTGTTAAATTTTTATAGAAACGATTTGTTATAATTGTGAAAATCTATATGATTATGGGAATACATGTGAATTATGAGTTCTTGTGATGTGTTTTAATCAAAATTTAAAGAATATTTAGACAATAGTTTCTCTAAATCTTTTTCATTGTTTTTGCTCAATTTGACATTAGTTTAAAAGGTACATTTCCCAGAATGAAATAGTTATGCAACTTAAAACATTTGCCAAACTAAGTTTAAAGAATATCTCGTCTCTCTAAAGTCTTTTCTTTGTTTTTGCTCAATTTGATAGACATTAATTTGAAAGGTCAAGTTGAGGGAATGAAAGTAAAAGTAAAAGTGTAAAATTTAAGGCGACATTAAAGAGACGACTTGCTGTAATTGTGAGTAGTAGAATGAGTATACGAATGAGTGTGAATTATGAGTTCTTGTGATGTGTTGTGATGTGTGTGCGTGTGTGAGTTGGGTGAGTGTTGTGTTGTGTTGTGTGTGTGTGTTTTTTTGGGGGGGCCCTTGTGAAATCTTATGAATATTTTGCTCACGCGCTGCCAACAATCACTCATTTTGTTGAGGCGACAACAGCGATGACGACGACGACAGAAACAGCAATGGAATACATCCCCTGTCCCCTGTCCCCTGCTAACATTCACCTCCCCCTCCTCCCCTGTTGTAGTGTGCCACCCCCATCTATCGTCGCGAAGAAGTCACGTTTGTTGCCTCCCCCGGTTTTTGCCACAAAAACCTCGCATACAAAGTCAATTAGTTGTGATGCCCCGACGAAGGCTTTTTGCTTCAGCTTTTGCTTTCGCTTCTGTTTCTGCTTCTGCTTCTCTTGCTGTTGCTTCTGCTTCGACTGTTGTTGTTGAGATTTAGGCCAACAATGACGCACAACAGAACACAGAATAGAACAGCATTGGACTATTTTTTATGATGTTGCCACCACCATCAGCCAGCCAGCCAGTCAGTCAGTCAGCCACGCTGCTGCCACGCTGATGCCACGCTGTTGCCACCAAAAAAAAAAAAATGAGAATAAAACCACCGTCTGCCCCACTCGACACTCAGACAGTGTCGCGAAAACAATATCAGTGGTTGCATAAAGGCAAAGCAGAAGAATAATCTTAGAACATAGAATGAACATCGATTGTCTAAAGCATTAGGCCTAAGTCATCTGGATAGATTTTAAACAAATAGTTTAGATATATAAACTGACATGACTACAAAATACCTGTTCGGCAAAATTCATAGACTTTGAGTCATTGAATAGTTTTTAATATACAAAAATTTCATTTTAAAAGTTTGAGTAAAATTTGTATCATATAATAGTTTTTAGTGCTACACAAAAAAAAACATGCTAAAATAAGAAATAAAATCTTGACCCAAAATTGTTTGCAGTCAAAATTGAACCAAGAAGGTTTAATCTTTAATCAAGATCGAAAATCTACAAAATATCTAGATTTCCTTATCTTGAAACTCAAGATTATAATCTTCAATTTAAATTTTTTCTTTCTGTGTAGTAAAAATATTTCTAATCTGCATAATATTTCGATTTTTATAAAAATATCTTAAATTATTCAATGCATCTGAAAAACCAAAAGATTGCTAATAATAATAAAATATAATGATTCAATATGATCAATTTAAAGTTGATGACTAATATAATACAGCATCTTTAATACGACAATAAATCTTTTTTTTTATTTACAAAACAATGTTTATCACGAAAGTAATAAACTTTTAAAGTCTATATAATAAAACACCAATAAAAAAAACAAATACTTTATTATAATTCCAAATTCTTTATTTTACAGTATTAAGAGAAATATGGATGTTCATATTATAATATGGACCTAATACATGATCTTAAATGTCTATAAAAAAGCATCTTATATTAGCATTATTAATTCCTATTTAATTTGCTTTGTTTTCTACATGGATCTTAAAGCCTTCTTAAAATGCCAAAAATAGAACTTGCTGTACATTTGATGTGGCATAAATTACTTCTATTAGATTTAGAGGTATTTTATTTTAAATAATTTAATTTCATTTTAGATTGTTTTTGTTTTTTAATAAAAAAAGATTAATGAAATAAAAAAGAAAATCTTTATTATATTTAACTTTAGTTTATCTTTATTTCTTATTTCGATTGATTAAATTAATTTACATGATTTTATTTCATTTTCATTTGATTTTGTTTGTAATTTTTATATCTTGCTTAAATTTTTGTATTTCGATTAAATTTATTTTACTGTCTTCGCTGCATCACTTTAATATTTTAATAGCCATAAAGTTCTCACATCAAGTGTTTTGTAAATAATACGCAAAGTTTTCTCCTGCCTAATTTGTGACTAATTAGTAAAAAAACATGTTTAGTCTGTCTCTTTGTTTAGTATTTGCAAACAATTAGCCAAAGTACTTGTATTCGGTGATCTACATTTCTTAATGATTTTTGAAATATTCGTACAAAGTCTAAATTTGATTGTGCCTCGTTTTGTTGATGTTCTTTTTGCTGCTGTCGTTTCTGTTTCTGTTGTTGCAGCAGTCGCTCAAAAGACGTCAACATATTTTTAGCTGGCGCCGGAAATGCGAAAGCCTTTTGAATGTTTTCATTTTATTTTCCTTTTCTCTGTTTCATTTTTCTTTTTTTTTTTTTTGTTTGCCTGGTATTTGCCTTTGTTGTTATTTTTATTGTTGTTGTGCCTATTGTTGCTGTGGCCTTCGCTCTTGGACATCATCAAGACGCGTTTGCATAAGAGACAACAGGAGGAGGAAGATGGTGTCCGGGATGAGGTTGAGATGAATGGGGGAGGCGGATGTGATTGGTTTGGCAGTACCAAACGGCGTGTACCTTGTATTTTTAGCTAATCACGCGGATAAGCCGAACACAAACTTTGTTGCGTATTTATGAGGCAAAATATTAAAGGCATATAAATAACACTCAAACGATTTGGTGGTGATATTAACGACTAAGAGATGCCCTACAAATGTTTGTGGGGAAACAAAAATGAGATGGTAACTTTTTAGCATTTTTGCTTCTGTTGTCTCTTTTAAAAATGATAAATTTATGAGTGATTAATAAAAATAAATACAAAATAAATGAATTCTGTATATGAAAATATTAAAAAATATATCAAATGTATGTGCAAGTATTTTTTAAATACTAAGTATTTTTGTTGTACTATTTCAAATATATTTCAAATATATTTTTAAGTATTTTTTAAAGGTTAAGTTGTTCTGCATTATTTCAAATACAATTTTAGGTATTTTAAAAATACAAAAATAAGTGTTCAAATATATTTTTAAGTATTTTTTGAATACTAAGTAATATTTTGTACTAGGTTAAATATATTTTAAGTATATTTTTATACTAACTATTTTTCTATATTATTTCAAATATATTTCCAAGCATTTTTTTAAAAATATTTTTCTCTACTATTTCAAATAGATTTTTAAGAATTTTTAAAATAGTCAGTATTTTACTGTACTTGTTTAAATATATTTTGAAGCACTAAAATAATTTTCTGCGCAATTTCAATTATATTTTTAAGTGTTTTTCTAAACTTGTAATATAGAAAAATACTTAGTATTTTAGACAGAAATAAAATTCAAATTGTATCAATTGATTTACAATAAATTAAATTGAAGTTCAATGATATCTTTTATTTTTCTACCTGGCTCACCCTCCCACGCTAAGTCGTTACAGGGTATACTCGTAAAAATAAACTTTACGTTTGGGAGAACTTTTTTTTGTGAAATATTCTTAAATTTAATGTGCGGCAAAGTAAACAAGCGATACTTATGTAGTACCCAAATAGGTCCATAATCTGGGCAACACTCGTAAAAGTTAGTGTGCGTGTTCGTTTGAGTGTGTGTGTATATGTTTTGGGGTGTATGGATTAAGTGAATGATTATTATTAGAATGCGAATGCTCATTAGAGATGCTTGGGCTTAGCTAGGATTTGTTTAAAACAAATACAAAATATTTAAATATTTATAAATCAATTTGAAATGCTGTTACTCGACTTTAAGCACACAGATAAATATAGCCAAAAGTAAGACTGAGCATATCGATGGATGGATAGATAGCTTTCCGGGTTGATTAATAAAACATTTGCCAAACAATCGACTCTGCTCTCATTTGTACTTAGTTCCACATGAAATTACAGAAAATTCGCTTAGATCTCGTTCTGTTCCTGCACTTTTTGAACTCGTGTCCTGAACTGAACGTGAGTGGATAACCCAATGACAGGGCAGCTGGCTGGTCATAAAAGCAAATCGATGTGCCAAAAAACTAGAATAGAAAAGGGAAACATGCTGCAATTGGAGTTGCTCGATGACAACTCTATTCTGACAATGCTCTGTGGCCATAAGTCACCCTTCAATTTGCCAGTTTGCCACTTTCCACTTGCCACATGCTGCATGGAAAGTTGCTTGCTGCTGGAGTTAAGCGATGACAGCGCACAGGATGAGAGACTCTGAGGAGCATGGGGAATGAGGACTCTAAGCTGACTACGTGCGTTGCGTTAAGTGAAAAATACATACAAGAAAATTGAGGCACGCGACGAATTACTGCTAAAACTGAGGCATGGAAATGGAGCTGAAGCTGATGCTGAAGCTGCTGAAGATGGAGTTAAAGTTAAAGTTGAGTTCGGGGAGCTTTGAATTAGGCGCCCGAGTGTGTGGCAAGATGTATGTGTTGAGTGTGTTGTGTGTGCGTCAAATGTGAAAAACTGTACGTTGACAAGATTTATGTGGCAAGCGGCAGGAGCAGCTGACAAATGGGCGAAGCCAGCAGAGGGGGAAGTAGAATGATATAGAGACTGAGGCAGAGGCTGAGAGACTTGCCACTAAGCTGCTGCATGGCTTTTTTGATGCCACATCCACAAGCACAAATGAGCGCAGGAGACGAGGACGAGAGGACGAGGACAATGGCAAATAAAAGATTTTTATTATCACATTATGCGGCAGCAGATTTTGCCCTTAGTTTGTCGTTTGCTATCGCCCTTGTTGACTAGTTTACTTTTTGCCTTACGCGCCACGCCCCAAACCAGTGTCGCATTTGGATTTAGGCCAAGTTGTTAAGTTGGCTGGCCCCAAAAAAAAAGGCAAAGGCAACGGCAACGGCAAAAGGCAGGTTGGCCAAATTCAATTTGCCAAATGAAATTTCTAGACACGGGTCCAAAGAGCAAGCATTAACTAAGGAGATTCAAGTAAGGGGTGGACAACAAGAGAGATACCCTAGAAAACTATAGACAAGTAAGAAATGTACAGTCGAGCGAGCTCATCGTTGATATTTCCTGCTACCCATTTTCAGCACAAGCAAAACAGTGGGGTATTGTTCTTAAAATATACCAAATTATTATACCACAAATACTTCAATTAAAATTCTACTCCTTTCGCCTGTTCTGAACGTACATTTTCTGGACTCAAAAAGGAAATCCTAAAATATACTAAATTATTATACTGAAGACTACCAAAATATACTGAAAGGTACATTTGGCATATCAATATACTTAATGAAAATATACAGAAGGCATTTTAACCTACTATTATCATTATATATAGCAAAATTAAAATATACTGAATACTATATTTGGTATACCAATATTCTATTATATTACTTATTTTGCCAGTTATTTATATTTCCTAAAATATACCAAATGATAATAATATTATGAAAATTACAAATATATACACAAGGATATATTTGGTATATTAATATACTATCATCAAGCTATTTAATATAGTGAAAAATACCAAAACATACCGAAGAATTAATTCGGTATATCACTACATTATTATCAATATAATTAACACACCAAATTAATATTCAGAAAATGACAAATATATACCAACGGCTATACTATTATCAGTATAATTAATATACTAAAGAATACTAGCATATACCGAATGATTAAATCGATATATCACTACATTATTATCAATACAATTAACATACTGAAAAATATTAAAATATACCAACTGGTAAATCAATATACTATTATCAATATTTCAATATTCTACTCATTCTGCCTGTCAGATTAAAATTCTGGAGGCACAGAGTTATAATTTTGCATATGTGACCAATTTGAGGTAGTACAACTTAAAAGCCAAAAATTTCTTTTACACCATGACAAGTGTGGACAACCCGCTTTGTACTCCGCATTTACAGAGTATAAATGGAGCATTAACAACGACGTCAGCATTGCAGACATCGTGAGTTCTACTTGGCTGCCACTTCGCTCGTCTATTTTCGTTTACCGCCTCGACAGGGAGTATTACTAATTTGGATGTTATGCTCCCGGATTTGTTGCTGCATCACATGCTAATTATACAAAAATAGATCACGTGAGCTCGGGAGGGGTGCGCGTTGCGTTAGTGTCACTTTGGATTGGGGATTATGGAGGTGGGAGTGGGGTGTGGTGTGGTGTGGTGGGTGTCAACTGTTGCATGTCGTCGCCTGCTTAGAGCGAGCGTGGAACGAGGGGCGAGTGTCTAGAACATTTTTGCGCCTCGTGTCGCATCAGTCAAGCACGCAGCTTGAAGATTGATGCGACGCCACCTGAAGAGCCCCCCAAAAGCGAACTGACAGCAGGAAGGCAAAAACAGCTGATGAGCCGAACGCGCTGAGGAACACAACTATTTGGGTCAGACTTGGATGCACAACTGAGTTGGCCACTCGAGCGCGGTGTGACTCGCCATGGAGCAAAGCTAATGACGAAATTTTTCGAAGAGGGATGGGGAGGGGAAGAGATGATGTTATTCTTAGAGTGAAGCAAAGTGAGAGGTCGCAGTTAGGGAAATTAATAAAATTTTGCGAGCAATTGCAAAAAATTAGCCATGGCCGATGATTGTTGATGTTGCAATCATTAATAATGTAGAAGCAGCATGCATACGAAGTGGAGCCAAGTGTGGGAGTGTGGGAGTGGGGAATGGGGAAGCAGAGCTTTGCTTTGACATGATTAATGTTGGAATTGTGTGAGTGGCATACCTACTTATAAAGGCACAAGGTAATAACGAGCCAAGCATTGGCTGCCCCCAAGGTTACGCGTCATTTGGAACGGGAATGAAACCGAAAAGTAAAACAAGTCACAAAAATATGCATACATATACTATTTGCAAGAGAGTCCAGAAATTACAGGCCAAAAAGGCCATCAAACATTTATGGAAATATTTATGGATTCTATTATAAATAAGCGACAATAATTATTCATAATGTTGTTCTGGACTAATAATAGAAAACTCATTTTAAGTTGCGCAATAATTGGAAAAGTTTTAGGGGAAGAAAAATACGAATGTAACTATTATTAGATGAGATGTTTATTTGGGAAATTGTAGAATCAATATGCCACAAAATATATTTTATTTTCTTTAGAGAAATGAATTTATATTAAAGTGTTTTAACAACGAATTTTTTAATGTTTTTTTTAGATATACCACAAAATCAAACTTATTTGCTTTGAGAAATGAATTGATATTAAAATATTTTATCAACTAATATTTTAATGTTTTTATGTGTTGTCTTTAGAAGTATTTTCTGTATGAATAGTTGTGCAAATATCTCGGAAAGTGCATTGTTATTTCTTAAAATAATTAAAACTATTTATTTTAATATGTATTTATTTTATTTATGAATTGCAATCCATATAAATTTATTATCCAAATATCTGCAAGAATTTATTGTAATATTTAATCAGAATATTTAGAATCTTGCAGTAACTAGAAATTGTGAATAACAAATAAAGTTGTGCAGGAGAAATTTCACAAACACTTTCTACATTTCTGGAAACAATGAGAAAAATTTATTAAACAATTTTATTTTCTCTTAGTAATTGTGAACGTTATAAAATTGAATAATTGAATATTTTCAACAATTTACTTTTAAGTTACTTCCTAATATTATTCCAATTATTATTTAATTTATAACGTTAGACATCATCAAAAATACATCGAAGAAGACTTCATAGTGAAAATATTGCATTACTTACAATAAATAACGTTTGCTATACTATAAATACTATAAATTATATTCATTAAATATTATTCTTAATTATTTGAATTTTCATAAGAAGTTTGATTTGTGGAATACATAAACACAAATCAAACTTCTTGAAAAAATTAAAATAATTTAGTATAAAAGTGAATAAATATACATACTTTATATGATTTATTAGATTGCAATCGTTATGAATTTATTGTGAATAATTCAATATTTCCACTAAGAAGAGTTCTTTATTGAAATTTTGATAAAGTGTGTCTTATATTTCTAAAACAATTAATCATCACATTTAATCAGCATATCGTACATTTTTGATCTATTGCATTAATTAGTAAATTCATTGTGAATAGTCACGAATTTTGCGCAGAAATCGTTCTTAATGTTTTAAGACTAACCAAACAACAATTTAAAATAATTGCAAAGCAAACGCTTGTTTATGCACATTATCTATAATTTCATTATTAATTGTTGTCACTGCGAAAAGTCATTAATTTTGCCAAAAAAATAATAATTGCATTTATTAACCAGCATTTCTGACAATTACTCGTTATTGATTTGGTGTCAAAAACGCTCCATTGAAAAATGGCATTGCATCAAATTTGATGTGCTGTCATTGTTTTCATTTTGTTAATTATTAAACACAAATAAATGAGCTTACAACAAATGTTGCATATTAGGACTGGGCAATTGATATGCTAACCGCCCATATATAGAAAGCGTCTTGTCATTCATGCTAGTTTGCTAGCTAGTACTACATGGCGTATACGCGATATATTATGAGAGTTGCAAAGTTGCATTTAATCAGCTTTATAAATTGTTTTTTAGGCATTTTTATGTGTTGTCTGACAATTTGACAGGCGCAAAACCGGACAATCATCGTTGTCTCAGCCTCCTTTCCCCTCCCTATCTTTTCCTCCTTCTCCTAGAGCTGTAAGTGCCCCGCCTCGTCCACCTTCCGTCTGTCAGCTGACAATCAAAACAAAAAAAAAATAATGTCAGACGGCGACATCCACGAAGTGCTTTGGAACTGCGAATGAAACCGAAACTGAAACAGAAACTAAACTCTAGACACTGACTAAGTGGAGTGTTGTTGCACTGAGAGGTGCAACGGAAGGGGAGGCAACTGCCCAGTGGGGCAACATCAACAGCAGCAACAACAGCAGCAGCAACAACTAGCAAACAGCTTGCTGTGTAATCCGTCATTTGTTCGCATTCCATTCAAGGCTGCCTGGCCAGATCCGCCTCAGTGGGTCTCGTTCACTCGGCCTACTACCAACGATCTCAGTCTCGCTCCCTCTCTCTTTGTCGCTATCTCCCTCTCTCTGTTGCACCTGGGCAGCAGCAGCTTTGCGGCCATTTGGCAAATTGCAACTTTTCGATAAATTCGAATCATTTGTCATTGACACAAATAGCTTTCAAATTGCACACACAAACACTGATAGAGATAAAGAGAATGAGAGAGAGACAGAGACAGAGACAGAGACAAAGTGCTGTGTGGCAGGAGGGGGTCAGAAAGGGGGCGAGTGACGTGGCAGCTGTTGTTGTTTCATGTTGCAACTGCTGCAATTGACGACGTTCTCAGCGGAAATTCCCAAATACAGCCAAGCCAAAACACACACACACACACACACACACACACACACACACACACACACACACACACACACACACACACTCAGAGATATTGCCAGAGATCAGAGACCAACAGCAGAGACTCTTTCAACTTGTTATGCTTGCTCTAATGTTTAAAGGTATATTGCACAGGTAAGAAGCTTCAACTTTAGACTAAAAATTAATGTTATCAAATTTTTAATTTGCTTGATCTAAATGAATTTATTTTCACTCTATTTGTTTTATAATTTATTTATTTATTTTATTATTTATACTGAAAAATACTAAAGCATACCATAAGCTATATTTTTGGTAAATCAATATATTTTTACTAATACAATTAATAAACTTAAAAATACTAAATTTTAACGCAGGCTTTATTATAACAATCAGCTATTATAAATACAATTAATATACTAAAAAATACTAAGATATACCGCTGACTGTATTTCGTTTATGAACAAGCTATTATCAATATAATATTCCTACACAAAGATTTTACTAAAATATACCAAATTAATATACTAAAAAATGTATATCTATGTACTATTATCTTTATATCATAGTACAGAGTTATAATACCCTCCTTCTCCATGGGTAGCGAGTATAAATATATTAAAATGCTGATGAATTATCGCTCTATTCCTTGACAAAACGAGCTATTTAAGTTTTAAATAATAACTAACTTAAACTTCATTTCGAGTTGTCATTGAATCTAGATCTAAATGACAACTCGATATGAAGTTTAAATAATATTGAAAAATAACTCAGATACCTTTGCAAACATAATCTTAGTAAGGTTATCTAGCCGATTGTATAGACTAGATGTATAGTATAGTCTAGAGAGTGCAGAGCTCAGAGTCAGTTAAAATATAACTACTTAAGTAAAATGCTCCTCAATTTCTCAAGTATGTCGATTGTAAACATTTTTGTAAATATTTTTTTTTTAAATATTTTATTTTTTTATTTATAGTTCTTCCCGGACAAACATCAACCAGTTGAATCGAACCCTAATCCGAATGGAGATAATAGACGACTTCGTAAGAATTTCAAACGCTGTAGGTTCTCTTCAATGGGTGGAATGGAAGAGACTATTTTTGGCAATCCTATATGCATGTCAATACGTATTAAGGGCAATGAGAAGACTACCAAGCCGAGTTCTCCAAATAATGCGCAAGCTAATACGCGACATAAAAACTCTTGTAAGACCACCAAGGTACGTCACCACGGAAGCAGACTATTCTCTCTTAGATATGGAAAGGCTTGGGTCAGATATCAGAGACCGACGCCACAGGCTTGGTAAGAAGAAGATGGAAATAGAGAAATACAAATATGAATATATTAAACAACTTTGTTTTTTAGCCATCACTTGAAGAAAATGCGCCAATATATTTTTATATTTAATTAACAAAAATATGAATTATTAAACTTTAATTTTACTGCCCTTAACTTACGAAAAAACGTTTTTATTTATTTTTGATTCAAAACTAAAACAATTTTTTAAAAAAAAGTAAAGAGAAAATAATATAATATAATAATAATATTTGAAAACGAAAGAACTTGTTGCATGAAAATAGAGACGGAAATAGAAATAACGAATACGAAAATAGAAATAATGCGCCACAGACCATGACCAAACTTATGGACAAAGTCATTCCATCTGAATTGCGAAATGAAATTTTCGTATATTTGGATGACTTGTTAGTAATTTTTGACTCTTTTAAAAAGCATTTAGTGGTCCTCAACATCAATGTTGTTATAGGTACGATACAAACTGACCCTGACAAGGTATCAGCGATCCAAGAGTTTCCAGTGCCGAAACCGATTAAGCAAGTGCGACGATTTTGGGAACAACAGGCTGGTATCACAAGTTTATGCTGGTATTGCGGCTCCGATATCTGATACTTTAAAGCAGAAGCGTAAGTTTTTGTGGTCAGATGAAGCTCATTTGAGTTACTCAAAGATCTTATGTGTAAAGGCACCAGTGCTGCATAGTCCAGATTTCACCAAACCTTTTGCAATCCATTGTGATGGAAGTCACACAGGTAAATTAAAAGAAATTATTTTATTTTATTTTATTTTTTTTATTTTTTCTTTTTTTTATTGTTAAATATTATTTATTATTAAAAATTCCTAAATCCAATATGAACATAATAGAAGAATTTCAAACGCTATAGGTTCTCTTCAATGGGTGGAATGGAAAAGACTATTTTTGGCAATTCTATACGCAAGTCAATACGTACTAAGGGCAATGAGAAGACTACCAAGTCGAGTTCTCCAAATAATGCGCAAGCTAATACGCGACTTAAAAATTTTAGTAAGACCACCAAGGTACGTCACCACGGAAGCAGACTATTCTCTCTTAGGTATGGAAAGGCTTGGGTCAGATATCAGAGACCGACGCCACAGGCTTGGTAAGCAGCTGATCTAACAGATTACAGCTCGAAGAATAGCTCTGAAATCAATCTTCAATTTAATTAGTATAATTTACACAATTGTTTCATCATACCATTAACATTACCTTTCTGAATGAATCAAAATCAGAGTTCGCAAATAACTGTTGACCGTTTCTCGTTGTCTGCAAATAAGTGTCTTTTCCTGACTCTTTACGAAAAGACTCAATGAGCAACTGATTTATGGGTTCTATTGATGCTGATTCGGATTAGGGTTCGATTCAACTGGATGATGCTTGTCCGGGAAGAACTATAAATAAACAAAATAAAATATTTCAAACTTGAGAAATTGAGGAGCATTTTAGTTAAATATTTTATTTGAACTGACTCTGAGCTCTGTACTCTCTAGACTATACTATACATCTAGTCTATACAATCGGCTAGATAACCTTACTAAGATTATGTTTGCAAAGGTATCTGAGTTATTTTACAATATTATTTAAACTACATATTGAGTTGTAATTCAGATCTAGATTCAATGACAACTCGAAATGAAGCTTAAATAATAATGTACAATAACTCAGATACCTTTGGAATAATTACCTCAATAATTTGGATGAAACGAAATCATACTCCAGATGCAGGTCACCATCAGGGCGGCTTTCGCAGCCGCTGGCCTGAATTCCGACACTAACACCGATCCGCGAGAGCTAAAAGCGTTTGCAATCGCCATCATAGCCGAAATGCTGATTTATAGTGTAACATCAGTTCGACGGAAGTAAGAAACGAATAGTAATCTTCAGTACATTCTTCTAATCGACGATTAATTTCGACAGTTTCTCGTTGTCTGCAAATAAGTGTCTTTTCCCGACTCTGTACGAGTAATAATGTGCGTAAAGAAATTTCGTGCTTATGAAGAAGGTCACGAGTTTTCGATATACACCGACCGTGCGTCATTAAAATGGCTAATGTTGTAATCTGACTTAAGCTCGAGGATGCAAGCCTTTTCGTTTAAAATCGTACATAGGAAAGGCAGTCAGAACGTAGTACCTGATGCTCTTTCTCGCACTTACACCGAGGACTTATCTTCGCTAAGTGTCGATAAGGTAGTAGATACTACCTCAATTCATTTCAAGTCGGCAGAGTACGCTGAGCTAAGAGAGAAAGTTAAGGCCCAGCTAACTCAAATGCCTGACTTAAAAATAGTAGATTAAATTATTTACCGCCGCTCTGAACATATGGCGACAGAACGAGTCACTGATGACGTGTGTTGGAAAGTGTGGATTCCAAAAGATCTCATCGCTGAGGTGTTAAAGGAATGTCATACTTCTCCACTCGCCGCGCATAATGGAATCACCAAAACTTTTGTCAGAAATTGTGATATCTGCAAAGTCACAAAGCATTCAAACTATCAACTGGACTGGTTGCATCTAGTCTGGCCCAGTGAATCACATATACACATAGATACTCACACACTCATTGCCAGGAGCGGCATGTGAACTTAATAAGACAGTGAAACCTCCACTGGACGGACACGCATGGTTGGACCTCGAGATTTGCCTTTCTTTAGCTCGCTCGATTCTCAAGCTGTTTTGATTTTGTTAGAAGCGTATTATAAATTATTGTCGAAATTAGTCAGCTATACTGTAGACAACCGATATGAATATATTCCCCTGAATTTCAACATTCAATTTGTTTATGTGTTTATTTTAATTATTTACCATTTGCAACATATTACAAAAAAAATAATTGCTACATTTGTTGTTACTTATAATTCAATTACACTCAAAGAAGAGACAGTCATAGAAAGAATTTCTATGAGCAATTTCAGCGAAGCTATGACATAAAAAAAAACAAGAGATAATATGTATATATACTTTATAGGGTCGGAGATGCCTCCTTCTACCGGTTATATACATTTCCTGCCGGCACAAAGTTATAATAATATAATATAAAAACACACCTAGATCTATCAAATTCAATGACAACTCGAAATTAAGTTTAAATAATATTGTAAAATAACTCAGATACCTTTGCAAACATAATCTTAGTAAGGTTATATAGCCGATTGTTTATTCTAGAAACACATTCATTCATTCAGTAAAGAAAAAATTATTAGTGTTATTATATTATTATTAAAAATGTGTAAATCTATTATGGGCATAATAGACGACTTCACAGAAATTTCAGCAGCAACATCTCCAGTTCATCCTTCTTATGGGCGACTATTATCTTTAGTCATTCGATTCGGATTCGGATTAGGGTTCGATTCAACTGGTTGATGTTTGTCCGGGAAGAACTATAAATAAAAAAATAAAATATTTAAAAAAAATATTTACAAAAATGTTTACAATCGACATACTTGAGAAATTGAGGAGCATTTTACTTAAGTAGTTTTATTTGAACTGACTCTGAGCTCTGCACTCTCTAGACTATACTATACATCTAGTCTATACAATCGGCTAGATAACCTTACTAAGATTATGTTTGCAAAGGTATCTAAGTTATTTTACAATATTATTTAAACTTAATTTCGAGTTGTCATTGAATTTGATAGATCTAGGTGTGTTTTTATATTATATTATTATAACTTTGTGCCGGTAGGAAATGTATATAACCGGTAGAAGGAGGCATCTCCGACCCTATAAAGTATATATATTCTTGATCAGCGTCAACAGCCGAGACGATATAGCCATGTCCGTCTGTCCGTCTGTCCGTCTGTCCGTCCGTCCGTCCGTATGAACACCTATATCTCAGAGACTTTGAGAGAAAGAGCTATACTTTTTTTTCGACAGCATTTGTTATGTTTGCACGCAGATCAAGTTTGTTTCCAATTTTTGCCACGCCCACTTCCGCCCCCGCAAATCAAAAAAATCGAATAACAAGTGTAATTTTAAAGCTAGAATTTTGGTATATACAATAATTACTGTAGTAGTTATGATTCCTGAAAATTTGGTTGCGATCAGATACAAATTGTGGAAGTTATTAAAGAAATACTTTTGTATGGGCAAAACGCCTACTTACTAGGGGTCTGAGTTGCTTTGGCTGACAATCTGGTATATTGTGCCGTTTATGGTATATTTTGAATGGTGTACTATATCGATATACAAAACATACCATTTGGTATATTTTTAGTATTTTTAGTATTTTCGGTATATTTTGAAAATGATTCCGCAATATTTTGCCTTTAAAATTAAAATTACACTTGTTGTTCGATTTTTTTGATTTGCGGGGGTGGAAGTGGGCGTGGCAAAAATTTGAAACAAACTTGATCTGCGTGCAAACATAACAAATGCTGTCGAAAAAAAATTATAGCTCTTTCTCTTATAGTCTCTGAGATCTAGGTGTTCATACGGACGGACGGACAGACGGACATGGCTATATCGTCTCGGCTGTTGACGCTGATCAAGAATATATATACTTTATAGGGTCGGAGATGCCTCCTTCTACCTGTTACATACATTTCCTGCCGGCACAAAGTTATAATACCCTTCTACCCTATGGGTAGCGGGTATAAAAATATATTGGCGCATTTTCTTCAAGTGATGGCTAAAAAACAAAGTTATATAAGATATTTATATTTGTATTTTTTTATTTCCATCTTCAAAATTTTCAACATAAAATGCTTATTGAATTTAAAAATGTGTTTAAGTAAATACAATTTTCAAATATAATATATTTTGAAGATTTTTAAAATCATTTTGTGGAAAACATTATGGTGAAAATAAAATGGTTTTTTGTTTAATTACATACATTTTTTTTATTAATTATATTAAATCTGGTATCAAATACTAAATTAAATTTACAGAACAAAATGCTGCCTGCTGCGGCCTTCGACTCAATAGTTTTTTAATTATTTAAATTTGAATTTGTAAATATATATGTTATATTATAGTGAAGTAATGTGGAATAAAATGCAACAATATATTCGCTTAAGGTAATAATCATTTTTAATGAATATTTATTGTGTTCATATTTGTTGCAATTATTTACAGAATTTTTTGCACACGTTTATTATTAATCTTTTTGCCAATTTGTTTACAATTAAAGCACACATTTATTGCATTTAGATATTAGCAACAGCAGAGGCGGCGACGTCGTCGGACATTGTCTTTTTGTCTTGCACTTAGTTCCACAATTGAGAGAATCGTTTTTGTTTTTGTTTTTACCTGTTTTATGGGCCAAGGGTATCTGAAGGCTTTCGCACTTTGCAGTTTTCGTGTTGTACTCGTATTTTCTGTTGCTGTTTCGGTTTCGTTGTTATTATCTTTTGTTGCTGCCAGTTGTTGTTGTTGTTGCTGTTGTTGCTGTTGTCGCTGCTGGTGGCATGCCGCATGTTGCCGTCGTGTTGTTGCCGATTTCAAGCTGCGACGGCGGCAGCAACAATCGCTTAACAATTTCTGCCTCAGTTGTGTTCTCTCTCGCTCTCTCTCTCTCTCTCACTCGTTCTCTCTCGGTGTTGCTGTCTCTGTTGCACACGCTCACAATGACCCAGTTTCCAAGCGGAATGTAAACAAATTTGACCTGAAAAACAGTTTTGCTGCTGTTGCTTTTGCTGTTGCTTTGTAAACAAAACGCAAAAGCGACTGAGACGTCGACTGCGGCTCAATTTGCGCCAAAGTGTGTGCTAGTGTGTGTGTGTGTGTGTGTGTATGAGTGTGTGAATTGCGTTTTCATTTTGGCCTTTAACGTCGTCGTCATCGTCGTCGTCGTCGAACACAACAAAAATTTGCGCTAACACAGTCATTTAGCCCAATCTGAAATAGTTGTGGTAATGAGCGGGTTGCAAGAGGGGCGGGGGGAGGAGCGAAACTTGGCTGGTTGCATGAACAGCTGCCACAATAACAAAAGATACAAATAATCATTGCACAGCACAAAAATCAAAACAAGTTGCGAACCAGGAGAAAGACAAGCAAACTTCGAAAAAAAGAAATCCAAACATCGAATAGAAATGTGAAGATTGCAATGAATATAAAATTCGAATATGAATATGAATTATGAGCGCTGAGTAAGAGATTAAAGCAACAGAAAAAATAACAACAATGGATCATTAGCATTAACAATGCGGAATAATATTTTGTGCCAAAAAAAAAATATATATATATTTTTTTTAGTGCAAATTTGTGATTGCCACAGGCGCCGCCATTGCAAAGAGAGGCAAGAGGCATGCGGCATGAGGCAGCCACAAGTTTAGGACACCTTTCCAATTGGCCCCAGGATTGTTAATGGACAGCCACGCCCTGCTGCTGTCTCCTTTCCTTACTTTTGACAAATAAACAGTTCAATTCCGAGTTGAAATTGAAAGGCCTTCGAGTGGCTCAATTCGCAAGTTGAAAGTTGGCTAAAGTAGCGAAAGGTTGGCCACAACAAATCTGGCCACATCAAGTGACTGCTGGGAAAGCAGCAGTCAGGGTGGTCTTATTTTAATTGATTCAGACTGAGATTGAATAAAGGAAGAAGTGGTAGAATAATATTTAATAATTATTATGTTGGGAAGGAGTGTGAACCTAGGAAAAAAAGAAAGAATAATAATTAAGAATTAAGAAAAAAACGCTTTTGTAAAGTAATAAAAAATTATTCAAACGTGATTCAAAAGAAGATCAATGTAAGGAAGACGTGGAAGAATAATAATTTATAATTATTATATTGTGAAAGAGTTTAAGTCAAGAAAGAAGTGGAAGAATAATAATTCATTATTATTAAAAATACTTTGGTAAATAATTCAAAATATTGATTGGGAATATATTTTATTAAATTTACGAAAATGTTTAGCTGTTAACAATATTGAAGCCTCTAGATTGAAGAAAAAATTATGTTGAATTAATGATTTTAAAATAAGATATTTTATTTTTTTAAATCTTTCTGTAAATATTTGCGATATTAATAATTTGAAATTTATGTAAATGTTGAGCTAAAATTGATAATATTGAATTTTAAAAGTAACAATATTTGTTAAGCTTCATAATAAATTTTTTTAATATTTTTGATTAATTAAACTATAATGTTGAAATTGGAATTCATAATTTTAAGTTTAGTTATATGTTGTGATAAAAAGGACAAGAAGAATTTGCAGAAGTAACGAATTTGTTTTAAATAAATTGTGAGCCAAAATTGTGAAAACATTTTCGTTTATGTAATTTTGAAGTTTAAAATTTAATTAATGTTTTTAATTTCAGCAAATGTGTTAGTTGAAATTGACTTAAATTGTTTTGGATTTAGACAAATGTGAAATGGAAATTAGCATTCAAGATTTTAGATGTACGAAAATGTGAAATGAAAGTTGACAATCAGGCAAGGAATAACTTTTTCAATTAAGTAATTTCAACAGTAATTCGCGCATTAAAATTTTAACGACTTCCTCTAGCTTATTGTTTATACTAAAATTTAATATTTCAAAATACGTAACACTCAGACTTTAACTATTAGATGGATAAATTGCGACTAATACTTTAATCAGTTGTCCCCCTGAAATTGGCTGTCGTACATATCATTTGAATGCATTTACTCGTAAAGAAACCGTTTAAGAAATAACAATTGCTTAAAGTGCCAGTCAACTTTTTCTATAATGTTTTCTGCAATGATTATTTTCAATGCTTCACTTTCACAGCGTCGCGTTTTGCGGCACATCTCACAGTTCCTGCTTCTTCTTCTTCTTCTGCTTCGTCTGGGGGTTTTTCCCATAATTCCTCATTTCGTGATTGCAAAAATTTTCACCCATGTGTCTGTCTTTCACTCTCCGTATCTCTCTCTCTCTCTCTCTGCTTCTCGCTTCCATAATGCGCTGTTGTTATTTTTCTATTTCTTTTTTATTTGTTTGCATAAAAAATGAAATTTCAAAAGCGTTTCATTAATTTTTTTCCATCTTGTGTTTTGTTTTGTTTTGTGTTCGCTGCTCTCTGTAGTTTCGTTTGTTGTGATTTTTTTTCACTGTTGTCTATTTTGTGGCCACGCCCCCTGCTTCGCCGCCGCCCCCGTCCGAAGCGCCATTGTGGCGATCTGTTGGCAAATTTTTGCGAATGGCTCACGTAATAAATTCCATAAATTGCGTTTTACTTTGACACACATAACTACTCTCAGTGTCTCAGTGTCGAGAGTGGTTGTTGCTGTTGTTGTTATTGCTGTGATTGCTGTTGTTGTTGTAGCTGTCAGTTGTTGCTGTTTTTGTGGCATGTAGTTCACAGTTAGTTGACGCTCGCCGTTGTTGTTATTATTGCTGTTTTCACTTGAGTTTCATGTTCAGCGGTTTATTTTTCTACATAAGTGAAGTGCGAGTGTATGTGTGTGTGTGCGTGTGTGTGTGCTTCTCGCATTCTCTGTTTTTATCTGCAAATTTTGCTGTTGTTTTTGTGGTTCGCTTTCGCTCGAACACATTGCGTAGCCCAACAACAACAAGAGCAACAACAAGATCATAACAAACAAACAATAACAAGGGCAATGACAACAATAACAGCTGCCAAATTGCAAGCCAATTGTCAACATTTATCGTGACAGTCACCAAATGGCATCATCATCATTATCATCATCATCATCACCATCGTTGAGATTATGATCATCATCATTAGCATCATTAGCTGGCTGGCGGCAACATTGTCAACATGCAACGTGGGCGGTCAGAAGGTCAAAATTCGCAGCTTTTCTTTTGCCAGCCAACGGCAACAAAACAAAGCCAAAACACACAACTGAAAAACAAATGCGACACAACACAACACAACACAACACAAAAAACAACAGACTCATTGAAATTTGTTTTGGCTTCACGTGGCGTATGAGTAATTTCTGTACCGTTTTGCTTATTGAAAAATTTGCGTTTTGCCAAATTGGTTTGGCGCGCGCAAAGCGATCCAAAATGGGGAGGCAAAACGTCAGGAACACTTGAAACCCAACCGTGTTGACACACAAAACAAAAAACAGAAAAAAAAACTAACAACAACAACAACCAAGATCCGAAAAGGAGGCAACACGTGGAAAAGTATGAAGCGGAGGCAAATCGACTGAAAAACGCTAAAAATAACAAAGTGGCAAAAAATGTTGACAGGCCGTGGCACCAAACGCAAAAAATAAACTGTGTGGAAAAAAGTAGAGACAACAAAAAACTACAGCAACAACAACAACAACAACAATCGTGTCTGCCTCGCGGTTTTGTTTGTGTGTTGCCGTTGTGTACACAACATTTGCAACATTGTTGCAGACGACGAGGCAATGGAAATGGATGAATTGCATTAATAATGCACCCAGACGAGACTTGTCGAGGCCGCGCCACAGACAACAACACAGGCAACACAGGCAAGTGGCATGCCGCAGAAAGTGAAAGAAGATCGTGCATCAAGCGAGCGAGCGAAATAGAAGATCGTCTGCAAGCTTTGCATTCTCGTCTCTCTCTCGAAGACAGCGGAGCAATGGGAGCGTGAGTTGGCAACATTTGCAGACAGTTATCGTTATCCTCGTTGTTGTTGTTGTTGTGGTTGCTGCTGCTCAAGTTGCTATCGTTGCCGAAGTCTATGCAAAAATATTTCACTTTTCAAGTGCGCACAATGCAAAATAATAAATAAGAAATGCACAGCACAAAAAAAAAATCTAAAAGAAAAATACAAAAAGAGCAACAAGAATAACGCAGACAAAGTTGCGCTTTAAAGCTTAGAGAGCAGCGTGGAGAAACTCTTTTTTTTCAGAGGGGAGGAAAGACAAACAGTTGCAAGGCACTCAGAAGATTTGCATAAATGCAAATAATGCAGTTACTCCTCAATTGAACCGCATTCGATTTGTGAACTTTATTTTACTTGGCTTTCCTCTCTTTCTTACCCTCTCCCCTCGACAGTTTTGCATCGCTTTAACAGCAACTTGAACACTTTGCGAGTGATTTGCACTTTGATAATGTGGCAAAGTGTGGCAAAATAATATAGAAAGAATGTTAACTTCAGGAAGTCGATGCTTCAATACCCATTAGTATACGAGTATCTACTTACATCAAATTTGATATTTATTTATTATATTAAATCAAGTATTAAATACTAAGATAAAAAGAGAATGCTGGCTGCTGGAGCCTTTGATCGATATATTATTTATATTCTTATAAAAACGATGTTGTTTAAAGTAACTGGAGAATGTATTACAAAAAAGTATAAGAAATTATACTAAATTTCTTATTTTAATTAGTTACAGACTTTATTATAAAAATCGAAATTTTTATAAGATTATGGAAGAAAATGAGAAGTAAATATCTTATAAGATTAAAGTCAACTTAGATAAATTAAGGTAAAGAAAATGAATTGAACATAATATATGATTTGTTTGGACGAAAAAGTATTTACAAAAACCTCATTAATGTGCTTATGCCGATGAAGTTAGAAGTTTGATCAAGACAGTTTCAAAACTAAAACGAATAGAGAGTTGAGCATTGTAATATCACTTCATAAGCATTCTTAGCCTCTACTAGGCTCTACGAAGAACCGACCTACCCCAAAGTCAAAGCTTAACTGACACATTCACACACACACTCTCTCACACACACACACTACCTATACACTTCCATTCAATCAGACTCACGCACAGCAAAAACAGCTTTCACACGCCATCATCAACTCTTACTCTCACTTTGCTTCTCCTTCTCTGTCTCACCTTCATTCTCTCTCTCTCTCTCTTTTTCTTTCTCAATCTTTCTTGTTTACATTCGTCACTCTTCTGCTTTGCTTAAATGACTTTTTCAATTGATTTACGCTTTTACAGCTTATCAAAAGTTAAGCTTTAATGAGCGTATAATTATTAATGAATTGAGACAACTATTGACGATAAGTTTTCTCAGCTTTTCAAAATTATTGTGCTATAAGTTTTCTCTTTGCTTTTCGCGCATTATTCGTGAACGTTACAAGCAAATTTGAAATTCAAGTAAATATGATTTTGATATTGAAAGAAAAAGTCACATTCTTGCTTTCTATTTCTCTTTTGGAGCATTATTCGTAAACGTTACATCCGCCACAAAAGCTTAAAGCTTTGTAAAGGTTGTAAATTTGATTCTATGCTGTAGTAGATAACACCATGAAAAATTTTTAATAATTCACGTGGATAGAAAAAGAAATTCACATTCCTATATTTTAAAATGATTTCAATTTCTCTTTTGGAGCATCATTCGTAAACGCCGCTTTAAAGATTTCCAAAGTTTGTAAACATGATTCTGTGGATATAATATAATATATTCAAATTACTATAATGTAAAATTAAATATAAGTAGAATAAAAGATAGTCACTTTATTAATGTTCTGAAAGTTTTTCGTTTCTCTTATGGAGCATCTTTCGCAAACGTTACATCCGCCATAAAAAATGTAAATGTAAATGTAAAAAAAATATAAGTTGAATAATAGATAGTCGCATTATTAATGTTCTGAAAGTTTTTCGATCCTCTTTTCGAGCATCATTCGTAAACGTTACAACCGCCTTGGAGCAGACAACGGCAAGCTTTGAAAGCTAGTACATAAGAATTCTACTATGCTGATATAGATAATGCGGTATCAAATAAAATGTTTAATACATTTCAGGTTCTGGATAGCGACAGCGTGATGAAGAGCGATGCTCATGTCGTGTGCGAGCGAGACAGCAAGCATTGAGCGTTACAATAGTCCTTGCCTGACTGTAATTTCTTTGTTAATGGTACAACGATTATTCAGCTACTTTTTGTTTGTAATTTGCTGCTGCCGTCAGCGTCGTGTTGTGGTAGAAGGGTAAAGGAGGGGCAGCTGCCAACTGTTGCAAGTGGGGATGAGGAGACACAACAACACACACGCACACACACAACACACACATGGACGTATGTGAGTGTGAGTGCGAGTGAGAGGCTCGTTAAGAGCATCATTAAGCCTTCGTCTCGTCATTACAATATGCACTCGAGGGGCAGGCGGCAAGTGGCAAGCGCAGAGTAAGCGGCAAGCGGCAAGTGGCAGGCAGGAAGCGGGGCGCAGACTTAAAATAAATAAAAACTTCAACTTCAAGTTAAGCGTTTAAGTTGTTTGTTCCTCCGCCTCTTGAGCATTTCTCAACTGCAACATTGTTGCATGTGGCAGACATAATGAACGTAGCCCAAGTCACTTCACTCGTAATATCTTTTCTCTCTCTCTCTCTGTCTCTCTCTCTTTTTCACTGACTGCAAATCGCCTGTTAATAGATCAACCAAACAGTGTGAACTCCCTGACATCGAAGCTGATGCTCTGACTGACTGTCAGACTGTCCGACTGACTGAACAGACAAATGGACAACAATGCTTTTTGTCTGGCGCGATGAGCAAGTTCTCTTTTAAATGTAACCGCAGATTCGAAGGCTCTGCTAATTTGATTTGTGTTCGTTCGTTCGTTTGTTCGTTTGGGGCTTTTGCACTGGTTTCCCGGTTCCCTTTCAGCGCACATTTTTCTCTCAATTATGCTGATTACTTTATTGCCGCTGTCCCCGTTTTCCCTTCCCCCTTCTGGCAATAGCCATCCATGTTCTTCTTTATGATAATTACCTCCGGCCGCGAGGATTAGCCTTCATAATGGATACTTTTAACTTCATCTGCAAAGTGATAATTTCAAATGCATTAGAGGAAGCTTGTCTTTACTCGAAATTATATTATATTACGCGTATATTGTTAAATCATTATCATTGAATATCAACAGCAACTAGTTTAAGTAATCTCTTTAACATAAGTGCTCTTTTCCGTTGACTTTAATCCTAAGTGTTTATGTAATAGGTTTATAATAAGCAGAGGCTAAGCAAAAATCTTTCACTTGGTTTGGGTTGAACTAAGATAACTTCATCACTTTTTATACCCGCTACCCATAGGGTAGAAGGGTATTATAACTTTGTGCCGGCAGGAAATGTATGTAACAGGTAGAAGGAGGCATCTCCGACCCTATAAAGTATATATATTCTTGATCAGCGTCAACAGCCGAGACGATATAGCCATGTCCGTCTGTCCGTCTGTGTGTCTGTGTGTCTGTCCGTCTGTCCGTATGAAACACTGGATCTCAGAGACTATAAGAGATGGAGCTATAATTTTTTTTCGACAGCATTTGTTATGTTTGCACGCAGATCAAGTTTGTTTCAAAATTTTGCCACGCCCACTTCCGCCCCCGCAAATCAAAAAAATCGAATAACAAGCGTAAATTTAAAGCTAGAGCTCCAAATTTTGGTATATATAATAACTACTATAGTAGTTATGATTTCTGAAAATTTGGTTGCGATCAGATAAAAATTGTCGAAGTTATTAAAGAAATACTTTTGTATGAGCAAAAACGCCTATTTACTAGGGGTCTTAGTTGCTTTGGCTGACAATCTGGTATATTGTGCCGTCTAAGGTATATTTTGAATACGGCACTATGTCGATATACCAAATATACCATTTGGTATATTTTTAGTATTTTTACAGTATATTCGGTATATTTTGAGAAAATACCGCAAAATATATTTCTTTTATTCAAAATGGATAGCGGGTATCTCACAGTCGAGTACACTCGAGTGTAGCTTTCTTACTTGTTTTATATTACTACTTAAGCGAATTTAAGATTTATAATGGTGAACAAAATAAATATATTTGCCCATAAACAAACTCCCTAATTAAAAAATAAATATTATATAGTTCTCATTATTTAATTTTTGCTTAATTTTTATACCCGTTACCTATAAGGAACAAGGGTATTATATAATTGTTATATTTAGTATATTTTGTTCTGTATGGTATATTTATTATGTAGTACCAATATACCAAATATAGGCCAATATAATACTTTTTTTGGTATATTAATGAGGTATTTTTAAGAATAATTTCGCAATGTTTTGCTTTTCTTAGCGATTATCTCACAATCCAGCACATTCGACTGTAGCTTTCCTACTTTATTATTAAATATTTGATAATAACGTCTTTTATAGAATTTAACAATTAAGCAAAATCATTAATAAACAAATTGTAGAATTTATCAGTAAAACCCAAAATATTTATACATTCTTAATGCATTTAACAATTACACAAAAAATTAATGTTTTTATAAAATCTATTCCTTAGAGAAAAATTTAAAAATATTTGCTCTACTGTACTTATTAGCGAAAATAAAATCTATATATAATATTTTCTCACTATTCATCCTTTAGATAAACTTTTAAATTTATATTTACTTTTGAAGTAACCTCTACTAGTTACAAGTTTTGATATTATCTTATAAGAATCACCAACTGCTGTGCATAACTTAGCTTTCCGTCAAAACTGCATTCAGTAAATAAATCTGTCATTAGTTTTCCATTTCCTCAATGCAATATCTTAAGTAAGAGGCCTCAACTTTGAACTCTAGTGACTTTTTAGTTGGCTTTTCGTGATTACCAATATTGTAATTATCATAAATTATGATTGGAGCTCGAATAGAGCAGGTAACAAACACTTCTCCCCCTCGTGCTCTCTTTTGCTGTCGTGTTTTTTTTTTTTAGGTGTCACATAAAGCATTCAAACTTTTACCAAATTTTCGTTGTCTGTTTTGTGAATTATGCCAAAGCTTTTGCTTTGTTTTGTTGTTGTTTTTTGTGAGTCGAGTATCGATAAACTGGTCGAGCGACCACACAAGCAGTTGCACTTAGAGTTCGAATACTTTGAGATATACGACCGCAAGCCGATGACACGCCTCCCATTCACTGCACACGATTCAGCACGGGGGCGGGGAAAACAGCAACAACAAAAGCAAAAACATAAAAACAATTCATAATTCAAACGCTGGCGAAAAGAAAGAGTATGCTTAAGTTGAACCAAGTTTAGATAACTCTGTCGAAAGGTCTCAATAATAAATGTCAATCTTTGAGTTAGAGTTTTACAGGATATCAACTAGTCGTTGCATGCCACACAAACAATGCAACAGCGTGCAGTAACTGCAACATTGCTTGCCACATTTCTAAGTCGCACATTTCAGCGATTTTCATGCACAATGAAAATTTAGTCAGCTGTAAATATTTTATGAGCCAAAGGGAAAAACGCGAGAGCGCATTCCGGAAGTCACACAGACTGCACGCCCAATAATTATTTATTTTAATCTGCACCCAAAAGTGAACTCAAAATGTTAATTAAAATGTCACTCGAATTAAATACATTTCCCTTCCCATCTCTGTGTCTCTCTCTAGGCGTGGATAATCAAAAACCAATATCAAAGCTGATTTGTAGCTACATCTCGACTTCATCGGATATTCATGAGACTCACAGCTTCTTGTGCTCTTTGGTCACGTGCTGTTGACTCCCCGCAATGTCGAAATTTAAATAAATACTCCGCGTTATCCTCTCAATTTTACATATATACACAACGTTTTTTTTGTATTCCTTATTTCTATTTTTTTGCAGTCTCTTTTTATACCTGGTACCCATAAGGTAGAAGGGTATTATAAGTTTGTGTAACAGGCAGAAGGAGGTATCTTGATCTGTCTGTCTGTCTGTCTGTCCGTCCGTATGAACACCTATGTAGATCTCAAAGACTATGAGAAATAGTGATACAATTTTGTACGACACTAACAACTACAATATTTATAATTCCTGAAAATTTGGTTGGGATCAGATAAAAATATTAGAAGTTATTTAAAATAATACTTAAGTAACGGAAAAAACGGCTACTTACTACGGGTCATTGTTGCATTGGCTGACCAATCTAGTATATTTCGTACTCTATTGTATATTTTAAGTGTATTACTGTATCAATATACATAAAATAGATTTTGGTATATTTTTAGTATTTTTTGTGGCATATCTTTATACTTTATTTAGAATATTTAGTATCTTTATTTAGTATATTTTGAAATTAATACCGCCCTATTTTGATTTGTTTATTCCTTTTTTTCAGCATGGGTAGTATGCATAGAATGTATTCTTTGGTAATTTTTTTTAGTATTTTTGCAGTATGTTTATTTAGTATATTTAAAAAAAATACAGATATATTTTGCTTTTTCAATTGAGTATCGGGTATATATGATATAACATTCGGTATATTTTAGTATATTTGTGGTATATTAATTTGGTATATTTTACTACATTGCTTTCTCCATACTCAAGATGGGTAGCGAGTATCTCACAGTCGAGCACACCCGACTGTTCTTGTTTTTTTTTAGGGGATGCCGCACACACAGCATATTCGGAGTCCATTAACGCGTCCAGGGGAACTCGTGTCATAATCACCTTGTTTGTCGGGCGGAACACCTATAATGGCACAGCTGGATGAGGAGGGGTCGTGAGAGGAGGGGGACTAGGAGGGCGTGGCTGTCGCAATCGCAGTCGTTATGTCGGATAATCATTTTCGACGGCAGCTCGAGAAGCCAACGAGCCCAAGAGCAGCCATCAAATAAACGTAATTCAATGCACAAAATGACAACATTTTCATTTTGAATTTTGAAGCAGAAGCTTCTCCACCTCTCCTTCTCTGGTGGGGGAGGGGACATCGTATACCCTAGCGGCAAATGGAATTTGGCAGCTGTCCGGGGTTTTGGCAGCTTTGAGAGCAACTTTGTCTGCCATTTGCATATGGCCAATTGGGCAAATGTTGACAAGAAGCTGCTGATGTTGTTTTTGGTTCAAGGTTCAAGCGGTGACAAAGGGGGCGGCGACAGAGGGCAAGTGGGCATCAGCTGAAGTCAGCAAAGGACCCAAATGATTACGAATTATGCTTATGGCCTGGCTCATTACATACGTAACTCTCGGCCAAATTAAGTGTCTATTTGAACTGTCAGTAATTTGGCCCCAGCCATAAGAATTTACAATACGACTCGAAGGAAAATCATATGGTGTGAGCATCAGCATAATTTCCACATCACTTACTGCCCATCCACAATTGTTTGTGCTAAAAATAGAAAAACTGTGTCAATTATTCAAATTTCTTAAACGAGGAAGAATACTGTCTTTTAGTAAAGATTTTGTAAATTAATTCTACTTGTATTGTTCTGAAATCTTTGGTATATTTTGCATTCCATGGTATATTTTGAATGTATGTAGTAGTATACCAAATATAAGTCTTAAAATATATAAGTTATTTTTGTGATGCTTTAGAGCTCTATAAATAAATTGGGATTTAGTGAAATTGTGATTTAAAAAATATATACATTTAACATTTACATTTCTGCAAGCCCAAGAAATTTAAAAATGCGTATTTTATTTATACTTCAAATCCATGAACTTTTGATATTATCAGTTTATTATTGATATCCGGAAAGCTTCATAAGATTCAAAAACATTTAAATGGAAATAAGAAAGTCGAGTGTACTCGGGATATCCGCTACTCGTTATCTATAAAAATAAAGCAAAAATAGTAAAAAAAAATACATATAAAATAATGGTATGTTTCTATAGTACTACACTATACTATTCTAAATATACCTTAGAGGGAAATTATACTAGATATCAACCTAAATAGCTTACATCCGTATTTCGTGTTTTGGAAATTTTATATATGAAACCCATAAAATCTTGACAGTTTGATTTGAAAGCTTTCATTGAAATTTTGAAACAATTATATTACTTATTTGTAAATTACAAAATAAGAATTTGATCAGCAAGTGAAACGACTGTAATTTTGGGTATTTGGCTAATAAATTGTAAAATAAACTAATAAATTGTAGTTAAAGAAATATTTGAAATCTTTTAGAATATGTCATCGATTTTGTTATTTACAATGTTCTACGAATTTGCTTTCTATTTCAAGCAGAATGTTTTATTAAAATATAATGTCCACCGAAAAACATTCGTTTTCATTAAGTGGACACCACTTGATAGACTAAACTTCACTTGATTTCCTCCAAGTTTAGTTGAGCGTTTGTTCTCATCTAAATGTAATTTATGACCTTTGTATGTCAATGAATAATCATTAATAAATATGTGTGAATTTCTTAGAATATGCGTAGGCATTCCGTAATAATAATTTGCAGAGCATCATCAATCGATAACCATTAGTGAGTGCTGTCGGCCACCTGAAAACCTGAAAAGCTTTCACGCAAAAATAATTGATAATTATTGTGGTCATTAAAGAAGAGAGAAATGCATTTTTGATTTTTCGTGTTGTTGGTGTTGGATTAAAACTTTATTTATTGGAGTTGTTGTTGTTGTTGTTGATGTTTCAAACCGTTACAAATATGGCAAAAATTTCGTCATCGAATATGAGAAGATTGAACATTCGAATCGATAACTATAACTAACATTTATTGTGTGTATTTTAAACTTATGTTAAACAGTGATGTGTATTTATGTGTGTTGTTAGAGTGTGTGTGTGTGTGTGTTGTTCTATATATAATATAGTTTTGTTAGGTAGACGAGTATGTTGGATTATACATGGTGAGTTTTTAGTTAAAATGATTTAGTTTTAGTTTTTGTTTTGTTTAACGAGAGAATTCTGCACCAAATTTGCAGTCGCAGATTCATAACAAGTTGGCCACATCGCTTATTTTTCTACTTTGACTTCTTCTTCTTCCTTTATTGACATTCGCACACATACTCACACACTCACCCAGTCAACTGAAAACGTTGCACATACGACCCGTATGCACGCTAGTTGCTATCGTCGCAATCGCACCCAACACAGAAAAAACACATCCATCCATCCAAACAAAACGATGCAGCCAAGTGTTATGCAACTACTTAAAGGACTTTATCATTTTGCATTTGCTTTTTTGCTTTTGCTGATTTGCATTGTTTGAGTTGTGATTTTAATGGTGCTGTCATCCTCCTTTCCATTCCCTTCCTTTCCTTTCTGCTCCTCTCTGTCTCCATTGTTTATCTCTCTTGTGACTCCATCGCTGACTCCTTAGAGCAGATAACATTTTCGTCGCCAACAGGAGCAGGTGCAGTGCACATGGCGATAATAGCGACACAGGCACTTCAGATACTTGTATCCGGCACAGCAATGATGCGAATGCGAATGATAATGCGAATGCGAGTAGCAGGAGAGATCATGCGAGCAATACGAGTAGCAGCCACAGTCGCACATCTTTATGCTGGGAGACTTCCGAAATGTGTGTCACCAAAGAAAAGTGTTTCCAATCGAGTTGATTCTTTTGTTGTTTTGTTTTATCCTTCCTGGCGCTTTGCTGGCTTCGGCTGAACTGATTTCTGGCCAACGCTTTGGCTTTCAACTTGGCTTAGGTTAGTGGCGTCCTCCAATATTTAGCCCGTTGCCCATTGCAACCGACAAAGTTCGTTTGATCGATGCAATTGTTTTGCGTATTTGGGTGGCCAACATTCGTACCACGCCCCAAATTCACCGAATACGAGTAACCGAATTCAAATACTCGCTGCTGATTATTACCATATTATTATTATTATTATATTGTGGAAATCATGTCAATTGATTTTGGGGGCAACCAGCAAAAAAGTTGACTTCGCTTGTGGTTTGCCTGGCACGACGGCACTCGACTTCTTATTATGATTAATTCACAATGTTGTCGCTGATTTTATGACCGAAAAGAAATATGTGTTTTATTTCTATCCGACGACTGCCCAAAATAGACGCCGTCATCGTCGCAGTCGCAGTCGCAGTCGCTAGGCAAATGCAAATTCATGCCTGACCCACATTCGGCGCACATTTGATTCTATTAGTCACACAGCTGCCGCCAAAAACAGATGCAGACACAGACACACACAGACATAGAGATACTTGTATCTTATAGATACATTTGCGTTTACAGATGCAGCTGGGGGATCGTGATGCAATCGATTTGGCGACTGCAACACAAACATAACATATATACGAAAAATCGATGACACATGCCATGACGGCGACATTCGCACGCGCCAATTGCCAGATGCGAGTTCCAATCCGCTGACGTCATTTGCCCAGGTAACACGCTGCGTATACGTCATATCTTTCGCCCATCGTACTCATACATCGATTCACCACTCGTCGCGTATGCTGGGCGCGTCTCTTCGACTGACATCAACTGACGATCGCCACATCCATTTAGAACAGTTAACAAATTTCAATTTAACGTCTCCCACATCATGAGATCATTTTGAATTTTTGAGAAGATTTCTTCATCGCTGATTGCAACCTTTTAAAATAGTTTATGACAGTTGCAGCTCTGAGAACAACAAACAATTTGATTGAAGATTTTTCTTTGAAAAAAATTGTTAGTTTATTGGTTAAAATTTTTGAATATTCATTCTTAGTTTGTTTAAATTTAATAATCATTTTCATCTTAATTATATATATAAGTTTCTTTGTTGTGATATTTAAATGGATCTACGCTTATATTCTATATAAGTTTACTTAAATTTTAAATTAATTTCAATTTCTCAAATTTAAGTGCAAGCTAAAGCAATGCTTTAGGAAAATGTAATAAAATGTTAATATAGGTAAAAAAATATAGGTAAAAGGTAAAAAAATCCTAATATAAATGTTCATTAACTTTGCATTTTCGTGCTATATTCACTTAAATTTTAATGAAGTGTAATTTGATTTTAATTTTAATTTTCTCTTTCTCTGAATCTATATTAAGTTATATTTGATGAAAGTATTATTAAAATGTAATTCACAACGTTTAACTTTAAAGTGATCTTCACCCCAATAGAAACGAAGTCAATAAGTTTTAATTACCCGAAAGTTAATTTTCACTTTCTTCAAAATTTAAATGGATTTTTTTATAAACGTTCACTTTTTATACTTACATTTAAACGATGTTTTATTAGTCTCTATTGATAATTGTCTCATTATACATTTAAGGTAGTCCTTAGTTAAGGTTAAGGGTAACGTGATTTATTTTTAATATGAAATACAATTTTTTTTTAATTCGATTTTCATTTTCATTTTTGCAAGTGTAACTACTTTTATATATTTTTACTTCGTTTAATAATCCACTTTAGTTAGATTTTACGAATGTCCAATTAAATTTAGTTATTAATTTTTCATTTAGATGTTAATTGAAATCTTTTTACATATAATGCAATCTTCAGCTGCATTTTAACGAAGTTCAATTCACATAATATATAAATATAATATAAATTTTCACTTTCTTTACTTTTGATGCGATCTTCATAATTTTAACGAAGTGTAATTAACTTTTATAATTCATTTTCACTTTGTTGAATTTTAATAAGATCTTCACTTACAATTTAAGCAAGAGTAATTAAATGTTAAAGAAAGTTCTGCCGACTATTTGTTGTAGTTGTTGTTGTTGTTGTTGTTGCGATGAGCAGCTGCAACAGGTGCAACAGATCATTGCAACGGTTGCATTTAACAAATTCTGCTGGTTATCTCTTAATAGTTTGTGTAGCCCTCTTTTAATGAGTTTTTATTGGGCTAATTTACTGGACAGTCGCAGTTGCAGTTGCAGTGGCAGTCGATGTTGCAGTTGCAGTTGCAGTTGCAGCAGGTGCGTGTCGCTTATCTGCTTTGTGCGGCTGCGTTGCTTTGTAACCGTGTTGTAAGCTCATTAAAGTCACCGATTGCGATTCGAGGACACGTAAGACCAGCTTTAAGGCCAGGGCCAGAGACACAAACACAACTCTTTGGGGTTAGGGTAGCTCTATAGGGGCATAAAAGGGGGAAGGGGTAAGGGGTAAGAGACAACGGGGCAAGGGCAAGGGGCAGCAACCGTGTGCTGCCACTTGAAGTGTCCTTGTGCGCTTAAAAGTCTTTCGACACGTATTCGCATTGGCAAAAAGTTTTTGTCAGCCAAAGCCAAAGCTGGTTAAAATGAAGAGCACAGATGGTGGGAGAGAGGAATGGAGAGGGGGGCAGGGCAGGTAAAGTGTAAGGGTCGCCTTCGTATGGAGTGCAAGTGCATGGCTTTCAGCAGTTTAGTTCAAGTTGTTTCAAGTAACACTTGAAGGACAGAACAGGGCGACCGAAAATTCAACTTCGACCATATGCACTAGAAATTCGACTAGGAACCGGAAGAAGAAGGAGCTGAAGAGAGGAAGCGAGGGGGGGGGGAAGCAGGAAACGCCGGCTGTCAGTGTGTGGCAAATAATGGTGTTGCGTGTCGTATTGGCCACCACACAAATGATAACCAACTAAATTGTAACAAGAGCAACAATAACGACAGCTGACTTTTGCCCATTTCCAACGAGCTGTGTAAAAGTCCAAAACGAGCTAAGCAAAACACTACAAAATACAAAAAGTACTAAACAAAACACTACAAAATACAAACTCCAGTGTTCTCAGAGTTGGAGAGACGTCGTCGTCGACGTTGTGAAAAGCGTAACTGACACTTAAATTAAATTTGTTTTCATTTTGGCTCGGGCAGAAAGTCAACGCGACACTTTCGGGTTCGGGGCCAAGAAATCAGCGCAAAACACAAAACACAAAACCGAAAATGCATTTCGCAATAAAATAAATTAAAACGAAAGCAAAGCAAATTTTTCCGTACTCTACTCTCTACACACACACACACACACACACGCTCTGAAAGTTGCCCAAACTCAACGGGGCGTGCGATGGGAACTCGCTGGCAAGCAAACAACAACAACAATAAGACTGTGCATAGTCCACTGATGACTTCTTTGGCTCCCCTTTCCTCTTCGCTCTCCAACTCTCTTCACTCTTCATTCTCCCTCTCTCCTCAGCGTAGCCAAAGCCAAAGTGAAACGACTAACCGAAACTGCTTGTGACGCTCTGCTGTTTGCTGTGAATGTGAACCTTAACGCCCTCTGGCGGACAGAGTTGTCGACAAACACACACACACTTGCACACTCACACTGACTCACACAAACAATTGCGAATACTTGGAGAACAGTTGGAACGAATGCCAGATAATCCGCATAGAATACTCGACATTTTAGAAGCTGCTTTTCAGGGATTTGCATAGCAACTGTATTTCTATCTCTTTCTTTCACTTTCTCTTGCACTCTCTGCTTTATGCGATTTTACATCCGATATAATTACGTAATCAATTGATTTATGCTCTCCAGAATCTCTTAAGCCTTTGAGCTTCGATAAATTATCGATGTAATGGAGCACAATTCGAATTCAATTCGCAAATTGATAGAAATTGATGTCTGATTTATTTGTAGTTGAAGTTTAGTTTAAAAGATTGACCGGCCATTAAGAAAACGAAGAGTATTATTAATTTTTTTTGCAATATTGTGAACGATTTCGTAAAGTTTTCAAATTTCAATCCGTGGCAAGAGGAAATTTCTTATTTTATTTAAATTTATATATTTTAACTTAGCTATTTTCGGTATTTATATGTTATATTATAATATTTACAATCCTTAATTTTATTTTCATTACTGTAAGATAGCATCATTAATTTTATGATTTAAAATAGCTGTCATATTAAAACTATATATGATTTTATTATTTCTTGGAAATTTTAAACGTTGAGCTTATAGTATCCCAAATAATTTAATAAAATGAATTCAGTACAATATTATCTTTTGAGAAGCAGTTCAAAATAAATTAATGAAATTTCATCAACCTGAAATATTTTATTTAAAATACTCTTAAGAATACTCTCAAATAAAATTAAAATTTGTTATTTATTTAGTTTTGGATTTGAAACTTGCTTTATCCAATATCATGTAATAATATTTAATTTAAAAATTTTTTTGGTTCAGTTTAATATTTTTAATATACATATGAAGTGTTTCTTTTTCCATTGTCCATTTAAAAAAGAAAAAACAAGAAACTTACATTTTTTTTTTTAGGTTTAATTAGTTTTTTTCAAAATAGAATTTATCACAATATGATGTTAAAGAATTAATGTGATACAATACTTAGTTTTAGAAACCATATATGCTCTTAAATTAATATTTTAATTCGATGACTATTAATAAAATTAATTACATTTCTACTTGTCAAAGTTTCAATTAAGTATATTTATTTTTAAATTTAAATTTAGAGATTACACTTTGATTCTATAGTATTATTACTATCAGGAAGGAGTTTGTTCCCCACAGTTGCGTTGCTATTCGATTTATTATGCTCCGCTAGCAAAGTCACCACAAATATTGCAACAATTGTTACTGTCGTTGTTGTTGTTATTGCTGTTGCTGTTGTTATTGTGTGTGTGGAGCATTTGTTGTGCTGCTTCGTTGGAGGTTGCAACACTAAATGCTTGACAACGTCAACATCGCTGCCAAGAGGTAGACAAACACAGAAAAACACACACAACAACATACACAGAGATGTGTGTAACATCTCATCGGAAAATCCCTGCGTAGCCTTCATGCAATTGCATGGAGTCGGGAGGAGTCTCGATCTCCATCTATGTCCATCCATATTCCGTTCTCCGCTCTCCGTTTTCATATTGCGTTCGTGCCAAAGCGATTGCCAAGCGCGCTTAACTCAGAGCTGTGAAATGAATTGGGGTCCGAAATTGGAGATGGAAACGAGAGTTGGGGAGCTTAAGGTGGCGATGGTCATGTTGTTGGATTTTCCCTTGTTCATTCTTGTTTCCTCTCTCTCTCTCTCTCGCATTTATTGTTTTTTACCCCCTTTCCCTCCTCGATGATGCAGAGGGCAGGAAAAACATCAGCAAAAGCCGCAGCCAAACAAACACATTTCAATCAAAACGCTTGACGGCTCGACGAGCAATAGCAGCAAGTGCAACAGCAGCAGCAACAGCATTTGCCACGTGGGTGGCCACGTTTTGTGCCACGGCCACAACAAAGTCCAAAAAGTTGTGTGTGTGGCACGGGGAAATGGGAAATGGGCAACGTCAGCTGCCAACAGGGAACTGCAAACTGCGAACTGGGATCTGGAGACTGGGAACTGGGAACTACGAATTGCGAACTGTGAATTGCGCTTGCCGTGCCTCTGAGCCAAGAAGAAGCAATGAAGAGTGAGATCTAGGGGAGTCTAGGGGAGTCAAGGGAACGGGGGAACGAGGGAACGAGGGACTGCCTATTTGCACTGCACTGCGGTTCGCTAAAGGCATCGCACTCTGGAGCGACCCTATGCGAAAAGTGTGACCAAAATAGAAGACATTAAAAAGGCAAAATTACGATAAACAAATGATGGAGTTACACAGAAAATGGTTGGGCGGCAAAGGCATAAAAGTCTATTTAATTTACGAGCTATGTTCGTCAAACTATGTGGCATTTAAGACAAATAGTTGACAGTTTGTAAAGAACATTTTATGCTTAGTTTTTTTGTACAATCAAGTAAATTTATGAATGACAGAAGAAGCTATTAAATTATAATATTGTAAATATGAGTCAGATTTTAGATTGAAATATATATTTACTGTTTAATATTGTTGAGTGATGTTTAAATTTGTGATTACAAGTTCAACCATCTACCATAAATATTGAACAAAGTTCTTCCTCAGAAAAGATCTTGGTGGAAGCTTAAGTGAAACACGTCCCATCTGCTTTAACTACACAGAGAGAAAAAAATCTTAAATCAAGATCTTTTCGATCTTAAAAAGAACAGATTTGAAATAAGATTTTTAGGTCTAAATCTTATATCAAGATTTATATGCTAAATTTGCAGTCTCAAAATGAGCATTTGAATTTAAGGAAATTCCGACACATTTTTCATTGCAATATTTTTATTATTTATAGACATTAACACAGTAATCAACTCTCTTGCCACTTTTAAAGTTGTTTTTAGAACTTAAGCTAAACTTACTATATTGGTAAATTATGAATGTACAATAACTTTATATCTGTTGAATCTTAAAAATTATTGGTATTTACTTGTATTTCCATTTCAAAACACAGTCACAGCATTAAATTATTGTAAAAGTTGTATTACTTTTTTATGCTGACTGTATTAACTTTGATATTAGTTTTAAGACTTTAATCTTATTTCTTATTTGCTTAGAAGTTCTAGCCGTGGATTATCTTAATATCTGTTGAATATATACATTATTTGTATCTATGTATATTTCCTTTTTAAAAAATTGTTCTTGAAAGCAATTACATACTACAATCATTACATTATTTGAAGACATTAATTAAATCATCAATTATCTGGTAAGTTTAAGGGTCATTTTAAGTTATTAAACAGTATCAATTGCTTAACTGTCGACAAAGTTTTTATCTGTATAATCTTGAAATTCGTTCTTCTCTTTAATTGAATTTAATGGTCGCATAAAAATTCTATTAACTTGGCACCAATGTGCGTTGCCTGCATAACTGTTGCTGTCGTAGTTGTAGTTGTTGTTGTTGCTATCGTTGTTGTTGTTACTGTTACTGCTCCTGTTGTTGTTGGTATTTGTTGTTGGCCATGGCCATTGCCACAACTACCGCAAAATGGCACATGCCTGGTTTTTGACACAAGTTGACGCGCATGCTGCTAGGACTGCGACTGCGACAGCGATTCTTGTTGTTGTTGTTGCTGCTGGCTGCTGGTTGCTGCCATTGTCAGTGCCACATGCCGCATGCCACATGCCAGAACAGAATTTTCGTGTGCACATGTTTCAGTTGAAGCAGCTCAGTCTCCATCTCCGTCTCCATCTCCATCTTTGTTGCCATCTCAGTTCGAGCTTCAACTTCTGTCGCTGTCCACGCGCCATCGCCCAACTGATTTTGGCTAAACAAAATGAAGACATTCTCGTGCTCGTTCCGTATAAAATAGCAAATGGCAAATGGCAAATGTGGCAGAGCAGAGCAGAGCAGAGTTTGAACCTGGCCACCGCCAGCGGCAACTTTGTCCTCGATGGCACTCAGAGTAAAACGGCTAAAACGGAGCAGAGAATGCAAGCTAAAGAATGCCAACCAAAGGGGAGAGAGAGGGAAGAAGAAACATTGCTAAAAAGGACTGACAACTGAACAGTTGACTGGAAGCAGTTGAAGCTTAGAGTGCGAGAAGTATTTGAAACAATCATGTACTGAAGTGCTGACACCGCATAAAGTACAGGAGCCAACAGACAGAGAGAGAATCAGTCAAGTTTCATTTGTTTGTGAGGCGAAACCATTTGATTAGCACTCGCAAAGCAGCAATTTACTTGGAAGCCAACACTCAATTAGTATTATGCTTAAGCACTTTCATAACTTTGCAGCAGCAATGTAATAATTCTAGTTATCAAATCATAAAGCTTAACTGTCAACAGCAATTATGATTAAATATTGCGGGTAATTTCTTTTTGGGTAGTTGGTGTAATTTCATCTAAGGCAGCTTCATTTACTTTGTTAGTTTCTGGATACTATTTCAAGAGATTTGTTAATATTTCAAAGTATAATTTTATTTATTATCAATAACTTACCGAACTAGGGAATGACTCTGGTTATCAAATCATTTGATTCATTCATTTATTTTGAGTTTTCTAGTTTCTATTTCCACTGAAGTCTATTAAAGTATATATATATATATATCTTGTTATTTATTTATTATTTAAGAGTTAATAACTTAGCGAAAGTTTGTTGTTTACTTAAGCACTTTCTTAAGATAGGAAATAATTTTAGTTACCAAATAATGAAGCAATAGCAATTAATGGAATTTCTATTGACGTACCTTTATTTATTATGAATTTTTTGTTTACATTTTAAACGATTTTCCAAAATTATTTCAAAGTTATCAGTTTACCCAAGTTTTGTTAACCGCTTCGTAATACTTAATCACTTTCTTGAGTTACCAAATCATAATGCCTATCTAACAACAGAAAATATAGATGGAATTTTATGGCGAATTTCTTTTTATAGTGTTGGTGGAATTTCATCTTAAGCAACTTTATTTATTTTCTTTGAAGTATAACAACGTATTATTATTGTAGTATTATTTATTTGTTATTATAAGTATTTTAGAACTTATGTTAACTTTCTCGTAATCCTTAAGTACTTGTTACCAAGTCAAAACGCTTAACTGTCATCGGCAATTCAATTCAGATTCAGATCTTAGGGTAAATGAAGGAACTTCACTTGGAACCTTTAGAAGCAGGTTTAAACCGAATGCATTCGGATTCTAGATCACTTAAAAAATGTATTTCCAATAAAGCTATTTGGACAATTATTCTATTATTATTATCGTCATTTATTTTGCCTAGAATATATAAAGAATAGTAAAAGAAAAATTAAACAATCGCAATGCTTAACTGTTAACTGCTATAATACTTACATTTATAACTTTAGTTTAAAGTACTGAAACTTCTTAATTGAGTTTTAACGTTTTTCATACTCAACATTCTTTTGAGGTTTCTGACCTGCTTTGTGTTTTGGCTTAACTGCAGCTCTATTAGCTAGATTACCAAGTCCGGAGTACATTGCAGTCTCTGAAGTTTTGGTCACGCCATGTCATGATCTCGTGAATGTGACTTAAGGATTTTGTACAACAACGTCATTAAGAAAATAACAAACCGAATCGCTTAGTATGCAATCAAAAAAACACACATAGGAAAAAAGAACTTAATTTATTTTATACTGCAATTATTTTTTGGGCCAAAGCAAGCGCAGCAATTTGGTGCAACACTTCTGCTTCCTCTCACCTGGCTTAATTTATTTAAATAAATTTCGAAAAAATATAAAAGATTTCAGACATTTCCATGCTTGATTCTGCATACTCTAAGTAGCAATAAATACTTGCTGCATGTGGCACGCAAGAACTCATTAAGAGGCACGAAAACACGAGGGTCGCTCCAACTCTTTTCCTGTGTGTGTGTGTGTGTGTGTATGTGTAAAGTGCAGACTACTTTTCACTGAATGATGCAGCAAACCATAAAGAACGAAACCGGGAAAAATGCAAACAAAACAAAAACACACGAAACACACAGAATGACAACAATTTTTGGCATACGAAGAAGAAAAACAAAAATACTGAGACTTGAAGTAAATTAAATGGAATTTCACTTCGCTGACGATCGAAGTTAACCAAAACAAGTAAGAAAGCTACAGTCGAGTGTGCTCGACAGTGAGATACCCGCTACTTATGATCAATAAAACCATATTCTAATGATATATCAAAAATATACTACATAAATACTAAAATATGTCGCTTGATATATTTGGTATATTGATATTGTACTACATTTAAAATATACCATAGAGTAAAATTATACCATATAGCACAAAATATACCAAGAATGTATCATAAGAATACTAAAACATGCCGATGGCTATATAGTGTATATCGATATTGCACTATATTCAAAATATACTAAGAAGAATATACTAGAAATACTAAAATCTTTCAATGGCTATATTTGGTATGTCGATATTTTAGTACATTCACAATATACCATGGAATACAAAATATACCAAAGGGTACAAAAAGTACCATAGAGTACAAAATATACAAAGAATATAGCATAGAAATACTAAAATATACCGATGGCTATTTTTGATATATCAATATTGTAGTACATTCAAAATACACCATTGATAATAATACCATGGAGTACAAAATATACCATAGAGTACAAGATATAACAGATTTTCGACCAAAGCAACTTTCTTTTCGTAGTACTTCTTAAATAAATTTTAAAATTTACATCTGATCGCAACCAAATTTGCAGGAATCAAATATACTGTAGTTACACTTATAATACCTTTCTCTCCTTTCGTTAGAGGGTATAAAAACAACCTGACTCGAGTCTGAGTTGCTGTTATCGTTATTGTTGTTGTTGCCCTCTTACTTCATTCAGCAGACAGTTCGATTACAGTGAAGCATTCTCATAGAGGGATCACAAACTCAAACTGAGACTGAGACAGAGACAGAGACAGAGACTGGAACACTTCGTTTACGACTCTTTGGCTGCATTCCTTCATATTTCGCAACGCTCAAGAATGCCATGAGCGGGCGTTTAATGTTGTTTTTGTTGTTCTTACTGTTGCTCAAGTTGTTATTGTTACCCAAGTTGTTGTTGCTGTCTCTGATGATTCTTGGAACTGCGTTTTAGTACCGCAACTTTTAAAGTCTATAATGCGTTATTGGTATACGAGTGTGGTGTATAGTATAGTAAATGCTATGAACTCGTTGCTTCTGGTATTTGGGTTGGCATTGCGCGTGCGCAAATTCGCCAACTCAAAATGGCATTGCACAATGGACTTGGTCTTGGTCTTGGTCTTGGACTTGGACTTGAACGTGGATCACTGACTCAAACTGCAGCCGAATGTGGTCACGTCAAGGTGATGGCACTGGCTCTAGACTATGACATCGCTGAATGCCTCGGGCTCTTTTGGTTCTCTGGTATTTAGTAACTGAACTCAAAGTACTCAACGCTGCGCATTCGACGAACGTGGGAAATTTGCGAACTTCGGGTGGTCAACATAGCGGAAATTGACACTTAAACAGAATGCATAAAAGCAGCGCCTTAAGGAATTCGTTACAGCTTTTTGCTGTGATCTGAAAAGATTTTTCTTATTTATATGTATTTAACGATCAACATAATTGATTGCTGCTTTTAGTAAACCCAGAAAAACTGCTTTGAAATTGAGAAAAAGTTCTGGATTTAATGTCAAAATTATACCCAGAAGTCAAGTTTTTAGATAAACACAAAAATTCTACAATTATTTTAGATTACCAATTTGTCATTCTCAGATTTATATGCATTTCATCTTAATTTAAGATTTTACTTTGTTCGTTCAATTTTAAGATTTTTCCATTCTTGAAACAAGATTATAATTTTGATTTTCAAGATTGGGTATTCAAGATTTTTTGTTGATTTTCCATCTTGATTTAAGTATAAAACTCCTTGGTTCAATTTTGACATCAAATAATTTTTATTCAATTTTTGGAGAGTCTTTTCTCTTTGTGAAGCTATGTATAAGCATTCATGTCTTGAAATGTTGGATATTAAATATGTATTATGTGAAAATTTGTAACTTGACTTTCCAGGATTTTATTCATAATAAAAAGTAATTGAAATTATTTGTAACTTAAATTTCTTTTAAACTTATTTGTTCATAGTTCAACAAATTTTTGTTTGTCTTTATATTTTTAATGTAACAACAACTGTTGATATATACATATTAGTATTTTATAAATTAGATTCCTTTTCCAGATATAACATTTTCTTTTAACTAATTAACACTTTATGCTAAGCATGTCTCACGTTATAAGAGAACAATATTATACATATCTAGTTTTACTTTATTATTTAACTTTGTCTGCATATCCTATATTATAAGTAAATGTTATGTTACTTCATTCTTTAAATTTCTTTTGAATATCCTTTAGTCATACTGTTAATCAACGGAATTTTATAATTAATTAACAATATTGATTAAGAACTCATTCCCACCTGAATTCGTAGAATTTAATCTCTGCTCTTCAAAGAATTTAACTCGTTTGTCATGATGATGACATTCTCAACTAGAGACGCAATGAAAGATCTGCTGTTGATTAGATATGATATGCTTAGGGGATCTACCAGAGTGGCACGTTTTATGCTACAGAGGCAGACGGACAGACAGACGGACAGACGGACAGAAATCAGTAACTGAGTTATTTTCCACTCAGATATCTTACACTCTCAAGTGGGTTAATCTGATGTGCTTATGTCACTTGCATTGATTCTCTCTACACATAGCTAATTAAATCGATAATCAGCTATGGGACTTTACATTTCTGTCTCCTTCTCTTTCTCTTTCTCCCTCTATCTTTATGTTTTTCTCGCTTGTGCTTTTGGTTGAGGATTATCACTGTTGAGTCTCGTGCTTCCCTCCATATCATTGTTGTTGTTGTTGTTCTGATGATTATTGTTGCGCTTTATGTGTGCTTTATGTACAGTAAGTCAGGCAGTCAGCGGCTGCTTATTGACCCCCAGAGTCAAGCACAAGGCACTTGTTGAATTGTTTGCCTCTCTTTTTTTTGTATATACATATATATTTTTTACTGTGCCAGTGTCTCGATGTCTCGCTGTCTGCCCCCTTCGAGGTTGTTTACAAATTGTAATGGAAACTTTTGTAAATCTTTCCATGCAACGAAAAATATTCCAGAAAAGTATTTCATTCATGCGAAATGAATAGCAAACGCAGGCAGCTAAGATACGCTGCAAGTTCACAGTGTGTTGAGAAGGCCATGGCCTAAGCAAATTGATATAGTTTAAAAGGAAAACAACAAACACTCAGAAAATCAAAAAACCGAAGCGCCGATCTCAGCGAAGCGATCAGATCAAATCGAATGTGCCAAGTGGGTAAATTTCCATTAGGAATGTTGTTCCCATTGCTGTCACAATTGCTCTTCTTCTCGGTATGAATATATATTGTTGTCGCAGCTCATTAGTAAGCCTGGTTTATGTGGCATCCAAATAAGTACATATCAAATGAAATTTTAAAGCCACACTAAACAATAACAACAATTGACGTCATGTGCACGCTTACTCGTAAAGTGCCTAAAATATATGTAGCGGCAAATACGAAACACAATCGTATATACACATGAATGTATCTGATGGATGCATCCATTGACATTCGCCACGGCTGTTAAGCAACTTTCATATAAATCATAATGAGCAACAACAAAATACGAAACACTCGTTTAACTAACCACATCTTGAATACACTTCAAGGTGGGCGAAAAGCCAAAAGTGGGAAATTAAACTTGGCATTGCAAATCTTACATATGTGAAATAATGGCTTAATAAATTGTGTATAACATTTAAAGTGTTTTAAAAAAAAATTTTTTAAATTATTATTTTTACTTCAATTTGGACTTTTTTGTGAAAATTATTACCTATAATTTTATGTACTTTACTTAAAATATTAGCCTACCCACTTGACCATAAAACAGGCAAGGTGTAAAATATTAGATCAATAAAAAATGCACATAATATTTCAAATGGGGTTTAAAAGATATTACGGATTTTTATTTTACTTAATTTTGAACTTTATTGAAAAATAGTATTATTATGTTATTCTCTCGTATGTGATGTATTTCATTTTAAACACTTAAAACACTATATGCAAACTTGACCTTTAAAATTCACATACATATGTAAAACAATTACTAAAAAATGATTGCTCAGTAATAATACAAATTAGACGTCATAGTAAAATGGATTTAGTCAATTATTTAGGGGGATTATAATTGATAATTTTATCTAAAAACACTTAAAACAATTTTTATAGTGAATATCAAAAAATATAAAATAGTTGCTCAATATAAATTACTCAAGATTTTTTAGCATTGCTTGAAAGTAGTTTTGTAGAAAGAAATAATAATTTTGGTCATAATCGAACATTTATGTCAATCTGGTTATTATTTCTGATTTATTTTGTTGATTTATTGCTCCAAACAATTCGCTTGTAAAATTCAAATTAAATTTATATAAATTTATATTAAATGTTTTTTCAATATTTATTATTTTTTAAAATACTTACTTACTTAATATTTATATTCTTTATATAATTTATTATGCTTTTTAATTTTTTTTAATATTATACTTGTCTATACTTTTTACTTTATTTTTTCTTCTTATAGTTAAATTTGTTCGTCATTGAAAAATAGTTTTAATCAGCTTATGCTCTCTAATTTATTTAATTTTATTTAAAATTATTTAAGTAAACATACCAATTACATATTCGTTGTGTAAGCTCGCATATTTGTTAGAGTATTTTTGCGAAGAAGAAAACAAACCGGCAAAATGGAATGTTATGCGGTTAATTTTTTGAATGCGATTCGCGGATTTGCGAATTCATTCACCTTTTAATCAGGCAACTGGTTTGCTGTTGCTTATGTTGTCTTGTTCTGCTTGTTGTTGTTGTTTTTTTGGGGCTGTCCAAAATGAATTTCCCTTTTTGTATGCGCCACGAAGTTCGTGATTTCTGTGTGTGGAGGCAAACGGAGCCAGGCGGACAACGAGTCGACGATAAGTGGCCAACAACGTGAGATAAATACACAAAAATATTTAGATACGATTAAGCAAACAACAAATACATTAGCAATAACTAGCAACAACAACCAGAACAACAACATCGAGTTGAAGAACAACACAATAATAATGGGAACAAGAACAAGAACAACAATTATAGTAAGTCAAAGGAGCTACAAATACGATGACTAATCAAAATTGAGTCAAGTCATGTCAATCGGAATCAGAATCGTAATCGCAATCGCAGCATAAGTCAAAGACCCCCAAAAACCAATACAGTGAATCCCACAGATACGCTGGAGTATCTCGAAGATACTTTTCTCTCATTGAATGCAGTGCAAATACTCGAAAGTCGCCACAGTTTGAATCGTTTGCCAAATTATTGAACACGTAATGGAACTTACAAATCTGCAAAGTTGTTGTTAGTGTTGTTGGTTATTGTTGTTTTCGCACGAGCATTTCATGAATGAAGCTGCCGTTGTTGCTGTTGTTGTTGTTGTTGTTGTAGCTGGTTAGTCGAATCGTCGTAAACATTCGATAATATTGAACTCCATCGTTGGCTTTGTTGTTGTTGTTGCTGCTGTCGCTACGTTTGTCTGTTTGCACTTCACACCAAACACTTGGAGTGGAAGATTCGACCATCCGTCCGTCCGTCTGTCTGTCCGTCTGTCTGTCTGTCCGTCCGTCTCTCTTCTGTTGTGGGTACCCACGTTTGTTTTGTCCCATTGTTGTTGTTGTCGCTTTGCATTTGTTGTTCAACTCTGAAGTATGTACGTGTTTTGAATGAAAATTTTTCGGACTCCTCGACTCGTGTTTTATTTTCGCAAATTATCTTTGGCTAAAAATCTACAAAATTCATGAATGAGGCAAAATGCGAGAGGGCTTCAACACACACACTCGCACACACCGACAGCGAAAGCCAAACTCAATGCAAATTGTCAATACGAGAAAACATATAATAATTTTTCGATTGGATGTGAGATTGACAGAGACACACGAGTGTGGGATGTTTGTGTATTTGCTGCTTTGTGGCTTGCCGGCTTATGAGAGTATTTTTTGTTATTGTATCTTTTAAGACTTCAATCTTATCTCGCAGATCAATAACAGTTTATCTAAACTGTGTGGGGATAAGACAAAACGATTGCTTAATCAACTCTGCCCAGTTTTGGATATCGAGGGTTTTTTTTTACATGTGCTTACTTTGAAAGTGTTGACAGTTGGTTAGTTAAATGTCGAAGATTTGGCATATTTAAGTTATGTTATAAATATGTAAAATTAATTTAATAACTAGGGTAAGTTTTCTTTCTTTTTCAAGACATAAAATTGGATTTTTTTCTCATTTCCATGAATTTTAATGGTATAATATTTGAACTGATTGATTTTATTAATATATTGTATATTGTAGCTAGTTTGAAAGTGCTGACATACACTTCTTTACTTGGGAAGAACAGCTTGTAGTAAAGTGATTTTAAATATTTGAGCTTTTTATGTTTTAATATAAAGCCTAAATATATCTTTGCATTTATTTTTTTAATAAATTCAGGGATCCTAACTTCCATTAATACATATTAACAATTTACACAAGATTCTAGTAGTAAATATATTCAATAATTTAACATTCACAAAAAGTAATAAAGAAACTATTAACAACGCATATTTTTTTGATAATTGATAATTGTAATTACTCGCATATCAAATATTTCACTGCATTTCAAATTCCCCGACAAATATAAATATTTTTCATACCAAGAGAAAATAATATTACCGAATAAAGGCTATGAATAAATTTGAAGTAAATCCTTAAGAAACAAGCTAAAGCTAGAAATAACATAACATAATCCTAAATGGAAAGATTACTTTGATATATTTATTATTGGTAATTGCTCCACTTATTAAATAACAATTTGTGCAATATTGTTGCTTTGCCACCCAACTAGGCAATTGCTTGTGGTCAGTTGCTTGCTTTGGCCAAGTTACAATCGAAGCAATTCGAGTGCCAAACTTAGGGCTATTAACTGCATTCTTGCTGGCCACAAATTAACTGTCACATTTTGTAAATTACAGTTATTTTTGTGGCTAGTTGCTGTCGTCAAGCTAAACGATTGTTTAGTTGTTGTTGTTGCCCCAATTGTGTAAGCACAAATACTAAAACTCGCATCGCATGTGGCTTTCCCAAGTACATTAAACGTATGTATGACAGTGACTCTCTGACTCTTCGAGTCTGACTTCAACTTCGACTCTGACTCTGACTCGGACTTCGTCGACTACTGTATTACGCCTGGCATTAGTTAGACCATTAACCACCTCTGGATGGCGACCTGCTGTCGCTTGTTGCTGTGCGCAAGTTTTGCTCACTACAACAACAAGAACAACAACTGCGTTAGTTGTCTACAATCTTGGTCATTTAAAGACATGTCCAACATGGGCCACTTAATTTCTCTAAAATGTCATATTTAATTTCGCATTTAGACGTCTTCATTGCCGCATTTGAGGTACTTCTAACGTCTTTAAATGCTTGGCTAACTCACACATCGTTTTTTTTTCATTTCTTGTGTCTGCTTCACTGGCTGCCAGCTACCTGCATATAATATTAGTATTATACGCGATTCCAAGTCCATCTGCTTGTCATTCGCTCTATCTCACTCTTTACTCTAAGTCTTTTTTTATACCCGCTACCCATAGGGAAGAAGGGTATTATAGATTTGTGCCTCTGGAAAATATGTCTAATAGGCAAAAGAAAACATCTCCGACCCCATAAAGTATATATATTATTGATCAGAGTGAACAGTAGAGATCATACTGATGTATGTCTGTGTCTCTGTTTGAGACTAGCGATAGAGCTATACTTTTTCGGCAGCATTTGTTATATTTGCACGCAGATCAAGACAATGTGGTATATTTAGCACTCAACAGTATGAATATACTATATCAATATACCAATATATCAACCGTTGGTATACTTTTAGTATTTTTGTGGTATATTAATTTAGTATATTTTAAAATTACTATGCCAATATACCAAATATAGTCTATGCTATACCTTTAGTACTTTTTTAGTAAATTAATTCGGAATATTTCTGTTTTTATTTTATTCATAATACCAAATGTTGCCTATGATATACTTTTAGTATTTTAGTGGTATATCAAGTTAGTATATTTTAAACTATATCAATCTACCAAATACAGTCTTTGGCATAATATTTTTAGTATTTTAGTATTTTTTCGGTATATCGAGTCGGTATATTTTAAAATAACTATATCGATATACCAAATATAGCCTTCGGTATACTTTTAGTATTTTTGCGACATATCAATTTAGTATATTTTAAAATTACGATATCAATATACCAAATTTATATTATCATTTTATATATATTAATTTGATATATTTCAGGCAGGTATCTCACAGTCGAGCTCACTCAACTGCAGCTTTCTTACTTGTCTTTTTTTTGCTTGCTGTTTTCAGCGATTTCCGGTTTGGTTTCGTTGTAAAATTTTGTACGTTTTGGTATTTTTGGTTCACACGTGCGCGGGTAATAAACTTCAAATGACCGAAACTGAAACTGACGCTCAATGGTTCAAGTGGCCCGTGTGCGTGGTTTGAGGCACATCATCGCAATCGCAATCACAATATGAGTACAAGCTAGAGAGACAGCGACAGAGATAGAAAAAGAGACTCCAAAAAGCAACCTCAAGCGAAGACAGCTTGCTATTCACCATAGAAAAATGAAAATCAAGTCAAGTACTGAAAGCAAACACTTTTGCAACGCGCACTTCATAAAAATCGTAAGACCCTCACGATTTGCTGTCTCTGTCTCTCTGGGTTTGGGGCAGCTCATTATCAACGCTTTGCTGTGTTGGTTTACCTTTTTGTTTTTTGTTGTTGTTGTGTTGAGTTTTTAATGTATCTTCTGCGTTTATCATTGTCGAATTTTAATTAAATTATGTTGAAGCCCAGCGAGACCGAGGCCCAGTCAAGTGAAGTCAAGTCAAGAATGAAGACACGTGTAGCTACTGTTTTCACAGCCATTTGGCCACAAGTTCAATGTCTTTCAAAGACTACTATATATATTTAAGTAATAGGGCCTGCTTAGCAATTACGGCCCATTTTATTGGGCCTCTAAATTGCCTCTGGTTTTTTTTTCGGCAGGCGTCGAGTCAATATTACAAGCAGCATAACGATGCCAAGGTAACAAACGCAGTCCTGCCCTGACCCAATAACCCCTTCTTCAAGTTTATTACACAATTCCCCGCCAAGAATAGAACCAGCAAATTAGCTGGAAGGGCTCATTAAAATAACGCATATTGCGCATACGCCCCATCGCACAAGCCAGTTCTCTAATAAGCAATTTTAAAGTATTGAATTACATTTACATGGCACTTGTGTGTATTTTATGCTCCATCAACAAACGGAGGGAGCCGAGTTTAATGCATAAACACGTGCCCAACTCACATCAAATTTAATTTATTAATAACCCTTCTGTGGCCCAATCCATTTGTGCAATATGTCGAAGCCATCTCCCTTCCTTACTTCCTCGTCTCCATTCCCATTCCTACTATTCCCTTCTTATTGCTATTGAAATGGTGAAGCGTAAGCGTAAGCGTTTTGTCGCCGAGTGTCATTAAAGCAGTCTGTGGCTAATTCAGGATACACACACTTAAGTGCCAAATGCTAATGTTAATGCTAACGTTCTATCCTCCGCTCGTATCCTGTCAAACTTTGCAGCAGCTTGGGATTCACACTGGGTGGAGCGTAAGAGACACTCCTCGACACTTAAGGGAATTCATAAAAATTACCCATTTTTGGCATCTAGTTCACAAATAATAATACTCAAGTCTGAGAATGGCCGAAACTTTAGTTGTCAACGGGCTGCATTTAATTTGGACAAATTTCTTTTCTTACTTTTTCTTTGGCATTTGAGGACATATTTCATAATTTGAGATTAAAAATGAATATTAATATAAGACAATTAGAATTCTTTTCTCCTAAACACACAATTATTTTATTAGTTTTACTTGTCAAATACAGGTTTTGTATAATCCGAAAAAAGTCTTCATTTTGTTAATATTGAAATTGTTAGTATAATTGTTTCATCTTTTTAACGTGTTCAGCTTTACTTCATTCAATTTTAATTGCCTTAAATTAATTTCGTTTTACAAACTTTGAAATATTTTAAATCATTTATTTATGCCAATTATTTTCGTATATAATTATTACACATTTAAAGTGAGTTTTTACCATCAAAACTTTCGATTAAAAGTTTTGCCTTAATGCACATTTTGCGAACTCGCATTACAACTGGCAACCAATTTGTGTGCATGATATGAAGACAACACCTGTCGTGAACTTTGACATGTACACAGTTTGAAAAAATATTTGTTTATTTCGTAGTTTTCAGGTTTTCAGCTGCAAACTTTCCTTACTCCACTTGGTATTTTCCATAACCCTTGCCCCACGGTTTAGTTGCCTCGTGCTGTGAAGTTTGTTTAACTCCGTTGCTAATAGACTTCACAAATGATTTGGCAACAAGTTTGCACAGATGTGTGTGTGTGTATCTGTGTTTGTATTATGCAAATGGTCCGAGGTGTTAAGCTAAACATACATATAAGAAAATGGCAGCGTGTTGCCGCCGTCAGCCTCCTGTGTTGATATCCTGTTTACCTCCCTCACTCCCCTTCTCTCTAAACACTATCTCTGGTTCCATTGCATTTATGGCTGACTCCTCGGTGTATGTGTGTGTGTGTGTGTGTTTGCCTCGTTTGTGTTCGGGCTCATTTCCGTTCAATAGGGTTGAGTCAACAAGCTAATTTCATGTTAATTCCAAGTGCTCCGTGCGATCCCTCGACAATATTTTTGTTTTCTCTTCGTTCGCTTTTTTCAGTTAAACGATTTTGTGTTTTGGTCGTGTTTTGTGTTTTGTGTTTTGGACAGTAGTAGGTTTTTGCTACCCTAATGAATATGTCTTCACGGCTGTCTCCACTGCCTCTGACCCACCGGACAGAGGAGCACTCCTCGGAAGTTAAATTTTATGCACAAGTTGTGCTCGATGTTGTTGTTGTTGGTAGCACGTAAAATTTGATAGGCTACTAAAATTTCTATAAAAGTGTGTACATAAAATTCACCCCAATTCCCTTTTTTTTTTGGGTTGGGGAGAGGGACGTATTAAAACTTTATATGCATTATAAAATTGGATTTTATGTCACTCTCCACAGTTGCCATTAGCTTGCCCCTGAGCTGCAGCCTGGAGTTGGGACTTGCTGATGGAATTCGAAGCTTAAAACTTCACTGAAGACAAGCACACATAAAATTTTTTGATAGTCAATTGCGTGCAAAAGAAGTTCGAATGTCTGTCGCACTTCCATTGTTTTCCTCCGCCCCAAGTTCAAAGAAATAACTTACCCATAAAGCACAAAATGTTTCAAATGCCGTGTAATGCATGGCATATCATCGTAAAAAGCAAAAAGAGAAAAAACTGCTTCCCTAACCACAAAAAAAAAACCGAAATGAATATTTGCTCCGAAAGTGCCCCAAATTACCATGTGAAGCGGGGCAGCTTCGAGGGTTGAGCTGTAAAATGAAACATTTTAACATTTTCATACGCTTGTTGTTGTTCTTTTTTTTTTTTTTTTTTTGTTTAATATTTATTGGATACGCATCATTTGCTGCAATTCCCAGGGTTGATTTCTGTGCACACACACAAACACACACATTTGGGAATTTCAACTTTGTATCTGTTGTATTATCATTTGGAAATCCTAGTAAAATCACAAAACTTTTCCAAATGGAATTTTTACGATCCAAAGGGGTATGGAAGACTTTTCTTAAAGTTAATGGGCAAATGTCTTGAGAGCTCATTTGGCTTCTTTTTTATGACAACTAAACTGCAGTCTAAGCAAAATACTCATTGCGAAAATAATTAGGTATCGACGAAAACACAATTTTTATCTGTACTTTCAATACTTTGCGGTAATCGTTTTTCCAACAAAAAAAAAATTTGCTAAAATAAAGAATGAAATATTGAATCATGATTATTTTAAGTCGAAATTTAACTAAACAAGTAATAATACTAGTGTGGTCGACTGTGAAGTACTCGCTATTTGGTATATTGATAAAGTTCTACATTCAAAATATACCATAGAGTACAAATATACCAGATTATTAGCTAAAGCAACTAAGACCCGATTGCAGTAGTCACCTCTACAATTTGGTTTCAATCGCAGCCAATTCTATATATATAGAATATTCTAAAAATATACCAAATTAATATACCGAATATATACGAAAATGTATCGCAGACTATATTCAGTTTATCGATAAAGTACTACATTCCAAATATACCATAGAGTACAAAAATATACTGTAGAGTTTAAGATATACTAGATTAGAGCAACCAAAATCCATAATAAGTAGGCGTTTTCTTTTTTATACTAAAGTGTTTCTTAAATAACAATTGTTATCCGATCGCAGCCAAAATTGCATCATTCATAAATATTGTAGTTATGGCAAATGCCTTGATAACTCATTTGACTTCTTTTATGACAACTAAACTGCAGCCTAAACAAAATACTCTCTATCTACATAAATCTTAATGTGTTCCACTTTTAATATTATGCAGTCATCGGTTTTCCTATACAGAGAAGAAAATCTTGAATCACAAATATATGATCTCAAAATTTAACCAAGAAAGTTAATTCTTAAATCAATAATTAAATTTAAAACAAAATGTAGATGTTTCATTCTTGAAATTCAAAATTATTTTCTTGTTTTAAGAATGGAAAAATGTCTACATTAATCAAGTCTGCGAACAGGTAAGGAGTTAAGGAGGACTTTTCTTAATGCTTCAAGCCAATTTGACTTCTTTTATGACAACTAAACTGCAGCCTAAACAAAATACTCTAATAATTAAATATCCAAAAAGAAAAACCTATCTCAATCTTAATGTGTTCCACTTTCAATATTTTGCAGTCATCGTTTTTCCTATCAATTTTCTTTCGGTTGTGTGCGATTGTTTTATTGCCACATGTGGCCAATTAAAACGCTTGAACAGCTCCATTTTGGTAGTCATAAAAACAAGTTGTCCCGCACTCAGTTTGGCAGTCGATATAGACATCGTTCGGCATTTGGTCAAGATCAAGCATCAAATTGGATGAGTTTTATGGCCATCTCACGAGCATTTTAAATGTCATCGTCGTTAGTAATATACAGCTGTCTTTTCTTCTTTTTTTTTTGTCGACATCTTTTGGCCAATTGCAACGGAAATTTGTTTGACCGTTTTTGTTTTTTCATTTTTATTTTCGCTGTTTTTGTAGACATTTTTAATGTTTTTACGAGCACATAAAATTATTATCATATTGGTCCTGCTGGTTACGTTCGTCCTGGCCATTTTGGGCCATAACTCATGCGGCAGTTAGATGCGAGCACAGCGATAGGCGCCAGTTGCCAGTTGCCAGTTCAAGGATCTATGCCACTTGCTGTTGCACCACACACTTAAGTCTAGGCCAGCCATCTACTGCTGCAGTATTTTTCTCTTCAGCTACCAGCTAAATGACATTCTTTTGACTTATGAGACAGTATTTGCTGCATTGCCGTTGCCGTCGATGCTGATTGAGTGTCGAGAGATGTTTGTGTTTCAGTCTGTGTGGCACATTCCGCAAAAATACTGCCATTATGTTGGGATCCGCCCTAAAGAGGGCCAGCAGCCAACAAGGCCATCAAATTTGATTGCCAGCTAGAAGGCGGCCTCTCATAGCAGCTTAAGTAGTAGCTGCCCCTTCCTTTCCTCTCTTTTTTCCCCTCTACCATTGTGTGGCAGGTGGTAGTAGACTGAAGTATGCTGGGCAGTCCGGCGGGCAAAAGATCTCGCGTTGCCCTCGCGTTGCCATAATAAACCAATAAAAGCCGGCAAGTTGCAGTTCCAATCAAGTGACTTTTATTGGGTACCGAGAATAAATTGCCATGGCCCATGGCATGTAACCAAAATAAAGTCAAGTGCCGCACTTGGCCAGGTAGCAACAACAACAACAACAACAGCAGCAGCGGCTACAACAGCAACTGTAATAACAGCAATAAGTGGCAGCAGTTAGACGAAGAACAGATACACTGCTGTGAAGAGGAGAATAATCTACCTGTGAAGCGAAAAATGAGAATGAGTAGCTGGAAGTACACGAAGGTTTTGTTTACTGACCAACTATAAATCAATAGAGAATTTAAGTAAGTTGTAAAGAGAATATGTCACTTTATGAGAAAGGAAAGATATAAGAGATAAATATTCTTTGTTTTCAAAATTAATTTACAATTATACCAATAAGTTTCTGTGTGTGATGACCGTATATGTGTACATCAATCGCTGATAAGGCACCGGGATCATCAATACACAGAAAGTGTAGACTACAGCAGATTGGCCCAATATTTTTGAAAACAAAGTTTATACCAAATAAATATATTGTAAAACAAGTAAGAAAGCTACAGTCGAGTGTACTCGACTGTGAGATACCCGCTACCCATTTTGAATAAAAGCAATATATTTTGCGGTATTATTCTCAAAATATACCAAATATACTGCAAGAATACTAAAAAAATATACCAAATGGTATATGTGGTATATCGATATAGTACCGCATTCAAAATATACCATAGACGGCACAATATACCAGATTGTCGGCCAAAGCAACTCAGACCCATAGTAAGTAGGCGTTTTTGCCCATACAAAAGTATTTCTTTAATTACTTCCACAATTTTTTTCTGATCGCAACCAAATTTTCTGGGATCATAACTACTATAGCTATTACTGTATATACCAAATTCGTAACTCTAGCTTTAAAATTACGCTTGTTATTTGATTTTTTTGATTTGCAGGGGCGGAAATGGGCGTGGCAAAAATTTGAAACAAACTTGATCTGCGTGCAAACATAACAAATGCTATCGAAAAAAATTATAGCTCTATCTCTTATATTATAGACAGACGGACGGACGGACAGACGGACAGACGGACATAGCTATATCGTCTCGGCTGTTGACGCTGATCAAGAATATATATACTTTATAGGGTCGGAGATGCCTCCTTCTACCTGTTACATACATTTCCTGCCGGCACAAAGTTATAATACCCTTCTACCCTATGGGTAGCGGGTATAAAAATAGCTCTACTCACTGTATGAATATAAATAAAATGTATTGTAAAGATAGCATACGATTTATCTCTCCCTTCTAATATGTAAAGTTCAGCAAAAACATTTTTCAGACATAATAATTTTAGTTAGCTCAAACTTTGTAGGCATGAAACCAAATTGAATGTATTAATAGATACAGCAAAATCATTGTCGTTGAATTATTTAAAAAGTTCGAAAATAATTTACATAAGAAATTTGCAATAATCTGTTTTGATAAACTTGCCAAAGATGTTAGACTAAACAAAAATAAGAATTAAATGGCTCGACTGCAATACATTGATATTCTCCACTTATCAAAAAATAAATTGTAGAAAGCAGCATTCTGTAAAATTATAATTTAGTTGAAAAATAAGTGATTTCTAAGCTAGTTTGAATACTTATTAAAAAATAATTTGTGATAATTTCTTGATTTCTTATCAACGCTACGTTAAAAATATTCATATTGTAAGACATATCTGAATTATAAAATTCGTAGTTAGAAATCAATCGCTAAGCTGCAAATAAAACCATTAAAAAATAGATTATAGTATTCCGTAAAATTATAATTTAAATAAGTTAAATAAATTGTAGAAAGCAGCATTCTGTAAAATTATAATTTAGTTGAGAAATAAGTGATTGCTAACCTAGTCCGAATACTTATCAAAATTTGAAATATCAAAAAGGATAATTTGTGATTTTTTTGATTCCTTAATAACTAAAACTATGTTTGAAATATTTATATTGTAAGGTACAGCTTAGGTGAAAGATTTATAGTTAGAAATTAATACCTAAGCTGCTAATAATAACATAATAAAGAATAATAAGAATTTTAGTATTCAGTAAAATTCAATTTAATTGAAAAAAAGTGATTTTTAACCGAGTCTGAATACCTATAAAAATACACCATATAAAAAAAATAAAATTGTGATGATTTCTTAGATTCCTTATCATCTAACACAATGTTTGAAATATTCATATTGTGAGGTACACTTTAAATGTGGAATTCCTAGTTGGAAATCAATCTCTAAGCCAGCAAAATAAACTCAGCAGTCTAGACAGAATCACCTCAGGTTTCACAGCTATAAATTGGGCCACCCAAAGCGACTGCGAAATCAAAGATACTCGACTCTAGTTAGGGCAACGACACAACACAATAATAAACATGTAATGAGCCGCTTTCTTCACCGGTCGGGCAAATGCATGGTAATAGATTTCGATTGCATGCCGCGTGCCTGGAACTCGGAGGGGAGAGTTTAAAGAGGAACTCTCGACTTGCTTTTGGCTTTGGCTTCGTCTTGGGTGTGGGCAGCTACTACGACGAGTCGTAGACGAAGTCGCAGTCGCAGTCGCAGTCGATGATGGAGTCGAAGTCGGAGTCGGAGTCGGAGTTGGAGTCTCCGGCGATGGACGAGCGATTGCTTTAGTCATGGTCTGCGGGCCATGTGCGATAATTATGGTAATATTTGCATTTGCGTGTGGCTCCGCTAAACAGTTGAGTGAGTCGACGGGCGCCACGGACTTTGCGACTTTTGAGTCCAGTCCCAGTCTCAGTCTCAGTAAAGCTGTCTGCTTATGATTTTCGTTCGTTTCGTATAGTAGTATAAAGTAGTGACCAACCATTTACGATACATTGTTGTTAGCGTGGGGTTTGGCTCTATTGGAGTTGTGCTTCCTTATTGCGAGGCAGCTGTTGCAGTTGCAGCATATCTGGCACACTGTCTCCGCCCTCTCTTCTCTCTCCCCTCCCCTCTGCTAGCTTAACTGCTTCATTCTTTAATAGCTTTTTAAACAGACAATACTGCCCACTGTGACCACGCCCACCGCCTCCCGTCGCGCGTTCAATTAAGCAGACGAGTCGCCTTGAGATTCCGTTGCCATTTCTCATTCCCCCCAATTCCCCTTCCCCCTTTCTCAGTCCCGTTCACGATCCCATTTTCAATACCAATTCCAATTCATAATTTCAAATTAAATACGATTTGTGTACTTTTTAATGGTTCGCTTTCTGTGTCTGTCGCCATATTTTATGGCTCGTAAAAGTAAATTACAACGCCCAAAACGTATTGCCGCAATGTGGGCGTGGCGCGTGGTTCAATTTTGCCTACTGTCCCGACATCTTGTCTTTTATGAATGACTGAAAGTCGCGCTGGCCGAACTTCAATTTATGTTCAGTCATAAAACAAAAACGAGCTGCCCCCAAAAATACCAAAAAAAAACTGAAAAAAAGTACCAACAAATATATGCTGAAGGTTACAAATTAATTAGAGTGTTTTATCAGGTTTAATTAATATTTTTTTTCCCTCGTATTTTTTTTTTATGTTTTTTACCCTGACAGTTGCTGACGTCAGATGGCAGAGATCCCATGTCAAATGTCATTTGCTCGCACTGTTAGTGCTTTCAATTTAATGAGATCTACTTTATTACAAACTCTGTACAGTCTACAGTTGTAATAATAAAGCACGAAGACTGAGTTAAAATGCTTTTACACTGTACTTGGATTTTGGGTTATCATCAAGTTTTTTTCATTTAGAAATGCATTTGAGCTTATGGTATTTTTATTTTCAATGAAGAAGCTGTTGCACATCAAGAGAACTTCCTAGTTGAGTTGTGAACTTATTTTAATGTATTAATACTAAAAGTGATTTCTCTGCTTGACATTTACAAATGCATTAAAATTTATGGCATTATTATTTATTCAGGAAATGTCCTCTTGTAGTTATAGATTTATTCTAATCTGAACCATTGATATATGGTTATTGTCATGAGGTTTTTTGAAAGCATAAAAATGTATGGTATTTTTATATTATTGGTACATAAAATAACTACTATATTCGTTATGATTCTTTACAATTTGGTTGCGATCACATAAAAATGTAAAAGTTATTTGAGAAATTCAATGAAAATTTATTTGAATGCAAAAAATTTTTCTTTGGACCTACTCTAATATGCACCACATTTTAATTTATTAATAATATCAAAGAAGATTACAAAATGTCTTCAATTAAAAATGCATTAGAATTCATAGCATTATTTTACTGGATACTACACAGATTGTAATATAATATATCAAGAGCATTTTCTGTTTGAATTGTTTATTAGGGTAAGATATTTGCTATATCATTAACACAACATTTATAACTCAATATTATTAACAACAGTATTTTTAAAACATATTTTTCCATAAATCTTATTTTCACCACATTTTAATATAATAATATTAAGAGAATTCCAATTTAATAATACCAATTTAATAAAATACATCTCTCTTAGCTTAGTAAAGGAAATATGCAACAATCTTTAATATTTTTCAATTAACTTTCCGACAATATTATTATATAATATTACAAAGTGTTTTTTAACGACATCGACTCACACATTGAGGCACATTTAAGACATAAATATCTAAAGGATCCCATTGAGGTTTCATTTGTCGGGTTTGTGTAAATCCCCCGCCCAAAGAACATCAGCAGATAGCACGTATTAATGATCCCAATTAAAGTCGAGCAACTTCATTTTACGGCGTTCGGTGACTAAACTCGAGAACCGACTCCAAAAACACGATGCCGACCCAGATCGATGAGAAGAACACAGACATGGAGAGAGAACAGTTTCGTTTGCCCCCAAGGATATTAAGCGAAAATCACATGGGGCATGCTTTAAAGGCCAATCACCCGTAACCAGCAGACAGAAACAGAAATTGAGAAACCGAAACAGAGAAAGAGACCCTCAAAGATCCCGATGGCGATGTCCGATGCTGATGCTGATGCCGATGTCCGATGTGCGATGTCTGATCCCCACAAGGCACAACAAGAACAAAAACAAGAAAGTAAAAATAAAAAAAGAGCAACACCGAAATTATAACGAGCATTAAAAACGGTTTTCGGTGTTCAAACAAACCACCGCGCGGCGCATTGTTACTTCCCATTGGAGGCATGCCACCGCCTTCGCCTCCTCCTCCTCTTCCTCCTCCATCTCCTCCAGTGCAACTCCTCTATCTCCTCGACTGCTGCTTTCGCCTTTGGCCCTGCGTAGGCGCATTACCCAAAAGAATAACAACAACAAAATTGTTGCAGCACTTCACTCCACCTGAGAACCGAGAACTGAGAACTGAGAAATCCTCTACTAAACTGAGAGCGGCGGAGTGGAGCGTCAAAGTGGCCATAAAAATCATAATGAAGCGGCGACTAAAGCAAAATGCCATAAAATGCTTTAAATGAAAACAGCATAAAAAGCCAAACAATAAAAAAGAGAGATGTCCTTCTTGGAATTCTCTGGTCTCAGTCAGGTCTTAGGTCTACGCTTCTCAGTGGCGGCTGAACTCAAACGCGCAGTCCAACAAAATTCTCAGTGCGAATGAGGAATGAACGAATCGAGTATGGAGTGTATGGAGTATATGGAGTATTGGATGTTTGGGGAGTCGGGAAATGGGAATGGCAAATGGAAACGGCGGAATTCATTCAACAGTTTGTAATCAATGTGGACGTGCAGAGGGACACGCATTTCGGGGTCTGACTTGATAAGCGTTGCATTCAATGACCCGCCCAGGTAGCCCAGACACTTGAGAGGCGCGAGAGCAAACAAAGGCGGACAGAGAGGAGAAGGAGAAGGCGAAGGAAAGGAAGGGAAGGGAAGGAGGAAAAGGAGACGCGACGAAACGAATGTTTTTGGCTGAAAGGAATTTCGCGTTTTTGGCTATTTCGGTGGCGTTTAAGTGGCGTCAGCCAAAACTCGCCCAACTTGTTTATGATCGGTTGCTGCAGATTAAGATGCCGGCGCATTCATAAGACCCCAATCGAAGAAGAGGAAGATGCAGAAGAAATTGAAGGTGCAAATCAGTTTTGAATCAGTTAACAGCAAAAAACAGGAAAAAACCAAAACACAAACATAAATTTAAGTATGAATGTGAGAGTTTTAAAACATTCAAATTAAAATTACAGTTAAGTTAAATATATGTAAAATTGGGAAATTATATATTGAATAATATATAAATATGTCATATAATAATAATAATTCGAACTCCAAACACCAAATTGTATTTTACATCTGAACGAATTATTAAATTACAAGAAAAAGAAACAATTTTCTAGAAAAATGTTATAAGTTTTGTAGAGGAAAAACTATTTATAAGAATTTTAAAAATTTGGTAATTAAGGTTTTCTTTCAAAATATGTGGTTTAATTTGTGCTTTATAAAATTTTCCTTTAGAGATAATTCATTTTATTTTTTTTGCTTTCTAACAGTTTTTGAAGTATTTATTAAGATCTTCAAAACAGTTCGTAATATGCCAATTTTTTCTATTAAATTATTATCAATATTATTGTGTCTAAAATATAGTTAGGAGATATAAGACAATTGCAATGTTCAATTGTAAAATTAATTCGCATTATCAAAATTTCGATTATTTACTTAATTATTAATATATTGCAATGTCTATCAGTCAACTGCTAATAGATTTTTAAATAAATATTTATCAAATACAATTAAATTATTTGTATCAGAAATATATGTATTATATTACTATACAATTATATTATTGTGTTATTTTATTACTTTATTATATTATATTATTTTAAATACGCTGGGAATTCATATTTCTGAAATTAAATTTAAGGTTTATTTAAAATAATATTTTGATTTACAAATATAAAATATTATTACTTTTTGCAATGACGACTTTTCAAAGTTGACTCATAAATAAGTAAATAAATAAAATATAAGCCTTTGGCTCCTGTGTCAACAGCAAATCTGACATCAATAAATGCAAAAATGTCTTGGCAAATCTTAAGCAAACTTCTCGTAAAGAATAGAAACTCCTCTGCGATTTATCAATTCATATTTGTCTATCAATCTTAAGTGTCAGCCAGCACTCAAGATTGCACAATAATAACCTCACTCGAGACGCCGGCACTCGACTCGTTGAATATCCTGTCTATTAGCAAGTTCAAAATTATTTGCCATACAAAAGATGAGATTTTTTGGTCAAGCAAACAGAAGAAAACTATGCGAAGTTGTTGTTGTTGATGTTGTTGTTGCTGCTTTGTTGTTTGTTATTTGTTTTGTGCAGAGCCGCAATCACGCCTTGACTTTGGCATCGCATCGGTTGCAGGTCAATGCGCTGTTGCAAGGTAAGTTCAGACGAAAGCCAGTAAATTCCTCAGAAAGGCATAACAAGCGAGAGAGCGAGAGACCCAAAAGCCAGCCAAAGCACACACAAACAGAAAGAACACTCACACATTTGCAAGGAATTAAAAACACATAAATGTCACTTTCGCATAGCTTTTTGTTTTATGGAGCATCCTTTTGAACAGCAACAGCAACAGCAAAACAGCAGCAACCGAATCACAAGAAGAACCCAGAGTTGGGTTCACAGTCTGAGCTGGAGTTCGAGTTGGAAGTGGAGTCCACAACAGAACAGAACAGAACAGAATTGAACAAAACCAAAACAAAACCGAAAACTGAATCAAACTAAACCCAAAGCCGCAGACTTGGCCACACTTCAGTTGCAGGCCTCCTTCTGTTTTTGTGGACAACGACGACGAGTTGCCGAGTTTTGCCGCTGCTCGAGTAGCAAAATTTGACGCAAGCGCAACAAATTCACAGACTCACACAGAAAACACACAGAACACAGAAAACACACAGAACGCAGAGACAGAGGGATACCTGAACTTGACAATGAACTCGGTCATTTCGAGGGCAACAAACAAAAGGTGATTTACCTTTTATCCTTTCTCTATGCGCCTTGCGAAAAACGAGTTGTGCTTTGCCTTTGCTTTAGACTCTGCCTTTGCCTTTGACTACCTACGTCGCACATTCAATAGATATGTGAGTTGCCACGACTGCAGATACAAGTTCAAATGCAGATACAGATACGGCATCGAGAGCAGCCACATCACATTTCTGCTGAAATTCATTCAGACGCACTTCGCACATTAACGCCCTGACTCTCTTCGGACTCTGAGTCTGACTGTGGCCCTGGTCATGGCCATGACTCTGTCTCTATGTCTAGTGCTGTCTCTTTCTCTAAACCTGGCTCTGACTGTGGCCCAGCACCTTGTCCCCTGGCGAGAGTCCTTTTTTTATTTCGCCTTATTTTTTTCTGGTATCTCCTTTCTCCTCGCTCGCTGTGTGGGAATCTCTGGTCAGCCTTTGGCCATTCCTGGAACTCCGTCGGTCATTTCAAAAGTGTGCCCTACTTTGTCCTCCTCATCTCCCCTGCTTAATCCTCAGGAAATTAATGCGCTGCGCTGCAGCTCTCTATTCACTATCGCTCTTAATCAATATCACACGATTTATCAATGATCAACAACAGCACAATTTACACAATTTCCTTGAAAACATTCCATGTGCACTCAGCTGCTCGGCAAATGATTGAAAGAATTCCCTAAAATTAATCAGTAGCAACTTATTGCAGCGGCCTTTCAAAGGAATCGCCCCATGAATGAACTGTGAGATACATTTACAGTTATTGGGTAAGATTTGATAAATATTACTTGGGAAATTATTTGGTTTTCATTATGAAACATTTTAACAAAAGGATGACAATTATTATTTTCTGAGTTACCGAGAAATTTGGTCATAAAATATTTACAAGCAAGTTTTCTTAGAATATTCAGTTCAACATGCATAGTAAATTTATTTCAATTTATGGTATATAATATAATTTTACTAATTTTAGAAACAAGCTATATTGTAGATATTCTCTGTAAGTTTCATTATACTAAATCATTTTTTGTTTAATTGAAAATTTCTGACAAATCGAAAAATAAGCTTAATTTTAAAGCTAAAGTCAGTAAAGTAAAAACAATTTTACCTAAAATATTTATGATTTCAGAAATTAAATATGATCAGATAAAAATATTAGAAGTTATTTAAGAAATACTTCTGTATGGAAATTACGCCCTCTGCAATCAGGCCTTAGCTGCTTTGGGTGACAATCTGGTATATGTTGATATCTATAGTATAATTTGAATGTAGTACTTCATCAATATACCAATTATGGCCGACGGTATATTTTACTAATTTTGCGGTACATTATTCGGTATATTTAAATAATAATACTGGACTGTTTTGCTTTTATTCAAACACATTTGAAAATACCTTTCTTACTTCTTTCAAAATAAATTGGAAAATTTACTTAAAATTGGAAAATAATCATAATTCAAATTGTTACTAACATTTTACTAGCTTTAAAAAAACCGAAGTTCTAATTATAATGCTTGAGCTGTAGTAATTTTACTAATGAAAATTAAAATTTGTTAGAATTTTAACTTAATTTACTATTTAAATTTAGTTCACATTAGAAGCCAGCTCGATTCCTAGAATTCTTCATGAGTTTCAGTTGTTTAATACCATACAAAAATTCTCCATGTTAATATTTATGTGAGAGTTTACATTTTGTAACCAATAGTTTATCCATCTCTCAAATACTTTAGAAAATCGCAAATTTTTATTTTCAATATTACTTTAAAAGTGCTAAGCATATAAGCGTTATGATTTGACTTTTCTCTTGAAGTAAATGGTGAATGCTGAATGCTCATATCGTAGTTCAGCCAATAATACTTAACTTGATATCAAATATAATTTTATGGTCAAATGCATTATCCTAAACTTGAAGCTATTATATACTCGTTTACCACACACACACACACTCAGACACACATGATTTTATATTAATATTCAGCAGACGCTCGACCGCGTCCTCTCATGCTCATCCTTGCGGCTCGTCCTTATGCTTATCCTCGTGCTCGTCATTTGCCTGCACTTATAGTAACCATAAATTACTTGGTGGTTGCTGCTGCCGTTGCCCAATGTTATATGGCCACAATGGAGGCAGAAGAATGGAGGGAGGGAGAGAGAGTTGAGTATAATACATCTCCATTGGTCTCGGTTAACTGAACTCTCAAGTAGTCTCGATTAGCGATAATATCTCGCCGCATTGTCATAATTCTTGAGCTGCCCAACGCAAAAACCCATTAAAAATCTGTGAATCTCTCAGTTGTCCCCTAGTTGTTATATAGTACTCTAAGCTTTCTAATAATCCGCCATTGGCGGCCAATGACCGTTGGCCAACAAAAAATAACAATTTGGAAACCAAGTCGAGTGTGCTCGACTGTGAGATACCTCTAACTACTCATTGTGAAAAAAAGCAAAATAGTGCGGTAATAAATTTAAAATATACCAAATTAATATACCGCAAAAATACTAAAATTCTACCGAAGGATACATTTGGTATATTGATAAAGTAAAACATGAAAAATAAACACATTGTGAGTAAAAGCAAAATAGTCAAACATTACATTTAAAATATACCAAATTCATATACCGCAAAAAATACTAAAAATATACCATAAGTTATATTTGGAATACTTATATTGTAGTACATTCAAAAATACCCGTCACCAATTGTAATTACAAGAAAGAACAGTTCGGTATTAAATTTTAAATATACCAAATTAATATTTCGTAAAAATACTACAATATTAGTAAATTTAAAAATACCCATTTTGAATCAAATCAAAATATTAAAAAATACCATATTTTATATTTGGTATATTAAGTTAGTTACTGTAAAAATACTAAAAAATAGAAAATGCTATTTTTGCAATATTGATGTAGCGCAAAAAATACCATATACCATACCAAAATATACCATATATGCATCCACAAACTTATGTATAATACCCTTCGTCTCTATGGGTAGCGGGTATAAAAAAAAAGGAATATAAAGAGAGTTTTTGCGACTGCGGCCTGTTTGATATATGGCGCGATTGTGTTTATCAAATGCCATCATCAAATTTTCATTAACTTGTTTGCTAGCGCATACAATAAATCTCGTCCTCGAACTTCGAACTTGCTAGAGTTCAGCTTTAGACATACATTACTCATTGACTCGATGGACCTTGGCCTTTCAGCGCCCATAAATATGTCAAACTCAGTGGGCGGGGCTATAAAATTTCTAATTGCCTACTAGGTAAGAGAAGAGCTTGAGAGAGAGAGAGAGAGTGAGTGTGAGAAATGCGACAATCAGCGGCAGCTTTATCACACAACATTCAGAACATCCAAGTGAGAACAGGCCATGGCCTTTATTAGCCAAGTTTACAGACACATTTGTCAATTTTATGGTGCCAACAGGACGAAAGGCTCTACCGCCTTTTGCCGCATTGCAATAATTATGAATCATTCTCAAGAATGACTCTTGCAGTCAGCAGCTCATGATAATGGCAAGTGATGATGGGTAATGAGAAGAATGTGAATCTGAAGTTGAAGTTGAAGTTGAAGCTGTCGCATCCTCAGTTAATTACCAACAACAACAACAGCCAGAACGCTATCAACTTTTTTAATTCATTTGCCAAGTTTGGCACACATATTTGTCGTATGTCTGATGATCGATGTTCAACATTCGGCGCTGACCTCTCTCACTGAGTGTGTCTGATTTTATTGGAAAACTTTCTTACTCCATCCCTTTCAAGACTGTTGCTGCTGCTGCCGCTGTCCAAATCATATTTTATGGCCATCATTATTAGCTAATTTTTATGCGCCCAACCGTCGCCGGCAACAAACTGCTCTGCTCCTGCTTAAAACTTGGTCCTGCTGTCTTGTTGCACATTCTTGGCCAACTGCTGCAGCCATCAAAAAAAAAAAGTGCTAGCTGAGAGAGTTTTGGTTCCTCTTGGCTGCCAGCAAACTGATAAAACTTTCTTCAAAATTATTTTCATTTTTTTGTGTTTTTTTTTTCGCTTGCATTTAAACGAGCGTGGCAGACAAAATGCGATTGCTAATTTTTCATGGCGGATAATGAATGATATATTGAGTGTAATATGCTAGCAACTGTTGCCACACACACACACACACACACACACACACACACACACACAGAGTGGGAGAGCTTTGCCACCAGCTGGCTGACTGAGCTAGTTGGCGGTGTAATTATTCAAACTATTTGTCAGACAAAGTGTGACAGAGGGAGAGAGATACGGTGAGAGAGATAGATAGAGAGAGGGAGAGGCATGGCCAGCAGGCGGAACAAGTGGCAAGTGGCAAGTGGCAAGTGTGCAGCAGTCAGGCTGGTAATTAGCCAAAAGTTTACTTTCAAATCACACGATGTGATAGATTGCCGATAAAGAGACCAACAATTAAACATTTTTTTACGATTTTACGTCTCGCAAATGACACTTAAAGCCATCTACACTGTACTTAATATTTTGTTATGATTGCAAACTTACTAAAATGCCATTAATTGTTGTGCATATCTTGTAGATACATTTGCAGTTGCTGCGATACATTTGTAGATACTTTTGTACTTAGTGTGATTGATTGTAAAATTATACGACCTTAATATGTTTTTATGATAATGATGTTTTTTATTTAGCAACTTAAGGTGATTAGTTACAAAAGTACTTTTTTATGCTTTATGCAATTAACTTTAATGGAGTTGGAGTTAAATATATTCATATGATTTAAGTGGCTGGATTATGGTTATTTTACTACTTATTCATATTAATATGAAAGTTCCCACAGCTTGATTTATATCTGGATAGCACGCTGCTAGCAAGCTGTTTTTTACAAATTATTGGCAGAAGAATCAACGGTGTATGTCATAAAATGGCAGCTGCAGTCAGATCTTTTTTGCTTTGGCTAACAATTTGGTATATTTTGTACTCTATGGTAAGTATATTTTGAATGTAAATGAATGCTATATTGATATACCAAATTGAGTATTTGGAATATTTAAGTATATTTTGGTATATTGATTAGGCATATTTGAAGAACAATACCCTATTTATTGATAATGTGTAACAGGTATCTCATAGTCGAGCAGTTTTCTTACTAGTTTCATTTAAATTTGCATAATAATAGATTAAAGCTTAAATAAAAATTGTACTTTTTGTATTTAAAGAATTCTTAGAGAATTTGATCAACATTTAAAAAATTTAATATTAAATATTTGTTATATTATTATTTTTGAAATTTAGAAAATCTTTTTCATGTCTTAGATTCTCTGACTGATTTTCTGGTATTTTTTGCATACTATGGTATATTTTGGATGTAGTAGTATATCAAAATACCAATTACAGCTTTTGGTATATTTTAGTATTTTTGCGGTATACTGATTTTTGGTATATTTTAAATATTGAAGTATTTCTTAATTGTTTTTAAATAAATTTTTGAATTTGAATTTTATTTTAAAATATTTTTTTTAATAAATGAATGTGAAAAGAATTTTCTGAATTTTAAAATTAAGTAATACAAAATATTAAATTTAAAAATAAATTATTTTAACGCAAATATTTTATTTGTTATTAAAAAAATATTTAATTTACAAATAAATGATTGTAATAGAAATATTTTATTTCAATCACTATTTGAATTTTAATACCTAACATATTCCTTTACAACTTGTACATTATCACCTGCCAAAAACTTAAATGGAAAATAAATCTCTTTGTATATTTAAGCTTCAGCAACGCTTCTGCTTTGTTTTTAAATCAAAAAAAGAGAGAAAACTAACTCGATTAGGGATAAAAATCGCCTGGTGATAATAAATGTTAGACATTAGAGCCGAGTTCTTAAAGCTTTTTTACAGTTGCCCTAAACTTTTGCACATGCGGATGAAAAAAATGTGTCTGCATTTTGCGTGTGTGTTGGAAAAGTTGAACAAATTGTTCAATTGATGGGCCATTTCATCATGGAGTCTGTTGAGCGAGCGAGAGCGAGTTGATAACTGATTTGTGATAAGCCAGCTTTCAATTTTGGCTCAACTGTGTGTAGCAGTAACAACAACACTTGGATGGCCATTACGTGGGCCAGAACAGACACATAAAGTAAATACATAACGTTGGCCAAACGACTAATATGCGATTATGGCAAATCAAATGCCTTTTGGCTCGAGAGAGTCAACAGCAGCAGCAGCCGTAACGAGAACAGGGAACGAGAATCGGGAACGGGGAACGGGAACCGGGAACAACAATGGGAACGTCAACGACCAGGCTGGGACCAAGGTTGAAGGGAGTTGGAGACGAGGACGAAGAGGAAGACGCAGACGCAGACGAAGTCGAAGACGTAGACGAAGGCGCAGGCGACTGACTTTCCAACATTTTGCACATCTGTTCGAATAATATATATAATTTTTTTTTTGGTCGTCCAGACGACGCAGCAAGCACAACACAGCACACAAAAAAAGCTGCGAAAAAGAAAAGATGTATAAGTACAAACCCAAATATAATAAAAACATGACAAGGGTGAGAGAGAGAGCGGGAGGGAGATCGAGGGGTGTGTGTGTGTGTGTGTGCAAGTCTGGGGAGTTGAAGCGGAGGCGACAATGGCAAAGGTTACTGACACAGCACGCACATTGACCTTGATCACAGCGAGCGTCTGGAGACGATTGCCGGGCAGCAAAACGGGAAGCCAGGAGCAGCAGCCGGAGATTGAGAGTGATAGAGAGGGAGAGACAATGTGACGGACGAGGCAAAAGTAAATTATTTGCAAATTTATTTAGCCGACAACACACACACAGAGACAGAGAGAGACAGAGACAGACAGACACAGCAGGCCGCAAATTCCCAACCTACCGCATTGTTACATCACGTAAGGCAGACATCACATAAAAATAAAAAAAAAAGCACAACAAAAGGGGCAGCAACAGCAACAGGAGTGCTGTCTGTGGCAGTCTGTGGCCAATAACGGTGTTTGTGCCTGCGCCCAGGATGTGCTCGTTACGTGTCCAAGTCGAAATGAAACCGAAACTGGACCCTGGCAAATTGCTCATGAGGCTGGCGATTCAGCCATCGCCATCGTCGCTGCCATCGTCGTCGCCATCAGCCGCATTGCCAGAAAACGCTGTGAAATGAAAGCTGACCAGGGGTGGAGGGAGGTCCTTAACAGTCGGCAGGAAATGCTTAAAGTTCGTTAAACTCACAGCGCCCATTGTTGCCCAGTGCACTCAGAGAAATGAAGCTTTGCATATTCATTAAATTGGTATTTAATTCAAGTACTCATATTAAGTTCACGAACTATTTTTATGATAAAGTTTTAAATTTACTTAACTCAGAATGTCAATAGTTCATAGTTATTATATTACAAATTCAGAGTCTTAACTTACAATTTTTTAAAACAACTTGAACTCACTTTAAGATTATTATTTTTAATATATACTATAACTATATAATAACTAATTTATTAAATTTATACCATAATTAAAAAGTTTTAATTAACAAGCTAATTTTAAGGATTGTCATTTGAATGAAATAAACAAAAATCTGTTAAAAGTAAAATAAGAAAGAAAGCTACAATCGAATATGCTCGACTGTGAGATTCTAACTACCGATTTTGAATAGAAGCCAAATAGTGCGGTAATAATTAAAAAAATACCAAATTCATATACCGAAAAAATATTAAAAATATTCCACAGGCTATCTTGGGTTTATTAATATATAATATATAAATATACCAAAATAATATACTACTAATATAAATGTCAAATTATATATGTATATGATATACTATTTGGTATATTGTTATGCTACTACATTCAAAATATACCAGATTGTCACCCAAAGCAACAAAAAAAAAAAAGTCTTTAATAATTTCAACAATTTGTATCTGATAGCAACGAATCAAAAAGACTTCAATTCTTATTGTATGTACCAAAAATCGTCGCTCTTGCTGCGAATGTTTTTTTTTTGGATTTTTTCGATTTAAAAAATAAATAAAATAAATGGAAATCTATTCCATACTTTCACTAATGTTGATAAATCGAACCAATTAATTTATTGCAGATCTTTTATTTAAATTTTGCATCATTATAACTTATCACTTCAACTCAACGCTACAATTATTTAAATCTAATTTCTAAAAGCTTTTAATTTCTGCGAATTTGTGAAATTCTAAATTTTTGATGATTACAAAATTAATTAAAATTTAAATAAAATGCTAAACAACATTTTGATCAGCTTATTCTCAAAGTGTATCAACGACTTGCTGCTGTCTGGCTGACTAGCTGACTGACTGCTTGGCTGACTGACTGACTGGATGACTGACTGACTGACTGGATGACTGACTGACTGGCTTGCCTGCTTGGCTGTTTGTCAGACTGGCTTGGAGTGGCTGGTTGGCCGCCCCTTCAGCCCTATTGCGTCTCAGGTCTGTTAAGGAGGAGGAGAGCTCGACACGCCGCTGTCGCTTACGCTTCCTGGCCACGCACAAAATATCAACGCACTTTTCAAGTCCTCGCATTTCGCATTTTATGCTCGTATTTGGTGCGTTGGCCGCCTTTTTTCCCCGAGAGAGCTTGTGGGTATCGTCTGGCGGTGCGACGAGGCCAGGGACAGAAATGCCTGGAGCAACCACCACCAGAGAAGCGAGAAGCGAGAACGTAGAACCCAGAACGCAGAACCCAAACTCAAACTCAAACTCAAACTGAAAAACCTAAACTCAAACCTAAAACACAAAAACCCAAAACCTAAACGCAGACCAAATGGCGAAAAGCGAAAAAGGGCATGTGCGGGCTTTTGCGGCTCCTTGTCTGTGGCTGGCTGGAACTTGTCTGGCGTCTGTCCTGAATGCCTCGGTCTATAGCTCGGCCTATGCTTAAGGACTCGCTGCATAGACCTGCCTGACTGCCTGTCTGCCTGCTGCCCTGGCAAAGGACTTCCTGGTGCGTACGTAAGACGCAGTTCATTCAATTCACATTTCTTGCGAAGCGCTTTTAATTGCCTCGCCCGGGATGAGCACATAGCCAACGGGGTTGGGGTTGAATTTGCCAAGGGATGAGAGGGAGGCTCAGCGAGAGAGAGGGAGAGAGAGGGGACTGAAGGGGAGGTGCTTGAGAAAGGACCCCATAAATTACGGACAGTCGCGTTAACTCAACGAAGTGCTCACCACTCTGGAAATTTGATATTAATATGGAAATTTACTTTTGTTATTGTTTTTGTTGCTGTGTTATTTGTTATTGCTGTTGTTGTTTTTGTTTGCTATTTGTTGTTGTTGCCACGCTCGGTGTCATATCCTCGAGCTGATCCTGTATGCTCTCTGTTGTGTCACATTAACAAAAATTTTAATTAAAAAATAATTAAAAATAAACTGATACCAAACAACACAAATATTTTAAATAGCGACAATTGAGCTTTTGTATTGTCAAAGTCCTTGAATAGGGGATTTTTTCTCCCATCTTTCTTTTTGAAAATGCTTATGGGAGTGGAAAGCTTCTTGAAGCTACACTATGAAAGGAAAACTGGTTTCAGACATCTCAGGAATTGCTTACAATAGGCAAACAAATTTGAAAAAAACTTGCGAAGACAATCAGAATTTGTCCATTGCCATAGAATATTCAGCATTTTATCAGATTGAGAATAATTTGCAAGGCATTATATAAAAAAAATAAATAATTAATAATAATAATGATTTCTTTGAATTCAAACAAAATCTTAGCTGGATTGAGAGATAATAGTTTTAATTGTTTTCAATTTTTTTTATTTTTAACTAACTTTAGTTGTTGGTAAAGGAAATTCTTACTTTAATTTATAAGTATTTTGGTTTCCATAAGTTCGAATAAAATAGGTTGAGAAATTAGAAATTTATTTAATATAATTTTATTATTTTTAATACTACATAACTTATTATTTCAAATTTTTGCAGGTTTTCTAGGAACTTCTTATTTAATCTAATATTAGTAGATCCTTAATTTATTTTGTACAATTATTTAGATATTATTTTGGGAATATCTTATTTCATATTTTTTATTTTCCACTCATTGGAAGTAAACTTTGTTTTATACAAATTTATTTATGCTCGAAATTTTATGTCACCGAAATTTATTTGTGCGAATCCTTACTCCAATGCGAAATATTACAAGGTAATGATATATTACTTGATTTTATAATGAAACTCTTATATCAATCTACAAATCTTTCTATTTTATTTTGAATAAATAAATAAAATAATATTGTAATTGTTATTTTCGGATTAAATATTTTTGTATTAATATAATCATAAAAATATATTTTCAATTTGTACTTCTTTAAACAATTGATCTTGATTTAGGATTTTATTTTATTGGTTCAATTTTGAGATTTCTTTGTTCTCGAAACAAGAATGTGATCTTGAATTTCAAGATTAGAGCATCTAGAATTTTTCAAAGAATTTGGATCTTTATTTAAGAATAAAGCTTCTTGCTTCAGTTTGGATATCATTTAAATTTGATCAAATATGTTATTCTTGATTTTAGCAACTTTTTTACTGTGTACTTGAATTATTTTTTACAATTTTTATAAAAAATAAATAATGAATTATGTCTACATAAATTTCACAAGCTATTGGAATTAACTACATAAATTCGTCTTACGCTCAACATTGTCTTTTGATTAAAAACATCCCTAACATAAATAATGCAATTAATGCTATAAATTTCTTCATTAATTTATGAAAATTGCAATTGCTTTATTATCTTGTGTAATAGTTGTTGCCTCTTCTGTTGCCTTCGTTGTCTGTTGTTGTTGGCTGCCACGCCTCAAAACTGTACCTCTTCTTTGGCATCGAGTTCGATATGTGTTGTGTTGACGTTGTTGCGGCTTCTCCACACACACACATAAACACATTCTTCCACTCTCCCCCTCCACTGTGCAATCCTCTTGGCCATGGACTGTCCCCTGTTTTGCACACGACGCATCGACGACGCATCTCCAACAAATTAGCAGTCGTCGACCTCAATATCAGTTTACGAGCTGCCCGAGTCAGAGTCGCTCTCTCCGTCTCTCTCTTTCGCTCTCTTTCTGTCTGTATAGGCATAGGTAAGTCAACCCTCCTCTCTTTGTCTCTCTCTGTCTTTCACCTTGCAACTCATTTTGCACAGACAGACATGAAAAATTCCCCCTCATTATTGGTCGTAATGATGTTGCCACAGTTTAGAATCGTCGCTCGTTCGCTTCGCATCGCCTTTTGTATAAACAGCAAACACACACACACACACACTGACACACACTCACACATACACTCACACACTCTTACGTTCATTTAGAGTCTCTGTCGTCGGTTCGGGTTTTTGGATTTGGGATTCGGGTTCAGGTTCCTGTGTCTCCATTTGCTGTTCCCCTGTTCGACAACGTTCTGGTTTTTTGCATTTTGCGCCTCGGGGGCTGCGCTTGGCTGAAGCGTCAGACAGACAGACAGACAGACAGACAGACAGACAGCTCTGCTCACCTCACTGCCAGAGTTGAGCTGCCACCCGTTTGTCTGTCTGGGCGTATTTTATGTTCTGTTTTGGCTATATAAATTCTGGTCTGTTGTCGTTTTGCGGTGCCCAACCACCCGATGACGACGTTCAACGCTTTTTCCCGCCAAATGCAGACGAAGCAACAGCAAAACGGCAGACAATACCACATGGCAAGTCCTAGGTCGGTTACACCACCAGACAGACGTTGACTGCGACGCTAACAGCGGGTTACTCACTCACCCAATATTAAAATCGACAATTCGAAATCATCATCGCATCGCAAACTTCGCAGTTCGCAGTTCGCAGTTCTCGCGCCGTGTGAATGAACTCCATTCAAGGACAATGATCTACAGGCTGAGTCCAAAAAAGCTCAGACGGCGTCCAAAATCCCGCATAGAAAGTCCAGCCGCCCCCCCCAAAAACTGTTTTATTGCGATTTACTTTGTTGTCGAGGGTTGAATTTGATGAGAGTAAGAGCAGAGAACAGAACAGACTTCGATGTCGACGTCGACGGCGTCATTGACATTGCAGACGCGAAACAAAACAAATCGTTAAACTGCCTTTTCCCACTTTCCTCCCTCTCCATCTCCCTCCCAAAAGCAACCTGATGGATGCTGCTGCTGACTTGGCCCAAACCAAATGCTGAGCTGAGCCACGTGGCGCAAAAGTGAACAACAAACGTCAACAGAGAACTGTTTCGACATTGTCCCGGCAGTTGATGCGTTTCGTTATTAAATATTTAGCAACCTTCTTCCCTCACCTTCGATTTAAGCGGCATTTAAATGCGACTGCATCCCTTGTTTGTTAAGCTTGCAGAACTCAAACTCAAACTCAATCCTTGTTGCCGCAGTTTATTGAATATTTTGTTTGCCGCCGTCTGTTTCGGTTCGTTTTTTTTGGTTTTTGCATTGGACCAGTTAGCGCCTCTCTTTGCCCTCTCTGTTTATTGTTGTTTGTTGTCTGCTGTCTGTCGCCCCGAAAAATTGCACCTGCCTCTGTCCCTGTCTCTTCCTCTCTCTCTCTGTCTCTTTCTCTGATACCCTCACGTTGACGCTGTGTTGTTTGCACCTGTCCACGGTGAGTTCAAAGCACATTTTGGCTGCTGCTGCTGTTGCTGTTGATTTTCGTGTTTGTTTTTGCTTTCATATCGTATATGGGCGCAGTTCAATGGCCCCAACAAAAAAACGTTGTTGCTGCTGGTCAATGGACACAATTTGGTTGCGACTTTTGCCATAGCAAATTAATGACTTTCAAGTAGAACATTCGACAATCGACAATCGACATTCGAGAATCGAGAATCAAGAGTCGCCAAATGCATTTTGCAATCAGTCTGCCACCAAAAAACTCTTTAACCTCATTTTAATATTTATATCTTTAGCTAAAGCGGTATTAACATAAATGTTTAGTCACTAATTTTTGTGGGGAAAGCATTTAAATTTAATGCGTGTAGAAAACATTAACATTTTATCAAGACAACAAATTAAACAAATTAATAATGGTCAGCCAAATCTAAATTAATTTATTTCTATTATGAAATTTGCCATTTTTTATGTTTATAATTTGTTTATAATATTTACATACATTTAATGTATTATCTTTAAAAATTTATAATAATTTGTGAGTTTTACAATGATATGTTACTAAATTACTATTTATAGAGTAAGAATAGAGATTATAGAGATTATTTATAACTTTTGTGGGTTGATATTTAAAGAAAAATATTTATTTAAGCATCGTCCAATTATTTTTTCTATGAAAATTTTCCGGTAAAGTAATTATTATGGAGATTATTTGTAAGTTTATTATAATTCAATCATTTATCAATTTAGAGACTATTAATTGTTCGAAAATTCACAAGAACTTTTATAACAAACAATATTTAACATTTCTTATTGTTTTTACTGTATTAATAAATATTATTATTTTTATATATTTTTTATATCACATCAAGTATTAAATATTAAATCTAACTTACAGAAAAGAGAGTGCTGGCTACATAAATTAAGTTTTGTATTTATTAGAAAATCATATTATAAAATACATTGTTGTTCCTTGAAGGAGTTTGTAAGGAGTTGGAAAGAAACCTAAAATTAGCCTAACGATGAAAAGATACATATTCGTCAATGAAACCAAATAGAATGACTTTTTATAAAGGGAATATAAATGTTTTAAATTATATACAAACTAAACAAGTTTGTACAATATAGTATTATTAAAGATGCTTTGTAAAGCAATAAAAATTATTTACATGAATCATTATTTATTTAGTTATCCATATATATTTTAGTGATAAGACCTATTTGAGAACAATTTTGAAAATTTAAGAAGAAATTATGATTACTAAATGAATGGAAGAAAGTGATTGATATCCCTTATATTTATGCATTTAGAGCTTCAATGATTAATCGTTTATACAAAAGTAAATTTCAGAAAGTGTGTCTGTTACATAAGCGAAAATTCAGTAAAAGGAAAAATAAACATAATTAAATTTATTGATCATCACAAGTTGCTCTTCAATGATGCCAATAATGCTCTCAGATCTCCACAGATTTTCCCCGACATGCTATTGAATACTTCAATAATTGCCTGACATAGCAACAAACAGCATAGAAAATGCCGAATTCAATAGATGCGAAAAGTACGCGCAGTTGTAAAAGTAAGAGCATTCATTGATGCCATGATGCAGGCAAACAAAATTGCGGCCGTCAAACTGTCAAATGTGCTTTTGGTCCCCAGACGAAAACTGGCAAATGAGCGGAGCATTAATTTATTTCAATTTGTATGCAAAACTTTGCATTTCAAATGCCGACAACTGCAGCAGCAGCAGCCAAAGCAAAAGCAACTCAGAGGTGAGGCGGTGAAATGACAATGCCCGATAGATGTCTGTCTGTCCGTCTGTCTGTCCGTCCGTCTGTCTGTCTGGCCGCAGGGGCAACATCGACAGCGACATTCGACATCTTTTGGTTGCTCGCAGTTCAAGTCAAGTTAAGGAAGTGGCAGTCAGTCAACGTGCCGTGGCAAGGACTCTCTTCCCCCTCTCCATATCCCTCTCCATCTCTATCTCCCTCTCCATCTCCATTACTTGCTCGCTATTTCTCTCTGGGCGACATATTGCCGAACATGTTTATTTACAGCTAAAGGAACAAGGACAACAGCAACTCGCGTAGGGAACCGGAACCTTGTCTCCTACTTCTGCTTCATTTTTTCCTCCGAGCTGAGGGGCAAACTCATCCTGCCCAGTTTGTGTTATTGTTGTCATTGTCAGTGGAAGTAGAAGTAGTCTAAGGAGACTTGTCTTTCGCCTGCCAGACAACAGACGACAGAAGACAGACTCTCAGCTCGACGTCGACGTCGAACAATTCGAGCAATTTCACTTCAAAAATTGCGACGTTTAGCGCGCGATTGCCACAAATCAAAGCGACATTAAGTCCCCCTTTGAGTCGCGTCGCGTCTTCGTCGTCTTCTTGCCTTTTCATTTTTAGATAAATAAAAATCGCAAAAACGAAATCCCAAATGTCGACGAGGAAAGTGTGGAGCAGGCAGCTTGCTGATGCTGTTCTAGCAACATATGCGCGCCAAATCAGCAGCAGACAAAACAAACAAAGACCCAGGGACAGACAAAGGACGCGTTCTCTCCCTCTCACTCTCTCTTTGCATCTCTTTCACTCGCTGCCAGACGGCCGAAAAATGTGCTTCGAAATAAGAAGAAAATAAAAGTTTACGTGGCGCACGTGAGTTGCTCCCAGCTTTTGCTTCATGTCTGCAAATGGGATAAGCAACCAAGGGCAGAGGGTGAGGGGCGGGGAAGAGAGTGGGGAGAGGGGGGAGACTTGTCAGGCCTGCTGCCGATTTTGTGCGTAGACAGCGCAGACGACAATATTCCACTTCAAGTGATTTGTTGTCCAAGGGTATCCAAAGAAAAAGAGAGAGCGAGCGAAGACCGAAGAACTTTTCCAGACTGCCTCCTGAATGATTGCCTGGGCTCCACCAAGTGGGGTGGCAAGGTGGCAAGACAACGTGGCAGGAGCGTAGACTCTCAAAGGGGGGGGCAAACCTAATCAAATGTGGGCGGCGTGTCTACGTCTCTTTGTCTATTTATAATCGATTTATTCGCGATTTTTAGCAAATATATAAAAAACATTTGCATTAATGCGCAGATTAGAAATATATGTTCATAAATCTTTAAATATTTTGTATGTTATTTGTATTCTATTTTTTAAAAATGCTAAATATTCATAATCTGTCAACATAAATTTATATTTCTCTTTTTTTTTGCGTTCAATCTAATTTATTAAGTTTATCTTTCCTGTTTTCCTCCTCACAGTAAATAAACCATTTTTCTTATTTTTTTTAGAACGTTCAGTTAGTATTTTTCTCTATTCTTCATCCTCTTTCAATGTGCATTCACATCATAAATTTTCTAAATAAATTTGTCTAGTTTTGTTCAAATTCATTAATTTCTAATTCTTGGGTACAATTTGTTTTCCAATTTGCTAAGAATCACGCTGTCAGTTTTTTTGTATTTCAGACTTGTTTCCTTTATTTCTATCGTTCTGTATTTTGGTATGATTTTATTTTTATTTAATATAATATTTTATTTTTAGTTATTGTAGTTTTTGTTTGTTCTTTTTATTGAATTGAACATAATTAGTTCAATATTTATCGTATTATTTGTCAAATTAATCTTTTTATGTATTTCTAATTGTTCTATATCTTTAATTAGTTCTCATTTCATTCTAGACTTCTATCATTGCCAAACTTTGTATTCGAAATTAAATTATTTTTGTCAAAATATTTTCTTATTTATTTGTCACATTTCTTCGCGTATTCTTTAAATCGTTCAATGTATTGATATTTATTTTATTTTATAATTTTGTATATAGTTTATTAATTAATTTCATTTTCATTCTTCTTCTTATTGATTTACTAATGTTCTCCATTTTTTCATATTATTTTAAAATTAATTATGTATTCATTACTTTTTTATATCTTTTTATGTATATTTTCTATTTTTTTATTTAGTACTTATTTAATTCTTATTCCTTTACTCTTCTTTTATGTGGCTTTTCAATTTTTTACGGAATTTATTTGTTTCTGTCCGAGTATTTCTTTATTTATTTCTCACATTTTCTTTCTTTATATCTTCCTTTATTCCTTCTTTATGTGGATTTTCTATTTTTTGCGGAAAATAACTGTAATATGTAATGTACTTTTATGTCACCAAAACACATTTATTTTACACGGTAACCCTTTATCTAATTGTTAAATTTTGTGCCATAATCTCGCCTTGTCGGCTTTGTTTCATGGGTTTGTTTTTTATGATATCACAGGATTAGGAATATATACCCTCATGATGTGTGTTGCCGTTGCCTCTTTCATACATCTTCTCCCCCCTTTTCACCCATCACCATCTGCAACACATATGTTAGATAAGTTGGGTGTCCCCTGATGTGGCCTCTCACTCACCCCCTGGCAGACAGACAGACACACACCCCGTCGCATCGTGTGGCAGACAGACAGACAGACAGACGGACAGACAGACAGAGACGTGAGTGCTACGCACGTAACGGCAAATTTACGCGTCTCTGAACTTTGACCCTCGCGCAGAGCGCCGCCTGTGACCTTTGTGCGTGCGTTGACGCGTCTGTGTCGCTTTTGCCACATCAAATTTTATGGATGCTGTTGCTTTGCTTTGCCTCTGCTGTCTTTATTTGTCACTTTTTTATGCGAAATTAATTTAGAAAACTTTTCTTGGAATAAAAATGTGCTCAATTCACGTGTCTAGGCGAGAGGGGGAGTCAACGAAGGGGTTTTTCAAGAGACATCTTTTTGTTGTTCTTATTGTTGGGTAGTTTTTTGGCTTGTGTGTGTTGTGCTTAGATAAACCAAGTGTGTACAGTTAATGCGGCTTAGCCAAGCCTTATAAAGGTCAAAGTTTAAACAGATATTCAGCAAGTGAGCTTCTCACTTTGAAACTTTGTTAAGCTACAAATACAAGAACAAGAACGAGAACAAAAACAAAAACAACAAGACAAGACAAGACAAGACAAGACAAGACACGAGACGAGACAACAAGAAACAAGGGTCAGAGATAAGAAGTTCTTATGAAGGGCCACGAAAACTATCGAGATGAATGAAAAAGGTGTGTAATGATTTATAAATGAATCTAACGAGTTGTCAACTTGACAAGTAGCTGCTGCTGTCTGAATGACATCCAAATTTAATGTTCCTACAATATATAATTCTAATACTTTAAAGTTTAAGCAAATTTATGAAAATCTACAAATTCGGATAAGACAATATTCAGAAACAAATTTAATATTAGAAAAGAATTTATTTGTATAAATTCACATTCATTCAAAGTTGGTATACATTTCGATATTCTAAAATATTACAAGAAATTTTATTTTGAGATTAATACAATTTTTGATATGCAATTTTATTAGAAAATAATTTATTTTTATAATGCTACATTCTTTTTTGAAGCATTTAATATTTTGAATTTAACAAGCTAACAAAATATCATATTAGAAAAGAAAGGTCACGTAATTAGATATTAGAGTTAAAATTCTTCATGGGAGTTAATAATTTTTAGTATTTTTTTATTTATAATAAAAAATGCAATTTTTTATATAAAATTTAAATCTATATTATGTTTGTATTATTTTGTAGGTTTGGCTGATAATTTGGTATATTTAGTAATCCATGGTATATTTTAAATGTAGTACTATATCAGCATACCACTAATTGCATTTGTATATTTTAGTATATTATTTGGTATATTTTTATTAATACCACAATGTTTGCTGATAATTAATATATTTTGAATGTAGTATTATATCAATATACCAATTATACCCTTTGGTGCATTTTTGTGTTTGCGGTATATTAATTTGGTATATTTTAAGTTGACCACACTCGAATGTAGCTTTCTTGCATTCATATAAGATTATGGCTCAATATTGACCAAATACTGAGTTTAGCTAGAAATGCAAATGTTGCAAGTTGTGTACGCTATTTACATTACATATTCTTATACTATAAATAAGATGAGAAATGTGGGAATAATAAGCTAACTCTTTAAATGTTACTTTCCACATTTATTCTATAACAACTTTAATAAGTTGTAAATGGAGTCTGCAATCATCTCAAGCATAACACAGAAGTTTCTCCTTGTGGGGTAAAGTTGTAAAAGAATTTGTTGTTAATCTAGCAATAAAATAACAGTCAAGCATCTCGTAATGCCGCAATCTCAAATAAGCTGTATAAGAGAGATGATTACTTGTGTTTTTTTTTTTACTTTTTTTATTTTGCTTTTTTTAGAGAGCGCGCTTTGATAATAAATGCAAAGTCCTAGGGGCAAGAGTGGGGTGAGAGAGAGAGAGAGAGAGATGTTGAATGTGGCTTCATGGTCAAGTTGCTTCTTAATGGCAAAAAGTGCGGGAACGGAAATGCCCCCAAGCTCAGAGTGTCCCTACTGACATCTCAAATGACCCATTCGGTGGCCACAATTTGCCAGCACTTGCCACACACACAAATACGAGTTGCACTTGCCACAGCAAGTTGCAAGACGACAACAGCAGCAAATGGTACAGCGGACAACGTCATCGGCATCTGATAGACATAAAAACATCAACACGATGCCATCGACTGTATCTGCGAATGTATCTGCAAATGTATCTGTATCTGTATCTGTATCTTTTGTATGCTGCTGCTGTATCTTCCGCTGTCGCTGTCGTTTTGCCGGTGCATCGAACTCCAACTTTGCGATTCTTCTACGCTGTAAAATATCTTGTGCTCATGTATCGGCAATAATTACGTCTCAGCTACTCGTAGATCGCACTCAAAGAATTTGCAAAACAACAACAAGAACAACAACAAATGCTGCTGGCTGCTAATGTGAGTGAGAAGGGAGTGGGGAGAAGGGAGAACGGGACGTCGCAATGACTGGACTTGGGAAGGCCGCAGACAATAACACAAACAAGCAAAGTGAGTAGAACGAAATGGAAAATGGTATCGAATCAACTGGCTCTACGCCATGCCCTTTCCGCCCGTTCCACTTCCAACTTATTCTCGTTGTCTGCGACGTGAATGGAGGTGAATGGCCGCAAGGTGACGTCGCAGTCGCGCAGTCGCGCCGCTGCTGCAGTCGACGTCAGTTTGGCTTCTTCTTTTTCTTTTTTTTTACTGTGGATTTGCGCGCCAAAAACGTTCCCCTTTTATTTCAGGAGTTGACTTTGTTTTGGCGACGCTGACCGGAGCGAGAGACAGAGAGAGAGAGCGAGCAAGCGAGTGAAACGCAGTGGATGTGAAACGTGGATGCCAAAGGCGCTTAAGCATGAGCATGAGCATTGGGCGTGGCAGTGCAAAACGAAACAGGAGCGCAGCCCCAGACGCCATTTAGCATTTACCACTTGCTGCTGCTGCTGCTGCTGCTGCCTCCCCTCCTCTCTTCCTCCTTCGACATCCACAACTGCCGCTCCTTTAGTCACTGTGTGTGTGCGTGTGTGTATTTGTCTTGCGAGTTTTGCTTTGATCCCCTTATTCTGTCTGGCTGGCTGGTATGCGCTCTCTCTCTCTGTCTGTCCCCCTTCCTCACTGACTTGGATTCGCATTCGCTTTTGCTTTGCTTTTGGTTTTTGCTTTGTTTTTGTGCCCATTGCCATTGCATGCACTTCGCCCGCCACAAAGACTCAGCTATGTTATTGCCATGTTGTTGCTGTTGTTTTCGCATTCGCATTCACATTCGTATTCCATCTACTCTCCCCCCTGCTTGCCCTTATCATCATAGTCATCGTTGTCGTTGTCGTTTTCTGGCTTTGTTTACAAGCATTTGATGGACCACTAACGCCGCATTGAGCTCCCCTAGTCGAATGCGCGCGCGATTTTCTTGTTGTTGCCTTTTTTGTCTTCTGTTGGGGTCTTTTCTTCTACTTCTTCTTCTTCTGCTGCTGCTGTTGCTGCTGCTTGCTCCCCTCTTTGACCGTTTTGGCGAATTATGACAGCAAAACGTGTTGCGTGGCGCAAAAACAAATGGCGAGAAAATTGTAATTCTCTTTGCTCGCTGCTCGTTTTCTTCTCCCCTCCCCACGCCCACGTATTCATTCCTTTATTCCTCCCTCTCACACTTCCCTCGACCATTTCCATTGCCATTCTCATTGCCATTTGCCATTCGCTTCATTTTTATTAGTTGTACTTTATTGAATTCGCCGATTGAATGAATTGCTCAATGAGTGAGCGCACTTTTCTCCGTCTCCGTCTCCGTCTCCTTCTCTTTCCTCTCTCTTTCACCCACTTCTTGTTATAAGCCCCAAAGCCCCAAGTAGCTGCGTAAGCTTCAAATTGTAGGGATTCTCGAGTGGAATCTACCGTATGAAATTGATAGACTACAAGTCGATGCTCTAGAGCAGATTACTTCCAACATTGAGACTGTAATGCTCAGCAACATTCTGTGGTAAACAAAATGGCGTGGTTTTTTAGGGTAACCAGCTTTCAGATTGCCTGGGATTGATTGGGATTGATTGTGATTGATATGTGTATGTTCTGGTATTACATAGTCATATTTTTCATGAAAACTAGATTACTTTTTTTCGCATAGTTCTGAGATACTTGAAATAAAGTCAAGAAAATTTCAATTAATAAAATTTTTATTAATCGAATACATATAGTATGTACACACCACAATTTTGAATACATACTTTATTATGTTCTCTAATTTGTATAATTATTTAACATATAAAAAAAATATGTGCATTGTTGTAAAAATATTAAAATAACAGAAAAATTGAAAAAATTTAGCGGGGTTTTTGCTTATTTCTTAAATCTATATTCCATTTTACAACTAATCAAATGAATATGCAAAAAAAATAAATAAATAAATCGTTATGTAGTATTTTTTTATCACACTGCTATTTTAAAGTTCACACCTGCATAATTTGATTTTTGCTTATCTTAGATTAGTATAAATAAATTTTTAATTGTCTCTTTTTATAATTAATTTAAATTAACAACATCTTTTATAATCATTGAAGATTGGAAAAAATAAACAAAATAAATTATATATTATTTCAACAATTCTATATTTTATTCTGTAAAACTATTTTGGTAAACTAAAATATATTAGCTATCGGTTTGCTTCTTCAGCTCTACTAAAATAGTCATGAAATCTTAACGAAACAAGTCTTTGAAGAGAATATTTCAAATTCCACAATTTATTAAAAATAAATTATCCAACTATTAAAAACTAAATAGACAATACGTATAATTGTATATACTATAGAACTCAAATCCAATTTAGACAATCAAAAATATATTTACATGGCACCTTCCTTCATGCACAACAAGTATCATCTGAATCAGTAGACGAATTATTACAAGCATTGCATTCACCACAGGTACTGCAAGGATTACAAGGACTACAAGGATCACATGGCTTGCAAGGATTACAAGGACTGCAACCCTTTGAAGTTCCACATGCCTCACAAGCATCACAAATTTGTTGAGCTGTCAGTTGTGTGCCACGTCGCTTGGAGGTTGATGGATAACTGGAAAAACAACTTGGCGGAGGAGGCATAAATATATTCTGCTCAAACTCATCGATCGGCAGTTCGATGTCGCCATATAAACGAGCTGATCCAAAGTTTTGCAGCTGAATTGCTCGATTTGTCATCGTGTGCAATTTAATGTTCTCCTGATCGATGCAAATCCGTAATTTCTTGAGGTCCGCTTTATCCTTTCGGGTTTTACATTGTTGATCTATTATTTGCAGTTTTCTTGCCAACATATTGTTAATAATGTTTTTTTGACAATCGATCTGTTTGGTCAAATCGAGATATTCACGATACATTCTTTCCTGCTCCTCATTGTCCTCGGTGTCTTCGTTGAGCAGCTCGAAGGGATCAACTTCAGCTTCCTCAAGAGCTTCTTCTTCGACTTCTAGATCTTCTGGCGCTTCATCTTCTTCCTTGGCTTCTTGAGTTTCCTCATTTTCCTCGGCCTCTGTTGCCACAGCTTCATCCTCAAGATCTGCCATTTATGTCAATTAATAATTTGGATTTCCTATTGAAATAAAGACTTTCAAATTTTTCATATTTTTGATAAAGAACTAAATGAAAGGCTGATATATATAAAATATTTTTTTTTTCTAATTAATGTTTTACACTTTTTCTTTGGTCTTTTATTGTAATAAACAACAAAATTGAGTTGATGAATTATCCATTACCATTTTTAATAAAGGCAAAATATTGCGGTATTATTTTCAAAAATACCGAAAAGACTAAAAAAATACTAGAAATATTCCAAATGGTATGTTTGGTATATCGATTTAGTACACCATTCAAAATATACAATAGACGGCACAATATACCAGATTGTCCAAAAAGCAACTAAGAGCCAAATTACGCTTGTTATTCGATTTTTTTGATTTGCGGGGGCGGAATTGGCGTGGCAAAAATTTGAAACAAACTTGATCTGCGGGCAAACATAACAAATGCTGTCAAAAAAAAATTATAGCTCTTTCTCTTATAGTCTCTGAGATCCAGTGTTTCATACGGACAGACACACAGACGGACAGACGGACATGGCTATATCGTCTCGGCTGTTGACGCTGATCAAGAATATATATACTTTATAGGGTCGGAGATGCCTCGTTCTACCTGTTACATACATTTCCTGCCGGCACAAAGTTATAATACCCTTCTACCCTATGGGTAGCGGGTATAAACACACCTAGATCTATCAAATTCAATGACAACTCGATATGAAGTTTAAATAATATTGAAAAATAACTCAGATACCTTTGCAAACATAATCTTAGTAAGGTTATCTAGCCGATTGTATAGACTAGATGTATAGTATAGTCTAGAGAGTGCAGAGCTCAGAGTCAGTTCAAATAAAACTACTTAAGTAAAATGCTCCTCAATTTCTCAAGTATGTCGATTGTAAACATTTTTGTAAATATTTTTTTTTTTAAATATTTTATTTTTTTATTTATAGTTCTTCCCGGACAAACATCAACCAGTTGAATCGAACCCTAATCCGAATGGAGATAATAGACGACTTCGGAAGAATTTCAAACGCTATAGGTTCTCTTCAATGGCAATTCTATATGCATGTCAATACGTACTAAGGGCAATGAGAAGACTACCAAGTCGAGTTCTCCAAATAATGCGCAAGCTAATACGCGACATAAAAACTTTTGTAAGACCACCAAGGTACGTCACCACGGAAGCAGACTATTCTCTCTTAGATATGGAAAGGCTTGGGTCAGATATCAGAGACCGACGCCACAGGCTTGGTAAGAAGAAGATGGAAATAGAGAAATACAAATATGAATATATTATACAACTTTGTTTTTTAGCCATCACTTGAAGAAAATGCGCCAATATATTTTTATATTTAATTAACAAAAATATGAATTATTAAACTTTAATTTTACTGCCCTTAACTTACGAAAAAACGTTTTTATTTTTTTTTTTGATTCAAAACTAAAACAATTTTTTAAAAAAAAGTAGCCAACTACGGAGAAGGAGCGTTTAGCAGCAGTAATGTGCGTAAAGAAATTTAGTGCTTATGAAGAAGGTCACGAGTTTTCGATATACACGGACCGTGCGTCATTAAAATGGCTAATGTTGTAATCTGACTTAAGCTCGAGGTTGTCAAGGTGGGCACTTAAGATGCAAGCCTTTTCGTTTAAAATTGTGCATAGGAAAGGCAGTCAGAACGTAGTACCTGATGCTCTTTCTCGCACTTACACCCGAGGACTTATCTTCGCTAAGTGTCGATAAGGTAGTAGATACTACCTCAATTCATTTCAAGTCGGCAGAGTACGCTGAGCTAAGAGAGAAAGTTAAGGCCCAGCTAACTCAAATGCCCGACTTAAAAATAGTAGATCAAATTATTTACCGCCGCTCTGAACATATGGCGACAGAACAAGTCACTGATGACGTGTGTTGGAAAGTGTGGATTCCAAAAGATCTCATCACCTAGATCTATCAAATTCAATGACAACTCGAAATTAAGTTTAAATAATATTGTAAAATAACTCAGATACCTTTGCAAACATAATCTTAGTAAGGTTATATAGCCGATTGTTTATTCTAGAAAGACATTCATTCATTCAGTAAAGAAAAAATTATTAGTGTTATTATAAATTATTATATTATTAAAAATGCGTAAATCTATTATGGGCATAATAGACGACTTCACAGAAATTTCAGAGGCTATAGGTTCCGTTCAATGGGTAGAATGGAAAAGAGTATTTTTGGCAATTCTATACGCAAGTCAATACGTACTAAGGGCAATGAGAAGACTACCAAGTCGAGTTCTCCAAATAATGCGCAAGCTAATACGCGACTTAAAAATTTTAGTAAGACCACCAAGGTACGTCACCACGGAAGCAGACTATTCTTTCTTAGATATGGAAAGGCTGTTGACCGTTTCTCGTTGTCTGCAAATAAGTGTCTTTTCCAGACTCTTTACGAAAAGACTCCATCTATTGATGCTGATTCGGATTAGGGTTCGATTCAACTGGATGATGCTTGTCCGGGAAGAACTATAAATAAACAAAATAAAATATTTCAAAAAAAATATTTACAAAAATGTTCACAACCGACATACTTGAGAAATTGAGGAGCATTTTAGTTAAATATTTTATTTGAACTGACTTGAGCTCTGTACTCTCTAGACTATACAATCGTCTAGATAACCTTACTAAGATTATGTTTGCAAAGGTATCTGAGTTATTTTACAATATTATTTAAACTTAATATGAAGTTATTTAGATCTAGATTCAATGACAACTCGAAATGAAGCTTAAATAATAATGTACAATAACTCAGATACCTTTGGAATAATTACCTCAATAATTTGGAAGAAACGAAATCATACTCCAGATGCAGGGCACCATCAGGGCGGCTTTCGCAGCCGCTGGCCTGAATTCCGACACTAACACCGATCCGCGAGAGTGTTTGCAATCGCCATCATGTCCGGGAAGAACTATAAATAAAAAAAATAAAATATTTAAAAAAAAATATTTACAAAAATGTTTACAATCGACATACTTGAGAAATTGAGGAGCATTTTACTTAAGTAGTTTTATTTGAACTGACTCTGAGCTCTGCACTCTCTAGACTATACTATACATCTAGTCTATACAATCGGCTAGATAACCTTACTAAGATTATGTTTGCAAAGGTATCTAAGTTATTTTACAATATTATTTAAACTTCATATCGAGTTGTCATTTAGATCTAGATTCAATGACAACTCGAAATGAAGTTTAAGTTAGTTATTATTTAAAACTTAAATAGTTCGTTTTGTCAAGGAATAAATAAATGGTATATCGATATAGTACCCCATTCAAAATATACTATAAACGGCACAATGTGCCAGATTGTCGGCCAAAGCAACTCAGACCCCAGTAAGTAGGCGCTTTTGCCCATACAAAAGTATTTCTTTAATAACTTCCACAATTTTTATCTGATCGCAACCAAATTTTCAGGAATCATAACTACTATAGTAAATATTGTATATACCAAAATTCATAACTCTAGCTTTAAAATTACGCTTGTTATTCGATTTTTTGATTTGCGGGGATGGAAGTGGGCGTGGCAAAAATTTGAAACAAACTTGATCTGCGTGCAAACATAACAAATGCTGTCGAAAAAAAAATTATAGCTCTATCTCTTATAGTCTCTGAGATCTAGGTGTTCATACGGACAGACGGACAGACACACAGACGGACAGATGGACATACAGACGGACATGGCTAGATCGTCTCGGCTGTTGACGCTGATCAAGAATATATATACTTTATAGGGTCGGAGATGCCTCGTTCTACCTGTTACATACATTTCCTGCCGGCACAAAGTTACCCTATGGGTAGCGGGTATACATATACACATGCAGAAATCAAAAATGTACAAAAATATCAACAAGACCAGAAATTAGGTTCTAATTTAAACAAGAACAAATTTCTTAAATTTGAGATCTTTTCGATCTTAAAGAAATATTTTTGAATCTCAAATCGACGATTGCAAAACAGAATCTTGTTTTAAGATTCCTTCAACCCAAAAATCCTGTTTCATGGAAGTTCTGAAATCAAGATTATTAATCTTCTTTTATATTTAGAGTAAAACATTTTCGAATAAAGATTTTCTTCTTAAAATAAGATGTTTTTAAGTTTAAAATGCAAGTTAAGCATAAAAATCGTGACTTTAAATGTTTTCCCGCTTTATTTTTGGCACATGTTTATAAAAGAAATTAATTATTACATTGATATTAAGGTAACAAATATAAATAGTATAGTAAAATTTTTTTATTTTTTCCAGTTTCGGATTGATTTAATAGATACATTTTTTTCTTTTCATTTTCTACAATTTCTGCAAAGTAATAAAAATCTTTAATCTTTATCACTCAGCATTTAAACCAATTTATGACTTATTCATTTCAATTCTTCACACATTACAAGAATGTATTCAATAATCATAAATTGGATTATTTAAGGCATGTTTTTATTATTTAAATTTTAATATGTTTCCGCCTCATAAAATAATTGCTTTGTATATTCGCAGGGAAGTTTCGTGTTTGGTGAGAGGTATTTAGTTGATGAGCTGATGTCATGTGCTCTTACTTTTCTTTTGGGCATTAGCGTCTACTTACATTGTGTCTACATTTTGGTTACTTTTCATGCAGCTCACGCCTGAACGCGCATACGCCCCGTATGCCCCGTAAGTCTTTGGATGAATGTCGGAATGCCTGAACGCCTTGCTGGAGATGTCAACCTGACTCTCTCTGTGTGAGTGTGTGTGTTCTGATGACGCCTCATAAATATATATATGTATAGAGTATATATATTGGTGTGTGTGTGTGTGTGTGTGTGTGTCGCCATAATGTCTGCAGACATAAAAAATCCTGGTTCGTAGTAGAGTCGTCAATCCGAATCCAAAGCTAAAGCTACAGCTACAGCCAAAGCCCTTGGAATCGTTAGCGTGGCAATGGGAAGTCTTGCTCTTGCTTACCTGTACACGGAGAGAAAAAGTTCTAGATTGAAAGGCAATATGCAAATCTTCATTTCAGAATTTTCAATTTTAAAGAAACAATCTTGAAAGACACTTTTAAGTTGAGAAAATTTAAAAACATCTTATTTTAAGATAAACATTTTTATTGGAGAATGTTTTATTCTAGTTTGAAAAGTAGAATACAAATCTTTGCTTAAGATTTTATCGAATTTAAAAAAAAAAGCTCTCTTGAAATTAGATTTTTAGTTTGTAAATGTCTTAAGTCAAGATTTTTAACATCTTTTTGTAGGATTAAATTCAAGATGGTTTGAATTCTAGATTAAAAAGTAGAATGCAAATCTTAATTTAAGATTTTATCAAACTTAAACAAAAAAACAATTTTGAAATAAGATTTTTAGGCTGAAAAAGTCAACATCTTATTTTAAGATAAAAATCTTGATTCTAGAATGTTTTATTATAGATAGATTAAAAGTAGAATGTAAATCTTGATTTAAAAATTGTTCAATATTCAAGAAAAATTAATCTTGAAATAATATTTAAGTTTGAAAAAGTCAAATGAACTTCTAAATTGGCATTTTTTGCTTAACAACATCTTATTTTGAGATGAAAATCTTGATTCAAGAATGTTTTATTATATATTAAAAAGTAGATAGCAAATATTGATTTAAATGGTTAAAAAAATATATATTATATAAAGAAATACGCAAACTATTATTCTTGTTGTTTTTTTTTTTTAAATTTAAATTTATGATTGTTTGATCTTAATTTAAGATTTACGTTCTTGGGTCAGATTTGAGATTTTTCCATTCTTGAAACAAGAATATGATCTTGATATTCAAAATTGGGTAATTTAATTTAATTTCTTGATACAAGATTTTAGTTTCGATTTCAGAACATTTTTTTTCTCGATTGAAATATAATCTTAAGTTTTAAGATTGGTTAATTTAGATTTTTTTTGTAGATTTTTTATGTTAATTTAAGAATAAACCTTCTTGGTTAAGTTTCCCCATTATACAATCTTGATTCCAGATTTTATTCTTGATTTTTCTTTCTTTCTAGATTGAAATATAATCTTGAATTTTAAGGATAATTTTAATTTACATATTTTTTCTTTGTGTGTAGAGTAAAGCAAGGTATGGCGAATGTATTCCTTTATTATCGGGACATAAAGCTGCTTTAAGTACCATGTGGGTGCTGGAACTGCGTCCTGTTTGTCGCCGCTATCACCCTGTTGCTGAGTTGCCTCGGGCGAATGCACTTAATGCCAAATTAAATGCAATTCCAAGAGGGGGGAGGGAGAGAGCTATATTTCTAGGCGATGACAAGAGGGGGAAGGGACGGAGGTAGTAGGAGTAGTCATGAAAACCGCTTTATGATTAATGCGCAGCAAAGTCGAGAGTTATGCGCCTTGGAGCGTAATCCGGCGGAATCAGCAGCAGAAATCACAGTGCCAATAAAAGCGTTAGGCTGAGGAGAAGAAAGGGAAGAGAGATAAGGGAGCGAAGAGAGGGGGAGAAAAGAGAAGGGAGATTGGAGCTCGGCGCAACAGCTGCAATAAAACATAAATTCCGCTCGCCTGAAAAGAGGAAACGGAAATGCGTGCATTAACAACTAGCTGTGAGAGGAAGCGGGGGAAAAAGTGGAAGAAGAAAGCAGAGGGAAAATGCGTTGTGGATTGTGGCAATGCCGGATTGCTGGATTGATAATGTTGAAAACCACTTAACTGCCACTTGCTTGCCATGCTGCTGCTGCTGCTGTTGCTTCTATCTAGATAGTTTTGCCCGCATTTCGGCAGCGAACTAATTTTTTCTTCTCTTTTTTTTGGCATATTTCCCGCAGCCATTTTTGTGCTTTGCTGTTGCTGCTGCTGTCCCTGAGAGTGACAGTTGGATTAGCACAAGTAAACGCACTCTCCGTGATTCAGCCATGACACAAATATGACCCCAGCTCCTTTTGCTGCTGCTGCCATTCAATGACAGCCAAGGACATGAGCAGCGAGAGGGGTAAAAGTGAAGTGAAGTAGAGTAAAGGGAAAAGCAAAGGGAAAAGCGAAGGGAAAGCGAAGCATTTGCGTTCATATTGACAGCAGCATCATTAGCCTTAGGGAGCGTGCTCTCTGTTTCTCCCTTCTCCCCCTCTTCACCCTCTAAGACACACGTCTATCGTTGCGCTTTCGATTTGCGCAGATTACGTATACGACACGTTAAACGCCTTTAAGACTTTAACATGAGAATCAAACGTAAAACTTGCGCCAAATTTCATTTGCAAGCTGTGCAAACACACACATATTCTACACACACACACACATGTGTGTGCTTTTACTTTGTCTTGCGTGAGGCGCAAAAGGATCTTTTCGCTTTTCTTTTCTTTCCATTTTTTGTGTTCTTTGTTGGCCTGCAAGTTGCATGCAAGTTTTTCTTTCAAGTTGTCCTATCCCCTATCCCCTTCCCCTCTCCGCTTCCCCGTCCCCTCTTTACCGTCAAGGCATTGCAACTGCCGCATTTGTTTTGTTTGCTATTGTTGCGTCGAGCGCTTTGTTTATGCTGCGAAAAAAGCATAAAATGATTTCATTAAAAAAGTTGTAAACTTTTTCATTTAATTTAACTGCAAACATCTTTTGTGCCCCAGCTCAGTGCTCTGCTTTTGCTTCTTCTTCCTCTGTATTATTCTTCATTCTACTTTATTTTGCTATCTTCAGCTCGCATCTGCTCAGCGCATATAAGTAGTTACGCCTCCCCCCCTTTGTGCCACGCCCCCTTTTGACTAGGCTGCCTGATATTATATAGGCGAATTCAATTCCAAATTGAAAACTCAGTTTCAATTAAACTTTTCCATTTCAATTCCCTGGCAAATCTTGCCGCCTTTTTGTCACACAAAAGTCCTTCACGAATAAAAAAAAAAACTACGTTTTGTGTCTGTCTCTTTTTTCTTCTTCTTCCCTTTTCTCGTGGCCTTTACTCAGCAGGTAAATTGGCTCAGCTTTTGACTTATGACAACGATAGTTGTACAACTAAACTTTTGTTGTTATTTATCAATACAGCGACTGAGAATGACAATGTGAAGCGAGTAAATACTTTTCATTATGCATTCTTAATTAAATGCGGAGAAAGGCAATGTTGATGATCTCCAAAATAGTCATTTAAGGAAATCTACATTGTCCAAGTTAATTAATTTACTCTGTCAACATAATACATAATTAAATAATACATTTTAAATAATTTAATGTTTCCGAACTTATTTAATTAGAAACTCGCAGTTAATTGAAGAATATAAAGAAAAATATAAATAAATATGATGCAATAATCAGAAATCAATATAAATAAATTGCTCTTGAATATGAAGACGCGACATTGCACAGACTAAATGAATGTCTAATTTTTATCTCATAAAAACACATACCAACCAAGATATCATAAGATCCTCAAATGTATCCCACACAAACTGCGTTGTGACATTCTAACTTAAACTACTTAAAAATGCACTTGAGAATGTCAAAACCTCATGTATTGTATCACATAAATAAATATAAAAGGTTTTCTCTACTCTGAGGAGATGTCATAGAGTTAAGTAAATTTGTTAGATAATTAGATTAGATTATAAATTAATTCATAACGTATCGTAAATTTACTAGCGCTGGCTGCTTTAGCCTTTGGTTAGGTAATTACATATAAATTAACCATTCTTTAACAATAAGAAATTACAATTAAAATTAATTGATTAACAAGTAAGAAAGCTTCAGTCGAGTATAGTCGACTCTGAGATACCCTCTACTCATGTTGAATAAAAGCAAACTAAATATATATTAACAAATGGTTTATTTGGTATATGATCTGGTATATATATCACTCTATGGTATATATTTAATGTTCTACAACATCAATAGAACAAATATACCATTATGCATACTTTTAGCATTTTGTGGTATATTTTTCGGTATATTTTAAGAATAAAGCCGCGCTGTTTAGTCGAGCACACTCGACTGTAGCTTTCTTTCTTGTTAATAAAGTTTAAATTAAATCTAGAAAATCGTTAACTGACTACACTTTTGTTGTTGACATTAAGAAGACACATACTTTAAACTAGTATTTAGAATTTCTTTTTTAATATTTAAATATTTAAATTTGATAAGTGAACTAATTAATATTTTAATTCGATTTTAAATTTATTTATTCCATAAATGAAATTCCACATTACTTTGCTTTAATTGAAAAATTGAATTAAAAATTCCTCATTAACCTAGAATAAATAATTTAGTAGTTAGAAAGGTGTCAAATCAATTAGAGAAGTGTATGCAAATGGAAAACAATATTAATGTAAATAGGAATAGAAAAAAAAGTGGAACATGATTAATTATGTTGACTGTCTGTCAGTTAAGTTTGCTTGTTTTTCCGACAAGTTGAAATTGTTTAAACACATAAATCAAGCGAAGGGGTCGCAGCGTACTCGTAGAATGTCATATGAGCTCAAGCTATCATTATCACCATCTAAAAACATTATCTGACATCAATGTTACAAACTAATCAACAACTTAGTGTGAGTTGTAGAGTGTGTCGGAGTGTTTGCAGCAAAAGCATAATTCAATTATGGCCATAATACACGCTTCATGTTGAAGCAAGTCTCCCCCACTACATCCCCCCTCTTGCAAGTCGGAGTGGAACAACCCCCAACAACTCAGTTGCTGGTGGGCAAAGCCGCTTGGAGCCACGCGAGCTGGCACAACATGTCGTATTAGTAATATTTAAACACAAAAGCTCAGCAAATGTTGACATGCGTCGCCATTAGTCGAGCGATGCATTGTGGCACGCATAGGGAATGAAGATTGGACGCAATCGCAAATGGCAGGATGAACCCCGAAGGGGTGGGCGAGGGGGGTTGGGGGTGAGTTCTGGGCAAATTCAATTTTCGCATAAAACAAAGAGAGGTAGGAGAAGGAGAAGCGGACTCGTATAATAACAACAATAATAATCTGCTTAGAAGCCAGCGATGCGAAAGTGAAGAAATGCGTTGTAATTCCAAAGTTCGCCTCCGTCAAATGGGAAACAAGCAACAATATTGCAGCATATGGAGAGAGCACACTTGCCACGACGACGCAACGACGATGTGGCAGCAACAATAACAACAACAACAACTACAACGCAACGTTGTGGCAGAGGTGGAAGAACTGCCACATTAAGCCACACACAGTGGCTTGCATGCCAAGAATGTGGCTGCAGAAGTACATACAGTGAGTGTATCTGTGTGTGTGTGTGTGTATGTGTGTGTGTGTGTGTGTGTGTGACTGTTGTGTGTGTATGAAATGTGTCATGTTGACAGCGTAGAAATGTCACTCATGCGGCGTCGTAATGAGTTTTGCCAACATTGAGTCGCCCCAACCAACCTCCCTCCGCTATCTTCCTCCTTCCTCCTCGCTTCCCGCTCCTCACCCCTCACGCCCACTGAAAACTTCGCATTGCAACAGCAGCTATCGACCACGAGGCGTATGTGCAATGTGCCACAAGACTCAAAGTTGCAACTTGCAACTGAAATGAAATCATTAAATATGTTGCGCATATGTCGCAATTCTTGCCTCCTTCTTTCCTTTCACTTTCCTCCTTCTTGCCGCCTTCTTTCCTCCTTCTTTTCTCCTTCTTTTCTACCTCCTCTTACCCCCTCCTTCACCTTTCCGCGTCTTTCCTTATTGCGCAACTAATTAAACAGCTATTTATTTAGTTTACAACACGTTTACTAACAAAAAAAAAAAACACTTTTCATTAGAAACGCAATTCAATTAATTCTATTCAATTCCAATTTATTTAATTAAAAACTTGCATCAACTTTAGTTAGATCTATAAACAGTTGAAGATGCAGCCGGTTTTCCATTATATGATTGGAAAATAAGTTAATTTTATTATTAAACAATTTATACAATTAATTTAGTTGTTAATTAAAATTGGGATTAAAATATCTTTATTTCATTTTTATTGTCATTTTGTTAATGAACTTGTTTGGTATTAAAAATGCCTTAAACTCAAATATTGTATGAAATTTCTACACCTATAAATTATACAATTTAACGAAGAAGCTATTTACAATTTATTGCTGAGCTTAAAGATTAATATATAATATGTAAGTGACAATAAAACATAAACATAGAAACTATTATCCACATTGTTATTAGCTAGAATATTATATGCATAAATTGTATTTTAATTAATTACAATAAAATTCTAAGAAATATTTACTGTACTTGATTATTATCTGTGCTTTAGTTTGGCAATAATATATTTTTACATATTCAATAGCAGTCTTTGTAGATCTCAAGACCGTTACAATTTTGATTAAAGTACAATTACAATTGAAATCAATCTTTAGGGAAGATCTTGGTTAGAGCAACACCCTTTTAACATAATGATATTTGAGTACATTCATACTCTTTACAACAATTTCGATTATTTTTAATATAATTAAAAATAAGTAGATTAATATTTTTACATAAACAATAAAGTAATTAGGTCTTCATCAAACAATTTGGTTTTAAATACTTATTTTATTTATATCAAGAATTCGCCTTATTTTATTTGTAAGTGAACTAATCATGAAAAGTTGAAGAAAATTACAATATTGACATCTTCAATTTTTAATAGATCAACATTTAAATAACAAGTTGTTTGCTAAGCTAAATAATTAAATTCTTTTCAAATAAAATTTGAATTTTTAAAGATTACAAAAATTCAGTATAACCAAATAAACTTGGCTTCCGGTTTTCAATTATTATTATATTATAAATAAAAATATATTTGTAAAAAGTTTAACTCATTTACTTTAATCCACTTTGTTACTAGCTTGAATATTGTATGTTTGAATTGTATTTTAAAACATTCAAATAGTTATTATAGCAAATTATCAGTCAAAACATTAAATATACGTAATTTCTGAATTGTCTTTTTTTAATGAATTAGTCATTAAAAAACCATTGGACATGAAACATATTTGAATGTAAAAATCTTTACATTCATTTATGTAATTAATAAGTTAATCAGTAAGTTATTCATTTTGTAGTTGCTAAAGTAAATGTTTAAGTTCCTTACAAATAGATTAAACTATCAATAGCAATAAGTAATTTATTGGCCCGGCCTAGAAGAGCTCTAGTTCAGTGGCTCATTTAATTGGCCAAAAACAAGCCATAATCGACAGTCGACAGTCTGTTGAGCTGTGCTCGCATTACAATGGTCGCCTTGTAATCAACTCAAGAATTGCTTATCAAGGCCCCCGCAAAATGCAAGCAGCAGTCGCATAAAAATATATACTATAGATTGCTTTATATAAATTTTGCAGCACTCAGATACTTCCACTTCCCTACTTCCCTCTTCTTTGCCTGTTCCTCGTTTCCTTCCTCTTTCCCTCTTCTCCTCTTCCTCTCTTACACTCTTCCCTTCCTTCCCTCTTCCTCTCTTCCCTTCTTTACCGTCTTTTCCTCTTCTACTCTGCCCCACTCTTCAGCTACTTCCTCTTGTTGTTGCCATGGCTTGTCAGTTGGTCGTTTGTGCCACATTTGAGACTGCATCTCAGGGGGCAAGGAGAGCCAAGAGAAAGGAGGCAGGAGGCAAGAAGCAGCTTTGGGGTTGGGTGAACAAGGCATAGAATAAATTTGCCTTTTGGCCACCAAAGTTGTTGTGAGTGTGTGGGTGTAAGTGTGTGTGTGTGTGCGAGTATGTCTGTATACGTGTGTGTGTGTGTGTCTCTGTGTGTGTTGGTTGCACGCCCACGTTGCAGGCTCAAGAGTCAACAATGGGATGTCAGTTGACGCCCAAGCAGCCCACACACACACACACACACACATACACTGAGACTATGACAATGGACGAACGTAGCCGGAAACAACTGACGAGCAACAGAGCGAGTGAAAGAGAAAGCAACAGAGAAAGAGAGAGAAAGAGCAAGCAACTGCCGTAGAATTTTCATTGTAGTAGAATTTCACAATAATTGCAATGCAGTTGCAGCACATGGCACACACAACAGTATATATACTATATCTAGTATATAGTATATATAGTATATACCAGTTGTAGTCGCGTAGTATATGCACTACGTACTATGCTCTATATACACACACAGAGAGTTTGCCTTTTTCGGTCATGCAGCGTGCGAGCGAGACGGCAACACTGTGCAGCAGAAATATCGATCGACTTAAATGAATTTAGGTCAGACGCCCTTCTGCCTGCCTGCCTCCCCCCAAGGGAGGCAGCATATGCAAACGTACGAGTGTATGTGTGTGTGTGCATCTTACAGATACATGGGGATAATGGGAAAACATGGAAAATGTCAGCCACAACTCACGTAACTTATTTTAATTCAAATCAAATAGGGGAAACTAGATTGAAACGAAGCCGGCTGCAACTATTGATGGTGATGGATGAGAAAGGAACGGGGAAGGGGAAGGGGAAGGGGAAGGGGGAACTCAACACGCGCCCAGCATATTGAAGAACACATCACAATAGTGCAACAGAAGAATCACAGCAAAGTTCACCTCCCCCAACCTCCTCCTCATCCCCCTCCGATTGTCCATGCCAAACACGCGCCATCAACATGTGCATTTTATGAGGCAACTGTCAAGCCAAAAAAAAATAGAAGAAAAATGCGACGCACTGACGAATACATTTCATGCCTTGGGAAATCCCCCACTCATCTTGCTCTCCCCTTCCCCCCTCTTTGATTCCCCAGCGAACAGAGGCAGAGAGTATACAACTAATTTAACGTTTTATGACACAGCGCCTACGTGATGCGACAGAGCATGGGAACAAATGGTTAAATCATAGACCCCAGACACAGGCTTAGACTTAGAGGGAGTCGAAGAGAAGAAGGTGAGAGGAGGAGGGGCTGTGTCTTGGTTGGTCGCTGAATTCAATCACGTGTGGCCAATAAAAAATTGGATTCGTATTGTATGCGAGAGCAAACTGCACTTCACGAAACAACAACAACAACAGCAACAACCTCAAGCAATTCAACTCGATGCGATCCCAACTCGCAACTCGTCTCAGCTGCAAGTACTAATTAAACCCCACGGTCATAAAATAGCAGAAAGGGTATAGCCAAGCAGTGGAACTATCTAAGGGTATATAACACTTGAGAATCTATCTATCTTCGATGGTAAAACTAATCTTTATATCTGTGATTATCATCGAACAGACACTGAACTCAATTGAACTGAATATACTTCAAATTATAATCCCAAAATGATAAGAGAATCAAAATGGATTAATTTCATTATTACTCTTTATTAGTTTTCAACAAAAATAGAATATAAAACTTAACTATCTATCTACAATAATCATTGATGCAACACTAATCCACACAATTCAAAATAATAATCCATAAATGATAAGAAAATTAAATAAGATTAAATTTATTACTACTCTTCATTAGTTTTCAATAAAAATAGAATACTAAACTTAACTATATTTCAACAAAAATTCATTGAAAATAATAATCCCAAAAAATAAAATAAAATAAGGACAAGCAGATAAAAGTATTAACAATTTCATCTTTCTACATTTTTGTTGAAGACTTTTAATTTTTAAATTTTTGGTCATTCAAAGCACCCAATTCTTAACAATTAATGAAGCAAAAAGTTCCATATTTTTATTTTATTTTATTCATTAGCTAATTTCATAAATTTTTACAATAATTACTAAACTGAACTATTTTATCTGTGAAAATTGTTGATTTATGTACACTAATGACAATAGGCGTAAATATTAAATTCCAGTTATTAATTCCCTTATTATAAGAATTCTCAATTATGAAGACTTAACACTTTTAACATTCAATTCAAAATTATGCAATATCTATTTTGAGTATCAAAATAATTTGATGTAAGTTTATTATTATTTATTACATTTTTTAAAGAAATAATTTCAAATACTTAAACTTCAAATTTGGAATTATTACAAGTATCTCTTTACTTATATTTCCTATTGTTTTATTTGTTTATGCTTTTGTAAATTTGTACACATTTTATTGCATAATAACTTGTAGTAATTAATCTCTTTAATCATTTATCATATCATATTTATTACCAAGAATTATTATGAAGCCTGTTATTATGTTTGTTTATATTGATTTAATTATTCTTTTTGTGTTTTTTCAATAATTTCTCTAATGCAGATAGAGTATTATTCAGCCTCCTACTTGTTCACAAACAATTGCGCTCACTTGTTTTTAATGTATTTTCGCTGTTCGCCTGAAAGGGTTAACGAGCCCCTGCCGGGCATTTTCCATTTATGATAACAACCACAACAAAGTGAGCTAACTGAAAGTTCAACTTAGAGTTGGAGTTTGGAAAATAACACAACTGTAGCTGTAGCTGTAACTGTAACTGAAACTGAAAGAGAAGCGGAAGCAGTAACAGCAACACAAATTTGAAGTTGTTGTCCAGATCCCTAAACTCGAAGAAGAATGTAAATCCAATACGAATAACAACCCCAAGACTTTAAATGAATATGTCTCGAAAACTTGTGAAAATCAAATAGAAATTCAAGTGCATTTACAATATTTCGGGCTGTTTTTTATTGTTCTACAAATGTCCCTGAAATATTCCACTTGTTTCCTCAGCTCAAGGATAAAGTTTCCCTTGCTTTTGTTGTTTGCCTTGCTTGTTATTGGGAAGTTCACCAGCTGCTTAGGTTTTAGTTTCGACCGTTCGTTTGGTTTTTTTTTTTGTGGTTTTGGGCAAGTTAATAATTTTATAATTGGTGTTGATGTGAAATCGATTTTTAAATGCAGTTTGCATTATTAATAAGACTCCGTGGAATATTTGGCACTCTTCTGCACTCAGCGGGAACTATTTATTTACCTTACACTAATTATGCACTTTGCACAGCAGTCAAGGACTGCAAAAGCAAGGTGCGACACATCATCAACATCATCATCGTCATCATCATCATCATCGCAGTGGGGCACACCTCGACAGCTGGCTGACTGCGCCCTCGGAGATGGCAGCTAACTGGGTTAACGATAAATATCAAATGATTCCGAGTCCTAGTTTCCAGTTCCAAGCGGCATCCACAAGTCGCTAGTCGCTTGTCTCCGTAGTCTCTCTACTCTCGGTAGCCATCGTCCACAGGGCCAGCTCGGTGCAAGTGCCCCGAAGTGCCCCAGTTTAGCAGGGGACAGGCCATGATCTACTACCACAGCTGCACTTCCCATTCCACACGTCCACCTTCCACGCTCTCTTCACGAGTTGCCGTCGCCCTCGCCCTCATCGTCGGCTTTGCTGTCGTTGTAACTGCAGTCGACGTCGACGTCGACTTCAGCGTCGCGTTTTGCTCGTACTACGTGCAACACGGCGTTTCAATTGCAACGCAGTAGCAAAAAAAATGCAAAATGCAACGAATATTTGCTGCTCTATTTAAGTCAAAAATATAAAACATAATTTAAACTTGATATTAAGAAAAAAATAGAAACAAATATAAATCACGTTCCTGAGAAAATACCATAAACTATTAAATTTCATAAATAAAAAAATTATATTAGAAAATTAAAAAATCATGTTTTCAAAATATTGAAATCCTTAGATTAAATTCATTAAAGATAATATTTAGATTTGTTTGGTTAATATAAATTTTACAAATTGAAAAAAATCATGTTATTGGGAAACGATTTAAAGATTTCAGAGATTAACATAAACAGAAAATATTAAATTAATTAACTAAAGTGTTTACATTAGTTAGTTTAATACAAAATTAGCAAATCAATGTATAAACTTTGCAATTTTTGCGTTGATACGTTGAAAAAAATTCAATTAACTTAAGCAAGAAAAACTATGCCTATAACATAATTTTATAATGACATATAAACTATTTATTCTTTTGTTGATGACAAAAACAGCCAACATAGATTTGTTAGACCAGTTCGAAATACGACTCAATATGCTATTCAAATAAGGAACTTGTATTAAAAAATACAAATATTCTAAAAACTTTTAAAAAACTTTGTATAAAAAGAATAAGAATATGATTTAAATTTAAATACAATTGTATTTCATTTCTTGTCCAGCAATATATTTTTTTATCAAATATTTGAAATTACTTTTCATAAAATGAAATGCAATTGAATATAAACTTAAATTTCAATTTAAATAAAAATATTGAGTATTATTGTACATTTTAAAAATCAAAAATTTTGTCTTGAATAGAAATAACACAAAATAAAATTCTTAGTAAAGCCTTAGCAACAAATATTGCAATTATTTTTGCAAGACTGATTCACGAATTCCTATGAAATTTCATTTAAAATAGCTTAAATGATTAAATGCACAATTAAATTACATATGTTATTTATTATGTTAGCTAAATGTGCATAACAATAAATCAAACAAAAAAGTCATTTCACTTTAAAGTAATAGCAATAAAAATAATAACGCAAAATAATTACATGGAAATTAAAAAAGGTATTAAAAAAAAGTTATAAATAAAGGAAAACCATGTGGATATCTAAGTCTAAATCAACATAAATCACTTGCCGTTAAGTTATCGCTTCCTATCTACAATATTATTTTAATTAGCCAACTGCATTTGCATAATTAAACAATAAAACATAATGAGGCGATTTTATATTGATTGCAGTTTAACTATTTGCACTTTGAACTGTGTACTATATTTTTCGAATAGACAAAATAGATTGTTCACTTTATGAAGCAGAAGATATTTAATTTCATTAAATGACCATTAAAAGCAAAGATGTGCAAAAGTGCAAAATAAACCAATTTAATATAACAAAATTACTTAAATATACCGAATGCTATACTCGATATATCGATGTACTACTACAGTCATTCAATTATTGTTTAAATATACCAAATCGAAATACCGATATATGCAAAATTGACAAATTGAAACAAACAGTGCGATATTATGCTTACAATATACCAAATTAGTATAATGAAAAATACAAAAACATACTGAAGGTATTATTTGCTATATCGACATACTGAACATTCATTCAGTTATTATTGTTGAAATACACCAAATAAATATACCAAAAAATTACTAAAATATACTAACAGCTACATTTAATGTATCGATATACTACTCCAATGATATGAAAAGTACAAAATACACAAGTGTGCGGTATTTTGCTTACAATATACTAAAAAAATACAAAAATTACAATATACTAAAAAATACAAAAATATTCCGAAAGCTATATATTCATATTCATACATGTGCTCTGTTGTTAATAAAATATACTAAATCGATATACCGAAATGATACTAAAATATACCATCAAGTATAAAAATTATACTCCTTATGCTTATAACAAAATTTATACTAAGTAACCTAACTACTCTACCTAGTTAGCTTACTTACTCTACATTTTGTTATAGGCATAAGGAGTATAATTTAACTTCTTAACCTATTGATATATGATATACACTACACAAGTTTGACTAGATAAATGAATTAATAATTATTCTGCACACTCTTTTCTCTTATTAAGTTTAATTTAGTGTCTTTAAACTTGACATTCTGCTAATTATAGAGTATTTAATTACACTGACTTCCCGATCATTGCAAACGCATTGTCAAAGTGATTGTACTTTGAGTTGTTGTTAGGCTGGCGCCACGTTTGCATTTACGTTACGTTTACGTCTACATATACTACTACAACAACAATCCGTTGTCGTAGTCGCAGCTGCAACAGCAGCAGCAACAACAACAACAACGTGCAGCAGCGAACGTGCCTACAAAACAAGGCGACGACGACGACGACGTCGAGCTGCCCAACCTGTAACCAGTTCGCCACCCCTCGCACATTCGGCTCACTTCTCACTTCTCTGGCAGTCGTCGTCGTCGTCGTCGTCGTCGCAGCCGACGCGAATTAAGTTTTGGATTTGGGTTTGAGTTTTCGGAGGGGTTTTTGGGTTAGTCGACAGTCGACGGTCGAGAGTCGCCTCGACTGCAAAAGGGGGGCAGACCACGCCTACCTCGGGCCAAGCAGCCGCCCTGACGCCCTACTTTGGCTGGCTGGCTGGCTGGCAAGGTTCGGCCTTGGCGCTCAACACTGACCCGCTTTTTGGCTATGTGTAGCCTCGTATATGAGTGTGTGTGTATATGTGTGTCTATGTGTTTCTGTGTGATTGGAGGCATATTTTTCTTGCTCTCTGTTGATTGCTGTTGCATTTTGCTGTTGCTGTTGCTGTTTTTCCGTCGTTTGCTGCTTTCGGCTGTTGCATTTCAAATGTGTCGATTTGAAATTTTGCACAAATTGCAATACACACATTTTACGAGCAATTTCCATTGGAACACACGCGGCGTATACGCAATATTTATGCCGCTCATTGGAAAGTGCGTGTGAAGCGATTTGTGTCTTATAAAAAGGTCAGTTTACTGACACGAATTTTGATTATATTTCAGGGTATGAATGATGTGAATTTATACTATTATGCTACACATAAGTGTAGCGAAATTCTGAAAAATTTAAAATAATAAATATTAATAGAACTTATTTATAAGTAATCTAAATTTGAAATATATACATATATAGAATATATAGAGAACATTTATTACACTATTAATAGTTTGTTTTGGTTTTGTGAATATTTTTTCAATTTTGAGGATTTTCTAAATTAAATAGAATACCTAGATTGCAATTTCGAATATATTTATGATTCGATATTCGAATATATTCTTGAATAGAAATACTGCATTTAAGGTCTGTTATTATTATATTTTTTTTTATATATATTGCAATAAAGCAGGACCCTTCCAAAAAACTTTTCCCTGATACTTCCAAAAGACTCTTAGGTGACACTTCCAGACGACCCTTCCATGAATCTTTCAGAAATTTCTTCTCTAATTTCTAAAAGACTCTTCAATGTTTTTGGAGATTCTTCAATGACTCTTCCAGGAAGTTCTTCCAAGAGAGTCTTCCACAACTCTTCCATGAAAGTCTTCCACGACTCTTCCAGTAGAGTCTTCCACGACTTTTCCAAGAGAGTCTTCCACGACTCTTCAGGATTATGTTTCTTGTTCCTGTTCTTGTGAATTTTTATTTAACTGTTAGATATTTCTAAAGAAATTAAATAAAAATGTTAATTAAGCAATGCAGTATATAAAATGGAGATAACTTAATAGTATAATTCCTATCTTTAAGATGGCAAAATCGTAGACAAATGCATATGACTCTCGGCACTGAGAATAGAACGTTGTATTCTCAATTAAATGCGTGCAATGAAGTGAATGCAAAGCATCTTCAATGAGGTTTTTATACCCGCTACCCATAGGGTAGAAGGGTATTATAACTTTGTGCCGACAGGAAATGTATGTAACAGGTAGAAGGAGGCATCTCAGACCCTATAAAGTATATATATTCTTGATCAGCGTCAACAGCCGAGACGATCTAGCCATGTCCGTCTGTCTGTCTGTCCGTCTGTCCGTCTGTGTGTCTGTCCGTCCGTCCGTATGAACACCTAGATCTCAGAGACTACGAGAGATAGAGCTATAATTTTTTTTCGACAGCCTTGTTATGTTTGCACGCAGATCAAGTTTGTTTCAAATTTTTGCCACGCCCACTTCCGCCCCCGCAAATCAAAAAAATCAAATAGCAAGCGTAATTTTAAAGCTAGAGTTGCGAATTTCGGTATATAATATAATTACTATAGTAGGTATGATTCTTGAAAATTTGGTTACAATCAGATAAAAATTGTCTAAGTTATTAAAGAAATACTTTTGTATGGGCAAAAACGCCTACGTACTAGAGGTCTTAGTTGTTTGGCTGACAATCTGGTATATTGAGCCGTATATGGTATATTTTGAATGCGGTACTATATCGATATACCACATATACCATTTGGTATATTTTTAGTATTTTTGTAGTATATTCGGTATATTTTGAGAATAATACCACAAAATATATTGCTTTTATTCAAAATGGGTAGCGGGTATCCCACAGTCGAGTACACTCGACTGTAGCTTTCTTACTTGTTATTTTTTCGTGTGGTACTTAATGCAACCGCAGTTTTAATTTTCGCAGAATTTGCGATTCGTGTTGAGGCACTTGAACTCGCCTTCAACTATTTTGCTTGGGTTTCAAGAGAGTTCGATTTACCTCAGCCCGAGTGTTTTTGGCTTTTTGGCTTTGACTGTTAATGGAGAGTTCTTGATTTTCTTTATTTTCAATTTGGTTTCTTTGAGTTTGAGTTTGAGGTTGAGGTTGATTATTCTTAAAGTAATCTTATGGTCTTTTGCTGGCGGCATATCAAGTATTCGCTCAAGTGGTGCAGCTATCATTTCTGAAGCTCCAATCAATGACCGGCGGCAGACGAAAGTAACGGCGCATTAAGTGCGCCCAGCAGCAGCAGCAGCAGCAGCAGCAACAACTGGAGAAACAAACACCGACAATAGCGAAAGAAATTTTCAGCTGTGCAAGTTGTGCAGCGATGCGTTTTGCTGATGCCGGCAGCGTTGCACAGTTGCACAGTTGGAGAGTTGGAGCCCGAGGTGCACCTGCCACGCCGTGATCCCCAGCTGCAGAGTCGCAGAGAGACATAAACCAAGTCTGATTCTTAGACAGAGTCGCTGTCGGAATCGGAGACGGAGCCGCAGTCAAAGTCGAAGACGAAGTCGGAGTCACTGTCTGGCAATGTGCTGTGTGTCTGAAATTTGCGACCTGCCACAACAACAACAGCAGCAACAACGGCAGCAGCAGCAATAACATTAACAACAGGCAGGCAACAGACCATGGAAGTCGTCGCTGGAACTGTGGAATGCCTCCGCAAGATGCGACCACATTGAAGAGACCGAAAGGGAGGCAGAGGGGAAGCTTGGCTGTTGCTCTGTCTCTGTGGCCAGAGCTCAAATTAATTTTATTATTCTCGTTGGCTGCTCTCTGCTGTGTTGCTGTGGAGTTTCTCTTTTGATGCGTGATGAATCAGCAGCAGCAACAGCAACAGCAACAAGAGGCAACAACAGCTGCCGCATGCTTTGGGGCAGCGACCGACGGAGTTGGAGGTTTTTCTTTGTGTGTGGTGGGCGCCATGGAAATGCTTTTGCTTTGCTTTGCTTTGGATTGCGTTGCGTTGAGTGACCGATGTGACCACAAATCAAATAATTCGTGGACAACCGCAATCTAAATGCGTTTTGTCTTTAAATCCATTTCGATTTGTCAACTCATTTGAACCTCATTTCTCTCCCCCTCAGTTGGCCGCCTTTAATTGCTTGCGGCGGCTGTCCAATGAAATGCAAAACAGTTATCTGAAAGTTGACCCGTTTTAGCTAGGAAATTGCGGTAACAACTTCATCATGATGAACTATTGGAAATCTTGTGAAATACTCGCATTGTGACCACGCATAAGATGTGCAATTAATATTAATGAGAGACTGTTTAAAACTATACTAAATTTGTTTGAATTTGTTTTCTAGGAATAAAAGTCATCCGTAGACTTCAATAATTAAAACTTTTGTCCATATGACTATAATTGTATTTAGCATACAATTTATAAATACCAAGCAAATGTCAATCATTGTATATCTTAAATGAATTATTATAATTATTACTTTTACGTGAATGAAATATAATTTGCGGAAAGTGAAAATTTATTTGTACTTGGGAAATGTGATTGTGTAATTGGATATTAGTGTCTTTATAACCGCTACCCATAGGGTAGAAGGGTATTATAACTTTGTGCCGACAGGAAATGTATGTAACAGGTAGAACGAGGCATCTCCGACCCTATAAAGTATATATATTCTTGATCAGCGTCAACAGCCGAGACGATCTAGCCATGTCCGTCTGTGTGTCTGTCCGTCTGTCCGTCTGTGTGTCTGTCCGTCTGTCCGTATGAACACCTAGATCTCAGAGACTATGAGAGATAGAGCTATACTTTTTTTCGACAGCATTTGTTATGTTTGCACGCATATCAAGTTTGTTTCAAATTTTTGCCACGCCCACTTCCGCCCCCGCAAATCAAAAAAATCGAATAACAAGTGTAATTTTAAAGCTAGAGTTGCGAATTTTTAGTAATAACTATAGTAGTTATGATTCCTGAAAATTTGGTTGCGATCAGATAAAAATTGTCGAAGTTATTAAAGAAATACTTTTGTATGGGTAAACACGCGTACATACTAACGGTAAAATAATTATAATATTTTAAATGAATTAAATAATTTTAAATGTGTACATAAAAATGCATTTGTAATTCGAATGACATATGTTATGTTAAGATGAAAGTTGGCAATCCATTATCAAGAATTACAAATCTAAAATGATCAGAATTGAAATGGAAGAATCCCCTTTTTTTAACTCGATGTAGACTCGACATACATAGAGTGATCAATGATTTGTTTGGCATCGTATTACATATACATATCTCATCATTCTTAATTCTTACATAAATTATAGTTATGTTAATGTTACAATATTGACAGCTTTGCCATACTATTATGTATCCAGCACTGCCAGCCTCTTTTTTTATGTTATTTACCTGATCTTTACATTTAAATAAAACAATCCTCTGCAAAATGTATTTATTTATTATACCATTAAATTAGAACGATAACCACCGCAAATAAGCCTTCTAGTTTTTCATATTAAATTCAACTTATTGGGTAATTGGCTTGAACATAAAAGTGAATAGTTGAAGAAAGTACAGAAAGGGCATACCAATTTTTTCAAGAATCCAACTTAAGCATTTTGGACACAAAACTGGGTTGCTCTTGTTTCACTCAACATACAAATAAATATTACTTCTCGACGATGTAACTTTGTGCTCTGCTTCGCATTTGGAGATGAAAGCAAAGCGAAAGGGTCCAGGATGGAATGCTTGTGGACAAGTCTCGGCCTCTAAAGCGAGGTCGACATCAGCTTCTGGTTCGGTTTTTGGCTTTGGCTGTCTGGACATTTATTGCAGTCTGTCTGCATTACTGTCGGCCAATTGGCAAACCAATTGGAGTCAGAGAGTTCGAAGCGACGAAGCACTTTTCCTTGACTTGTTTCAGTCATTATTTATTTAGAGTAAAAATGTATTTCCTTTGCTCTTAAATTGGGCAATTTATAACGAGGCACTTGACGCCAACATTTTCGACCATTTTCAGTTGAGTTCAGTTTAGTTCAGTTCCATTTTCAGTTTCAGTCGACATCACGTGATAACTTCAACTAGACTGAGATTTATGCAAGTGTGTGTGTGCGAGTGTGTGTGTGTTTGAAGTTTATGCAGTGCATGTCCGTTTGGCTGGACCCCAGCATCAGTTGAACAATTTCAATATTTCATCAAAGACATTCAAAGACTTCTTCCAAAGAGAAAGAGCACAAAGAGTGAAGAGAGGGGGGTTAAGTGCAACAGCGCCACACTGGCGCTGCAATTATTCTCGTTAAATGTAGAGCACCAGCCATGTACTCTATATGTAGTTTGGAGTAGGGAAACTCTTCTCTCTCTGGCAAGATGAATGCCAAGTAATGCACATGTTACTATTTACTTTGCGTGTTCTCCAAAAGAAACAAATGACGCCAGAGACCCCCAAACGACAATAAAGATTCGCCGAGTGCCGTTTAGACAGCGGACATCGGACATCAGACATCGGACTTTACTGGCTGACAGCTGCTGCTTCTCTTTCCCCCTTTTCGCAGTAATGCATCCTTCTGCAGTTATTACTCATACGCACTGCGGGACGGCAGTCAATGCGTCGACTGCACTTGCTCGGATTGACTTTGCAGCCAGTAATGTTACTGCTAACATCACGAAATTCTTTTTGGGGTGTTTGGGTGATGTTGGCCCAGAAAATGAGGTAATCAAACATGGCTGAGAGAGGAGAGAGGAGAGAGGAGGTCACCAAAAGCAATTGTGTGTTAGTAATTGCTTGTGAATGGCAAATGTAAAAGCCAAGCGACTATCGAGCAGCATCGGCAAACGGCAAACTGAAAACGACAAACGACAAATCACAAATCAAAATGTTCGGTAAATATTTGCGAGGTAAGCGCTTTGAATGCCAGCACACGAGGCAATTACAGTGAAAGGAATGAAATACTAGCCTGTCATCGAAGAGGGATGTGCAAATATCACTGCAATGTTTTCAAATGCTTTACTGCCAAAATATATATTTCAAATAAAGTGGGGGAGAAAATAAAATAATTTTGGAAATCGAGTGAATACTTGAGTTTAATTTTTACTATTTTATTTAATATTTAAGAAACAAACAACTAAGAAAAGAGGAAAATAAAAAATTTTTGGAAATGAAGTAAATACTTGAGTTTCATTTTTACTATTTTATTTAATATTTAAGAAATGAACAAGTAAGAAAAGAGGAAAATAAATTGGAAATCAAGTAAATACTTGAGTTTCATTTTTACTATTTTATTTCATACTTTCGAAAAGAACAATTTAATTTATTTTCAATGAAAGGAAATTGATTTTTATTTCATTTTCAACATACGCTCTGGAAAATCTAAAAAACTAGAAATCAATTTTACCTGATTATATTGTAAAGATTATATTGAAATAAAATAATAATAGGAAAAGTAGTTTTAAACATTAATTAATCTATTGCTGAGCACTAAAATTTAGATCCTATGAACTAAGAACAAGTAAGAAAGATACAGTGGAGTGTGCTCGACTGCGAGATACCCGATACCCATTTTTAATAGAAGCAAAACAGTGCGGTATTATTCTTAAGATATACCAAATTAATATACTGCAAATGTTAAAAGTACTGTAAGCTATATTTGGTATATTAATATAGTATAAGATTCAATGAGTATCGCGTATAAAAAACTTAATTTTTTAAACTCAGGCCCAATTATAAAGAGTTTTTTTTTTTTAAGAAGATATAAGAATTCAAGAATTTACTTAAGAAACAATCAATTTTAAACTATAATAAACCTACAAAGAAAACACATATTTTATTTATTTTATTGTCTTAACAGATTTCGTTTCAAATTGAAGTCAAACATATACGAAATATATTTATTTTTTATTCAATTTGAACTTATAATACAACATATTGAAATATTAAATTTAGATAACCAATATTTGTTCACAATTCTAAGAATAATAAACATATGTACATATTTCAATTTTACATATTTGAACATAATATTTAGGTATTTGAGGCTAATCGAATATTAAATAAATACCACATAAATAGCAAAGCCTGAACTTATCTATACACGTAAATATTATCCTCTTATGCTTTTCCTTTCCTTTCCTGCACTCCACGATTCTCTTCTTCTTTCAAGTGGTAAAATTTAGTTGAGGTTTTGTTGCTATATACAAATTTCCGTTATCGTTAAATGTAATCGCTTTGAGGTTGTTGCTGCCTTTGTTGTTGTTGTTATAATTTTTGTTGTTGTTGCTATTTTTGCGGTTTTGCTGTTGCTCTATCTCCTCACACACACACAAACACACTTACATACGCAGCTCAAGTCTGTTTTTGTTTTTTGTTATTGTTATGGTTTTCGCTATGTTTTTGTTTTGCTTTTTTTCTCTCTGACTTGTTTGCATTTTTGTTTTTCAGCTTTACGGAACTGTTTCTGTTTCAACGTTGCATGTGAATGCTTTGTTGTTGTTGTTGGTGTTGCTTACACTGTGGCTGTTGTTGTTGTCGTGGCTGTTTCTTGTTTCCATTTTTCATGCAGCTCCATCGTCGTTTAATTTTTGCCTTTTTGGGGCTTGGAAAAAAAACGCGAGTCCAAAGTCCATAAAACATCACGACGCTGTCAGTTGTTGTTATTGTTGTTGTTGTTGCTGTTGCTTTTGCCACTGCTGCTGCTTCTGCTGTTGTTGTTATTATTGTTTCGGTTGGATTTTTGCTGAAAGTGGCAGAGCCACCGCAACAAGAACAACAACAATAAACAGCAAGAAGCCAAGGTGAAGCGCTGGCGGAGGAGTCGCTGCTGAAGACTTGCGAAAGAGTAGCAAGAAGGGGGAGGAGGACAGTCAACAGTCAAAGCGGCAACGTGCAAAAATAACAACAACAACAGCAGCAGCAGAAGCAAGAACAACAAGCAAAACAAAATAAAAATGAGTTAAGAGAAACGGACGTTCATATTGCCAGCTATGTAAGTTCTTCTTTCTGTGTTCGTCTTTTATCGCCACTTTTCAGCGTCTGCTGCTGCTGCTGCTTCTTCCTCTCTCTCACACACACACACACACTGAGATACTTATGTACATATGTACGTGCACATGTGCAAATTTTAAATTCCGTTTCCCCTTCACATTTACTGCTGCTGTTTGCTTCTTCACATTGCTTTGGTACATCTGCAACGTCTTTCACACACGGTACCATTTCATAGTGTACCATTCCGAAATTTAAGAATGAGAAGCAATGTCTTCACACTGTACCAATCTTAAGGTGTACCATTCCTTGTTGTACCATTCCACAACGAACCTTTGCGCTATTAGGAAGCAATGTCTTTCACACAGTACCATCTCTTAGTGTACCATTTAATAACGTACTATCATATAGCCAACATATACACCGCGCTTTATTGTTTACATTTTCTTAACGTAGTATCACATAATAAAGAATTGTAATATAATATTAAAACGTAACATCTTCCATAATACGGAGCGGTACATTATGGATTCGTATAATGTACCACTCGGTAATGTAACAATGAGAAGCAATGTCTTCACACTGTACCAATCTTAACGTGTACCATTCCTTGTTGTACCATTCCACTACCAACCTTTGCGTCATTAAGAAGCATTGTCTCTCACATAGTCACCATCTCCACTTTATTATTGAATATTGTATAGCCAACATATCCACTGCGCTTTATGGTGTACCATTTCTTAATGTAGTATCACATAATAAATAATTTTAATATAAGTGTACCATTTCATAGTCCCTTATGTAACAAGGAGAAGCAATGTGTTCACACACCTATCTTAAAGTGTACCATTCTTTGTTGTCCAATTCCATAACGAACCTTTGTACCGTTAAGAAGTACCACTCCATAATGTTCTATGTTCAATTTTTGTACCATTAAGAAGTCCTTTAACGCTATGTGTTTTCATTATGTAACTTTGGTACCATTAAGCAGGAAAATGTTCTCATCTCAGAGTGCACAATTTTATAATGCATAATTTCAATATGAATCGACATCTTTCACATTGTAAGAACTTAAAAAACAATCTTGCTATTAGGAACTAAAGTTCCACCTTATATTGTACCATTCCACAACGAAATATTGTCGCATTATGGAGCTATGGCTTTTACTCACTGTAGCCTCCCATTATTAGAAATTAGAAACAACGTTCTATCATATAGTGTACCCTTTCATAACGAAGTAATGTCGCATTAATGAGCGTCTCTCACTCACTGTATCATCTCTTAATGATCTATGTCTTTTAAACACTTTAGCGCTGCATTGTGTACTATCTCATATACTATATTATCGCATAATTATTAAGTGTACCATTAAGAAGCCAAATCTTTCACTCACTGTACCCTTCCAAAGTGTACCATTTCAAAACGTACCATTAAGCAGCAGTTGAGCGGCAGACAAGTGCAATGGCAATTGCTGAAAGCGCCTGCAGCGTTTCGGTTTCCACCCAACTTTCCGCCCAGTTGCAGTTGCACAGCTCCCACTTCCAATTCCAGTCTCAATCGCAGTTCTCAGATCCCAGCCAGTATGTTGCACCAAGCGAGTTACCAAAGCGAGCTTCAGACCATCGTAGACCCCATTGATGATGACCTCACGGCATTGCCATGGCCTTTCGCTTTAGTTGTTTTTACTTACTCAACTTGTTGTTGTTGTTGTTGTATTTGTTATTGTTGTAAAGTCTCGTGAAACTGCGCAAAAATTTAAAAGGCCGCCGACAATTTGGCGGAATGTGAATGCCTGTAAATACTTTTTAGTTGTCTGCCTGAGGAGACAGACTCATACTCATACTCATACTCATACTCATGATTATTGAATATCCTCCACAGATCTTAAAGACTACAATAAAACTCTACATGCACTTGTAATAGATTCCCACACAGAAATAACTTTTTAGGCGGCTTAAAAATTAATTTAAATTTATACCTATAAAATATTTAGAGGTTTCTCTAATGACTAATAAAGAAAGGTATTCGCAAGGCTTAGGAATCTATGAGTCAAATAACATGGATTCCTTAGGCAGGAAATCTTTATGGGAACTTCAAGCCTTTGTGATTAATTTTGTTAGTGCCATAAAATTCTACAGTTCTTTCGCCCTGATTCTCTATTAAAAGAGTATCGTAAAATGCCTTACAAATTTTCGTTGCTCTTTCCTTCTTACTGCTAATGCATGTAGAATATCATAATATAATATGTAAAATAACTATCTATCTATAACTATGCCGAATTTTACTAAGAGTAAATCACTCGATAACTCATTAATTTGCAGAAATCATTTAAAACGAAAAGAATTGAATGAATGAAATGAAATGAAACGAATTCTTAGCGAAGTTTTAGGATCGGATTTGTCTAAGAATTCTATGCCACGATATAGCCATGTCCGTCTGTCCGTCTGTCTGTATGAACACCTAGATCTCAGAGACTATAAAAGATAGAGCTCTAATTTTTTTCGACAGCATTTGTTATGTTTGTTCGCAGATCAAGTTTGTTTCAAATTTATGCCACGCCCACTTCCGCCCCCGAATATCTTACTCCTTTTTTTACATTATTATTATAATAATTATTTACATTTTTCCTTTCTTGTTTTGCTTTTTAATAAACACAATGCAGTTGAAGACTAAGTCCGAAAATTGCACAGAAATAAAATTAAATTTTAAATACAAGAATATTATCTCAAATTTAACAGAAAAACATAAATGTCAAGTTCCACAATCATACAAATTTTAAGGATAAAATCAAATTTGATTTGTCACGTTCATTTAAGTCAATTATTCCAAAAATTAATAAAAGAACTGAAAACTAGACAAACAGATGACACTATTTACATATTAATCCTATGCAAAAATAGTAGTTTTAAAGGGTAGCTTGATGCTTATTTTAAACTACATATGTAACTTATATCTACCATATATCGATTTATGTATAACAAGTTTAGTTAACTATTCCAGGCACACCTTTATTTAACACATTTAACAATTATAATCGAAACCAGACGAAACGGAATGGAACGGAATGAAACGGAACGGAACTGAACTGTTGTAGGTAGTTCATAATTATTATTGGAATTATTTAATGGTATTATAGTACTATACATTATAATACTATATAAGCGGATATATGTTACTGATAATGACATTGACATGAAATTTGCCCAGATTTCATTACCAATACTGCCAATTAAAAAAGAGGAACTATCCCAACAAGTTAAGCCCGCAAAGTTTAAATTAAACTATACTCTTTAAAAAGAACTATCCCGAAATATTAAGCGAGAGAAGTTCGAATAGAACTTTACTCCTTTAAGAGCAATATCTCAAATTTTACAGAAAGAGATAGATTGAATTTTTTGGTTATAACTCCTAACGATAAGCAATAATTCATGTGTGCTTAAATTAAATAACATATATATTTATATTTACCATATATCGATCTATCTATAACAACTACTCCAGGCACACCTTTATTTAACACTCCCTTTTTCAGCGGTCTTAAAGCGGCAATTATAATCGAAACCAGACGAAACGGAATGAAACGGAATGGAACGGAACTGTTGTAGGTAGTTCATAATTATAATTGGAATTATTTAATGGTATTCCATGTACATAGCACACTATTATAGTACTATTGAGAAGTGACCCAGTCGACAGTTGTTGCCCAGCAAGTTCCGCTTTTGCGTTGGCGTCGACTTCGTTTGCCTCGCCTCGCTTCACGTTGCGCATGCGTCACTCGCCTACTTAACAGCGCACCAACAACAACATTATGTAGAAGAACAACAATTGGCAAAGCCATGGAGTCAGAGTCGAGGCTCCAACGTTGGCGGCAGTGTCATCCCAAGAAACGGAAATTCAATTTCCGTCACGTTCGCAGCGAAATTCACTTCCTCGCCCATGCAGAAGCAGACGTCGACGTCGACGCCTTGCCCCACTGTGCCCCTCTCTTAGCTGTGTGTTCCACTGTGCCACCTGCCACCTGCAACGTTGCCCCCGCAACATTTCGTTTGCCATTCAGAGCCAACTTCATGATGAGCTTTGGCATTATCGTCATTATTAAGGCCATCATCAGCGTCGTCTTTGTTATCGTCACCCACTCAACGTCAGCGCCTCAGCCAAGTGACCAACTTAATTAAGCTTGAAAGGGAAATGTTTCCTCCTACACAGCAGCAGCAACAGAGCAGAGGAAACAACAACAATCTCTCTCTTGGTTGGATTCTGGAATGAAAAACTCTCTCTGTGTGTGAGGCATCTGCGTAAAGCCGCTTAATGAATGAACAAATGTTTGACTGAATGAATGAGCCAACAAATTAATTAATGCAAATTATGATGCCAACACACAAAGAGTGAGAAGAGAGAGAGAGGGAGAGAGAGAGTCGAAGAGTTGATTCAACTCTTCACCTAAGTAGAAATAAGTCTTAGTCCCAAATGCCGTTAGAAGCAACACTTTAATTCATTTCCTTTCTAAGTAAGTATTATTATAGCTTTAGGCACTTCGATATTTTGCCACGACTACGGCTTCATCATCATCATGCTACGAGTATACAACCAAATTTGCTGAATTTAGTTGCCGACTTGCCGCATAAGGCAAACACAATGTAGCCACCGAATGTTGCATGCTTTGATGTTGCCAAAAGGTTATTGCTTGCCTGCCACGCAACAACGGCTTAAACATAAACACAACTGCCAACTGTTCAAATAGTAATTAATTAATTAACAACTAAGGAATTCCGCATTTTATTATGATAACAAAGAGCTTGACTTAATTACGAAATCATCGAAATTTTTGTTTGCTTTACTTTCATTTCAAATATTTTAGTTTTCGTAGAATTTAAGTTTGATAAATTTTGAGCAGGAAATTTAACAGTTTGATTAAGTTTTGTATACTAAATTGCAATTTTAAACAAGTGAGAAGCCTGCAGTCGAGTGTGCTCGACTTTAAGATAGCCGCTATCCACTTTTGAATAAAATCAAAACAGAGCGGAGTTATTCTTAAAATACACCAAATGATATACTGCAAAAATATTAAAATATACCGAAGGTCATATTTGGTATATCGTCGAAGTACTAAGTTTGAAATATTCCATTAAGGTCAAAATATACCAAATTGTCAGCTAAAGCAACTAGAATCCGATTGCAGTAAGCTTTATTGTTTAAATTACTCTATAAATTATAATCCGATCGCCATCAAATCTCAGTAATCATAAATACTATAGTTAATTTTGTCTGTACAAAAATTCTTGCTTCAAAATAATGATTAATATTCGATTCGGGGGCGGAAGTGGGCATGGTTAAAATTTGAAACAAACTTAATCTGCGTGCAAACAAGTAATGTGGCAGAAAATATATGTTTCTATCTCTCATAGTCTTACAATGGGTCAAAAATTATCTCTCATCAATCTTAAATTTTTAGTACGTCTTCCAATAATATGCACATTTGTAAAACTTATTTCGAATCCTTTTAAATTCTTTTTTATTAACAAAAATTACCAGTAATGATATTTTTATTTAAAACTGGTGTTATTTATAGTATTATGTTTCATAGTTTTCACATAATTTCGATTTGATAACTCAATAGCAGTGAACACAACATTATAAGCAATTTTTTCGAAGTTCAATCGTATAAAGATTATTTAGCAATAATACATGAGTATCTAGTTTTTCCTTAATTTATTTCATTCATTTTATTATTAGTTGTAATATTTCATTTGTTTTATTTAAAGTTCTATTGGTTCGTTATTTGATACAATATGATACATTTTAGCTTACATAAATTTCAGTATTTTGAATATAATTTATGCCAAGCAGAATTCATTTAACTTTTATTCCCAATATTTGTAAACTCCAAGAGTCAAATCAGCAGTGAGGTATCGCAATTAAATAGATAGATTTAAATGGATAAGTCAATTCAATTCACATTATTTTTATCAATTCAAATTATTAATTAAATTTATTAGAACTTTCATATCTATATTTTATTTTAAACACAACCAGAATTCACTCTACTTTCATGCCCAACATTTGTAAAATACTAAATAGACTAAGCATCTTCTTTAACAGTGAGTTACCGATATCTAGGTAAGATTTAAAACAATTAACTAAATAGGAAGTATCAAGCCATGCATTTAATTCGCAAGTCAACAGAAAGAACGCAATAAAAAAGAGCGTCGAATGGAATGAGAAACATTCGCCAATTGGTTAAACACAACTCAACACGGAGAAGTAATTGCAATTGCAATTGCAATTACAATTAAAAGCCCTCAATTTCATCCGAGGGTTGGGGTTGATGTTTTGTATTGGGGTTGTTTTTCTCTCTCTCTCTCTCTCTGTGCACAGTTAAATAGCAGTTTAAAGGCTTAATGGCTAAAGTGTCTAATTGCCAAGTTGTGGCACACAGAAATACAAATACATATATAGAAAACAAGTATTTTACGAGTATGTTATCTATCTGTGTTTTGGTTGCCATTTGCACTCCATTATGGTTTTCTTGGCGCCCCCAATTGAGTGAGAACTGCTTTCAGAAGTGCTGCATACGAGTATGCAAAATGGATAATGAGAATTGTGGCTTGATTGGTTGCTTGCTTGCTCGGTTTGTTGCACGTTTGTTGCACGTTTGTTGCCTGGTTGCACCGCATCGCATTGCGCGTCGGTGGACTCGCTAATGTTATAAACATTGCAATTATTGCATTTACTCTCATTTACCAGCAAACGGTCTCCGTTGTAATCGTTGTTGTTGTTGTTGTTGTTGTTGCTCGGGTAGCTCGTTATTGCCGTCGCGCACGGGCCACTTAAAAAACGGCGACGACCAGAGAAAAATTTGCCATGGAGCAAATTCACGCCTGGCGCCAGGCTGAAAACATTCAAAGCATTCAGCCAGCCAAAAACTCAGACCAACTCAATACACAGAGAAATAAATCGTACTGAAATTAAGAGAAAGTTCTTGATCCATGATGAAATTATGATAAAATTGAACGCGGGAACGCTAAAAATTTTTTGAATCTAGAAACATTCTAAAGTATTTGGTTCATTTTTTATCGTTCAGTCAAATGCTCAACCAGCTCAGTACACAAAAGGAAAACATTCTGAAATGAAAAAAAGTGCTTGACTCATGATGAAAAATATGTTAAAATTTAATGCTGAATATAAATGGCTAAGTCTAGATTAAATTTTAAGAATGGGTCTAGATTGGATAAGAATTTTTTGAATCTAGAAAGATTTAGCGATTCCTGTTCTTTTTTTTGGCTTAACCAAGAACTCAACCTCCCCAATGTAGAGAAGGAAAACATACTGAAATATATATATATTATATATATATAGATGTATATTCTAGAATGGTTCCAAAGTGGATAAGAATTTTTCAATCTAGAAAGATTCATACGATTTTTAGTCATTAACCAAGAAAAAGGTACTGGAATCACAACAAATTATGTTAAATTTGAACGCAGAGAAGAACACCTAAATCAAGTTCACAATTTTACTTTTATTCTCTCTTAGACAATTTACTCAGTGCATGGGAAAAAGTGTTCAAATCCAGAAAATGTTTTTAAATTACGATAGAATGCAGAAAAACAGAACTGAATGGAGAAGATAATGCCCAAATCACGATAACAACTCTACAATGATTCTGCATAAGAAAAGTACTCAAACTTAAGACTTGTATTCTTTTCTTAAGTTTATAACATTATATTACTACTTTACTACTTTTTAAAACGTAATGTTTTCTCTCAGTGTTTGCAGTGCAATAGGCAAATTGTCGTTGACGTCGCCTCTGTGAGCATTTCAACCACTGTGGCGTATACGCGATATGACTTTATTGCTGTTTTCTGTGGCGGTTGGCATAATGCACGTCACAAACAATTTGCCACGCTGCAGGGGCAGGTGAGAAAATATCCAAAAAAAAAAAAAAAAAAAAAATGGAAAAGGAATTAAGTGCTGCTGCTTTTGCCTCATCGACAGCAACATCATTAAAGTAGGCTGCGGCTTTTTGTTGTTGTTGTTGTAGCTGTTGTTGTTATTGTTGTTGTGTTGTTATGGCGGCGTCCGAAAAGCGGAAGTCAACATAATTAGGTCATAAAAAACTTATTTGTGTAAAATTATGAAAATGAAGTCAATTGCAATAATTTGCTCAAATTCCAAAATCCAACATCATCACAACCGATTACCAGGAAATGTTCACCTCACCTCCCCGCACTTTGCTTTCCCCTCTTATGAAACAGTTTAGAATTCTGGCGAAGCGAACAAACACTCGACTCGACTAGAGCTGCGTGCGACGCTTTAACAGAAGCAAACAAATCGCTATAAAGCGGGTGGATATATGTATGAATGCATGCAAAAAATATGCCTCAGTTTTTCCTGGAATAAATTAATTCTGGATTACCTTAGCCCAGTTCATGCATGGACACCCGCATTTCAGAGCGAAACATGCCTAAAAAGCAATTTGTTTGACGACGACGTCGACGACGACCACTCGCAATAAGCTCAACACGCGTTTTTAAACAATTACTCAGTACTCCAAAAAAAATAGCCAACAATTCTTGGAATACTTTAAATCATGTTAGAATATTATATAAATTAAAATATTTAATTTGAGTAATTTGAGCTAACATTAAATTCACTTATCGCGAAATAGCAAATCAAGTAGAATATAAAAGTGAAAACAGTAATGTTGAAATGAATGAATGAAACTAATTAGTTTGATTTCAAATGGATAGAGAAATTTAGACTATCATTTACTTAACAACAATCACTATTCCAAAATTTTAGCTCATTTTTTAAAATAATAAAATAGAGTTTACATTTTAAATTGTGTTTTTTTTTTTTTTAAAGGTGGTTCGATAAGAAAAGCCAAAATTAAGTATTGCTCTCTGATAATTGTTTGAGCCCAAGATGCTGATATTTGAAATAAAAAAATATCGCTTAGATTTCTTTCAGAGATAAAACGCTCTATAAACTAAAACACAAGTCTAGAGCTTAAGACTTTTCGAACTTAAAGAAAAATTCTTGAAACTTATTTTGGTATAATGTATGTTAGCATTTAATCGATTTGGTAACATTAATTAATTAACAGTGCTCTGTAAGCAGTCTAAGGTATGTTATGCTATTATGTTAAAGTCGGCATTCTATTTGCAATCTTGGATAATAAATTTTGATTTAACTTTCCGTTTAAAAGTTTGACACAACTTGAATTTTAGATTGAAAAATTATAGAATTTATCAATATCTAATTCTAATTTTAAGTCGTAGCATATTTTATTTTAATCTTGCTTCAAGTATCTTGTAATGTGGAAACCTATTATTAATTAAATAAGGAAAAATAGGGGAAATGTATCGATCGAAAATAATATTGTTGAGCAACTAATTCAAAAATTCTTAACAATTATTTAATAAATATATTAAATATTCATTATTTAAATTACAAATACATTTTTAAGAATTTTAGGTACACCAATTAATATTATATTAAAATTACTATTTTAATAACATTTATAATATTTTTTCATCAAATTACTATATTATATATATACTTTATATTATCTTGATTTATGCTTTTCTTTTTTGTATTATTTTAAAGTACTAATTGGCAAATATTTAAATTCCTTTTCCTGGCTTAAATCATTCGACTTCATCTTAAAGCACTGAATAAAGATGGCACTGAAGACAAAGCCATATGTATGTAAGTATGTGTGTGTGTTTATTCATCGACTCTGGTTAGTAGTAGTAGTGAGCAGTGAGTTGTGGTGTCTCATTGGAAAACTCCCTTGCTTTGCGGCTGTCAAGTGGAACAGTAAATTGCCGTTCGATATGCAAATGTCAGGCGCATTCACAAAACGCTGCGCTTTTCAATTTCAATTGCGCTGCATTGAAATCAATTTAACTTTCTGCTCAATGCCAATCATTGACACCGTCAACCAACCCACACACTCATACAATACATACACCACAGCACACACACACACACATATATAGAGTACACCACAAAGGCACACAAACACAAACACATATTAGAGGAACCCACAGCTGCAGCAGCAAAAGCAGTTGTAGAAGTTCCGTCTGTGACTGGCTGATGAGGAGGGCGGTTGGCAGGGGGAGGGGGAGAGGGAGGGGCAGGTGGCGGAGTGTGGGGATTAGTGACTACGATTGCGACTGCGACTGCGACTGAAACCCAAAAACAAACAATCAAGCGGATACGAGCGCTTATTTCAAAATTCATTTGTCATTTTGTGACAGCCAAATGAAAATTTCCAACTACGTTGGCAGCAGAGGGGAAAGGGGGCGGAGGAGGCGGTGGCGGGGGCGTGTCAGCCACTCTGAAACCCAAGGCAACATTTTGTGCAAATTCGCTTTGAGAGTTTCAGTTGTTTTTTTTTTTGTTCTCCATCCTCCACTTGCTATTCTTTTGCTCGCTTTTTTTTAGCTTTTTGTTTCGCTTCCGCATCATTTATGAAGTTCTGCAACTGAGCCCCAAAATGCAGATGAGTTTTTCTGTGGCTTTTCTTTTGGCCTCCTCGGGCGCTGCTGACTGATATCAAGAAGTTTACAAGTGGCAAGAAGTGAAAAAAATAAATGTAGAGAAAATCAAACCAAATTCAAACCAATCGAATCCTATTTGGAGGTAACCCTTGTTGACACATTCCAAGTCGAAATCGAAGTCGCAGTCGCAGTCGATCTGCTGCTGCTGCTGGTCGAGCGCGGCCGGAAGAACATGACATAATATAACGGTAAAAGGAAAATCATCGATTTCATTTGATTTATTTTGCACGGACCCATTGCGCATTTTTATACCCGCTACCCCATAGGGTAGAAGGGTATTATGACTTTATGCCGAAAGGAAATGTATGTAACAGGCAAAAGGAGGCATATTCTTGATCGGCATCAACAGCCGAGACGATTTAGCCAAGTCTGTCTGTCTGTCCGTCCGTTTGAACACATAGATCTCAGAGACTATAAAAGATAGATTAATGATTTTTTGACAGCATAATTTAAAAAGCTAGAGTCGAGTTTTAAAAACATATTATACAATAATAACAATCGTTCTTATGATTACGGAAAAAAGTTGTAGAAGTAATTTAAGAAATACTTTTGTACCTTCTACCAGTTTTATTTGCTTTGGCTGACAGTCTGGTATTTTGTTTACTCTATGATACAATATATTTTGACTGTATCCATTTCGAATGAAAGCAAAACAGTGCGGTATTATTCTTAAAATATACCGAATAATAGATCATATATATACAAAAAATATACTAAAGGATATATTTGACTTATTATGTAATATATGTATTATAAAAATACTAATAATATACCATAGGGTAAATTTGGCATATAATATAGTGCGATATGCCAAATAATAAACAGAAAAAATACTAAAAATATACCAAAGGATATATTTGACATAGTAATATAGTATAATATACTAAATAATATACCACAAGAATACTAAAAATATTCCAAAGGATATATTTGGAATATTCGCATAGTATAATATGTCAAATATGTCCTTTGGTATATTTATACCCGCTACCCATAGGGTAGAAGGGTATTATAACTTTGTGCCGGCAGGAAATGTATGTAACAGGTAGAAGGAGGCATCTCCGACCCTATAAAGTATATATATTCTTGATCAGCGTCAACAGCCGAGACGATATAGCCATGTCCGTCTGTCCGTCTGTCCGTCTGTCCGTCTGTCCGTATGAACACCTAGATCTCAGAGACTACAAGAGATAGAGCTATACTTTTTTTTCGACAGCATTTGTTATGTTTGCACGCAGATCAAGTTTGTTTCAAATTTTTGCCACGCCCACTTCCGCCCCTGCAAATCAAAAAAATCGAATAACAAGCGTAATTTTAAAGCTAGAGGTACGAATTTTGGTATATACAGTAATAACTATAGTAGTTATGATCCCTGAAAATTTGGATGCGATCAGAAAGAAATTGTGGAAGTAATTAACGAAATACTTTTGTATGGGCAAAAACGCCTACTTACTAGGGGTCTGAGTTGCTTTGGCAGACAATCTGGTATATTGTGCCGTCTATGGTATATTTTGAATGCGGTACTTTATCGATATACCACATATACCATTTGGTATATTTTTTTTAGTATTTTTGCAGTATATTTGGTATATATTGAGAATAATACCGCAAAATATATTGCTTTTATTCAAAATGGGTAGCGGGTATCTCACAGTCGAGTACACTCGACTGTAGCTTTCTTACTTGTTTTAGTATTTGTTTAGTATTAATATAATATAATATGCAAAGTAGCTTGAGGTATTTTTTAATATTTTTTGGTATTTCAATTTAGTACATTTTTTTAATGAATGCCGCTCTGTTTTGCTTTTATTTGAATTAAGTAGCGGGTATTTCATAGTCGAGATCACTCTACTGTAGCTTTCCTACATTCCTTTTTTTTCCTGGTCGTATCCAATTCCTTTGACAACCACCAGAAATGCCGCCACACTATGTTATGTGGTTGTGCGTGTGTTAGTGTCTGTGTGTGTGTGTGTGTGTGTGTGCTAGGCAATAAATCTCGGAAATTGTGTCAGCAATTGTGTTAAGCGTCAAGTGGGGGAGGCGCAGCAGCCATATTGAAATTAGAGGCACTTCCGCTTTCGGCGTTCGAGTTCGATTTTGGTTTTGGTTTTTTTTTTGCTGCGGCTTTTTTGGTCATTTTGGTAAGCGAAACTAAGTGCCGGAAAGATATGCGTAACAAATACACACAGCAGGACATAGAGAATGAGGATGAGGAAGAGAAGGAGGGGAGAAGAAGGGATAAGCTCTGCTGTGGCTGATTCTGGTCATCATTGGCCGCAGACCCTTTCAATGTTTTGGTTTTGTCAACATTTGTTTACATTTTAGCTATTTTGATAGCATTCTCTATCTCCTTCTCTCTCCCTCTTTCTCTCCCTCCCTCTACAAACCTCTTTTTTGTCTCTGTCCCGCTCTCAAGGTGAAACGACGCAGAGCCAAAAACTCGAAGCCAAAAGTTGTTTGTGCAACAATTGCTATAGGCAAAATTATCTATCTTTAAATGTATCTCAAAACTACTTGTGTATGTGTATGTGTGTGTGTGCGTGTGTATCTATGTATAGCTGCAGGCTGTGTATCTACTTATTTTTAATAAATGTATTTTTAGTTTCAACAAATTTGTTTTGTTGTTTTCGCATCATCACCAAAAATTGAATAACACACAGACAGTCAAAGAGTCAAACAGTCAGATAGATAGATCGATGTATCTCTATATATTTATATATGCACACACACACACAGATACATTATACAAGTAGTAGTTGTGTCTGTTTGTCGATAACACAAATTGAACAAATACGCAATAAACAAAACTAGCTGTTCGTTGTTATTTCACTTTGCTTTGCTTTGCTTTGCTGCGTTGCCGTTGCCGTTTCTTTTCTCTCTCCATTAATTCTCAAAATGCAAATCATTCGAATGATCAAAGCCAAACAAAAAATATATTAAGTGAATTATGGCGAAATAAGCGAAATCGTCGTCGATAATATCGTCACGGTATACGATATTATTTGTTCAGATTAATCACAATATTTTAAAACCATGTTTAAACTCGTATTTTAATCTGAAATTTCCCTAATAACAATGCAGTAATTCAATTAAATTAAATTTTTGGAAAATGTCAAATTATAAAGAACTTATGTGAATGAAAAAACAAATTCAATTGGCTTCTTAATGAAATTAAAATCATTTATTTCTGTTTTACAATTTTTATAAAAAATATTCACAGAACTCTTCTGAAAGTATTTTCTGAAAAGAAGATATACAATTTTTACTAATAAATAAATTTGAAATCCTTATGAGTTTTTGTAATATAAAACCTTTTTTCCACTGCACAAAAAACAAAGTTATAAAATTAAGATTTTGATCTTGGTAATAAGAATTTTGGTCTCAAAAGTGCGTCAATAACATGAAAATCCTAATGTTAGAAAACTCAACTTGATTTCAAAAGCATTCAATATAAGCACCAAGTTCATATTAATAAGAAGAAAAATTTTTAAAGTTTTAAGAAGAAAAGTCTTCCTATAAGATCAAAAGAATATTATATTATACTTAAGAACTTGGCATTTTTTTTTCAGTGCAAAACTTGCAAATAATTATCAATGAAAAGAATAGAGATCATTAAGCAAATAATAATGCATTTCGTATTGAAATTAAGTTCCAAATGAAATGTTTTAAAACCGCTCAAACAAATGCGGATTTCCCGTGCGCTAAACTTGAAATAAATTTAAATATTCTTTTGTACAAAGAAGCGGAACTTCATTCAGTATACTATGCAGTCTATATTGTTATTATTTTATGGTAACATAAAACTACAATGCAAACATATATTAACTAAATAGAAGTGAGAAATCTCTCTAGCGATACTTTTAATGACTTGATTGCGAGACTCGTGTGTTTCGTTAATAAAAGTCACTTAAGACAAATTCACAAAATGCATGTTCAGTCAATTAGAAATTCAAATTTTCGTTTTGCTGAACTTTATCTAATTATTTATAGAAACTCCTGCCACACGCTCGATATAATTGAACGAGAGAGTAAGAAACACAAAAAAAAAGAAACGCGACTCATTAACACAAAAAGCACTTTTCGTTGTGCAATTATGTATGAACAGTTGGGTTCGTTGCGTTCCGTTGATTATGAAAAGATACTTCAACTCATATTATGGTTACTATTTTTAGTCATACATCGAACTTGAAGCTATTTTCGAATGCAGAACACAAAATGCAACAACAACCACGACAACGACAACGACAATGATGATGATGATGACAACAACAATAATAATAAATAACGAAAATGGCAATTCGCTTGGCTTGGTTATAAAAATAGTTAAGAGCGTCGTCTCTCGAGCAGGTTCAACCACAACAACAATAATAATCTAGAGAATGACGATGATGAAGATGTTAACTTTAATGTTGATGATGATGATCGGAATGATGATGATTTTTGTTGACGTCGTTGACTTTTGAGTGAGTCGCGTGTGGGTTGAAAATTTGCAAAATTCTCATTACGCGAAACAACAGCAACAACAACAGCAACAAAACAAAGAGAACGACAATAACAACAATAATAAGAACTACAATAACAAATGGCATAGTTTTGCAGCTGTTGTTAATGTTGCGTTTTTTTTTATTTTGGTTGTTGATGTTTTTGTTGTTGCGAAAATCGCACTCGGCAAAAATTCTATTTTTATCACGGCATGCAGTTTATTTATAAATTGGTTCGCGGCTCGTTTCCACTTCCATTACGAGTATCAAAACAACAACTTTGAATAATAATGACTGACAAATAATAATCATGAAAAATTACCAGAGGCAAACAACAATAACAAAACAATCAAAAGCCAAACACCTTGAAAGTTCGCAGAAAATATTATGAATCAGTCGAGCTCTCAACTTTTCAGTTCGCTCGCGACTTTTGTAAATATTTGATAAGTCATATTTATTAACATTGGCCAAGCAATTACATATTTTTGTGAAACTGCGCCTAGATACGCCACGTATCTCACAGATACACAACCCCAAATTCTACGTGCTGCAGCCCAAAAAACGTCTTCGTATCAATATCTTCATCTGCATCTCCTACTGTCTACGGCTACCAACCACACGCAACAAGCAGCTGCCCTCTGATGATGATGATGACGAAGATTTACAGTCACCTAGAAATATACAAATATTTATGTATCTTTACTGTCGCTCCGGCTGTCGCTTCAAAGGTTTAGCAATTGCGCATCCACATAAATCAAAGCTCTTTTGTTTCGCTTCACTCTTTTTTTTCGGGGCTGCTAACTAACGAAGCTGACGCAAATCTCTGCCCACATAACTGATACCAACAACATCAGCACCGCATTGGAGTCCCAAAAGTCCCACAGTTCCACATGTGGCCAAACATTGAGGTACTCGAGTCGAAAAAAAGAAGCTGAAACAAAAGAAGCAAATTATCGATAAAATCTACAATACAATCTGCAAGTCTTTGAACCTAAGAATATTGAACCCAAAATTGCGACTTCTGATTTACAAAAAATTACATTTATTAGAATTTTAGCAATTTCATTGGAAAAACTACAGAACTTACTCTAATTATTTAGTTTTTATTCAACTTCAGATTCACAAATTCGCGATTTCTGAACTATAAAAAAATACTCCTATTACAATTGAAGTTAATTTCGGTAAACTTCAAGACTACTCCAAATAAAAAACTCATTTGAGATTTCATTACAAATTTTAACTTGTGATTTACGACATAAAAATTTGATGAATAATGAATCAAATTTTAATATTATGATCTACAAAATATTATAAATATTACTATAGCAATTTCATTGGGAATACTATAAGTCTTGTTCTAATAATTAACAACTTTTCGACTTATGAATATAATTAATCTATGCTACAAATTGCGAATAGTGATTTCCAAAAAAAAAAAAAACACTCACTTATTATATTATTATAATTTAGTTTCTTTGGGAATAATGTCACAAATTGCGTCTTGAAATTTTTAGAAAAGCACAATTATAACAATTTCTATAGGGAAAACTTAATAGCAAATTACACATATTAAAATATCAAATTTCTTGGAAAAGTCAAACAGACTTGCCCCAATTATTTTGATATTTTTTGATTTAAAGAATAATGAAATCGTTGGCTTATGCCACAAATTGTGACTTTTGATCTATAAAAAAATTACATTTATTGGTACATAAATTTCTAGGGAAAAACAACGAGACTTTCCCAAATAATTAATGCTCTGGGGATTCCATATGCTTTTAAGATTTGTTTTTAACATACATACATATTTAGGTCAAGTCCGTCTGAGGGGAATTTCCTCGATTTGTTGCTATTTATATAGCCAATTACTCATGCAATTATTTTATTAAAAGTTTCAGAGACACTATTGAAGATTGCATCGTTAATTTGTTCGCAATTTAAATGCAGTTCTGATATCACATTCATCGTTAGGGATTCCCGCAAATGAACGTCGTAGTTTCCATACAAAATTAGATCGCAATTGAAAAAGCGAGGCCCACTGTGACTTAATAAATAGTAGTAGTAGAGCCTCTCGAAGCGTAATCTATATTAATAATTATTTACTATGGTGCTCTATCTAATCTTTAACTGCATGACTCTATGACTCAGATGCTCAAATAGAGGCAAACACTATGTAAATATCGGGGCCACCCCTTTTCGCAGCTAATGTTAGCTGCGTGCTTCACTGGCGCTCAATTGATTACGGCTGCTTCAATTCCAGTTAAGGGCAAATATTAGCACAGGTCAACCCCAACCTAACCCGGAAGCAACCCTATATATATGTATAATATAGGGTTCGTTTTTTGTGTGTGTTCATCAATGTAGTACTCTTCACCTTCGCCCCAGCTGCTTTGGCTGTCGCATTTGGCTGCGTGAGTAATGTGACGACATTAATTTTCACACTCATTACAACTCCATTAAGCTCACTGCTGTCCAGCACAGTTTTCCACGCCCCCTTCCCCCTATTCCCCTTCTCCCATTCCCCTCTCCATCTAGTCGACATCATGCAAAATAGGAAATACCATGGCCCATTTCAAATGCACGCACGAGAACGTTTGAACTTCCAACACAACTGTCCACGAAAGTGTCAACAATTTGTAGGCAAATGACGACCATTACAGCGCATTACAAAACAAAAACGAGAAAAAACAAAATACAAAATAGAAATAGAAATAGAAATAGAAATAGCAATAGAAATTCTAGAAATGGATATGGAAATGGAAATGCGGATGGGGAAAACGTGAAAAGGCGTACAAAATACGATGCGAACAACAAAAGCAGCCGCAGCGCATCAAAGAAGAGCCAACCAAGTCAAGTAGTTTATTGCAGCAGACACTGACAGAAAAAACTATAGAGTATGAGATGTATTTAAAGTAGTATGGAAATAAATAAATAATAAATTTGTATATTATTTAGTATATACTAAATAAGTCCCGTGAACGAAATGAATAGAAATAAATAATTATAAAATGTATATATTAAAATGTATAAAATTATTTTTATTTAAAGTAAAAATTATATGAACAAAATAAAGATCGAAATAAAGAGAATTATACTAAATAATGTACACTAAGTTGAATAAATTCAATTATCATATAAAATATTACATTTAGAATTCGATAATAAATTCGAATATTTATTTGAATAAAATTATTTTATTTATTTGAATTTGAAATCATTTATAATGAAATAGAACAGACTGATATTTTAAATAAATTTCTTAACTAAATTCAAAAATTGTAGTTCTATATACATAAATAATTAATAATATAAAACTAGTCAAATAAAATACACTAAGTAGACTAAATTTAATAATTTAAATTTATTTTGATTTACATAATTATTAGCTTCGACTTTTAATAAATAAACAAACTAAAAAAAAAATCCAAAAACTAAATTGAACAGATTTAAATTAATTGTTAATTTTTATACGTTGTTATGCCATGTGCTATAATGGAATAATAATATATAATAAATTAAATAAATGATAATATTCAATTAAATGGTGCCACAAAATATATTAAAAACATTTCAAATTTATTTAAATTCATTAATAATAATTAAATAACTTCCGTCCTCTAAATTTAATATAAAATTATGTTTCTATAGTATTATAATATAAAATATAATATAATACTATTTCACACATTGATTAAATCAAATCAGTGAACTTAATTAAATTCATTTTCATCTATCTTAAATCATAATATGCAAATATATTTCTGGAATTTTACATATAAAATTATTTTATTAACATTATATTAATACTATAAACATAATTTAATGTTACATTACCAAATTTGAAATTACATGAAGCTTGATGTAAATTCTTAAAGAAAAATTATTTGGAACTTAATAATTTGTAAATATTTTGAAAAAGGGTTAATTAATTTAATTTCCATTTTAAATATATATTATTAAAATATTTTCCCTTTGTTACGTAGTGTGCTTTTTCATTTAACGCCCTTTGACATTTCTCGCACTGCATTTTTTGCTGGTGACACCCTTTGACCTTATAAACTTAAAAAATTAACAACATTATTCGTCGAATGCTTTTTTTCGTTGATTTATATGTGTGTGCTTGAGCCTTCCGGTTGCTCCCCAACCCCAACTCCCAACACTCTCTCTCTCCCCTCACTCAGACACGCAGGAGTGCAGAACAGAAGAGAACTCTGGGACACAGAACAGACCGAGACCGAGAAGCAGAAGCAGACCCTGAATCGAGGCGGTCAAGGCCTGCGTGTGCCCAGCACCCCTTTTGTTGGCAAAACTCGTACTGAATTAGAGCTGCTCGACTTCAGTCTTTCCCCTTGATTCTCCCTCTGCTCTCCTAAGTTGACAGCGCCTGCCCCCTTTGGGTTGGACTTTCCACACCTCTCTTGGCTCGTTCGTCATTTAAAATTCAACTCAGTCACAGCCCAATTTCTACATTCCAACAATTCTTGCGCCTTTCTTTTGCGAATGCAGTCACGTAATTTTCGAATTTTCAAACCAATAGAGAGCGAAAGAGAGAGACGAAATTTCACTCCAGACACAAACAACCAAAAAAAAAAAAAAAGAATAATAACCCTCGCAATAAACTCCTATGAGCTGACTCTGATCCCATTGAGCAGGCCAAACGAATGCCCGCTGCGTTTGGACGACGCGTCAATTTGTATCTGTAAATTAGTATTCCATTGCAATTTGCCTCGGAAACACCAAAAATACTTTATACTACATCGATAGTATGATGATGACGATGATGATGGCGATGATAACAGCCACGCCTTTCTGGGCACATAAATGCAACCGCAATCGTTGTCGTTTTATGCGGGATATGGATATATATTGTGTATGAGTGAGAGAGGTTTTTCGGTTGTCGGTTTTCGGTTGTTCGGTTTCCTGTCTCTCTTGTCTGTCCTGGCTTTGCGGGCATATTTTCAGTGACGCCTCGTTGAATAGAATTTCATTTTGGCATTGTACAATAATCGCATTAATAATGCGTTTGACTTTCGCCCCGCAGTCATCTATCCATCCATCCAACCATCCATCCATCCATCTATCCACACGCATACATCAACAGACTTCGACAGTCTTTATGGAAAAAAAAAGGACCCGCAGCAACAGCTCGCGTTGTGTTGATGTGTTTTTCGCCCGGTTATTGAAATTAACAGTAAATTTCACTAATAATTGCTTAAATGGACTTTATCATGTTGCCCATGCTCATGCTCATGATGATGATGATGATGATAATGATAATGACGACTGTTGCTGTCGCCTGTCAACACTTTGGGTTGGCTGCCTCAATAATGCTGGTCAGCTGAGGTGGAAGCGAGCACAGCAATTAAATTAGCTTAAAATTTAATTTCAAAATAATTGCCGAACATTTCAATTATTTTAGGCAAAGTGGGTAGCACAATAAATGTTTGTACACTTAAAAAGGGGCAGAAAAGGTTTTAGATAAATTGAATAACAGATGATGAATAGATAATGAAATAAGACTAATATGAATAGAACGAGACATTTGAAGGAATTTATAAAGTTAAAATGTTCGAGTACATCATATTTATTTCTTACTAATTAAGTTAGCATGGTCTAAACATTAATTCAAAGAAAATCATTATGTTTGAAATCAATAAATAAATATGCTATAAATTTAATAATATAATAATAATAATAAAGAAATATACTAGAAATGAAATAGTGTACGATAAATAAAAATATAAATACAATTAAATACTAACACATTTCTAAATTATTATATACATTTATTTTTAAATAAATATACTACAACATAAATAAATATGCCATAAATTAAATAATATACTATAAATAAACACAATCAGATACTAACACATTTCTTAATCATTATTTATATATTTTTTCTAATCAGTGCCAAAGTTTATATATTCAGTGTACTTTAGATATTAAATATTCATTCACTTCATGAAATTCATTTACTAAAGTTGCATCAGTTTAAAACTTTAAAACTCTTATTAAAATTGCATTTAGCATTAAAGAAATAAATGCAGGAAATATTTTTAATAGGCAAATCTGGGCATCTCCGACCCTATAAAGTATATATTCCCTATCAGAGTCAAAAGACAATACGATATAGCCATGTTCGTCTTTCTGTCTGTAGATCTAATAGGTTATAATAAACATATAGATATATATTTTTTTCAGTTTTTATGTTTTCACGTTGTTCAAGTTTGATTCAATTTTTTTGCTATGACCACTACCGCCCCCACAAGTCGACAAAAATCGGCTATAAGCAATATTAACTCTAGTATTTATGATTTCTGAGAATTTGATTGCGATCAGAAATACTTCTGTATGGCTAATTACACCGACTGCAATCTATGGAATATTTTGAATGTAGAACTTTATCGATAAACCCAATATGACATTTAGTACATTTAAGTATTTTTGTTATATTTTACGAATAACACCACAAATATTTTGCTTTTATTTAAAATAGGTAGCTTCACAGTCTCGACTGTAGCTTTCTTAGATGTTCTACATCACTCCAAGTAAAACGTTGATGAATTCTAATTTCCGAATATATTATTAAAATTTAGCATAATCCAAATATCCAACATGCATTTACTTTTATTTCATCAATATAACACATTAAGAAGTTGATGTAATTCTTATTTCCAATAACAATTTATAAACGCTTTCTAAAATCCGCAACTTAAACTGCCATAACAGTCTTCAATCTTTAATTTTTGAGGAGCTTTGGTGAATCATGTGACCAAAGACGTCACTTTTTGAACGCTCCAGCTGGCGCACTTTGAACGCATTGAGCGTGGGGTAATCTTGGTAATGACATTGGCTAAATATAAATGCACAATATGTTTTAGCCAATTTGATGCCAAGTTCAAACAAGCCACAGATACTGACCCTACCCACACACAAGCACACACACAAATACAAAGGCAGAAGCAGCTGTAAAGCCATGCTCATAGAATCTCACTTAGCATTCAACACGAATCGACGTCGCCCACGCAGAGCCAGAAAGAAGATGATGATGACTACGGTGATGATGATGATGACGACGATGTCTCCGCAGAAGACTCCCTCGCACACTCCTCCTCTCTCTTCCGCTTCATCTCTCTCTTCCTCAGCTATCGCCACAAGTGTCTCCGCATTTTGGGCGGCAGTCGAATTATCAGCTGATTTAGTGTCGGGTCAGTTGGCACACAAATTCTACACTTTTCTTTACAATTTCACACACACAACAGCAGCAAGGAGATGTGTGTGGAGGGAGGAGGGGAAGGCAGCTGGACAAGAATGTGACACCAATTGACACGAAAGTTCAGCGTAAATATTTGCGCAGATAAAAACGCGCTGGAGAAATAAACGCCACCGAGCACTGAGCTGAGAAAGCGCATAAGAAAGAGACAGAGACTCAGCTGGAAAGAGAAGGAACTACAATAGTTATATGTGTGTGTGTGTGTGTCTGAACACCCATAAATTCCAAGCTTGGGGACAGATGCGGTCATTCTCTGGGTCGGCTCACTCACCATTTAATGACAAAGAATGGAAAGAACAATTTGTGAAATTTGTGCGACAAACAAACGGAGACATCGCGACCAGACTCCAATTGGCGTCACAGTCTCTCTCTCGCTCTCTCGGACAATCGAGGCCTCTAACTGGATCTTTGCTTATCAAATGGATAAGCTATGCAGATTTTTTGACGTAATAGATGTAGAGTTAACACCCGCATCACACCTCATCACACATCATCATCAAGTACTTTTTGCATTTGCGATGCGGGTTCCATTTAATTACCCGAGTTCGTCATCGGATTGGTCATTCGCTTGGTTTCCAGATGCCGTCAGCAATGCGAAATTGAAATTGCATTGCGAAAAAAAGAAAATACAATTTTAATGCAATTTTATGCCGATGATGCGTTTGTTTGTTTGCCGTGTGACGTCATTAACAGCTATTGTTAATGCTGATTGCGATGCTGAAGCTTAATGCTCGATTTCAATTTCAATTCAGTAGCAAACAAGGTTGCAACATTTTGCTTGACGTTAACTTGTCGCTGACTTGATGACTTCATTCGCTTCGCAATTTCCTACAGAAATATTTCTAATTTATTGCTCTCGAAAGCAGATTGCAATTCTTGCCGTCATCGACTAAAAATGGTACCATGCAAAAACTATGTTACTGATAAACTTCAAACAGCGCAAAAAAAAGTTGTTCGCAAGCAAATGGGATTGACACCTATATGCCATTTGATTTAGAAATGGAATAAATAACTTATATTACTCCCCATGTGACTCATAAAATATGATAAACATAATTAGACTTTCTAGGAAGTTTCGGTAATCGAATTTCTCAAAGTAATGAGCGCCAGGGGAAACCCTAATAAATTTTAATGGTTAGTCACACGTGCCAATATGTGTAAGCCAAAATTTACCACAATTAAAAGTAGTACATCGATAAGAACAAGTATGAAAGGTACGGTCGAATGTGGTTGACTGTGAGATACCCGCTACTCATTTTGAATAAAAACCAGACAGTGTGGTATTTTTCATAAAATATACCAAATTAATATACTAAACAAATACCAAATAAAAAATCTATATACTATTAAATTTTATTATTTAAATGTACTGTAAAAATACTGAAACATACTGAACGATATATTTGGAATATCGATAAACTAGTACATTTAAAATATACCATAGAGTACATAATATACCGGATTGTCAATCAAAGCAACTAAGACCCAACCGCAAAATTTCTGGAGACTCAAAGTAAAAGTCGTTAATCAAGAAGAACAAGTACGAAAGCTGCGTTCAAAAGTGCTCGAATGTGTCTTACATGCGGTATTATCCATAAAATATATCAAATTAATACATTGAAAAAATACTGAAACATACCAAAGGTTACATTTGGTATATTGATTACTATTCTATTTAAAAGATATTCATAAAATATACCAAATTACTATACTATATAAATTAATAAAATATACTAAATGTTATATTTGGTATATCAAAATACTACTACCTTTTAAATATACCATAGAATACAGAATATACCAGATTGTCAACCAAAGGCTTTAAGAGGCACCAAATTATAATTCCCTTCAACCTTCAACCAAGCCGGTATCAAATTTTGACAAAAATGAAAGAAATATGAAATAATATTATTCGCTTAATATTTGGGGCACTCGGAGCACTTTTCGACTTTGAGTAATAACATTTTAATAGCCAAAGAGATTAATTGCCGCGTCGAGTGAATCATGCAGAAGGCCGTCCGCATTATATACTATAAATGTAGCTATAGATACAAACGATAGAAAGATAGCTAAATAGATACAAAGATAGCAATACTAGGTAGCTGAGTAGTTGAGCATTTAAGCACTTGAGCATATGATCAATGTGGAATTCGCTTTGGCTTTCTTAATTGGCAACACGAGCTACTCATAAAAATGAGGAATTTATATGAAAAATTTAAGCAAAAATGTTGCAGTTGTTGTTGCTGTTGTTGTTGTTATTGTTGTTGTTGCTGTTGTGTGTTGCATGAAAAGCGAAAAGCGAAAGGCGAAGGCGAAAGGCGATGATTGCATGACCACAAATGCCGCCTCAACTACCCCCCAACTCTCTGTGTGTCTGTTATCCAACGGTCACGCCAACTGCACTTCGCCTATGGGAGACATCAACCACCCCCGCCCCCATTCCCCCGCTCAAGCTTCGTCGCAAGCCGCTTCCTTCTATAGTACTCTTTCTCTCTGATCCGCAGCTATCACAAACTGCAGTCGCCGTCGACTGCGACTGCGACAGCGGCAGCGAATTAATTATCTTCAATTCATTCATTAAGAAAATGTGGGAGGGTACAACGCCCTGCCCCCTTGGACGCCCGCTTCCCACTCCCTCAGCTGGGCAGATAATGAATGCACACAGCGGAGAGTCGCACGACGCGACGCCACGCGAAGCTACGACGACGACGACTACGCTCGCTGTTTGTATCTGTATCTGTATCCCATAGCGCTAGTACGTTGTATCTCATAGTACACGCTGCGCTGCCTGCGCCAGTTGTAGCTCAGAATTTTGTAGTACGCATTGCTATGAATGAATGAAAACGACGACAACAAGTTGAGGATGACGCAGCAGCAGCAGCAGCAGCTGGGAGGCAACTACACCCAACTGGGTAAAGCTGTCTCTGAGTCTGACTCTGACTATGGGCATGGCTCTGCTTATGGTTGTAGCTGTAGTTGTAGTTGTGACTGCGACTGCGACTGTGGGTGTCTCTCTGTCTACGCTGTATCTCTATCCACTTGGTCGCATCCGCCGACAACGTCGTCGTCACGAGATGGCGGCACAGGTCGCATAATAAATTATTCGCGTGACCAAATCATTTGCGTTTTTCGTCGTTCCGAGGGGGATTTTTATTTTTTTTCGCAAATGTCGAAATACTCGAAATATCCGCCACTTGCAACCCCTCTGAATTGTTTTTCTTTTTTCCCTCCCTCTCTCAATATCTCTCTCTCTTTTGCTTTCAATACGCCGCTTATCATCGGCAGCAGCAGCGTTGATATCTCGACCTCGACAGGCCCCCAAACGCCCTTTGTTGTCTTATGGCTTGTTTTGAGAAATTATTAGTACCATGAATTATAATTGTGGCATTTTATCGCCGGCAGCAATAAACTTTGGCAGCAGCCGCTGTTTACATATCCTCTGCTTAAGTAGGGGAACGTATTTTGAAGTTACGCAAAATTGAGATTAATAGTAGAAGCAATGAAACGGTAGAAATCGTTAGAATAAAAGATGTAATTCATATTAGTAAGGAATGTATAACGAAAATTAATATTGTAATATTAATTGTGCATTCAATTTAAGAAGAACTGAAAAGGGTTATTAAACTGAATTCAATTTAGCTTTGGATATGCCTTAAAGTAAACTAAACTTCATCATTCTTATTTTAACTTTAACTAAAATAATGTTTAATTAATAGTAAAAGTTATGAAAGAATGCGAAAATCAATTAACTCAAATATGTAATTCATAACTTAAATACATCTAGGAAATAACATTAGACTAAATTTTAAATAGGGTGAAGAGATATCTTAAAAACACATATGTATATATGTTAAGCCTACTGTATTTAAGATTGAAATAAATCTGAAGACTATCACTATGTTCAGATAAGTTTTAGAAATCATTAACAAACTAAACCATATTTAAATTCATCTAAGAGAATGCTTTGAATACTTTCTATGAAAAGGGTTAAAAAAACAAACTTAACAATGATACGTAATTTATAATTTTAACGTAATTTTTAAGTAATGTTCAATCATCAAAAATTAGTGAATATTCTAACTATTCAAACTAAGCTAAGCTCAATTGCAAATGAAAATTAAATAAATTAAATGCACTTAAATTTAGAGTTCTTATTTAACAATAAAGTAAACTTTACGCAATTCATTTAAAATTCAATTACGACAATGTTGACATTAAAAGTAGGAAATCTTTAAAAGTGGACAAATCATGAATTCGCATTTAATAAAAAACACAAAAAAAATGTTAGTTAAACTAAAATTGGTGTAAAGAATGGTCTTCAAACTAAACTTTAGTATTCGTTTATCAAATTATCAAATAAATTAAAAAAAAATGTCATTAAATTTGATTGCATTTTAGAGTTCGTAATTAATCAAAACTATTAAAAATAATATTATATTGAACTGAGACAATGATGAGCTTTGTAACATTATAAAAATTGCCTATTCCAAATATATAATGCCTAAATTAAATTATTAAATTAAATTTCCAACTAAATTAATCTATTTGTTAAGATAAGTTTTGAAATTAAACTTTGTTATTCGTATTATAAATTAAAGTAGTAGCTCCGAAAAAGTCATTAAATTCCATTAAATTTTAGAGCTTGTTAGTTTTCAATAAATCAAACTTTATAACTCTAATTTCAAATTCAAATCGCGTTGTGAATTATGCTTGAATTCAATTTTAACAACTTCCTCAGACACAACTGCGCATAAAGCATCTTTCAGTCTGTCATTCAACAATTTTTGCAATTTGTTATTCTTCCGCTTAAGTTTTTGTGTGGCAAAGTTCAGCGACCAAAAGCAAGCAAAAATAAAACTGGAATCTTGACATTGCGCCGTAGAATGTGAAAATTATGGCACTATGATATCACTAATTGCAAAGCATTCAACACAAATATAAATTGATGAGGTTTTGGTTTAAGGTGCGCTCACTATGCTGAGTCATAGCAGAGATAACTATTAAAAAACAGTCAAAAGATAAATTATGTATTATGTATTATCTTAACTTCGGCTTATCGCAGTCAAGAATGATTTCTCTTAGAGAGTATTTTAGTATTTAGCATAGCACAAAACAAAACCTGCTTCGAGCAAAAATATTCTGATTTATTTTCTCATGTTCCACTTCCTCATTTCATTAAGCAATCAATCTTGTTTCGCGCTACCTTTTTCTTTTTTGTTTTTTGCAAAAACCGAACTGAGTCACCTTTAAAGTGCGTTGCAAACACACAAAGGAACTCAACCCCATCCGCAACGAGCTGTTAATTTAAATAATTTCATAGCCACCAGGGGAGGAAGAAGAAGCAGAGTGTGTGTCCCTTGGTAGCTGGCAAAAATTTCATCAGTTTTTTGTGCTAGAAATTATATTTTACACAAAAATAAGGAAAATGCAACTGAAAATGAGACCACTTTGTGGCAGGCAAGCGAGCGGAACGAAAACAAACAGAACCCGTCCGGCACAAGGATACAATCTCTCCCCTCTCCCTCTCACCCCGTTCCACTCTCCAGATAGTCAGTCAGTCAGTCAGTCAGGCAACAGCAAACAGACCGTCGAGGGACACACGCGAAAGAGCAAACAAAGCGAAGCAAAAGCAAACCAGCCCCAAAAACAAAACAAAATATTAAGTATACGTAGCGTTTACATTACGTTCTCGTTCTCATACTCCTTCTTGTTCTCTGTGTGTTTTGTTTTTTGAGGTTTTTGGCAGGAAAATATCTTGCAAATTGACTTTGAGCACGCATAGCGTTCAACTTTTTACTTATTGCAAACCCCAGCAGCAACAGCAGCAACAACAACTTGAACCACGGTTAAGCGGTTGCTGCAAGCGGTTACAACAACAACAACAACGAGTAGAGGGGTCGAACTGCCTGCATATGAAAATTGTGGCATGTGCGAAAAAAAAGGCGTACGCCTGTCATTAAATTTCGCGCCGACAACGTCGACGACGACGACGCGACTTTTGAGGAGAGGAAATGCCAACAACAAAGCTGATAACTAAGTTAGTTGTCTCTCTCACTCACTGTGTATATGTATGTGTGTGTTGTGCGTGTGTCTGTCTGTCTGTCTGTCTGGCTGTGTGTGTGTACTCTGTGTGTGCCTCTGTTTGTCTGGGGGCGGCGCTCGCTGCTGTCACACATGACATTTTATTATTACAAAATAAGCATTTAAGCGAACGCGTATGACAGTTAATAATGCAAACAGCAGCAGCAGCAGCAACAGCGCAGCAGAGCAACAACAACCAACACAACAACAACTATAACAACAGCAACCACAACAACAACAACTGCGACAACTGCTTTAGCTACAGCAACTTTACTACTACTCGCAACTCGGCTGAATGCAAAAATTCCCACAACATCCGGTTGAGAGCAGAAAAACAACATCGCCAACAACATCAGCAACAGCAACAACAACAACAGCAACATCAACACCAACTACAGCGACAACAACAACAACATTTTGCATTGCAGTTGCAGCTCGGAAAACGGAACAAATAAAATGCAACAAACAAACGAACGAGGGAACGAATAAAAAACGCCTCGCACTGTGATTCACAATTCATTTTACAAGCATTTTGCTACCCAGTTGACAAACACGAGATAAACTCTTAATTAAATCAATTTTATGGCAATAATAACGATCAAAAATGCATTTTTTCGCAAATGAATGAAATTCATGTGCAATGCTGAATCACGACTTTAAACTTCTGTAAATTAAATTCGTATTTCACAATTGCAAAATTATAAATTGGAGCAATTTTTATTTTTAATCTTCTTTTATAGATCATGTAACTGTATTTACTTCTAATGATCATTCAAACAAATGATTAAGAAATTTATATAATCCTTAATTTTTTATCTCTCGAAATTACAACTAAAGAATTATTCTTTATATAAATATATCTTGAATAATAATAAAAACAATAATATAGAGATAATTATGTCATATTTTATAATTTAATTTGCAACAGTTTATTCTTATTTATTTTATTTTTCCTGTTATAATTTACTTTTTAAATATATGCAATTTTTTTATATTTAAATGAAATAAGATGTAAGAAAATAAAATTATAAATATGTATATAATTTTATTTTTTGTAGCTGAAGAATATTAAACCAAATTAATAATATTAATATTATTAATTTTATTGAGGTAATTAAAGTAAGATATAAAGGAGTAGCATAGGCAAATATTTTATATTATATTCCTTATACATAACCATAATTTTATTTTAATATATAAAATCATCGCGGACATTTTTTTCAATTTCGAATAATTGAAGACAAATCTTATAAGTCAATACGCAAATCATTTTTATAACAATGCTCTGTTCTTCTGTTTGCTCTGAACTTCTCAATCCAAAAATATGTTTGTTAAATATTTGAAAATACGTCAAATAAATTTGGGTTCATTTTGTAATAAAGGTAAAGTGAATAATTTAAATATTAAATCCTCTTTATATAACCAACTTTTCTATAATTTTTTAACTGACATCAAATAAATCTGGAAATATTCTTTAAACAAAATAGTAATTCAAAATAAATGTCAAAATATTGTATTTTGTAAGAAGTTCCTAATCCGAAAATATGTTCATATTTGTTCATATATTTGAAAGTATATAAAATAAATCTAGATTTATTATTGAAAAGGATCATTTAAGTGGAAACTTATAATCTTATTCTCGAATAATATTTAATGAAGGTAATTATAGAGACTTTTTTTAGTATTTACTTTATATTAAATCAAGATATCAAAGATATCATAAATGAAATCTAGTGATATACGATGTATCGTAAATATGTTACATATAATTTTATAAAACTAATTATATAGAAACATACAATATCTCAATTTGTAAACATAACATAATTTTGACACAATGACAAAATTGTCATAAACATACAAATACATAAATATTTTCTATCGACACAATGACAAAATTGGCATGCTTGCGTCAAATTGGGGCAAGTGTGGAGACTGTGCAACAAGCGTTCGCTGCGGTCGTCGTTGTTGCTGTTGCTGTTGGTGTTGGAAGGCGGACAGCGAACGGACTCCGCCTGTTTTGAGTGGCGGATATGCATATGGCTGGCGGACGTCAATGTGGATGCAATGTCGACTTACACAGAGAGAGAGAGAGAGAGAGAGAGAGAGTGAGTGAGTGAGAGAGAGAGAGAGACTGCACAGAGGATTTAAAAGGCAGAGAGACTGCACTCGTGAGTCAGCGGTCGTGGAATGTGAATGGCATACAAATGTCGCAGGCGAGCTGCAAATTGTTGAACCGGTTCCGCAGGCAGTAAAACCAAGCCAAACCAAAACCAAACCGAACCGCAAAATGAAAAAGACAGAAAAGAAAAGAGAGAACCCAATTGATATCGCCACTGTCGCCGCATTGCGAGTGCGAGTTGAGGAAGATGCTGTGAAGGTGATGCTAAAACACCAACTTCTCCCCCAACATCTTCCTGCTGGCTGGACTGCAACCAGAGTTGAGTTGGATTTTCCGGCGCGTTCTGCTTTGCGCTGGTTTCTCGACTGCGACGATGAAGACGACAGCAAAAAACCGCCAACGACCGGCAGCAACAAGTTTTTCCTATGTTTGTATTTGTTGTTGTTGTTGTTGTTCGTTCGTAGACAAACAAACAAAACGACGCACAGAGACGTGTACATATTTACACATATTTTCCTATACAGCAAACTCCAAAACGCAATGCGTTACAACATTTTTTTATATTAAATTTCTTTTCTTATTTGTCGATGCGTAAAAATTTCAAGAATGTTATTTTTTTCAGTTTTCTTTTTTGACGAGTTTCCCTATTGCCATATTCCCCCTTTTTTCCCCTTTTCGGGTCACAAGTAGCTTCAGTTGCCACCAAGCCATATGCCCCATGCCCCGTGCCCCATTCCCCATGCCCCATGCCGCAAGGCAACTGAAAGTGTTGCCGTGGAATTTGCGGATTCGAAAATTTCTTCTCGTCGTGTGGGTGTGTCTAAAAATAAAGTTAAATAATGTTTAAGAATTGTTAATAATATGCATATGAGAACTGTGAAATATTGTGGCACGTATGCCAAGAAAACAGTTAAGTTATTTCGGGAATGTGTGAATAAATTAAGAAGCAAATACGAAATGCACAGTTGAAGAACAAATTTTGTAGAGTTTTGAATACCGAAGAATTAATTTGAAATACATAAATATAAATATATTTCACGGTAACAGGAAATAATAATAATGAATGGATTAGGTTAATAAATTTAAAATACTAATCCACATATCTATTAGGTCAACTGTCATAAATTTAAACACAAAGTGGAAAACACTTCTAGGAACCAAGACAAGAGCATTCTGATCAAAAAAATAAACAAATTATTTACGGTAGCATCAACAAATTTAGAATATACATTTTCAAAGCATAATTTAATTGATCTTTTTAATCTAAAATATATGTATTATGCCATCTGCCATTAATTTGAAGGCGAAAAGAAAAACATTTCTGGGAAATCGAACTCGAAAAATAATAAATGAATAAAAAAGCCGCAACAGAAGCAACAAAAAATAATTATTAGACTTTTAAGTAAATACATTATAAGTAATCAATATTAAATTTCATCTACTTATATTATATATTAAAAATAGTTATGAAAATAAGTTTTCAAGCAGTAAATAAATGTAATGAAATAATAAATAAATAATAAATAAAAATATAATAATGAATAAATATGAAATTTGAAATCTTTTCTATTTATATAGTATCTTAAATATATTTACGTAAATACATTTCGACATATTACTTTTAAATTCTGCACTGAAATAAAGATCAAATTCTTAAATCAAGATTTTGGTCTTGGTACTAAGATTTAAGAATAACTCGCAACTCAACTAACTTAGCTAGAATTAAGAATTAAATAATATATAATATAAATTATAACCAGTAATAAATATTTATTGACAAATTAGATAAATAATAAATGTTATATATCATTTCTATCAGATCATCTGTCACCAATATAAAGACAAAGTAGAAGTGTTTGAACCACAGAAAATAAATACATTGTCCACAGCAGCAACAAAAAATAGCATTGACGACTCCAGTAAGAAATTTTCTTTTATTTAATTCTAAATATTTAATTTTAAATATTGTATTATATAATAATGTTAAAGTTAAGTAAATAAATGTTGAATATAACATTTTAAATCTACTCGATTTATAACTATCTCTCTTAGATTATCAGCAACATTAACCTAAGTCAACTTTATGATTAAGTAACTTTTGAGAATCTGGTTCATGTCACAAACTAGACCCAAACAGCGAAATCCAGACTGTGTTAATTGCAGAGTATACTGAATATATGTATGTTATAATAGTATGTTGTTAGGCTCCCCCCAATAAAAATCATCTAATTGGGTCACTCTCACTGCCTGATGCGTGTATTGGCCACGTGAATGCGAATTCCCACACTTCTTCAAATCAAAAAGTGGCTGGCAACTAAACCGCATGTCTATGCTATTTGATAATATACCCAATAATATATCATTATAATCAGTTGATCAGCAAACTGCTGACTAGCTGCTGACTGACTGTCTAACTGACTGGCTACCAAACAAAAACACTCAACACTCAACTCGACTTCTACCTGAAACATTTGTGAATTTCGTCGATTATTCAATGAGGCTTATTTAATGGGTCATTTCATTACACGTGTCTCTCGAAAGAGATCGTCAATAATGCGCCACCAGATAGCCATGTAAAAGCCATTCACAGTCCGATGGCCAGAAAAAAGGCCATTAATCTCGCCGGCTCGTAAATGGTTTTGTCCCCGAGCCCATTAATGAGCTAGCCGGAAAAAGATCGATAACCCAAAATCATACTACGTTATTGTTATCGCGCCGCAAGCGTTTCACCATTTTGTCAAGAGAAGAATGTGTTTTAAAAATGTCATTATTACACAGAAAAAAACACGTGTTGAAATCAAGAATGTGTATTTGAAACATGATGATATGATGATACAATAATTCTAGATTCCAAATTCTTATAAATAATATATTATAGAATGCAAAAATATTCAAATGTAACCAAAAATTTAAAATCAAATTATAAATTGTACATAAATTATTCATTTTTTATGGTCGGAGATACAAGAAGTTTAATATTGAAATATTCAAAATGCTATAAACACAAAATAATCGCGATAAAATAAATAATTATGTTCTTGTGGGGTGATGATAATGATGAAAACTGTAATATAATTTCAGATTCTAGATTCTTAAAGCAGAAATGGAAAAATGCCAAAATTTATGGATTCGTAAATCGAGCTCAAAATTTAACATTAGTTCTGTATTAAATATTTTTGAAATTCAAAAATGTCAAAATTTAAAAATGTGTTTAAAAATGTCAAAACTTCATAGAAAAGAGGACGCAATGAAATCAAGAATAACTTAAATATTGGACAATCTCAAAATTCAATTCCAACATTAATTTATTTTACGAATGGAAAAATATCAAAAATTGAACTGAGAAGACACATTTTTAAACAAAGATCAAATTCTACCATATTAATGGATTCTTATTTTAAGAACTTAAAACTTAACACAAAAGATAAATACTTAATTCTTAATTCTGAAATTGAAAATATTAAAATTGACAAGAAATTCTTAAATCAAAAATCATATTGTTTAATTAGGTCAAAAAGTTTATAATTCTAAACTCAAGTACTATATTGATTAAGTACTAGATTGATTAAAGAAGAATGAAAAGAAATGAAAAATGTGACTAAACCCAAAAGACTTATTCATAAACTAATATCAAATTCTATCGTTACTTTAATTTCTTCTTCAAAAATGTCAAAATTGAACGCAAAAAGTAAACTCTCAAATCGAAATCTTATAATAATTTCACAATAATATTATAAGTCAACTTAGAACGAAAAATCTCAAATCATAATTTAAAGATCTTAAATTTATATTGTAGAGTAAAAATACAATGAAACAATGAAATAGTAAATTCTTGTTTTTATAATAAACTTTTTTTCTTGCTGTGTACACATACATATAGTACACACAATTATTTGACTGAACTGAACTCGCACTTTATCGATGATGATCACAGCCGCTGTGCATGACACTGCAGTTTGTATTGTTGTATTGCAGTTTACCTGAAAAATTTGCGGGTCACTTGGTTAACTGGCAATGCCCAGCCAGACAGACAATGGGAATTGGAAATTGGAATTGGAAATGTACACACAGATGGAGAGAGAGAATAACTGACCTTTGCTTTTGATCTAATCCGGCACTGATCGCATCGCTAGTCACTGTAAACCGCAGCAAAGCGCCCAGTTCCGGAGTCCGGACTTCGGAGACCTGTCAACGTTCTGTAAGCATGAATGTGTATTCGTGAATGGTTTCGACGCCAAGCGACGCGACGCTCGTCTCGGATGATGAATGGACCCGGGGCCGGTCTCTGGTCTCATTCACAAAAAAAAAAAACACACACACATACACACTATAGACAGCGGAGCAAAGCGGCGACAAACAAAACCGAAATATTAATTAGCATTTGACTGTGTATGTGTATGTGTGTGTGTGTGTTTGACGGGGGGAATGAGGTCGACTCACAGTTTGCTGTTCACTGTTCGCTGTCATTGTCGCTGTTGCTGTTGCTGTTGCTGTTGGCTGTTTCGCTGTCTAATCGCCCGCTCACGAATCGACGGCGGATGCCACAAATTTGGGCATGTGTCGCAGTCGCAGTCGCAGTCCCCGTCGCAGTCAACGTCGCTGCTTCCTTTTGCGATTTTATGAATGAAAGCTTCAGCTTCGTAGTAAGCGTTTTCAGTTTTGTTTTTTTTTTTTTAATGCTTTGGCGTTGGCGTCGTCGATTGGCATTGCCATTTATGGGCAAAGTGCAAATGTGCCCCAACCATTGTGGCATGTACTCGTACGTGTCTCTCTCTCTCTCTCTCTCTCTCTGTCTGTCTCTATCTCTATCTGTAACTGCTATCTCATACATTATAGTAGCACAGTTGTTGTGGCTGCTCATACACATATGTAGGTGTGCTTTGCTGTTCACAATATTTGGACTTGGGCTTCAAGTACGTACGAATAACCCAAAAGTGGCAATTACCAAGCGCATTTTGATATAGTCCCTTTTAGCAACCGAGTGGGCTGACAATCGCAGTGAGACAGCTGTTTCTCTCTGTGTGGAAAATTATATAAACAAACGTTTTCTATACCACGCAAAAGTCTAAAATTCAACAAGAGTTTTAATGAAAGCACATTAAAACAACAATAATATTTCAATTGTTTTTTTTTTTCATAAATACTGAAAACCACACGAGATCAAACTATTATGACAGGGAAAATATTTAAATAACAGGCTAATAAATCGGATTTTAATCAAGGCATCAACGCTGTCAACTGATTAACAACTGCAAACCGAAAACCTTCTCAATCTCTGCTCTGTCTAGCTGCGAAAACCTGTTTATAATTATTAGCTTTTAATTAATGTAAATTAAAGCCATTAATGTAAGCAATGATTCAATCTTCTTACATGGAATACATTAAACGAGGAAGTCGCTAAGAAAAAAATCTACACAGAATTCATGAGAATTATATAATCAAAAAGAATAGCAATAAATATTGTAACAATAAATTAAACAAGAAAAAAATTTGCATGGACAAGAATAAAATATAAAATTATAAAATATGAAATGAAATGAGTCGAATATAATTTTATAACTAAAATATTCAAATTAAATAAAACTATATAAATTCAAATTTAAGATAATAAGAAAACATCTCGAATTAATAGCAAAACTTTTAGTACCAAAAAGTTATAGTTTATTTTGGAATCTAATATTGAAGCAAACATGTGCAAATTTTCTTTATTTTTTTGGGTTATACTTTATTTAGAAGTGAAGAAACAGTACAATAGAATATATACCTTAACAATACAGTAAAGAAAATGTGTATAAAGGCCAAACCCTTCTTAATTCTCAAGATGAAGAAATATTAGGAAACCTTAAAAAAAAATAATAAAAATGTATACAAATATTTTAAAGCATAAAACTATTAATTTGCTTAGAAAAAATCTATAAATTAATGTGATAAAAAATAATTGAAAACTTACGCAAAGTACGTAGAAAAAATTCAGATTTATTTATGAAAAACTTCTGAATGAATTAAAAGTAAATAACAAATGTGAAAATATTGTAAAAGCAACTTCAGCCATTTAGTTGTAGTATCGAATTAAAATTTCATCTACTTAAAAATGTAAAATTATTAAATTAGGAAGTGGCTAAAGAAAAACTAGACAGAATGAATATGATTTAAAAATGAAATGAAATAATATTAAAAGTTCAAACTAGGAACAATAAATAGCACAATTGTAACAGAAAGTTCAATGAGATTTTGTAGTATTACATTGTAACAAGAATATGCGTATTTAAGAAATTATTCATAGGTAAATATAATATAATAGGCTAAGAAAAAATGTATTCAGAATGAATGTGAATAAAATAATGGAAAACAAAAGCGAACAATAATGTAACAATTTCATCAAAAATATGGCAATTGAATAAATAATTTATAGCATAGTTAAATACAAATATTTGTTCAACAAAAAAGTGTGTAACACATTCGCAGTAATTTATGATTTGTTTATGAGGAATTTGAACTTACGTGTGTAAGTGTCTATGTGTGTGGCTGTGTGTGTGGCGCTTATGTCGATACATTTCGATTGCGGTTCTATTGTTATTGTTGTTTTGCTTTGTTTCGTTTTGTGTTTGCATTGTTGTTGTCACATTTAGTGTGTCATTGCCATGAGTTTGAGATTTCAATTGTGACTGACTGGTTGACTGGGTTGCCCCCGTGTCAACCAGCCAACCAACTGCATTCCCATACTCATACTCATACTCATTCTCAAATTCGTATTCACATTCTCATTCACATTCAGTTGGTTCCATCCGTAGTACCAAATTGCGCCAATTACGTTGAATCCGCTGTTCATAGTTCGTCGCTGCGGATGATTGCGATTATTTGTTTGTGTTTGTGTTTGTGTTTGTGTTTTTGTATGACAGTTCATATCAATTTACAATTTACAATTTGCTCCCAAATAGCAAAAAAAACAACAATAGAGAAGAATCCAACCAGCGAACAGGAGCAACCAAAACAATTCGAATTCAATTTGCGCATTATTTTTGGAATATGTGACAAGCCGTTAGCTTTTAGCTGCCATTTAAAACGCAGTTACTAGTTGGCAGTATGTGTAACCCCATTTCTAGTAAATTGAGCGGACAATTGGAGGATGATTGGCGTCGATTTCAGAGACCACGCAGAGACCACAAAATAACATATACAACACATACACACACATAACCATTTGTAACTTGTAAATAAATAAACTATGCAATTGTTGTGGTCATTCAATTCAAGTTTCAATTTCCAACGCGTGTCCATAATTTCAATGCTCTGTTTTTTATACCCGTTACTTATATGATAGAAGGGTATTATAACCACTGTATGAACACCTAGATCTCAGAGACTATATCTCATTGAGACATAACTTTTTCGACAGCTCATACTAGTTTTTGTTAGAATCTTAGTAGCTTTGTCTACCAATATACCAAATTAATATACCACAATAATACTAAAAATATACCAAAAGATATAGTCGGTATATTGTTAATGATATAGCTATTAACAATCTGGTATATTTTATACTGTACGGTATATTTTGAATGTAGAAGTACTTAAAAAATACCAAATAGCATTTAGATAATGGCAATCTGGTATGTTTTGTACCATATGGTATATTTTAAATGCAGAACTACTTAAAATGTACCATAAAATACAAAATATACCAGATTGTTAATATTAATATCAATATCAATACACCAAATATATGATTTGGTATATTTTTGGTATTTTTTCAGTCTTTTATTTTGGTATACTTTAAACATATTCCGCATTAGTTTGCTCTTATTCAAAATAGGTACCAGACATCTCACAGTCGAGCACTCTCGACTCTATCATTCTTACATGTTTTTTTCACTATGATTACAAACAGATTGCTTTGTTATATCATGAGTTTTTTTCTTTTTGTTTTGTGTTGTTTTGCTGCCTTAAATCATATTTAATTTAATGTCGGAATTCGATTAAAATAATTTTGCATTTGAAACTTCAACTAATTTCGTATTTAATTCAGTCGTACTTTAAATAATTGCGCTAAAAGCTAGGCCAATAAAAGAATTGAGTCGCAACCATAAAAATTGTATAGTCGATATTCTCATTGGCAATTAATAGCCAAATGATAGCTATGTTGTCTTGTCGTTTTATTATCTAATATCGGGCGTGTGCGGCCACAAAACATTTCCGCTTTCACTTGTCGTATACGCAATATACACAATATATTATGAACACGAGCGCAAGAAAAATAGAAATAATGGGACAACCCCCGTCCGCCGACCGTCTGTCTGTCCGTCCGTCCGTCCGTCCGTCCTTCTCTTATCATTGACGGAAGCAACTTCAAAGCACTTTTGACACATTCCAAACGTCAATACACGAGGCAAATGTCTGCAGCTCTACCTGGCGACCTTATTTCGAAACTAAGTCGCCACAAAACTACTTCTAAGCAGTTGGTAAACAAAAACTCAAAAATCTCTCCTCCACCCACAACGAAAGCAATTTGTCAAATTTTTTCGTTGCACAGTTCTTTCATTTCCTTTCTTAGTGTCTGGCGGGGGGATTTATAAAAACTTAACTGGCGAAATATGTGCAGAATTAAAAAACGATAAACAAACAAAATACAGACTGCTTTTCAAATTATGAAGGAGGGGGTGTGAAGGGGTGTGGCATATATAGACACGGGCTGCACGTATTTCCGCAATGGTTGCATTCTCTGCTTTAGATAAACAAATTAAGCACTTAACACAAAAGCAACGGCAAGCCGAAAACAACAGCAAACAGCAGCGAGAAGTGAAATGCTCAAATAAAGAAAACACGACAAAACGGGCAACTGACGATGGCAAACACACGTAAGAAAGCAACAATAAAGCAAAGTATGGCAAGAAAAGCGATACGAAGTGCGAAAAGGCGAAGAGGAAATTGTCACAATGTTGCAGAAAAAACACGTGCCGCTGATTAGTCAACGAGCGAGACGCCAATGGACAGGGGAGAAGGCAGAAGGAGGGGAAGAGGAAGAGGGAACGCTGCGGAAAGGCAGCAAAACAAACGACAAACGACAGCAGATGACGACGGAGAGCAACAAGACGCGGTGCACACTGAGCGAAATTAAATGCCAAAAATAATATATAAAACAATATTTACCCAAAAATAAAAAAAGTTAATCTTTTTAAAAATTATAAATTTAAAAATGTTAACAAAAAAATATTTAAACAGAAGCAGCTTCAAAATTAACAACCAAAAATTCCAAGAATATTTAATAATCAAAATGCTCTATTTCATAATTACTTACATATTAATAAGCAACACCAAAATTTTACATTTTAATACAAAACTTCTTGTAAAACAAAAATCAAGTAACATTTAAAACGAATAGCATTTTTCCAAGCAAATATATTTATTATTCTAATCTACTTAAAACGAAGACACGGTGATTATTCGACAACTCTTTTTAATATTTAATATTAGATATTATATTCTGATTTTTTATATCTTTTATTTGTGTTTGATTTTAAATGCCGGAATATTTAGATCTTATTAATTTAAATTCCGAAAATATGTTTTCACCATTTATTTAATTTTTTAAATTTAAACTTTAATGTTGACAATATAATTTCATCATTTTTAGAAAACTCAAAATGTAAATTAATTACACAAAAATCCAATATAAATTTATAAACAAATTTACTTGGCTAACAAATCACTTATATCACTTCACAAACTTATATTGATTTTCTAAAAAATAACTTTTAGTTTTTTAATTTTACAAAGAAGAATTTAATTCATTCCTGCCCATTTAATTCCTTCTTTATTATTATTCTTAATATTTTTAAAATTATTTTAAATTCCAAAAATATAATAAACATAAACTTTAACTATTAATTATAATCAAGTTTGTCGCCTATTTAAATTTTTTGTGCAGTGTGCTCGTTTCACTAAAATGTTTCAGGGCATGAGAGGCTGTGTGAGCGTGTGTGAGTTTGTGAATGGGGAGGGAGGAGGAGTGTACTATATGGTACATATGCGTAGCTTCTGCCCCATCGCCCACTTTTATTGCGAACGCATCATAAAAATTATTTAACGCTATCGCACATTTGTCATGCCGCGTTGACTCTTTCCATCTTCTTCTTCCCCATCTTCTTCTTCTTCATCTTGCTCTTCTTCAGCACATACTCTCGTCATTTATTCGCCTTTTCTTTTTGCGTGCCTGCGCTTTTGTTTTTATGATTATTAAATTTCCTCAAAAATTCTCTCCACTGACGTAATAATACATGAGCGTATAAACAAACATAACTTAGTATAAATGCGATATATGAGTATGCGAGTTAAATGAGAGGGAAAGACAAAACAATGAGGGAGAGAGAGAGAGATGATTTGATTAGACTCCAAGTTCATTAAGATATGACACTGTTTTATGTGTTGCGTTAAATTAACGCAGTACTAAATCTCAAAAGTGGTTTCACACACACCAACATCATTCAAATAGTTCTCTACTAGTATAGAGAGAACAAACTTTCCCTTTCGATTGCTATCAGAATTAGGTCACATTTCATCATCATCATCAAAGTGGGCAGATGGAAAAAGCCAAACAGCATTTAGAGCATTCAACTAAGTCAGCTGTCTATCTAAGTCAATCATGTCTATGAAATTTTCGGGCACGTGTCTTCCGGATGGCATTCAAATTCGAACGCATTTGCCTTCGTGAACAGCAGCTGATATTGTACTTTTTTGTATATTTGTATATTCATTCTCATATTCATTTTTGTACTCGTACTCGCACTCGGGTATGAATGGCAAACATCTGGCTATCAGTTATCTGGTTTGCCGCTATTTTAGTCGCTCGCATGAGTAGAACAAAAAAAAAAAAAAAACATTTTCGCTGTATTTTCGCTGATAAAATACCTGTGTTATCAGGCCGTACTCTTTCTGTCGATTCTCCATCAAAGACAACGTCGCCAACTGACGTCATTTGTCAATTGGGGGCCAAAGTCAATGCGGCCCAAGAGATTTCTCAAGAATCAAAACAACGCGTTTTTTCGAAGCTGTGCGAATACTTTAAGAAAAACACAGAAAAGAAGATGGAACGAAATCAAAAATCAAATAAAGGCCTAAAGGCAGCAGTTGGCTGACAGCTTCTCGGGGATCGTGCAAATTTTGTCAATATTTGCCTGGGGTCAATAGAATTTTTATTTGCGGCACGTGGCCGTCGAAATGAGCAGAGACAACAGCAACAGCAACAAACTCCGAATTAAACAATAAATGAGTGACGAAAAGGGAAGACGAAGAAAGAGTTGCAAAGACTACAATAACACTAACAATAACAATAACAATAAAAACAACAGCAAGTGCGTTCACAACAAATGGCAAACTATTAACGCGTTTGTTTACAAGCAACAACAACAACAACACCAACAACGAAAGCAATGAGTCAAGTTTAAACGAGCATCATAAATTTTGCACAAAACCAGGCAACAAATATAAAACACAAAAGCAAAAGCAGAACCAAGAAAGAAAAAAAAGGGGTATGTGCTGTGAACAAAAGGGTCGATCATAAAACATCTGTGGCAGCATCCCCCCGAAAAATTGCGTATACGCCTCATGTAACGGAGCAACAAATAAATAAGCATTTACATCAAATTGAGCAGATAACTCTCAGTCAATGCAAGCATAATGATTTTGATGATTGAATTGCTAGCTGCAAGTTTTGATTTTTAAAGATTACGTATACGTATAAAAAATTAATACTTTTGCATATAAGATTTCCATATTAACTTTTCCAAGAATAATAGTTTTGCATAGATAAATTCAATACTAATTTTTCATATCTTTTCTTAGGCAAATTGATAGTTGTGCTTGGAAAACTTTATTCTGCGAAAAAGATTGATTGATTCAGCACTCGAATGATGGAAATTAATGGCCACTAAAATTCTCTTTTATAAGCCGTCTCTATCAGCTGAAATTACACTTCTTGCTAATACAATCTTATATGTGTCTGCACGAAGAATTGTTGAATTAACAATTTTGTTTTTAGCAGCAATATTTCGTCACGATATCGAAATGAACTCAACACTGTTTGTGTCGGGCCTGCCGATTAATTATTATTCATAACTTAATGATGAGGTTATTAAGTAGCGTAGTCATGTAATGCAAATCGATGGTGGTGGATAAAAAACAACTTCGATTATGCAATTGAAAGCGAAATAAATGTATACAAAAATTTGTTGACTGATGATTGCACAACTCTCTGAAAGAATGCAACATTTGCAGAATATTCGCGAGACGTTGAAGAAGCATTCCCAAGTCCAAAGACAATGTGTAAAAGTCAGCAAAATAAATCAACAACCTGCACACGCGCTACAACTAGCAAACGAACCCATGCCTCCCCCTCTTTCTCTCTCACTCTCTGGCCCCATAGAATACGATATGCCAAATGCCGACGGGGCGACGGCCTCCGCAGTTATTACGAGAATAACATGGAATTCGCATAAACAAGATCCCACACAGAGACCAGAACAGACCAGACCGAAACGAGCCAAGCGATTCAGATTCTGATTCTGATTCAGATTGATATTGAGAGTGCGAGTGTGCGAGAAAGCGAGAAGGAAGCAACCTGGGGTGAAAGTGAGCTGTGCAACGTCTGAAGGAGGACAACACAAAAATCTAAAATTGGTGCGAAAATGCGATCACAGACAGTGGCAAACTGTGTGTTGTGTTGTTTTTGGCTCGGTCAGCTCAAGTTGCGCGCAACGTTGACGTCTTGCATATGGCGATCAAAGGCTGCGCGTGCGGTCAGAAATGGAGCAGACACCAATAGAGAGACAGACAGACGGACAGACAGACGGATAGTCGGATGGCATTCGATGTGGGCGTGCAACGTTTGTTTGTGGCGTGTGTGCATCTATTTGTTAGCTAATGTTTACATTCACAGACAGCCAGAAGGGGAAGAAGGCATTCCCTTACTACAATGTTGTATTCTCACAAGTGGTTTTTCTTTTGTGCCTCGTCGGCGCTTTCTATTGATCAGCGCGTCATGCGAAATTCAATATGGGAACACACACACACTCAGGGATTGAGACTGCGATCGATGCGCGCAATACGTGCGTACAACATGACGTATGAGTGATAGTACGCGGCGCATTGCCTTGAAATACCAACACACACATCACACACACGAGGCGTATGCGTGTTCTACGCATGAATAATACGCACACACAGCACATATGACGTGCAATGAGGGGCACGTGTTTGACTCGAGCACTTTCTCAGAATGAGAATTCGCTAATTTTCTGCGGGTTTCGTTCTCAGGGGAATACTTTTTGCTAGCTTATTGTTGTGTGTAGTTGAAATTCCAAGACTAGCGAAAAACAATTGATTCTTATGACCCTCCAAAAATAGATGTTTGCCAGCCGTTGATCTCCAAAAACACAGCAAGTTCAACGATTGCATTACACAAGTTTCTTTTTGGGGGTAGCCAAAAATAAGTTTGCTAGAAATGCAGCAGCCACAATTTGCGAATCCCAGTGTGCGATTTAATGCCACACGTTTCACAGAAAAACGCATAAAATGCGAAAATTTTGAGCAAAACAACAATTTTTGTTTATTTGTTATTTGCCCCCACACCGAAAATGCAATAAAAGCCCCACACACTAAACCCACACACAAAACACAAAATATGAAAGCACAAACAAAAATGAAAACATCAATAAAAGAAACGACTCTCAAATGGTGAATTTTCTGAAAGTAAAAAGTAGAATTTTAATTTAAAAAAATTCATAATTTATTTTATGAAGCACGTGATGTTAATTTGCTGCTGCTGTCATCGACTTGTTGTTGTCAATAAAAAATAATTGATGAGCAATTGTCACCCACCGATTAAAATAGTTTCCTAATGCCAAACCACAAGACACAAAATTTAATATCTGCACTTTCGCTAAATGTGAAAATTCCATTTCAAACTATAAATAAACAGCGCACTAAAAAAATTGTAGCGTAAACAAGCACAAATTATTTATGTTAATATAATAAAGCTAAAAATTTCTCAATTTTTGCAGCAAATACTTCAATGTCGCTCACGTGCGATCACTTGATCAAATTCTCATGTGCCAATTGGAAATCAGCAGTCAGTCAGTCAGACAGTCATCCACAAATCAGGCAGACAAAAGTCAAGCAAAGTCCCAAGACACAGTCGAAAGCCACCAAATAAGTTGTGCAAATATGTTTTGATGATGATGGATGTGTAGTACACGCCCACATCTGATAATAGCGCATGGGGTAGCTTTAACTTTTACTCTACTTCTCTAGTTCTCTGTGGGTCTATGCCCCGTAAATCCCCATATCTAACGAGTGTGTATGCAGATATAGAAGTCACGTAATAAGCACGAGTTGCAATAAAAAAACATAACACTCGAGACATGTGCAATTCATTTTCATTTCACTTTTATCAGTATACCCTGCTGGAGCTGCAAATGGGAATTTGCGACGCTCTGAAATGAAAGTTCTGAAATTTGATCGCTAAAAAAATTATTCATATTTCCATATTTTTATAAAGCTTTAGAATGTTTCAAATATATATGTTATGTGTCATTTATATAATTAGTTCAATATTCAACTGAAATGAGTTTTTTTGATTAAAAATACAAATAAGTATTTATGTTATTGCTGGAATTGGTATATTATTCATTAGATAGTATTTTTTAAATACTATTATTCATTTATAGTCATTTATAGAAATGGTTTATTATTAAACAGAAATGAGTTTCATTACTAGAAAAAATACAAGAAATTTACTTGAGTCATTTATGGAATTATTAACTTCAAAGTATTTATTTACTAAAAATACTATAAACACATTTACGTCATTTATAGAAATGATTTATTATTAATTAAAAATTATTTTTTTATAGTTCATACTACAAAAGATTCATTTATTATATTTATAGTTTGGATTTTTAATCATCAAAAACATATTTAATTATTGAAAATACCAGAAAATTATTTAAGTCATTTGTGGAATTGGTATATTATATATTAAATGTATTTTTTTACTTAAAGTATTTTTTTATTGAAAATACTAAGAATTCACTCCTATCGCGTATAGAATTAGATTATTATTAATTAAAATAGTACACATTCATTTATTAAATTTATAGTTTGTTTTTTATTCATCAAAAACATATTTTTTTATTGAAAATACTAAGAATTCACTCCTGTCGCGTATAGAAATAGATTATTATTAATCAAAAAATAAAAAAATACTAGAAATTCATTCATATACTATAATTGCATTCAACCAATTAGATTCTTATTGGTACAGAATAATTGTGACCTTGAATTGTGAAATTGTCGCTATTATAATAGCGCTGATAAACTTATTGCAATCTTTCTAATCTCAAGTTGTATTTCTAACCTAAGTTAATAATTTGTTTCTATAGAATTCTAATAATATCTTAATGATTTAATTAATATAATAATTATCTAATTGCTGGCAAATTCCCTCTATTATTAACGGAATTTCCAAATCATTTCACAACAATCGAGTGTTTACCCAGATTTCTATCTGAGCATCCAGTTCTTATCTGCAGGGTGTCTTCCCATTGAGTAGAGTTCGAGACAAAAAAAAGGCAACACTTGTTTTTATTATTGTTTAGTTTGTTGGGCTTGTGCTTGTTTATGGAGAGTATCATGAATTATTTTTGGTTAAAATTAGCATTTGTTTTGGTTGTCGTTTGTCGTTCGTCGTTTGTCGTTCTTCGTTGTCTTTGTCTATCTATTAGCGCAAAACTAATTAAAAGAGGGTGACAAAACTAAACTGAAATTTCACAACAAAGCGAAAAAATGCGGCAAGTGAGATAGAAGAAGAGTGAGAGAGAGGGAGAGATAGAGAGAGAGAGAGAGAGAGAGAGACGAGGCGGCAGCAAATCAAAGTTGATTATCAGCAATCAGCAAATAAAAATGTATTAATTTCGAATTCATTACGCGTGTTGTTATTATTATTGCTGTAGTTGTTGTTGTTGTTGTGGTTATGTGTTGTGCTTTGAAGCGAACTACAGAAAGAAAAAAATTCCGCGCGTTAAACGCGTGCCCGAGTCACGCACTCGGCAAACAACCACGAGAAACGAGAAACGAAAAACGGGAACAAAGTCTCTGGGATTTTCACCTGAACCGAGGCACAAGACACGAAACGACGAAGCGCATGATCGGACGATCAGCGAGACGCGGCATTGAACTGACCAAGGAGAGGGACAACAGCTGATAGTGAGCTGACTACACACACACACACAAACTAAACTCTCAGATTGAAAATGAATCTGAAACCGAGTCGAAGATGGCATAATGCTCGGCACAAGCCAGGTTACAGACATGTGCTTGACTGATTCTAAATTTTTTAGTAGTTTTAGTAGTTCCTTCACCTCATCGTGAGAATTAAAAAGCTAAAAAAAAAAATAGTCTTAGTCATCGTTTATTCTACAAGTCAGCGTTTATTGTTTATTTCAGCTATGCTAGTTATCTCATAAGAGAGCAAAGCTTTTTTTCCATTCCATTCCATTTTTTTTTGATTGCAGAGCGTAAGAGATCTTTATAATAATAAAGCAAATAGTTTTTTGGGTGTCTAGCGGGGTTGAAACCCGCGCTCTGTCATATAAAATGAGGTCGTATCTTTATCGAGCTCAATGTCAACAAAAGTCCGAAGTGCCAAAAACAAAAATCGACTAGAGAGGGTGATAAGGGCCCGATAAGGAGGCGCGGCCGGCAGAAAGTGCAAAATATAAACAAAAGTACAAAAATTGGAGCACCATAAAATTCATGCTGTTGTTGTTGTTGTTGTTGCTCATACTGTTATTATTATTATTGAGCGCGTGGCCATGCAACAGGTGAGCAATTGAACTCTTCAAGGGAAAACGATTTCATATTACACTCATGCTCAAGCGTCAGCTGACACACACGCACATCCGCACACACACACACACACACACCTCGGTTGCCTCGAGGCACGTGTAGAAATTTATGACTATTGATACAAATGTTTAGCGACGTTGATTCTTTCCTTTTCATTTCTCTCTTGTTTGTTGTTGTATTTTTAGATTGGCCTCAAAACAAATTTTGTGATTTTTTACATTTCCGTTTTTGTGCTGCGGATTATTTAATGAATTATTTATTCGATTGTGCTAATCTCTCACTTGTCTCTCGCTCTTGTGTTGAGGTGCACCTGCAAAACTGTTTTGCATATTTTTTATTTGTTTATTATTATTTGCTGCTGTTGTTTGTTGTTGTTTTTTGGTTGTTGTTGTTGTTTTTGCCAATGTATTAGATAAGCGCGTTTTGTTGGCTCAAGGTCAGTCTGATAAACACACTGAATGAGGCTGCATTGAAGGTGCAAGGAGTGAATGAAATCAATTTGAAATGAAATGTTATCAAAAGTGGGCTATAAATATCACACATTAATGAATGAATAAACAAAAAATACAGTAGATGATTAGAATACCACTATATGAATAAGATTTTTAATTAATAAATAGTTGGCCTCAATGAATATAGTTCTCACACGTTCACTTGCAGCTGGTTCATCTATCTATTTTGACTACTTGACAGTTCGCTTGCACCTGGCAATCAATCAACGAATCCATTATCAACTTTAGTTTGTTCCTATCTCCATTAGCCAGTTTTTGACCCTACCCGAAACTCTTTTCTTTTTTTTTTCTTTCTTCTTTTTTAATTTTTTGCTGCTGGTGCTGCTTCTGCTGTTGTTGATGTTATTAACACAACAAACAACCACTTAACTTTGTAAATCTGTCCAAGCCATTTGGCTTTGGCAGCTAAAAATAAACATCAAAGCGCAAAAGGCGACAATGACGTTTGCTTATGGCCAAAAATAAATATTGAAAAACTATTTTTAATGCTCCCAAACCGAGAATCGGTCAATTGCACAAATTGAAGTACGCATCATGTTAATTGGCGTCTCGACTTGACTCGAAGTATTTATACCCGCTACCAATAGTTAAGAAGGGTAGCTTTGTGCCTCTAGTAAATGTATTTAATAAGTAGTAGAAGTGATCTGCAACCCTATAAAGTATATATATTCATGTCTGTCCTTTTGTCCGTCTGACCCTATGAATCACTGGATCTCAATGACTATAAGAGATAGACCTATACAGCTAAGGTATATTTGGAATGCAGTAAATTATCGATATACCAAATCTAGCCTTTGGTATATTTTGGTATTTTTAAGAAATACTAATTTGGTATATTGTAAGAATAATACCGCACGATGAATACCTAGATCTCAGAGACTACGGGTCATAGTTACTTTGACATCTGGTATATTTTGTACTATACAGTGTATTTTGAATGTAGTACTAGATCAATATACCAAATATAACATTTGGTATATTTTGATATATTTGATATCTTGCACTATTTTGATATACCAAATATAGTCTTTGATATATTTTAGTATTTTTAAAATAATAATTTGGTATATTCTTAGAAGAATATACTGCAATGTATTTATTGAGAAAAGGTACCCGGTATTACATAGTCGAGCAAACTCGACTGTAGTTCTCTTATTTTCTCTATTTTGGGGGCACACACGTGTCTCTCGATTGGATCCACTTTGACGGCTTTTATGTGTCCGATCTTCGATCTGCGATCGGCATTCAATTGATGGCAGCAGCTCAATTTGTTAGAGAGGGCAGCTAATGGACAATTTATCGAACGGAGCAATTGAAATGTGATTTATTTTTGGCATTGCGAGTGCTGAAATGTTTGTTTTTGGGTGACAGGGCGCGACGATTTCGCCATTTAAATATTAATTATACAATTAAATTACATTTTACAATTTACTCGCACACACACACACACATACAAACAATTGGCGTTAATAAACATAACAATTTGCAGTACAAGGCAACGGTAATTGTCGACGTTGCTGCTGCTGCTGTTGTTGTTGCAGTTCATAAATCAGGCGAACGCGCAAAAGTATCTGACAGATACAAATGGCATATGGCCGCAGCGACGACCAGCGACGACCAGACAGACAGACGGACGGACAGACAGACGGGCAGACGCAACGCGTTCGCTTAATGATTGCAACGTTTACGTTCATTTACACTTCATCAATTGCGTAGTTTACAGCCACACACAAAAATATTAACAACAACAGCAGCAGCAACTAAAACAGAGGGCAACAACTTGCTAAAGCAAACTACGCAATGAAAATGCCAGTTTAATCAGGAAAACAAAGTACATACGTTGTATGTATGTAAGTATCAGCATTTTCCAGACCCCGATTTCTGATTCGAATCGGAATTGAAATTGGAATTTTGCTCTACGCCGATCACAAAACCCCATTACGCAGTTTTTGTCGTCTATAAATAGCTGTGAAAAACTAACGCGTAATTTCAACATCGCATATAGTAATACATTGATTCCTCAAAATAGAAGCCAATAATCGTGATAAGTAAATAGATTATGATGACAATCTCTGTCATATTACATCAAACAAATCGAACGAAAGTGTTTCGCATGCTACTCGAATTTATGACGCAATTTATGAGTGCAATGTGAATGAATTATGTCGAGGTCTTCAAACAACGAATGAGTTAAATTAAGGAAAACTTAGTTAAGATATTTTGCTTAGATTAAAATTAACAAAGGTTGCAAAAATTCATTTTTAACATAAATTTCCTTTCCTTTCCTTTCCTTTAGTGACTTAAATGAGATATTGCACATAAAATAAAAGTGGAATTTAATATCAACAAACTAGAAGGACATTTCTAGTAATTTAATGACAAGCTATTCAGACGAGATCTTGAAGTGTGTATGATCTATCTTGAAGAGATTTTCTTTTAAAACATCTATAAGAAATTATATAAAATAATGAAACATTTATATAAGATATTTCGCTTAAAAAACGAGTAAAATTATTTATGATTTTAATTCAAATTTAATTTCTTTTAATGGATGAATGTAATGTGCAAATCTTAAATTGTGACGATTGAATTTAGAAAAAATTTCTATACTTAACTACTTACAAGACTGAAAAGTGATATTGCGTTTCAAATAAAACTTTTAATGAGTAATGTTTATGAATTTAGTAGTGGTTTTTAGGGAAATACTGTAAATTTACATAAATTCAAATAAAATTTCTAATAAAATTAATTGATGAGTTACATCAAAATTTAATTACAATCCTTATTGTAAGTTATAAATTTCAGCAGAATTTTATAATGGACTTACACAATTTCTAATTGCTTTTGGCAAACGTGTCTGAAGCTTTTTTTTTAGAATATGCCGAGTAATAAAAATAAATTGCTCATATAGTACGCATATAGTGTTCACGTTGTTTATCGCATGTACAAATTCATTTAATATACTCGATGATATCCAGATACAGCAGCTAATTAGTTTGTTTAATAAATCTATTTATAGAAGAATCAATTACCAATGCCCAATGAGTAAAAGTGTGTATAAATAAATGATTAACAGCTAGTTGGACTCATTTAACTAATTATTTCGATGACAGCTCAAATCGAGTCATAGCTTTAATGGAAATAGAAATGTTACTAATGAAGTTGAGTTCGAAATGAAGCAACTTACATTAAGCTGCCATATTTTGTGTTTTCATTCTTAAAGCCCAGTATAAAATTGCATTTGGAATGAAATCACAATCTCCCCTGGCTTTGCACGTTCCCAATGGATGTTTACTTTTGCGCGCCAATTCAATTTGCTTTGGTTTTGCTTTTGGGGTTTTGCATCTAGCTTTGGGTTTAACCTCTTAAATATGTAAACTTATTATGGCACAAATTCACTCTCTCTTTAGCACTTTCGAGAATTGGATGTGTAGTGTTTATACCCATATTCATAGTGTTGAAAGGTAATACGCGAAAATATATTAAATACAAATTGTTAAAGTTCTAATTTGATATGGCAAAAAACTGATGCTGCAATCGGATCTTAGTTAATTGGTATATTCTTAACACTATGGTATATATTAAATGTATTCGTATACTGATATACCATAAATAGCATTTGGTATATTTTAGCATATTGCCAGTATTTGGTATATTTTTATTGTAATGGTATATCTTGACACCACTTTTAGAATTTTGTTAGTATATTAATTTGGATATATTTTCAATGTAATGGTATGTCAATATACCAAAAATAGCATTTGGTATATTTCAGTATTTTGTAAATATATTAACTTGGTATATTTTTAGGAATATAACCGTAATGTTTTGCTTTTATTTAACATGGGTATCGGAAATCTGATAGTCGAGCACACTCGACAGAAGTTTGTTTTGTTCGCATTCGTCAATTTTCTCGTCCATTTGTAATGCTCAATTCATACTCCTATTATATCATCTCATCTCTTGTCGTGTTTGAGAGTATTTGGAGTATTTTGCCTCGCCTCCAAGCTGTATGTTCAAGTCATTATCTCGGCAATTAGTTGTACGTTAATTAGCCGAATGCCAAATATTTGCATTGTTCTTCTATTTAGTTTAATTACAACAATAATTTTTTTTGGGGTGGGTTTCCAATTGCGACGTTTGCTTCTCGTAGATTATGAAAGCGAATGAAACAGCAACAACCATCCATCCATCCATCCATCCATCTGCTGGCCAAACACGCAATTTGCTTTCACACCCGGGCACTCGTAATGCGCATTTTGCCATTTGCCATTTGCCATTGTATGGCTGAGGCGCCACACAAGATTAGACAAAAGCTAATGGCAGTGCATTTGACTTGATATACACACTTAAGTCAGACTATAGACATAGTCTGAATGCGTTGCAAATGGGGTCATTCGATAAGAGAACACCTTAGTGCAGCGTGTACTACACGACGTATGCGTAATTCACGTGAACGCATTTTGTGAATGATTTACGACTGACAGCGCGAATATATATCTTATGATGGCTCCCCCCCACACTCGAGTCTAGACTAATGTTAATGTCCCAAGCATGGTCTTACCAATTTGCGCTATCAGTTGGCAAAAAGTTACGAGCCCTAACCACAGTCACTCACGATATAACTATGGAAATTCTCATGTAGAGGAAACCGCCAATAAATCAGCAGTGGCTGCAATTACAATGTTGCATTTGCAAGGCGAAATCTTGGCAGTCAATCAATTTAATGGCCGCCACTGGTATTACACCTTGATTCGACGCGCGTAACTTGACCATATAACATATAACATACAACCATATAATATACAACGAGCATGTACACTGAAAAAAAGGGTTTAAAAACAAGATTTTGATCTAAGAACTAAGATTTTTTCTATGAAAAGTCAGTCAAACACATGAAACTCTTTAAGTCAGAAAACACATATTGAGTTCAAAAACATTTGATAAAGAAAAATTTGGTATAATTTTAATACCAAAAATTTTAATATAAGATCCAAAATTCTAAATTAGATAAATATTTTGTGTAACTCTCTCTCTTATTAAATATAAAAATTCATATAATCTTCATACCACAAATCTTCTTATAAGATAAAATATACAAAATTATATTATTATTTGTTTTTTTTATTTTATTTTTTTTTTTATTTTATTATTCATCAAGCGCATTCATTTAGGAATTTAGTTGTGTTTAATGTAGAACTAAATCAATATACCAAATATAGCTTTCAGTACATTTTAGTATTAATGCGGCATAATTTTTGTTAATATTTTAAAATTAAGGTTCTATTGGAGATAGATAGCGGGTAGCTCACAATCGAGCATATTCGGCTCTAGCTTTCTTACTGTTAAGATAAATATATGTTCTTGATTTTCGAAACCTTTTTTTCAGTGTATGTATATCTCTGTGGCACCTGCAGTTTGCAGTTTAAAACTGTTGATAAACATAAGGCCCCAACATACCAAAAAAAAAGCCATAAACAGAACGAAGAGTCAGAGAATTCCCAGTAATAATAATAATATCGTTTGAAGCTTATCAGCGAATGCGCGAAAGTCAGCGATTAAATTGGCAATTACGAGTATATCGCCACATCGGCACCTCGCACGTGACCAGTTTCAAGTTCAGCAGCGAGGCGACGACGCGTCGGTCGCATTATTTCACGACATGTCTTATAAAAATATAATAATAAAAGCCAACCACACACACATAAGAATGACGGACGCACCTTTCCCACCTACATGGCGACATTCTTATCTAATGCCAGTCGAACAACTCTTCCACTTTGCGTTACGAATCGACGTACGTTGTGCCAGCCACGACAACTCTTTGCGGACATTGGGTTTGACACCCCGGATTACGGAACTGAATGCAAAACCAAAACAAAACACTGCAAATGCTGCTCCACAGACGCGTGTCAAGGCCAGTTGCAGTTGGATTATGGATTATGTGTGTTATAAGCTCGTTGAAAGGATAAAATTAGAACGATACGATTATAAGAGCACAGATTTGCAGCAACAAGCTTTCAATGGCAACTGAGAACTGCATTCGTTAACATGCTTAGATAATTCGCTGATTCAACATTGAGCTATTCAAGGTTAAACTAACAGAAGAAAGCTCAATTTCTTTATTTCTATATAACTTTAAAGATAATTAAAACATATATAGATGATTCAATATGAAACTAATTTATTTAAAATCAATAAAACTTTTGTTGAAATAATAACCAATTTAATTATTAAAGAATGTCTCTTTACTTTTTATAGTATAATTACTTTAATCTATTAGGATTCCTCAAAGTTGTGTCATGATTAGCTTGTGATTAATGTTATTTGTTCAATTTAGAGCCTTATTGATGTTAAGCAAAGTATATAAAGCAGATCCATTCAGTTACCTGTTGCGTCGTGGTCAAAACTTAAAAAGAGACTGTCAAGTCAAAAGTGTACCCAAATGAACACTAGTAGAGCTTCCAGGCGCACATATAACCTGGATAAAGACGAAACATTTATGAGGGATTAAATATGAATTTAATTTATTAAAAATCTAAAAAACTATATCATATATAGTATAGAAAATAATAATACCAATAAGGATTGAGGATTTTTCTACTCGCTTTCTACTCGAGAGTAAACTACTACCTTAATATACTTTTCATAAATACAAAAAATCAAACAATGTTTACATGGATGAAATTCAATATGAAAATTATTTATTTCAAATCAAATTATTTTTGTGTAAACTATAAAAGTATTCAAAATACCAAATAAAAAGTATTCATTACGTAAATAAAATTTAATACATTTGACAGCTTTAAATATAAGTTTTTTTTCTTTGCGTATTATACTTAATTCCATTAATATAATATTAAGTTAAACAAAGATAAGACCTCAGTTACTCCGGTTTGCTCTTTGTACCCTTAGACTTAATTCCAACTAACAAAAAAAAATAATTATGATTTATTTACAAATCCTATACCTTTTTCTATTTGCTTAATTGCCAATACTTTAAGTAGGCGAGCAAATAATTCAATTTCATTGTGTAATAGCAGCATCATCATTTTGTTTTTTTGCTAGCTATTGCAGCATAAAAGTATCTCAGCAAAACGAAACTCTAAGTACCTCATTAAATATTTCCTAGAAGATTGCGGCGGCATTATCGTTTGCAATCTGCTGAGCAATTGTCAAAATAAAAACGAACTTCACGTAACGCGGCAGATATGAACACAATACACAAAAAAAAAAATAGAAACCCCCGTGGTGTAAACAATCAATCGAATGAATTTGCAAAAAAACGAAAAACGAAAATGAAAATAAATAAATAAATAATTTGAAGCGCCATGCGAGTATTTCACAATGATTTCCCGTAGTTTTTTATTGATCACTTTTGATTTATGTGGAAATTTGCTTGATATTTATAACAAAATTGCTGATGAATTTTCTATTTCGGTTTTTGCGATTGGCATCAGCATTGGCGGCGACGATGACTTTGACGACGACGACGACGACGGCAGCGTCGATTGTGTTTCTTTTTGTTTTTGGGGAAGCATTTCATAAAACGGCATTAAATGGTATTAAAGCTGCCAAAAGGTTGCTGTTGTTGTTAGCGATTGAAGTGTTGCCGCAATTTCATTTAGTTCACGGACATTACGTGCGGCAAACGCTGATGAGACTTTTCACACACTCCCACCCACCCAAAAATTGCAATTTTTGACTACGGAAATGCCGATAGTCATCGTCATCGTCAACGCCACTACCTAATTAACGTCCCCCTGCACCCGCGGCTGAACCAGCTGCAGCTCCTGCGCCCATTTTCACGCCACTCTGTGCATCGCTGCCCGCTGCATCGCCCTCGGCACCTGCTTCGCCATGCGCTGACGCACCCACGGAGACGCCTCCCTGAGCAGCACCTGCAATATCAGCCGCTGGATTTGGTTGCTGCGCTTGCGTTGCACACTGTGCCAAAAATATCCATAAATTGAAAAGGAACTGCAATTAATATTTAAGCAAAAGAAACACTTACCAGCAGCAAAGCCAAAGTGGCCCAAGCCAAGATCGAAACGGAGACTTTCATTGTGATGATCACCGACTGAACAATGGAATTAATAATGCGCATTGCCGCTGGGCATTATATACCCTAAATATCCGAGGCATAAGATACGTATCTGCATGCCACAGCAACAATGTTGCCGCAATCTGAGCAATTAGTGCTCGCAATTGCATTTAGCAAGTTGTACTTTGGAAAATACTTTAGCGATATCAACATTGAAGCATCATTTGCTCAACTCGTGCACAAAGTATGTTAATACTATTGTTTCTGCTGTTATTATTTATTATAAATTTATTTGTTGACAATCGCTTAATTGGCGCCTGCTCGACGATTGCATGTTTGGTGGAGTCTATTAATAAGTTAATAGCCGATGTCAGTCCCCAGTCAATATGTCAATCTCTCAACATTGTTGTTTACTAGACTCGCATTATTAAGTAATATTCAACGATTCAATAAACAAAGGCAAGGTGATTGCGGTGAGCACAGAGAATACACTTACACTTACACTTCTCTCTCTCTTTCATAGTAAGGGAGAGGTAAATAAACAACATGTAAGAAAACTACAGACAAGTGTGCTCGACTGTGAGATACTCGCTATCCATTTTGAGCAACAGCAAGCCTGTGCGGCATTAATTTCAAAATATACCAAATATACTAAATACTAAAAATATACCGTGTTTTATAATTGGTATATTTATATAGTACTACGCTCAAAATATACCACAGAAAATACGCTTCCACTTACACTTCTCTCTTTCCCATACTACAGGGTATTCGCCAAGGTAAATAAACAACAAGTAAGAAAGCTACCAACGATAATGCTCGACTGTAAGATACCCGTATTAATTTTTAAATATACCAAATTAATATACCGCAAAAATACTAAAAATATACCAAAATTTATATTTGGTATATTGATAGGGTACTGCCAAAATACTAACAAAAGCTATATTTGGTATATTGGTACACTGCTACATTCAGAATATACCATATACATACCATACCAAAATATAAGAAACCGTCAAAGTTGCCTCCTTCACTCTGTTACATACATTTCCTGGAGGCACAAAGTTATAATACCCTTATACCCAATGGGTAACTGGTACTACAACCATCGACTGCCATTTCACAAATTTTCTCTTCTAGCTTTTCACACATTTTATTGCAAGTCAGCATTACGTATACGCCACATAAACCGCCTGGTTAGTAATTTAGTTGTTTAGTTTTTCAGCCACACACAAAAACAATTGCAAAGATTAGAGTGAGTAGCAACAACAACAACAGCAGCAACAACATCATTTTGTTAATTATCTTTATACACATTATATTAAGTATTTATTGAGTTTTAATTTCATGTGCAATAATTACACATTATCACGGACCCCGCACGCAGTCAAACATAAATAAATAAGCAGATACCAAAACAAAAAAAAAAAACGAAAATATTTATTTAATTACACAGCAGCTGCAATGATACTTTTTTGCCTTGATGCCCAGCCAGATACGGCGACTACCGTTTAATTTATATTGTATATGTATACTTTATATACATTTAGAGTATGCGTAATTGTTATAGATATGGGCTACCGTATTTTTTGGACAGTCAGCATTTCGTTGGGCTTAATTGAAAGCAATAGGAAGCAGCTGATAATTTGGCATTGAAGTTTATCAAATTTGCAAATGCACGTTTAAATACATTTAACAATTATTAAATTTCCATTTGCCTGACTAATCTAAACAATATTGACATTATTATTGCATCCTATTATTACTAAACAGCATTAACAAGCTAGTAAACTTGTCAGATAATTGGCATAAATATAAGCTAAAATACTCATCTCGGAAGCCACTTGACTTACCAATTTCAACGCAATTGTAAAGATGCAATTGTATACTTGTACATCAACCTCGGTTCGACAGTCGGACACAAACAAAACTCAATCAATAACAATCGCAAGGTTGCCATCCACCTGTCCACTCTCCTCTCTAGTCTACAATTTGCCATTTCACCGAATATGCAGCACAGTAAATGTATGCAAAACATTCAGCAATTCAATTGACTCAAATTGTCAGTCTATAAATAAAAGCAATTTCATGGAAAACATTTCATCAATATATTTAGATGCGTTTTACACTTTTCTCGGAATGCAAAATTGTAAAGAAATAAATCCTTTGTAAAGAAATATACATTTATGTTAACAATCGTTAACAAATAATTTGAAATTCAAATGTGCTTTCAGCAGCTGTAGTAAAATTTGTTTTATTAAAGCGATTTGTAATAATTAGTTGTTAGATAATATGAATAATATCATATGCAATGTATTAAAAACTTAATAAAATGTTATGTTTATATTAAAATAAATCATTAATTATTATTAAATATCTTAAGGCAAAATGTATATAATATTATAATTTTCCCTCCAATAACGATTCACGTTATCTATAATACAAACCAAACCTCATCTCATTCTCTTATTTTATATTATGAAATGAATATGTAATGTGTCAAAATTTCATATAAATAGGTTTTTACATTTTCCATCCTTTAACCGAACTTTTAGAAGTTTAAAAATTGTCAAGCACACTTTACTGTAACTACTTACTTGTTTTGATTTGGAAACATAATGATAACAAACAAAACAAGTAACAACTGTAGATTAATTCACTTCATTACCATAATTTAACTTACTCATTAAATACGTTTAATTCCCCATAAAAAGTAAACTTTCTCATTTTTGCTTAGCCACAAAGTTTTTCACAAAATTATGCATAATACTTCCTGCAAGGGTATAAATAGCAAACTGGGGAAAATAAACTAAGAGCCTGTGGATTAATCAATGATCAGTTAGTCAGTCATCAGGTTTAATTATAATAATTGAGTTAGTGCAGCTGTTTGCTACTGTGCATCATTTAGTAAATTACATTGGGAAATAACAACAAACAGCAGCAGCAACAGCAGCAGCCGCAACTGAAATTGCAACAAAACAAAACAATTACATTAAACAATTGTGCATACACATCGAAGCATGCTTGTGCATATGTGAAATGATATAAAATTCAATGATATTTGAAGTTAATTTGTTTATTTACATTGAGCAGCGACTGGCGACTGCAATTGTTGTTGTTGATGTTGTTCATGTTGTTTTGTGTAATCGCTGGCAATCATTAAAATTTAAACAAATAAATAAAATAAGCCGCATGCCAATTTGGTAAATGCAGCTGCCAAATGCTTTGCATAGGAAAGCCACCAACTCAATTCCTTTGCTTCAGTTTACTTTTTTTTCCTATATTATATTTATATTTTATTTGCCATTGTATTGTTGTTTCTGCTGCGGTTTTTATTACTTATTTGTTTTACGAGTATTTTACCTTGTTTTTGCTGTTGTTTTTGTATCTGTGGGTGGCCACAATAATGGCAGTAATCGGCGATTATCACGTAGCCTCTAGCCCGATACCCAAACCAAAATCACAGCCAAACTCATCGTGACAGGCCCAAAAAAAGTCAAGAGCGAGAGAGAGAGAAGGACAGATGTCGAAGCCATAGAGACACTAAAAAACAATTCAGGCAGCAAAGCTCATTAAAAATTAAATCAAAATTAAATGTTCATCAAATGCAATAAAAATCATTGTGCGTGTAATTTTTGATACCCTATGAACTGAAGATTAATCGTTGGGGTGTGTAAGAGGCTGTAAGTGGATAGCGGTGTTATGCTAATGATAAGCTGATTGACAATTTGTTAACAAGAAATTTATTTAAAATAAACAAGTAAGGAAGCCAAAGTCTATTGTGCTCGACTAAAAAAAAGAAAAACCATGCGAAAGCAGTAATATCGTTAAAATAAACTTTATTAATATACTGCATATACCAAATGCTATTATAAAAATAAAAACAATGCGATATCGTTAAAATATAGAAAATAAATATACTGAAAAATAAATAAATATAATACTAAATCAAAATTATTGCTAAACTATATCAAAAAAATATACTTTAGAAATACTTAAATATACCAAATGTTATATTCGGTATTTCAACAAGATATGTAGAGTAAAAATTATATATTTGGTATTTCGATAAGAAATATATACCATAGAGTGCAAATGCTATATTAGGTAAATAGATAAAAATAATATACCATAGATATTCAATATATACTAAATAATCAACATATACACTTTTAACGCTGACTGAAATACTATTAAAATATTTTAATAAGAAAAATATACCATAGAGTACAATTGCTATATTTGGTATATAGATAATAATAATATGCCATATAGTTCAATATATACTAAATTATAAATATCTACACTTTTCAGGCCGATCAAGAATACACATACATATATACTTGAAGGGATCCAATAAGCACAAACCTACAATATCCTTCTAGATTACGGATAGAAAATAATGAAATACAATGGATTACATATAATATAAATTATTTGGTACTCTTACAGGGTATTTTCAAGTATTTGCCGACTTCGATATTAATTTCTCAAACCCCTTCGAAGACCACCCACATTGCGACATAAACAAATTGATTGCACATTGAAAGTGGAACTGTGGCTATTAGAGAGATGAGGAAGTCCATATATGAGCTGCTCAAATGGCCCATTATTGCAACTAAGTGCAAATGTGTTTATAGAAATGTATTGCATAGTTTTTATTGCTGCTGTTGTTTGTCATTAACATAGCTTTAATATCGTATGTGATAACCAAAATTTAAAACGATAAAGAAATAATTTAAGCAGTTCAACTGTGTAATGCAAAACAATTACGAGTAATATTAAGCTGCACTTGAAATTGGCAATTTTAATTGAAATTGTAAACGCTTTAACTGTCGAAATTGATATTTGCCGATTAGCAAGTATCAAGCGTTTGCCACTGCGCCAATCGGCAAATGTTGCAGTTAAATTTTAATGCAATTGAAATTGGCATCCGCATCAACAACCTCAATTCAATCCATTGCCAAATCCCACAATCCTCAATCCTTTTGTTTCGCATGCATGCTACATAGTAGAGACAGATGCCGCTATGTGTGTGCGTGTCCTTCACAGTGCCCAGAGGGATAAGCGGGTCAACGAACAGAGTCTGAGCTGTGGCAAGCCATAACGCAAGGGGGGAAAGCAGAGGGAGAAGTAGAAGGATCATGCACTCGCAGGATAATTGAATATGACGATGATAATTTCATTTTACGCTGAATAAACACAAACTGCACATTTCGATACGACATTCACAACACTCACACACACTTACACGTTCACTCATTCACACATACACTCACTCACTCACTCACTTCCATACTCATTCTCTCATTCACTCACTCGCTTACTTTGCGCCCACTTCTTTCGCTTTAGCTGTCGCAATTAAAGCGCCCACGAGGACGACGGAAACACAAGTAAGCGATACGAGTATGAATACTCATACTCATACTCACATTCATACTCCAACTCACACTCACACTCATACTCACATTCATACTCCTACTCACTCTCCTACTCACACTCAGACTTCGCATTCGCACTCTTAGTTGGGTTGAGGTTGAAGCCAACTTAATTATCCAACAGGACGATGTTGGCTAATGACCTTCAGTCAGCTGCTGCCAACTCCCCAATCTCAATTCCCCACACTCACCATTGTATATACCCTCGACATACCCTCGACACACATAAAACAGCTTGAGAAGGGTTTAATAAAGCTGTGTAAATGCCTTAAATGCAGAAGGTAGACCAATTGCTGAGTTAGCTAAATTCTTATAGCAATGAGCATTTGTCTGTCTGCGACAAATTAATAACTGACGGCAAATTAAAAGTAGCTCAGCTCTTAAAGCGAGCAAACTTAAAGATGAAGATACAAAGTTTAGTTTTGTAAAAGCTTTGATGAGAAACAGGGATTAGGATTTGGGATTGATTATGATTCGGAAAAAAAATTATGAGATAAGAATAAGATTAATATATTAGTTAAGAAAACTATATATATTTAATATTAATTATAAACATTAATAAATAAAAAGGTATATTATTATAAAATTTAATGAAATATTAAAAACACAAAATAAAATAAATTTTTTATAAAATTTATTATAATAATCAAAAACACAAAATTGATTTTGGAAAAAATATCGAACAACAAAAATCATAATCAATATTTCTTTAAACGAATAGGCTCACCTCAAATATATGTGATCTACACCTTAGCATCTTACCGTCGATATATAATCGGCGGCAAGTTTATTGATTAGTGTAAGTTATTAAGTTTCTCAAAGGATATGTCATAGTCGAAGACTTATTTCTCGGGTAAAATATGCTAGCATAAATCATACGAATCGATTGCAACTTATCGAGCTTGGACTGTCTGGAATCCCCACGCAAAATCTACAGCTAAGCAAAGTACCTTCCACTTGATATCGATGTCGTCGTCACGTCGTCGTCGTCGTCATCATTGTTGTTTTATTAGTCACAATTTGGGTTTTATGCGAATTCGCTGTAATTATTTACAACAAAGATTGTTGATGGCTCGTTGCGTTGGCTTCGGACAAAGACGGACGTTTATTTTGTCGCGATTTCGATTGCTTGGGATTGCTGTCGATTTGAACACACAGGCGGCGCTTTGAATGCCAACCACGAATACGAATACGAATACGAATTCGAGTGTGAGTATATCCACCAGCAAGTAAATACCTACAACAATGATGACAACTGGCAGTGCCAGGGCCAGAGTCGGTGCCAGTTCCATTGCCAGTGCCAGTGCCAGTGCCATAGCCAAAGCTATAGCCTGTGCCTGGTATCTGTATCTGTATCTGTGGGATTGTTGTCGCGAATTGTTGTGACTGTTGTCGCTGTCGTCGTCGTCGTCGTCGCCGTCGTCGCATGAGCGCCTTATCGGCGGCGCCTCCAGAAAAATATGTCACACGTACGCGTCAAATTTTCTCAGAAAAATAAAGCCCAGCCACAACAAAAATAACAAACCGCAAATAAATACTTGTACTTCCCAGCCTGATATGGAATACTGCAATGCTCTGCAGTTTAAAGTACAAAAAAAAAACATGAAATAAAAATGAAAAGTGCGATATGAGATATGAAAACCCCCATCCACAGGAAAGTTTCAACCATAAACTGGTATGTTGATTAATTTCCATATAATAAGGTTGTTAATCACGCTAAATTACAAGTAATTCAATAAATCATTAACTTACGTTTACTTAGAAATTTCTTTTGCTGTAGGCAATTTTTTATAAGTATCTCAGCTATGAAAAGTATGATTCCTAAACTTTTAAGTATCCCGATTAAAATAAATTACTTTGTCTAAAATGAACACTAAGAATTAGTTTTGTATAGTATGTATTACTATTGACAGGAACAGAACTTATTTTTGGTCACGATTTCATATATTTTTTAAGCCAATTATAAATTCGTTTTTCCTGACATTCTATATCTAATGCAACCTACATTACCTAGACTAAAGTACTAAGAAGTAATCAACACTTCAGTACAACGTTTTTTTATTATAATATAATATTCAAATACTTTCTCTTTAATTCACTAAGTTCAATAAGCTTTTAAATAAATATTTTTCTAACTTTTAAAATAGTATCTAAGCAGCACAAAGCCTAAAATACTCATTAGGAAATTAACAATTCATGAACTCAATTTTATTTTTGTTCAGTTCTCACATATTTTTCAAGTCCGTTTTCTTTATTTTTTTTTAAATCTACTAAGCCGTAAACGTCAGATCAATACCTATATAAACTAACTGAACTAAAGTACTAAGAACACAATTATATTTTCTTCAAGTTTTTACATATTTTATTTAAACTCATTTTTATTATTTTACGAGTATAACGAAACATTTTTCCTAACATTTAAATCAATATCTATTAAGGCAACATAAATTGCCTTAACAATTTTATTTTCGTGAAGCTTTCACATCTTTTTAATGTTTTTTTCCTATATTTTAAAACCTGTACTAAAATAATATTCAAACGAACATTTTTCCTAACATTTAAAAGCAAATTCTATGCGAACATAAATCACCTACTCTAAAGTACTAAGAAATAATCGATTCATGAACTCAGCTCGATAAATTATAACATGCCAAGATTTATTATGAAATTTCCATATAAACTCGGTACATTTATTCATGTACTATAGTATACATATATACGTATACATAATCATAGATTAGATCTCGGCCCTGACCAGGGCCAAGAGCGTCGTCGAGTTGTTTTATTCGTTTTGTGTTGAATTTTTGTTGTTCTTTTCTTTTTTTGTCAAGTCAACGATACTGACGCCAGAAATTCCGCATAATTATTTGCACTTTGTTCGTTCGTTTTGTTTTGTTTTTGTTTTTTTCTGTTTTTTCATTTTGATTTGTTTGCATTTCGATGGCGCTGCGAATTCCACGTAACAATTGCCACAAACACACAACAACAAAACCGCAACAAAAAACATTTTCATTTTCATTTTACTAACGACCAACTTGACGTTACATAAACCTCAAAAAATAACAAAAGTAAAAAACTAAATGAATAACAAAAACAATGAGCAAAAAATTATAAACTACATAAATCCAGTGCTGCCATAATTCTAGGTTCAATTGCATAAGCCATCGTCGGTCAGTCGGTCACAATCTTCCCCTCTCGCTCACTCTCACTCTCTGTCTCTATCTCTCTGTGTAAAACAAAGCGGGTCACGCTCCCTTCCTCCACCCGACCGCATAAAAAGCCCCTTGGCATGCTTTGCCCCGCCCCGTCGCCCACCGTTCGCTTGGACGTCTGGACGTCTGGCTGTCTAGACGCGTTTAATTTGCGTAATCAAAACACAAAAAAGCGACTGACAATGAGAGACAATATCAACAAAAACAAAAGCCAGGCAACAGCCAACAACAACAACAACAGCAAAAAGAACAACAACAACAACAACAACAATGAAATGTGCTAACGCATTGACGAATAACCGAATAACCGTCAGCAGTAACAATTTGTATAAATAATGCAAAACGAAAAATACAACAGAAATAAAAAGAAGGCAAAATGAAAAAATTCAAATAAAATTGCTTCAAGTACAGCGATAACAGGAGCAGCAATAGGATTATAAATTAAAATGTGAGAAAAACCAATAACAAAATGAAAAAGTAGACAGCTGATGGATAACGAAGTTGAAATACTCTAGCTGGTAATTGCTTGAATATAATATAGTTTTAAATCGTAAGTGGTAATATCTTAACTCCTTATATATACATATAAGAATTAGTTCCATATTCAATACATCCCAAAATCAACTTATATATAATTAAAAGGTTGAATAATTGTTCTGAAATCTAGATTTAATCATAAATGATTAAAGTTTAGGTTGCATTATTATTGAAACAAAAATATTAACCTACTTTAAAGAATATCTGAACTCTGCATTTAAGAAATAGTTCCGTATTTATTGTACCCAAAAATACACTTATAAATGAGAAAAGTTAATGTTGAATTAATGTTCGGAAATCATGAAGAATATTCAAAAGTTCTGGAATACACAGAAATAGTTTCATATACAAGAAGTATCCCAAAATGCACTCAAAATTTATTGAAGTTTATTTTGGATTAGTGAGCATTATTTAGTGTACCGCAAAATAAACTCACAATAATTTTATTTCATAAATGATTAAAGTTTACGAAGTAATTCCATAAATGTTTTTTAACATAAATAATTGAAAATATTGAAAAGAATCTTTTTTGCAATTTATATGCAAAATAGTTTCATATTTAATGTACCCCAAAATACACTCACCTCATATGTCACAGTTAGAAATTTGTAATACCTTTTACAAGGTTATAAAAATAAATGCAAACCATATAGAAATAAATTCAGAACAAAACCTTTGGAATAATTCCTTAACCCAATTGCAAATATTTCTTTCACATTTGCATAAATATAATTGAAATAGGAAAAATAAAACAAAATAATTAAAACCAAGCAAAAAGTAGAATAGTAAAGCATGAGGAAATTTACGTACATACATATATTTATTCAATTAGTTAGATATAGTAGAATAATAAAACATGTTTAATTTTACATACATATACGAATACAATTATATATAGAATCTTTAAGTGCAACTTTAATGCTTTTTTATTTTGCATTGAACAATTTCCAAGAAGCGACCGCTTCCTTAACTGATCTTTGAGGTGAGATGTCGACATCATAAATTAAATGAAGCTTGCATTTCAAATGAAATCGAGCATTAGCATTCAATAGCTTTTTGATTACAGATGAACGAAGATAATTATAAGTTTGTGTATAAGTTTTATGCGCAATTCCGCATGCGATTTAAACGCGACCTTGACAACATCGACGATTCTTAGAACTAACGCAAAGGGGTTCAGTTCTATAAATGGAACCTGAATACATTGGTAATTGCCTATGCTTAGACTTAAGCAAAGTGCTGATTATTGTGTTTACACAATAGGCGAAAAACTACAACAATGCGAATGGTGAATGGACCTTGACCTGGCCTTTGAAAAGATACGACAAATATGCAAGCAAAGAGTGTGTGTGTGTGTGTTATCGCTAGACCGTTTATCCTTGAGATACAATTAATGAGGTAACACTTTTATAACGCAAAAGAATGTAAACTAGTGTTTATCTGCCAATTAAGTAATTCATCATTAAAGAATAGAAAGAAAAAAACAATTACATACAAACTTTTGCGCACCTGTTGGTAAATTTAAACTTGACTCGCTAAAAATACACGCAAATATCACACACAATAAAATATACAAAAATAACGGTTTAATCGCACACGTTGTTTACCTTTTTTTCCAGTGAGAGAGAGACAGACAGAGAGCGAGAGAATTTTATAAAACTGGAACCTGGTACGCAGTCACATACATTTGTTTTACCTGTCGCCTCCTCACCTCCCTCAAGTCAGCAAAGCATGTGCCGGCGATTATCATATATCAACTTGGACTCCCGTTGTCTCTGCCTCTGTTTGTGGGTTGTGTAAGCACTAAGGGACTCTGATACTGAACGTGGCTCAGGGAATGAAGCGAAGGGCGGGAACTGCAACAACGTAAACAGCAAAAAGGGAAAAGGGACCGTCAACTGCAATTTGGGGGCCTTGGAAATGAAAACAAGTAAGAAAGCTTCAGTCGAGTGTGCTCGACTGTGGGATACCCGCTACCCATTTTGAATAAAAGCAAAATCTTGCGGTATTATTCTGAACGTATACCAAAAATATACTACAAAAATCCTAAAAATATACCGAATGGTTTTTTTGGTATATCGAAATAGTGTCGCATTCAAAATATGCCATAGACGGCACACAATGTACCAGATTGGCAGCCAAAGCAACTAAGACCTCTAGTAAGTAGGCGTTTTTGCCCAAACAAATTTCTTTAATATCTTCGAAATTTTTTATCTGATCGCATCCAAATCGCAAGTTATAATTGTATATACCAAAATTCGCGACTCTAGCTTTAAAATTACGCTTGTTATTAAATTTTTGTTAATTTTCGGGGGCAGAAGTGGGCGTGGCAAACATTTGAAACAAACTTGATCTGCGTGCGAACATAACAAATGCTGTCGAAAAAAAATATTGCTCTATCTCTTATAGTCTCTGAGATCCAGTGTTTCATACGGACGGACGGACAGACAGACAGACGGACATTGCTACATCGTCTCGGCTATTGACACTGATCAAGAATATATATACTTTCTAGGGTCGGAGATGCCTCCTTCTACCATTTCCTTCCGGCACAAAGTTATAATACCCTTCTACCCTATGGGTTCGGGTACAAAAACGAAGAAGAAGTCAGGCTGCCTGATGAATTACAGCTTTGTTGTGCCAAATGTCCCCACTGATGATGATAATGGCAACGCTGGGGCAATAGATGGACACAAGTAGGAGTAGCACGCGACAAAGTGCAACAGCAAGCGAATGACAGAGAAATCTCGCATGCGAGATAGAGAGTGAGAGAGAGCGATAGCTGTCATGCCCATATCGCAAGCAACATTTTTGATTTCCTCGTTTGGCTACTCGACGGAATTCATTCATTAGTTGACGTCGACGTCGTCGTTCCAACGTCACGATATCGTTTAGTATACTATATCCTAAAAGCAGCTAATGAGGGTGTGATAAAAGTCCAATTTCATGGAAATTACTATTGAGATATTTCAAAATTATTTATAAAATATACACAATAACGTTTATAATGACGTAAAGATGCCAATCGAATTTCATGGAAATAACTATTAAAATATTTCGCATTCTATTTATAACTCATTTAATATGCGCAAATTGTGGTTAAATTATTTTTAGAGCAATCTTGTAGCATTCGATTGACGTTTTTCAGGGAAATAACTATTAAAATAAATGAAACTTATTTATATAAAAGCAGCTAATGAGTTAGGGATAAAATGGGAATAACTGTTGAAATGTTTCACATTCTATTTAAACCTTATTTGATAAACACAAAGCGTGTTTCAATTATTTTAAGATTATTCTCAATAATTATTGACTTCCTGGAAATAACCATTAAAATGTCTAGACGTTATTTACACATTTGTTGAATGTGCCCAAGCAAATTGTGTGTTAATAATAATTAAAATATTTCGAATTAATTTATGCAAATTTGTAATATATTTTTTTTGTAATCTATAAAAACTAGCTAAAGACATTTCACACTTATTTTATGCTCATTTCATGTGTCAAAATATTATTTTAAAATAATCTTAAAATAGTTGAGGCATTCTTGAATATTATTTTCATTTATTTAATGGCTGTTAAATTTCTGGGAAGTAACTGATAAAATATTAAAAATCGATGTTATTTTCAATGTGGCCAAAAATTTTATAATATTGTAGGAATAAAAATAGAATTTAAAGGAAATAAATAAACAATTGCATATATCAGATGCACAAGCTTTGGTACTATTAAAATATATTTAAAATTTAAAATATATAAATATTCTGCAATTCTTTTCAAATGGAAATGGATTTTCTTGTAAGTAAAATATTGATATTGAATAAAATATTTCAAATATACTTCTTACGCCTTTATTTTGTATTTTATTCTTTCGAATTGGTATTGAATAAACTATTTCAAATTTACTTTTTACACCTTTCTTTTTAATTGATATTGAATAAAATATAATATTTCAAACATACTTCTTACGCTTTCTTTTTATTGTAAAGGGTATCTGCAAGCTGTTCATTTGCATTCGTTTTTGTGCCCTGTGTGTAGTCTGACGTGTGCTTGGGCCTCTGCAAGCCTAAGGCTGCGGGTCGGCCTCATTACGACTACGAATATATACATATGTCTGTATATACAGTGTGCCAAAAGCACCGACGACGACGACGACGACGTCAAAAGTAGTTGTCGTTATTGCTGTCGTTGCTGTCGTTGCTGCTGTGATTGCAGTTGTTTTTGTTTTTGTTATTATTCGTTGTTATTCGCTGATTTGTTTTGCTTGCGTCGTTTGTTTTTGACGCGTTGCGCTTTGCTTTGCATTTTCGCTCCCGCTTTGTCTATCTCTATCTGTATCTGTATCTGTATCCGTTTGTGTGTGTAGTATCTTTTCGCTTGTGGCGTTGCATCTGCAGTTTGCTTACTTTGTATCTGTTAGATGCACGACGCTTGCACCTTGGCACGAATCACAGAGAACAACAACAATATCATTAACTTCATTAACAAGTACATTGCAAATGTTTATTATCTATTACGTCGTTTCTTTAGCATCACGAGCTATTGCCCAAAAGATACTTTTGTTGTATTTCGCTATTGTTTTTCAGTTAAATTTAGCGCAAATTTGTTGTTGTTATTGTTATTGTTTTTTGGCGATTGGCAATTCATAATGAGCACGAAGGTCACGGCGGACAGATGCTCAAACTGGTTGTGCTTTTTTTTACGATTGCGAATATCATCGCATTGTATCTTTTTTCAGATACAGATAGAGAAACAGATACAGAAACAGATACAGATTGAGATGCGCCCGCAGTCATGGATATGTCAAAAGTTATTTATTTAAAATCTCACATTTATCAATTCGGTTTGTGAATGAATAAACATGAATACAACAAGTATATTCATATAACCGAATGTGCAGTAAATTATCGCATGTCGCACAGCTGTTGTTGTTGTTGTTGGTGTTGTTGCTGTTGTCGATGCTGTGGCTGCTTTTCACAATTAACATGTTTTTAATTAACGCATAAATTGATTTATGTCACAACATTTTTAAATTGCACACTCAATATTATTTTTAAATGCGATTTGCCTATGAATATGAATATAAATACATTCACTCAGCTCATTGGTAACTTGAATAAGATATATGTTTGCATCGAATGCTCAGACATCTCATCAATCAACTTCTGTTTCTACGTGGGTGTAATTAGTCTGCCAAAATGAATCAGATAAATAAAGGTAAGCTTTTGAGGAACCATTCAACCATTCGACTGTATGCTGCAAATGCACTCGACTCTTTATCAGAGTTTAACATTGCACATTTCCAAGTCACTAAGTAAACACATGCCAATCTTAATTTCAATTTAAGTAGACAGCTGTTTTTGCAAAAGCCAAAGCCAAAGCCAAGTCTGGGGGCAACACCAAAGCCAAAGACGTCGGTTGGTCTTGGCATTTCAAGTGCCTTAGTCAGAGAGTCCAGCAGAGAGTCCGGAGAGTATGTGAGTCCATTCAACAAACAGCTGTTAATTGCAAAATCAAATTGAGTAATTGACTGACTGGCAGATACGAGTCCAACCCAAACTCAAACCCAACCAAACCGAACCCAACCCAACATCAACAGCAACAGCAACAGAACACAACCCAACCCCAATATCTGCGAATGCGATTGCGATTGCGAATTCTCTTACTCCGACGCACGGGAAGAGAAAGATTACCTCATCACACACATCACATCACGACGATGATGATGATGATGAGCATTGCTCGAAATGGCAATGAGCGCACGTTTCCAGGAAAAGCGTGCCTCAGACACCAAAACACACACACACACACATTGACTCGACTTCACTCGACTCTCGCCCAAGCAATTACAAGCAAACGCATTTTAATTTCCATCAAAATAATCAAAACATGTGCCAAAAGAAGAAGAACAACAACGCAAATTAAAAAGGAAAAACTATATACGAAATTCATATACTCTACAATTCAAGATGTGAGCTTTAAAAATGCAAGCAAAATAACATGACAATGCACTTTTCATTTCCAGCTATATTTCTTAATCTTTAAATCTTTCAAGCTGTGTATGTCTCAAATGCAATGGAAAAATCTATAAATATATTTAATCGTAGAGTGTATAATGACGCTGGCGCTATTTGACAGATAAATAGAAACAATTGAACAACAATAACAAATGTTTTCGGGGGAGCTCTGCTCTGATAAATGAATTCTGCGAATCTGTCGAGGACGCGAATGTGCGAACTTTATTATTTTTATATTTTTTAATTTTTCATTCTTTCACTCGTTCTGCTTATTATGTAGAACGTCTCTTTGTTTTGCAAATAAGAGTTTAAAGTTAATTTCAATACATATGACGACGAAGTACTGCATACAACATCATCATCATCATAATATTTATGTAGAGTCAGGCAGATCAATGAACGGCCTTCTCTCCCAAACCGTCAACGTCAACAGACTGACGTCAATCCATAGAGATAATAATCAAACTGCAATAACAATAACTACAACAACAACAACAATAATAACAAATAGAATAAACTAAAAATAATAAAAACTAAAAACGTCAAACAAAATTTTACACACAAAAATGCAAATAAAGCGAAAAAAAGAAACAGAACCTACAAAAGGTAAAAATGATAAAAACGTCAAACAAATTTTACACAAATGCAAATAAAAGCGGACCCTATTCCACGGTCCCTCTCTCTCTAAAATTCATAGTTGTGACGTCAGCGGCGAGACGTCAATTTCTCACACCTCAATTTCTAGTTAGGCAATTACGTAGAATCGTATTGGGTCCCCTCGGTTTTTATGGGGTTGCAAGGTGTTCTTTTTTATGATAGAGTAAAGTAAATATTGAAAGAAGAAATTGCGTATCACGTATGATTAATAAGCAATAATATTAAGTCATTATAACATATATAGGGGCGTTGCATGGATTGGATTTATCAGTGTGTGGAACGGATGTCTCCACTTTGGCTTAAAAAATTCCCAGAACTAGCGATTAGACTAGACCAAAGTGCTATTCGCTGTCGATGTGTAAACGATAAATAAAAAACAAGTAAGAAAGCAACAGTTGAGTTTTTTCGACTGTGGGATACCCGATGCAGTGCAGTATTATTATTAAAATATACTAAACTAATATACTGAAAAAATACCGAAAAACTCTTTGGTATATTTTGTAAAAGTATACATATACAAATTATATCATTCGGTATTATATTTAGTATATTTATATACACATATATTATATGGTATTTTTCTATGTTATAGTATATTAATATACTAAATATAGTATTGAATGCTATATTTTGCATTATTTTCAAGATATACCATGGTATATTTCGAAAGAAATAGTATACTGCTATAGTAAATAAGCCGGTACTTTATTAGTATATTATATATAATTACATTCAACGCATTTTGTACTGTTTTTGGTATATATATTTTAATATATGTACCAAATATACCAAATGAATATACCCAAACTTACTAAAATATACCACACGACATATTTGGTATATTAATATACTATAAGAATCAAAACATACCAACGCCACTAACACCCGATTGCAACAGCATACAGTAAAACTTGTTGAGCGACATTTTATTTATAGCAAATGCGATTACAATGTGGCCGGGTTATGCTGACTCTTTTTTTTCTGGAAATCGATCTATTTACACAGCCCTCCAGCGTAGTGAAATTCTCGGTATCAGAAACGGATGCGATAAGCCACGGCAATGTCAACAAAGTAAACATATCTTCTCATATGCACATCAAATACAGTTATTTGTATTTATTGCGGGATAACATTTTGCTATTAACTATAAATTGTTTATGCAACAACTTCGCCTGAATTTGATGTTTACAAAAAAAGGTGTAACGGCACCTTGATAACACATTACAAACATTAAAGTGTGTGGCTTAAATATCATTACATGTTGCAGACTCTTATTAATAAATATAATTAAATACATTTTGTGAATTTGAACTTAAAATTACTATGAGACCAACAAATTTTTAAGCATAGATTAATTTTATTTAAAATTCAGTTTCTTTCTTCAAATTATATATATTATTAAGAAAATGTATCATACAATTATTATATACGCAATCAGTATAATTTAAATTTCATTTACACTTCACTAAAATTCTGCACTATTGAATTTATAATTTATGTTAAACGAACAAATTTTAAAAATAGATTTAATTTTTTCAAAATAAAATTAATTATTTTTAATAATAATGGAAGATATCATTAAATGTTATATTATATTTAAAATATAAACATATATTGTATATATAATTTATATCTTCTTTCAATAGAAATTCGAACTTTTTAATTCACAATTCATATTAGACAAAACAACTTCTGAACATAGTTTTACTTTATTCCAAACTTAATTCTTTCATCACTTATCTTTGACATTATTTAATTATTATGGTTCTGCCTTTTGCTTGATTTATGTCACCTTCTTTTAGTTACCTCTCGGCGACTTCATTATTCCACATAGGTCCCAGAGGGGCTGGCAGAGACCTTTTGTGCTTTTCATGACTGATGAAATACGCTTAGCGAAATCGCTCATACGCAGTGTTGTCGTACGCCCGGTCATGTATCGTAATTTATGTGGAGTCGCTCTCATGTTTATTAAATCGTATTAAAATGTTAATGTCTATGCCCCAAGTCAGACCAAATATTACCACCAACGATCAAGCAAAGCGTCTACCACAGCAACGACAACGACAACGGAGACGACGACGACGACGACGACACTGACCGTCAGGTAATTATGCCTCCATTGACCCGACCACGCCCCTTCGCAAGCGCGTCGCTCTCGCGAAGCTTAAAGTGCATTTAGCGCATGCAAAAAGCAAATGCAAAATAAAATACAAACTGAAACGAAAACGAAAAAAGTTGTGCCAAAGTCGAGAAAAAGTAATTAAATGTCAGCCACTCAGTAAATGAGCCGCGAGAGGCTAAAATCATAATGCAACTAAAGGAAAAATTGCATTAAACGAACTAACGAGTCGACTAAGAAATTCGCGGTGAATAAAGTAAAGAGTCCTTAAATAAATTAATTTTATCACTTTATAAGAATAAAATTCAAACAAAATTTAGAACTTAAGCTACGAGTAAACTGAAAATCTAAATTAATTTCTTTAATAATCGAATTGATAAATCTTATTAGATAATAAACTTAAAGAAATTTAAATCGCAAACAATAGATGAACAACTTTTCCACTAGTTCAGATAGATTTAAAGAAAATAAGTTTGGTAAAGAAAAAATATTTGTAAAAATCTTTTAAAAATAATTTTGTGCACAGTTTGTTAGAAAAATAAGTATTTTTAAAAACTGTATTAGATTAATTTAATGCAGTAAAAAAAGAATTTTATTTTCTTCATTATATAATGAGCAAATAATTTGTTATTAAATTTGTATGCTAAGATTAACTTCCTTAAATATATATTGAATCATTTCTTCATTAATGGGATATAAAATATATTCAGGCTTCTATCAAATTCGTTGAGAATAAATGAAGGACAATTCTGTCACTTTATTAAGAAAGTATGCTATAGTTATTTTGACGCAAAAAGTGACTTAAAGGCAAATGGAAATCTTTAATAGATTTTGATTTATAAAGTAGTTGAACCAGCACAACAATAAAGTACCATAACAACACATATTAGAGAAAACTCGTTTAGGGAATGAATGGAAAATGAAATTAGCATTAATTCATATCATGTTACTATACACAAAAAAATAATTAATTTTATTTAACAAATCTCTTAACTCTTTCTTCATAGTCGAACCCAGCTGGCAGTGCAGGTATCTTAGAAGCTGTGTAACTTTTTTATTATGTGAGCGCTGCTGCTGTTTGTGTGTTGTATGTTATTTGCTTTTGCTTTCTGTCGCTCTCTTGGCTCGCATTAACTTGAATGGCCATTAAAACAAATTACAAACATATTATTATTATACATATATCATTATTATAATAAATGCAACGGAATTTCAAGTAACTTTTTACCCAGACAACGATGACGCACTTTTATCTCTCATTTTTTTCTGTTATTTGTATTTTTGTTTCGGTTTCAGTTTCGGTTTCTGCTGGTTTTTGCCTTGTGTTGCGTTACGTTGCGTTGTCACCCGTCGCTTTGCCACTTGCAACGCAACGCCATAAAAGAGGGGATGTTGGGGGGGGGAGGTAATTGGAGTCGTGGCTCGCAATGTCGCAACGCCCGTGGAAATAAATTGGTAATAAAATGTGAAAAATAGCATCATTTAAAATATTAAAATGGCATAAATAATATAAAATAAATAAATAAAAATATCACTGCAGTGCTGTCATCATCAACCCTCCAATTCGCTTTCCACACAATTTTCCATTGAGCTGGGCGCCGACAATGGCCGCCAACAGCGCCGCTGGCCATTCAGCAATGTAAGCCGCGAAATTACACACACTTACACACAAACACACACACACAACCCAGTCAACACACACACTCAGTGTCACATATGCATTTGTATCCATAATTCATCGCAATTCATTTAATATGATTTACAAAAGAAATAAAACTGAGCAGCTGCTGATTTATTGGCATTTGCCAAGGCTAGCCAAAAACGCCAAGGCGAGTCGAGTCGAGTCGCGTGGAGTTGAGTTGCTCTCTGCAAAGGATATGTGGATTTTGGTCAACTGAGCGAATTTTAATACATTGCTCTATACACTGAGGAAATTTTTTGGGATGCAAAGTAAATATTGCAGGTGCAGCTCAATTACAAATCTACTTTCATAGTTAGCATGAAATAAACCTAAAAAAGTAATACAAAACATGAGGTAATATAATAATTCGAAATTTCATTTCAATTCTTTCAAAAGATAAATATTATTTACGTTGTAAGTGACAATTCAAAATTCGCTTATATGTAACATGACTGAAATTTATTTAGCTAAAATTCTTTAGTTCAAGTTTATCGCTGTAAGAAATATACACATTTCAAAATTTGATTACAAATAAATGCAATTTTATAAAATTGAAATCTAATTCCTGAAAATAATTGGCTGAGATATCTGAAGCTTAAATTCGAAATTTAATTTTTATCATTTTAAAAAAGAAACTTCATTTTTATATAAGTTACAATAAAAAATTTGACTGAAATTTATTTATCATTGTAAGAATTCTATACATTTCAAAATTTGATCACAAATAAATCCAATTTTACGAAATTGAAATCTAATTCCTAAAGCTTAAACTCGAAATTTCATTTCTATCATTTCAAAAGAGAAACTTCATTTTTATATAATTTTATAAGTTTCAATTAAAAACTGGCTTATATGTAAGATGACAGATTTATTTGACCAACAATTCTTTAGTGCAATTCAATCATTGAAAGAAATCTACACATTTTAAAATTTGATTACAAATAAATGCAATTTTATTAAAATGAAATTCCTAAAGATAATTGGCTGAGATATCTGAAGCTGAAATATGAAAATTCATTTCTATCATTGCAAAAGAGAAATTTAATTGCTATTTGTATTGACTCCCATCAAAAGTGTATTTCCCATGTAAATCCCATTCGCACACAGTTGTCTAACAATTAAAATAAATTGGTATTTGTATTTAATAAGCAATCGCATAAACTCAGTTACAAATCGATACGAATATTGTATCATTGTAAAGCACTTCCACTCAACGCTGTTTCGAGTCTCATCCTCTCGCCACTTTGCTTTCATGTTTTGCCAAAGAAAGCGTAAAAACTTGTAGCTACAACGTTTCACACATTTTAGCCATTTCTTTTCGTGTACTTCATTTGTTTAACCCATTGGCCATTACTGTTGTGTGTGCCATTTTCCTACCCGTACCCCGCTTCTTCTTTACAGCTGCAACATTTGTTTTTCTGCCTCAACAGACTCACGAGACGATGTTGCTGCTGCTGCGCATTCGCCGCATGAATATTTTTCGCAATCTATTTGCTTTTATTTGTATTTATTTATATTTGCTAGCTGAGTTTTTACGGCTGCCAGCGTAGACGCTGTGGGAGTCGACTCCACTTCTCTTTTTTTTTCATACTCTTACCCCACTCAGTGCCATTTACTGTTTTCCCAATAAATTGTAAGTAATAAACTGGCAATTGGTTCGCTGTCTGGCCTCTGACAACAACGACGTCGACGACGACGACGACAGCAGACGACAGACGTCGAAAGACGACGACGACGACGATGAGAAAGGCGGCCGCGCCCAAAGCATTTTGACTTTTACTTCCTCAATGCCTTGGCTTGGCTTGGCTTGGCCCAAAATCAAAGCCAAACTCTAACTGCCAGAGACTGTTGGAAGCTGTCGCCAATGTCGTAGCATCCAGCTACCCATTTCGGGGCTTTCATTTGACACTCGCCATCGACATGGCCATCGCCATAGCCATCGCCATCGCCATCGCTATATAGCTGTAGCTGTAGCTATCCAGAGCCATTGGCATCGTTGTCGATGTCGTTGCGTGGCGTTGGGGACGACTCTTGAACCCGCGCTGCCGACTTATCGACATGTCGGAATACATGTTCTGACAGCTTTTATGGCGTGTTTACAAGGACATGATCCGCATGTAGCTTGTAGCGTCAGCAGCGTTTGGCAGTCGGCAGCACAAAGTGAGGACAGGCACATCGCACATACGCCCCGTGCAACGTAGTTGCTTTTTTTCTTCATTTTATGGCTCTTGCCTTTTGCTGCTGCGATGGCCTTTGACTACCAGTGAAACGGCGACTGCGACGACTGCTGTGTTAAACAAAGTTCACATAAAATAGAATTTTATATGGCTGAAAAATGTAAATCATGTCAGACGAGCCAAAGAGAGAGAGAGAGCTGCCCAGACATCTTTGGACCATCCTCGTTGATTATGAACAATGTCTGTGTGTTCCGAAATTGCCAAAAGATGTCCCCACAGTTTTGCCATCGAATGTGAATGTCATGTCACACACAAAACGACCAAAAAAAAACCAAAAAAAAATAACGAAGAAGTAGCATGAGGATTTCGCTTATCGAATTGAATATGCAATCTAGTTTAATGTTTGAAAGTTTTCTCTCCTTAAGATGTGTCAACTTCGCAGCTGACGAAGATTTATTCGCACGCCATTTTCAAACATATTTTCATTATCAAAACAGTAGCCATACATTTTTTAAAGTTATTGCATTTATCTAGATTACAATTTGGCGAATATATATTTTTGTGACACAAATCAAAAATGCTTTTGCTTCGACCACCCGCCGCCTGGTTTGCTATTGTTTGGATGCTCTCCAAAGAGCTTGAGCTTAAGATTACGCTTCAACGGGCTCTGCATGGATATCGTTTTGGCAAGTGACAGGCCGCCATTGACCCTTTAGATTTTGATCAGCATCAAGAACAGCAGCAGAGAACTAGAAACTAGAAACTGTTGCCAATGCTCTGCAAAAATGTTTTGGTCTAAAAATAATGAAAATGCGAACGCGAAATCGGCAGGCGAATCAAATCAAAAGGAAATTGAATTGCAGCCAATACCCGATGTTACAAGAATTGTTGTTGTTCTCGTTGTTGTTGTTGCTGCTGTCGATGATGATGTTGACATTGCGTGCAACAAATGCCTGAAGCTGTGTGTGTGTTTGTGTGTGTGGTAAGTTCATGTCCAGAGACTCAAACATAATGTAATTTCCAATGGCATTCCCCAAGGGGCTCTCAGCTGAGAAACTTCTGTTGAAGGGTTGCTAAGCAAAGGGGGGCGGGTGAGAGGAGTAGGCGGGGGCGTGGTCGTCTCAACTACGCGTGCAGTGACATCAGATACATTATTGCAAATTGTTTCGATTTCATAAGAAATTTTGCTGCAACAAGGGTGTTTGCGCTTCTGTGGCAAATCCTTGCAAGCATTTTGCACCCGATTGTGGCTGCCGCTGATTGCTATATGCAATCTACCCCTTGCTCCTTACTCCCCCTTTCCGTTCCTTTCTTTCAGCACATTTTATTTCATTTGTCGTGCATTTGTTTCACATAGTTTTTTCATTTCTTTTTTGCTAGCCTCTTGGCTGCCACCCAAAGCCTTTAAAATCGAACACACACACCCCAAGCGAAAAAAAAAATATAACAAGAAATTGTAAAGGAAATGCCTTTGCCTCTTCTCGAAGTCGAATTCGAAGCCTTTTTGGCATTTTTCATTTAGCAAAATGAGCTGCAACTCAGTCAAAGAAGCGTGGAAAATCAATGCGAATGTAGCACGGAAATAATTTGTTATCGCATTCAATGCGGATGTGATTGAAACCGGTCGCAGGAAGTCTCCCAAGCAATGGGGTCAAAAGCAACACACAAATACACAAATGTACAACAACAAAAGCCGGCGAAATTGATAGTACTGAAAATCATTGCCAAAAACACGACTGTGAAAACTCAATTTGAGCTGCCTCTTTGGAGGCCATTAAACAAATTGATGGATACAATTAATAAGCTGCTGCATTTCTGATTTTAAAGTGAAAAGGTTGAAGTCAAGTTTACAAGTAAGTTAAATGCCGATTAGATTGTAATCGCATCTATCTGATTTACATATTATTGGAATTTCCTAATAAGAAGTGTTGTTGATTTTCGTTAATTGCTTTTAATCATTAATATTATATAGAATATTATTTATACTATTGTTGTTGATTTTCGATCATATAGAATATTATTTATACAATTATTATTATAAAGATAAAGGAAAAAAATATGATATTAATTATATATTTGAGCTGTCTCTAATATTTATAATATTTCTGTACTGTTCGAACTTAATACATTTCCAGTTTTCTTGATAATTACTTATAAATACTATATTAGGTAAATTCATACATTTAGTATTTATTCTGTCAATCCAGTATATTATTTCCTGTTTTGCTTTTATTTCAAATCGGTAACGGTTATCTATAGATTTCTTACTTACTATATCACTCAATCTTATATTTCAAGAAAAACACCGCAGAGTTTTGCTTTTATTATAAATATTATATATTTATAAATATTATATTAGGTAAGTTAGTAGTAGTTTTAGTTTTTTCCCTATTAAACTTAATCATTATTTTTTTTGGCATTTTTGGAATTTATTATCTATGACATATTTCTTCACAACCAAAAATTTTTGGTTTTCTCGATTTGTACAATTATATTATAATGCAATATAACATACTTTTGGTATTTTTTTTAATATAGAATGTTTTTCAATACACATTTTGGTAATATATCATTTGTCTAACATATTTCATTCAGTCCATTTTCCATCAACTTTCCACTTGCTCTTCATTTGTGTCATAATCTTAAAATACGAATATTTTACAATTCTCTGCTAAAATAGTTTTTCATTTAATTTGGAATGCAGAGTGTAATACCACTATTAAATAATTGAGGTCAGCTCGACATCTTGATCTGGCAGGATCTTTTCCACTGCAGTCGCTGTCAAAGTGGCGCAACTTTTATTTTACTTTTCTTTAATTTTCTCTTTTTTTGTTGGCCACAAAACAACGAAATCCACTTTAGATGGCAGAGACGACAACAATTAAGACAAAACGTCGCCGGCCTTGAACCATTTGGCAATTAAAACGCAACGCAGCCAAAGCCAAAAATGCAGCAACACAGAAATTCACATAGAAGAAAACATTTTGGCATTTAGCATTTGCCATTTAAGTCATGCGCAACATTTTTCGCATAATAATTCAAAATGTGAAAGTCGTCAGCATTTTCCACACAAAACATATATTTGAAAATACAAATTCTACAATTCGTCTGGGCGTGTGGGCGTGTCACAGTGTAAAAGACACACATGAAGAGACATGTGTTAATTATGATGCAGCAAAATTGAATAAATAAAGTATAAAATAAAATTGTTGCTCGCTGCCATGCAAATTTATTTCGCATAAATTCAAGTCCCAGCTGCTGTTCTCAGGCGTGACATATTCAATTATTGGCGACGCCTTGGCGAAAGATTGGACGCGATGCTGCGATGCTGTCCAAGCGAGCTAAACTTGCACCTAAAGCAATAAATTATGGCAATTAGCGTTAAGGTTAAGGGCAGTGCCAATGTCTGAGTATCTGAGTATATCTCTTGCTCTTTCCCTCTCTCTCTCTCTCACTCGCTCTTTGGGGTGTGTCTGCATCCTAATCGCAGAACTCGCTTTGGTAGCATCTCAGGCCATCTAACATCTTTTGCGCTCATTCCTTTGGCACACATTTTAGGCGTAATTGTAGCAATTTAGACGCCTCAGTCGAGCCGAGTAACATCCTTAACGCTTCCTCCTTCCTCACCATCTTGACTGCTTTTGCATTGTTCTATGGCAGCTGCTAAACTGCTGGGGGCGTGACTTTTGCCTCCACCACCGCCACCGCCCTCCTATTATCACCTTGATGGGCCCCAGACACACGCATAAAATTTTAATGAGATTGTTAGCGGCATAAAATATACACTCATACATATAAGTATAGAAGACAGAGCATAGAGCAAAAAGCGAACTCGAGTCTTGCTCTTAGGGGTTGGCAGCAGCAGGAAGCAGCAGCAACAAAACTCTGCAGGTTGCACACGCCAAGGAAATATGCCACAGCTACAGCAACAGCCACAGCAAAAGACAAAGCAGCCAAACCCAACTCCACTTCACTGTCGATTAAAATATTCAAATGCGCGACTCGAAAAACTTCACACAATTTAAATGCATTTTTAAATGTGCCATAAACATCGCTTAACACAAACAACAAAAAAAAAAAGAAGCAGCGAAGCAATATTGCGCGTATTATGGGCGTGACACGACCTGGGCGTGACGCTTTAAAGGCAGATGGGGGGATAAAGTTCGAAGGAGTGAGAGAACAAACCGCACTTCTAGCGATAAAGCATTGACATTCCGCCGCTCTATAAAAGCCGAGTCATCGCTTTTAGTGACCCCGGCAGCAAAAAGGTGGGCGTGGTTAATTGAGGTGCTTATTGAGCCATTTGACTGCGGTAAGGCGAAGTTGAACTGAGGTTGAGCCCATATAATATATATGGAATAACTGTGCCACGGGTCGTATAATTAATAATACGTGTAGTCATCATAATATCGCTAAAACCAAGTGCAAGATTAAACGCAGATTGAAATCGTTAAAATGAAAATAACGCAATATCAGCTTTAAAGTGCGCAAATGATATTAGAATACCTGAAAATGGGGGAACACATAAAAAATGATATAAAAGAATTGAATTAAAGTAAAGTGTGGAAGTATTCTTAAAAAATAAATAAAAATGCAGTAAATGTAATACATTCACAACCCTAACTGAAAGAAGAATTGTATTGAAATAAAGTGAGCAAATATTCTTAAGAATTTTTTAATTTTTGCTAAACAGAAGAAGTGAGAAATGTACAGAATTAAAGTAAAATGAGAAAATGTTTTCAATTAATTTAAAGTTAATTTAAAGTTCATAAAAATACATAATTTCTAATATAATCTATATATTTCTACAAATATCATAACTTGAAAGGAAGAACTGTCAAAAAGGAAATTAACTATGGGAAAAAGGAATTTAAACAATTTTTTTTTTTTACAACAAATTTTTAATTGCTAATAATATTACTAAACACAAAGTACCTCATTGAGATCGAATTATCTTTAACTGAGTAAGGAAATATTCTAACGATTTAACTATATTTTTCATAAAAATTGAAGAATTAAATATATAATTTGTATATAATTTATTTCATAAATTCGAATAAATACATTAAAATATATTGTTAGAAATATTTGAATTTTTATTTATTATTACTTTTTCTTTTTTCTTACATAAAATGTTAAAGGTTGGTTTATATTACGCAATATATTTTTTCAATTTTCATTTATTGCTTCAATTTTATGTATCTTATTTATATTGTCATTGCATTCAAAAAAGAAGCTTAAATCTTAGCTGATTTTAAAAATTTACTACAGAATCTTTAATATAATCCAACTATTAACATCTTATAGCTAAACTATTAAACATACAATCAACATTGATTGCTTTCATTAATTTATTTTCAATTACTCTCAAGCGAATACAGTTTATTTGCTTTAATCTACAGAAAACAATAACGATTTGCAATTTGCAACAATCAATGTAACGACCTTCTAAGTCAACATACTTATAAATTCCGACATTAATCTTGAATCTTAAGCATAATAATAATGATAGCTAGTAGTTTATGTAGTTGGCAATCAGCGTTAAAACATGCTACTCCACAATATTGATAATGATTTTAACTTCCCCATTAGCAGCTTTACAAAGTATTGAGACGGTCATAAACCTCGACACTTGAATGCAGTTGATATTTATCTACAACTTCGACGACTTCTACTGGGCAAATCAATTAACAAAGATCACAACGTGCGGCATAACGTGCCACACAGCACTTGCGGCATTTGGCCCACTCAATGCTTTGACTAGAGATGGCAGCATGACTGAGACAAACAAGTAAGAAAGCTACATTCAAGTGTGCTCGACTGTGAGATACCCATTACTCGTTGTCAATAAAAGCAAAACATTGAGGCATTATTCTTAAACATACCAAAATAATATATTGAGAAAATACATAAATATACCAAAGCATTAGTTGGTATATCAATATACTATCACATTCAAAATATGCCATAATATATAAAATATTCGAAATGAATATATCAAAAATACTAAAATATACTGCAAGCTATCTTTGGTATATTGATGTACTATCACATTCAAAATAAATTATAGCGGTCAAGGTACTCCAAATGAATACACAAAAAATACTAAAATATACCGAAAGCTCTATTCAGTATGTCGATATACTACCATATTATAGATATACCATAGAGTACAAAATATTCTAAATTAATTCACTAAAAATACTAAAATATACTGCAAGCTATTTTTGGTATATCGATATACTATCATATTCAGAATATACCATAGAGTACAAAATATTCAAAATGTTTATACCAAAAATACTAAAATATACCGAAATCTATAATTGGTATATGTATATATACATACTATTATTCAAAATATACCATAAAGTACAAAATATACCATAATGTTAATCACAGCAATTAAAAGCTGCTGTTACCATTTTTTGCCATGCGCAACTTTTACAATTTTAATATAATCGCAAATCAGTTTTGAAGAATTATAAGGATTCCAATTATTCTACTTCTGTCCGTTACAAAAGTTATAATACCCTTCAACCTTATGAATAGCGGGTATAAGTTAATAATTATGCAAACTAAATTGTGTTTTTTATAGCTTTAGCTTGATTGTAGTTCTAATTTTTATGACAATAATTGTTGGTTTGTTTTATTGCATTGCATGTACGTCGCCTGCTAATGAAGCTGTCGATGTCATCGATAATTATCGAGCATGCGCTCATCTCTAGCAGTTGTAAATATTTGGGCAGCGTCATCAAGTGCAGTCGCAGCGTAAAATAAAATTCTGACTGAAAAGTGTGTCAACAAATTATGAGCGTTTCCCCTCCCCTCAATTTCCGTGCTTCCCCGCTTGGGCCAACGAATCAAGTTATGGGCCATAACAAAAGTCACGTGCATGTTAATTTTGTACTTTTAACCGTCTGGGTGCAATGTGTTATGACAACTGTCACGTGGACGCATCGAAGCAGCGCAACATTGAGCGGCATTTGTTTTCATTATTTCAACAAAAAACAAAACAGAAATCCAACTCTTACCCCTCTCTCTTCTGCTATCACCTTACATAGGTGTAAAATAAATGAAATGGAAAAATACAATAAAGAACGAAATACAAAAAACAAAACAAAAAGAAAAAGTGATTTATGAGCCAACACACAGTACAAATCTATTTACAAGTAATTGTCAAAACGGAACTTTATTTTTTTTTTCTTTTTTCTTTTTCGTTGTTTTCTTTGACAGCGCGGCATTGGATTGATGTATGCGGTGGCCTGGTGCGGTGTGATGTGTGCCATAAATCGATGGACAGCCAAACAGCCTTGAAATGTAACCCATAAATTTGATACTGTCCAAAAAAAAAAAAAAAGAATAGAAAATTGTATCTCTTGACATGTGAATACAACAAAACATAACAAAACTTTGCACATGTAATACAACACATTCTGATAAAAATATAAATTGTTTTTAATAATTAACAATTTAAACACAGTTCCAAAATAAATAAAATGTGATATTTAGCAGACACAACAATCCTACCCCAACGTGATTGTTGTTCAATTAATTTACTATCAAATTTAATAGCAATATTTTATAATAGTTGTTGCCTTTGATAAAAATGGTAGCAAGTGCATAAAAATTAATTACAATCTATTTTCTGTTTATTTTTATTAGCTTGTTAATAGCTTTTTCATTGCATAGATAAAAGCAGTTAATGTTGCTCATATTATGGTAGTCGTTATATTTAGAATTTACAATTTACAAGTAAATATATATAATATTATATTTATTGCTTAAATAACTGAAGGTATTATTAATTACGTAGAAATTAAATTAAGCAATACAAAAATTAAGAAAACTTTAATTAGAAGTTCAATTAAGCTCAACATAATATAACTCCATTTTTATTTTAAAATATTAACATATGTATATTTTCATAATATTATTTGAATTAATTTTTTGCAAAACAATAAAATAAAAACATTAAATGAAACTAGAAATCATAGTAAACAAGGTTAAGTACCGAAAAATTAAAAATTATCGAAATTTTAAGAAGAACGAACAACTAAATTTGATTTATCTTTGCGTTTTTAAGTCTTACAAAATTTTGGCCACTTACAGCAATAAGAAATTGTGCAAAAAAAAGAAGAGTTCATAATGTACTTAAACTCAAAATCAAACAAAGAAAAATACTTTTAATCTTATATAAACCAGGGCAAATTTCATAACAATAAAAGTATAAATAATTGAATAACTATTAAACAATATGGTTCGTCAGGAAAGATCCTGGCTGAAGCGTAAATAAAACACATTCATCTGCTTTAACTTTATTCGCGAGTATCATGTTAATGTTAGTTTGCCTAATTTGTGCAGTGAAGAAGATAATGTTAATGCACTCCTATCCTACCTATAATGATACTTGCGTACATTGATTTTATTTTCAACAATAATAAAGATAGTTTAATACCCGAATCTTAATATTTACTATAAAATGTAGTCATAAAATAAAATGGTAAGTATATGAACCAAAATTCAAAACAACAAATAATAGAAGTATTCTAAAATAATATTCATATAAACTAAAAGAGCTAAACTAAATAAAATTTAGTCATAAAATAAAATTGTAAATAAGTAAACCAAAATTTAAAAATATCAAATAAAAGAAGTACACTAAAATAAATTTCATATAAACTGAAAAAGATCAGCATAAAAGTGGCAATAAAATTGCCAAGAAATTTATGAAGTCTCGTTGAATTCCTTGGCTCAGATTGCATTTCCGCGTTGGCAACTCAATTAAGTCGTTGGCAATGCTTTCATCAAAGCCGCCTTATGGCCAAAAGATTCGTTTAGAGACAGCCCCAAAATACATAGAGAGAGAGAAAAAAACGAATCCAAAAATTGTTAACTATCGGAAATGATGGGGGCGTTAATCTGTGTACTAACCAAGTGTTGCCCACTCAACGTTGTCGTTGTCGCTGTCGTCGTTTGCCAGCGACAGCAATTAAAACGACGACAATTGCGTTTGGGCGTGCAACAGCAGCAGCAGCCAGAGTCGCCTGGCTGCTGCTGTTGCTGCTGCAGTCAAGTCAAGAGACCGAAAAATTATTTTCAACACAATAACTGAGGCCTACACTAACGATTGAGGTGGCACATGAAGCGAGTGCAACGCTGCCTCTGCTGCGGAGGCGCCGGCGGCAAACCGCAGCAACAAACAACATTCAGGTGGGTGTCAACAGGAAGAAGAAGGGTGGAGGGAGGAAAGTTGCAACCAGAGGTGCACAAAAGTTACGACAACAGTCGCGTCACAACGTGGGAGCTTTTTATGAGTTTCTCGCAATGGAGACAGAGACGGAGACAGAGATCCAAGCAGATCCAGATGGCTGCTGCTGCCACACACACACACACACAAAACGTGGGCAGCAACAAATGCGACAGCAACAACACCAACAACAACAACAACGATGCCAGCGGCAGCTGTTGCCGCCAATTGATTGAAATGCCGCCCGTTCATACGTTTTTTTTTTTTTCTTGGTTTTTTCGGTCATCTGTCCCTGGCTCCTGACCCCCACTCACTAGACACCCTCAGCCCCTCCCTGCAGCCTCCTTTCCACACACTTTTCTCGCCTTACTTCGCAGGCAGGTCGTTTTTCGTATTTTGTATTTTGTATTTGTTTCTTGAAGGGTGCTCGAGTGCTTTTTGTGCGGTTTCAACGAACAATTTTTATGAGAATTTTCGTCGGTTGAAAAAACTTTCAATTTCGTATTTATGAAAACATAAGCGGCAAACCGAAAGACCAAGCACCACCAAATGCTGAAGTATCTGACGAGTCAGAGGAAAGAGAGAGAGGGGGGAGGAGAAAAAAACTACGCTATAAACTGTTACAAAATGGAAATTCCATTGAAGCAAAAGCAATCGCCATGAGTTATCGTTTTTTTTTTTTTTTTTTGGTGTGTACGTAGTTTGTAGTTTACGAGAAAAATGCAACCAAACGAGGCAACAATTGAATCTAGTGGTGTGGCATGAGGGTTTTCGGGGCACCGGAAGTTTTCAGTCCATGATTGAAGAAAGTGTGGGAAGCTTAAAGACGTGCTAAGATCCATGAGAGTAATGCGTTTCGTCGATGCGTTTCCATTGATAATATGCAGCGAAATGAAGACTATAATATTTACTATGAGAAACTACAAACTATACAACTATAATCCTTGTAATTTCTGAATTTGGTTGCAATCAAATAAAAACTGTAGAATTTATTTTAAGACTTTCTTGCTTACTACGGCTCTTAGTTGTTTTGGCTGACAATCTAGAATATTTTGAATGTATTACTGCATCAATATACCTAAAATAGCCCTGGGTATATTTATAGTATTTTTGTAGTATATTCTTTTGGTATATTTTAAAATTAACAGCGTACAATTTTGAATTTATTCTCAATGAATAGTGCCTGTTTTATTTATTTTCAATGAAATAACATTGAATATTTAAAATATGGTTTTATTTTATTTAAACTATTTTAAACTATTTTAAACATAACAGGAATTAGTAAAATATACAAATTGTTCACGAGCTGAAAATTTTAAAAAAGGTTTTTAATACTTTTAATATGATTAAATATTGAAATTATAGTTTACTTCAAAAGTAGACAAATCTTTATGAAAACTGATTTGGATGTCAATTATTACCAGAACTAAATTAATTTACAAATTAGCATTAAATATTGACAAAGTTGATTCTTTAAAAAATTAATACAGAACAATTTGAATTGTGGAAAATTCGAATTTTAAATTCGTGCTATTTAATTTGTAAACATTGGAACTTATTTATTTGACTGTATAATTTTGAATTAAATTTTTATTATTATTATCATAAAATATACCAAATTTTACATATTATAAACTTGCTTTCTTATAGAATCAACCTATTATTATAAACTTCTTTTTGTCTTTTATAACCCCGCACAATTTGTTGTTAAAAACTACAGGGGAAAACTACTTAAGCTTTCTGCTGGACTTAAATTATTATTATTATCGTTATAAACAGTAATAAAGTTTACAAATCTGGGACTAATTTAGTTAAACATAATTACGAATCACATTAAGCTTTTGCATTTTATAATCTAGCAAAACTCTTTAATATAAGAGCTTTATTTCCATGAGCTAAAAAGAAGATTAATGCACATTGTAAAAATATAAATCTTACCGAGCGTGCTTTTTAATTCGTAAGCAGTGCAAGTTATATATTTGATTATTATTTCGAATTAAATGATTATTATTGTAATCATAAAAATATAACCTATCAACATATTATACATTTCTTTTTTATAAGTTTTTAAACATAATTACGATTTACATTAATCTTGAAAAACTTGTAAACAAAGAAGATTTATATTCATGAGCTAAAAATAAGATTAATAAAAGTTCTAAAAATAGAAATCTGAATTATTGTAATTTATAATTTTGAATAAGATTACTATTATTAGTTCTTAGATTTTTTTCATTACAATTCTACTAGACTTTTAAACCTTTATCTTAGCCATAGAATAAATTTCGTTTTCTGCTAGTTATAAAGATACATTATCTTTTTTTACAGTGCTAATGAATTCGTTACACTTTTGTGCACTTGAAATGCAAATAATAAAAAACAAAACTGCAAATTTGATTATGCAATTGTTTTTATTTCAATGGCGCTTGTTATTCTCAATTAATTTTGACGAGTGCTAAATATAGAAATAAATATTGTTGGCGCTAAAGTTTTTGCAAATGCAAATGTGACCCTAAAAACAGTTATAATTTGTTGAATAATAGCTCGGTGTGTTCCAGTTGTGAAGATGTGAGATGCGAGATGTGAATGTGAATGAGTGCAGTATGAATCGGAGTTGCATTGTCTTGGCAATGATCACTCATTAAATAGTCATTAGCAATGCTCGAAAATGCTGCGCTTGGCCAACTCGTAAGGCTATAATTGAAACCTGCGCGGACTCGACTAATGGCAAATCAAACAGAGTCTCTGATTATCATATGGCAACACGAATATGCATTAGAAATACTAGAGAAACCAGAGCTAAACCTGCAGCTGGGTTCAAGTCACTGCACCCGCTGTTAGCAGAGTAGTAAGCAACACATTCCCAAGCTCATACCTATCTAAGTACTATATAGCTAGCTTAAAGGTATGGAAAAAAAACTATGCAACGGGCAATTGGGTTTAGAATTACGCCAATTGCAATTACACAAAACTAGTACAACGACAGAGAGAGAGAGAGAGCGAAGGGAGGAGGAGGAAGGTGAATCGAGTTGAATCTACAATTAAAATCCAATTGCCGGCTATTACACAATGCGCAAATAAAAATTTCCAATAACTTTGTTTACTCGCATGAGAAAATGCAGCAGTTGCCCCACCCCCCGACCCCCTCTTAGCTTTGTCTGTGCCACCATCTGTGGCAACAACATATTGCGCAGCATCTTGAATTTCCGCCCTTTGGCAAAAACCAAGGTAACGACGACGAGAGAGATACAGATACACAAACTACTCGTACAGCAAAAGATACTTAGATACAAATACACAGCTGCTCGTCTGTATAGTTACAGCTGCATAAGTAGATTTATCTTTTGCTCACTTTATATATTTTTTGTATCTCAGCGCGACAAAAGTGCGAAGTATTCGCGTTTTCGTTTTCATTTTTTTGTGTGTCTCTTGCCTGTCGCAATCTTGTGAAATTCGACGTCGCGAATTTTCTGGTCGCCCATCGAGACAAAAACCAGACAAGCAGAAAACCAGGCCGCATCGCGTAGCGTCAACCCCAAAAAGCCCAACCAAAGTACAAAGAGTGCTATCTCATTCCTCTCTCTCTCTCTCTCGCTCTCTCGCTCTGTCTATCTTTATTTTAGCGTTTTTGTTTTGCTATTTGCTTTCGCATTCATTGCAACTGCGTCGTTTGTTTTGCTTGCGCTGTTTTCTTTGTTGTTGCATCATCATCATCAACATCAACAACAACAACAGCATGCAACAGCCTCGCCAAGGTATCTGCTTGCCGCTTGCGTCCCATGTTCAATGATCTCGCCAGCCAGCAACTATTTTTAGTACGCTGCGCATCTATGAGATACAGCGAACACACACACACACACAGATGCAGATACATTTACACGCTACACAGCCATGGGAAGAGGAGCAAGCGAGCAGTTGTCTGTCTGCCTCTGCCTTTGCCTCTGCCTCTTTCTGTGGCCCACACGAAACGCCCAGTCATGCCACGCTCGTGTGATTTATAAGGTCTTTGGCTCCCACCTCACCTCCCTCTCTCTGTGTCTCTTTCTCACCCTCTTTCTGTCTCGCTCTCTGCGTTATGGCGTCTCAGTTTTCTCTGTTTGGGTTTTGTTTTTCGCCTTTGCGTTTTCTTCGCCTCTTTGTTTTGCTTGCCTTCTTCTGCGCTGCTGCTTGCTGTAATAATATCAAACAGATAAACGTCAGTCGCTCGTCTCTGATAATTATCAACATCATCATCGTCAAATTCTTCAACGTCATTATCGTCTGACTAATGCTTTAGGCCTGAGATAAAAACAAAATCAAATAAAATTACCGAAAACAGACAAAAAGTGCTGCGCCATTTCTCTGTCTCTTTCTCTCTCTCTCTCTATCTCTTTCTCTCTGTTTCTCCCTCTCTTTCTCATTACTTGTAATTGTGAAACTCAATTGAATTCGACCCAGTTAACAGTTAGCAGGCTGTCTGTCTGGCTCTCAACCGATCTCCTTCACTACTTTTACCCATCATCATCATCATCAACATCATCATCATCATCATAAGCATCATCATCATCGTCATCGGGTAATTACGCCGTGAGTCGCATTGGCATCGCACATCGCACACAAAACGCAGCATAGACAGAAGCGTCGCCTTCTCGTCGTCACTGTCTACTGCGCACTGCACTTTTTTAATTGCTGGCCAAATATTTTTGACAAACACTGTAATCAGATGCCGACAGATGCTCAAGGGGATGCTCGGTACGGTGGAGAAGGGGACGATGCAGACGAGACTCTTCAAAAAAAAAAACAGGACGGCGCCATTAGCCATTTATTTCATCAGATATTTATATGGGGTACAGTCACTTTCTCAGTTCGTCTCTCTCTCTATCTCCCGCTTTCTTGTTCTACTTTTGTGAGAACAGCATAGATTTGAATATCAATAATAAATAAATTTAATATTTATACTCGAAAATTCTTCATAGTTGTCATTTTTATGTCATTTTTAATTTCAAAATAATCTAATAAAAAATCAAATGAAAGTTAAAAATAATAATAATAAACTAAAAATAATAATAACAAAAAAAATAAACAAAATGTAAAAAAATAATATAAAAAATTTAATTAATCAAATTAAAAATAAAATAAAATATAATAAATTTATAATAATAGTAAATAAATAATTAATAAATAAATTTAAAAAAAATAGTTAAACTAAATTAAATGAAAAATAAAATAAAATAAAATAAAATAAAATGAAAAAATATTAAATTAAATTAAAAACAAAACAACAAAACAAATTAAGGCAAAATAGTGCGGTATTAATTTTAAAGCATACCAAAATAATATACCGCAAACATATTAAATAAATTAATGACTACATTTGGCATATTTATATATACATTCAAAATATACCTTAGAGTGCAAAATATACCAGATTGTCAGCCAAAGCAACTAAGACCGAGAAGTAGGCGTGGAAAAATTTTAAACAAACTTGATCTGCCTGCAAACAAAAATGCTGTCAAAAAAATTATACGTCTATCTCTTACAGTCTCTGTGATCTTTGACATTCCTGAAAATTTGTCGAAGTTATTAAAGAAACACTTTTGTATTGGCAAAACCCTACTTACTAGGAGGGTTAGTTGCTTTGACTGACAATCTGGTATATTTTACACTCTATAGTACATCTTGAATGTAGTACCATATAAATATACCAAAAATAAAATTGGTATGTTTTTAGTATTGTTGAGGCATAATAAGTTGGTATATTTTGAGTATTTTTGAGGTATAATAATTTGGTATATTTTAAGAATATTGCCTCGATGTTTTACTTTTACTTAAAATGGGTAACGGGTATCTCACAGTCGATCACACTCTACTGTAGCTTTCTTACTTGTTATAGTAATGTTTTTAAAGTTTTTGTTATTTCGAATTTTTCCATTACATTCCTTGTCTTAATAGTATATCATAGTAATAATCCATTCTTTGTCTTTTCTTAATGAACATTTCTTTCTTTGTGCTAAGCCTTTCTTTTTCTTACTTTCATTTCTTCTATCTGTCTACTCTTTCCCGATATTTAAACATCTCTCACTTTCGCTCTCACGCAGAAGACGCCATCAATTTTCATTATTCACCATATTTCTTAACTAATATTTCCATTATATTTCTAATACTAATTTGCTCTTCTAATTAAATCGATAATTGAAAAGTGATGAGCAATAAGTGCAAACAAATAAACTAATTGCATAGCTCAACAATCAATCAATTTAATTAAATTGATTTGCCTTTAACATTTAATCAGCCAAAGAGCTGAAAAGTCCCTCGAGATGTTCAATCCAGATAGTTAGTTAGTTAGTTAGTTCGAAGCATATTCATTTTCAGGTTTATTTGCGTAGCAGACGAAGAATATTCATGTGAGTATTCATGCCATTCATCGTGATATTCATTTGGTTGTCGACGTCGGCGGTTAAACAGTCTGTCAATCGGATGTTTACCAATCCATTTAAATAGCTGACCAATGTATGCCAACTAATTAGATTCTCTGCAAATGCCACAAGACCACAAAGCGACCCTCAAACACATTCTCCCACTCACTCACTCTCTCTCTCTCTTACTCTCTCTGTCTTGCTCTCGCTGACCTTTGGCTTTAGCCCAGTTAGTCAGAGTTGAGCGCATCTAAGTTCAAAGGTCACGAGGAAAATTTTATTACTGCCCATTTTCCGTTGGCATTCTCCTTGTTATAGCTGCTGCTGCTTCTGCTTCTGTTGCGTTATCAGTCGAGTGTCTGTATTGTTATTACGAGTATGATTTCTATTTGCCTGGACAGGCAATCACTTATCAGAGGTCGCCCAGAGAGTCAGAGAGTGCAGAGAGCGCAGATTCGCAGACACAATCAGGCATCAGACATCAAGTAAATAAATAATCATAATACAGTTCGTATACAGTTTCCTCAGCATCATCAAAACTAACTGCAGGCAAATTGTGGCCACATAAATCATACGACGCGTTGCTCGTCGAGCCAGACATAAAGTGGCAAACAGCGCACCACACACACAAAAGGTCGAGCCAAGAAGAACTACTGAGCAGCATTCAACACAACTCACTGATTACACATAAAGAGTGAAAAAGATCTGCCCCCTAAGTTATCCCACTTTACTCACTTCGCAGTTCTCACACACAACACACGAAAAATTGTGATAAGCCAAAGCGAAATCGGGGTTCGCCCTGGGCTCATTGTCTGGGTGGCTTCTTTCTGTCAGCATAGCATGCGATTTGTTTATGTGATTTCCATATGCCTTCAGTCGACTCACATGCTCTCATCCCAAATATAATATATATTTAAGAGGTACAATGAATATTTGATGAAGCTTGCAAAGTGCGAGACAATGTTATAAAGTTTTGGGCTAAACACTAAATATAAATTGCTCTGCAACACTTTAAGCTCCAATCATATTAAATTGAATTTTCCATTGATAGCTAAGGTAATAATAAAATAATAAATAAAAGTTTTAATACTTCAAAGCGTGGCTGGCATATTAAAATGTGATTTAATGAGTTTACAAATTAATTTATGTTGGCTTTTGTTGTGCTTTGATTGTAACAATATTTGTTTTCTATTGGTTTGTAATTATGTTAAAATTTTATGCAACAAAAAATATAGATATTTTTACTAAATTCTGTCAACAGTTTAAACCACATTGGCATTTGTGATTAATTCGATAAACGCTTTATGCATTTAAATGGTTAATATGATAAGCTGGCTATAAAAAAGTAGAGTATGCAAATAATATTTAAAGGTGAATGCAATTCATATAATTTATTTAAGGAATTAGATTAAAATACTCATTTTTTAAGTTAAACAAATAAAGTCGCATTTACAAATATGATAGAACTATTCATAATTTTACACTTAGAGCATTAAAATGTTTAAAATAATAAACAAAATAAAATGGTCTTTTTAAAAATCTAAATGCAAAAAAGTTCGCTTAATTTAAGATAGCTACTTTAACTTATTTTTATAAAATAAATTAGTTTTATAAATACTTTATTGTAAAAAGAAAATTGTATTCCTTTAAAGCTTCTAAAGAATGCAAATATATTTTTTTAGGTTAACTTTTATTCTTGACTCCATAAAACAAATTAGTGTATATAAACTCTGATATATATTTAGAAGTGATTCTAAGTTATAATCTAAAAAATAATTTAAAAAGAAATTTCGAGTATATATAATTCAGATCAATAATTTTACTTGCTTTAAAATAAAATAGTGTAAGTAATATTAAAAAGGAATTCAATACACTCTTCAAAAGAGAAATAAAAAAAACTTTATTTTTAATGCAAAAATTACATCATTTAATATTATAAGTTACTATTCACAAAGTACAGCGCATCTGATCGTCGTAGTATCACTGTTTTTTGTAAATTGAAATTTTTCAATTATACAGTTTTTAGTTCCATTAATAATAATAATGAACAGCAATAGCAACAACAATAGGCTGGGCAACAAATAGACTTGAACTTAATGGCGCTTGTCGCTTTGTTTTGGGCCTTTCATTCACTAGATTCATTCATTGATTCGCATGTACTCACTTAGACTGTGAGTGTGAGTGTGAGTACGAGTATGAGCATGAGAGTATATATGTATGTATATAGTACATATTATGTATACCACATGTTGTACGAGAGTCAATTTTCCATTAGACTACGAGTATATTTATTCTTGATGTTCATAATTGTTTCAGTTCTTTTGTTCATTGTTGTTTGTTATGGATTGTTGTTGTTGTTGTTGTTGTTGCTGCTGCTGTTGTTGTTGTTTGTGGGTGCTGCTTTCATGTTTACATGAGATGATAAGCCGTCTCGCTCGCACTTTTGCCGTGTAGTATAATCACATCTAAATCTCTCATTCAATTAAATTAATTGCCGCCTTTGTGTTTGTGTGGCATGCGCAAAAACGGCGTATTATTTACATGGCTATCGCCTCCGGGACAGACAGCACCGAAGTCGAAGCCGAAGCCGGACTCCGAGACCGGATGGATACCCAGCAGCAATCTGTCAACGGGGCAGGCACGACTCAATGACTTGGCGCAAACCTAATTGATATTTTGGCAAGGCTACCCAAAAATAGAACAAACATTTGCGAAATGGACGACACACGCCTTCTCAAAACTTGAGGTTGAATGACCTGCCCCACGTTTCGGGTTTGGCGATTTGCAAATTTTGTTTGTATTTGTTTATAGTTCGCCTCTTTTTTTGGCGAGTCGGGAACCTGGCAGGTGATCTATGTGGCTGCAAACTTGATTTATGTGCATGTTTTGAAGCTGGTCCCCCGAATTTTGAATGACCTTTTCGCTCGCTTGTCACATGTGTTGTGAATTATAACTGAGCGAATATTCGAGAGCGCGTGTGGAAAGAGATAGAAAGAGAGAAATGAGGAGGAGGTCCTTTAAATGTCAGTTAGCAAGTAAGAGTTTTTACCAGCCAGTCATTGGCTTTGTGAACCAGATACAAATCTTAATGGTTGCCACAACCAAAGCAAACACACACACACACACACACACGCGCGCACACACACTCGCACACAACAACAGCCTCTTAAGTAATAAAACTTGTAGCAGATTTATATACACGGATTGAACAAATTTATGTGCATGATTATCTAATTCAAAAGAACATTGAGCATGAAGCGTTCGTTGCTCGACTACGACTTGGACTACGTCTCACTTATTATAGTATTTTTTTCATATATGTGTGTGTTTATAGAAATATTAGTTATACTCGCTCAGATCAATGAACCACGGAGACTTGTTCACCTTGTCCAAAAGACTGGACACAATGAATGAGCCTAAGGAATGGTTCAAGAATCCAATTGATATATTTCGAAATAAATATACTCTGACATGACATTAATGCAACAATTCGATATTGAGTTATTAACACGAAATTATGCAAAACACTTATTTTGAAATTAGATTAATTTCACTGTGAGATACACTCTACCAATTTTCATCTTATAATATACCAAAATATACTAAAATATTCCTGAATTTATAATTGGTTTATGGTATGTGCAAGTACATTCATACCAAAATATACTAAAATATACCGAAGACCATATATGGTATATTGATATACTAGTACATAGTAAATATACCATTGATTAATTTCACTGTGAGATACACTCTAAAAAATTTTCAGTAAAATCAAAACAGTGCGGTATTATTTTAAAAATATACCGACTCAATATACTAAATATTTTTACCAAAAAATACTGAAATATATCCCAGGCTATACTTGGTTTATTGTATATGCAACCACATTCATACTGAAAAAATACTAAAATATACCGAATGCTATAATTGGTATATTGATATACTAGTGAATTCTAAATATAACATCCAGTACAAAATTCACCATATTGTCTATTAAAGCAAATAACAACCGGACATTATACTAAAATATATATATATAAAATATACCGATATAATTGGTATATTGATATAGTAGTTCATTCTAAATATATCACTAAGTACAAAATATACCGAACCGTCTGCCAAAGCAACTTAGACCCGACATCATTTAATTTAACTTTCCATTAAAGTGAACCTATTGCCTAATAAATGATATGCATAATAAATCAACTGACTCAAAAAAAAAATCATAGGTTTAAGATTACTTATAAATATTTCTAACTTTACTTAATATTGTGTTAACCGTATTTAATTAAAATGTAATTTTTACGAATTTTTTAAATAAATGTTGAAAAGTTATTATTAGTTTGAATTGACATTTAATTTTTTTCGAATTTACTTAAATTATCTACAAAAACTAATCAAAAATATGACAATTTCTAGTGATTTATTATTTTGCGAAATATTCATGAAACATTAAAAATGATCAACAGTTTAAATTGCCTTTTAAATATTATTAAATTGATTTCAATTTCTGACAAGCTTTTAATTTAAATGTATATAAAACATAACTTATTACTAATATAGCAAAAATCTACTGATTTATTATTTGATCATATCTTTTTGCTTTTAAATCAAAATTAAAAATTATCACGAGTTTAAATTGCCTTTTTAAATAATTTCAAATTTACCTGAATTTGTGTCAAGCGCAACTATTAAATCGAATTAAATCGCCGACAATTTGAAAATAAATTAAATGTAGATAATTGATTAGCTTGTTGGCCAATTCGCTTTGCTCAATTTCAATATCAAATTAATGGATTAACTATATGTATAAGTTAAAATAATATTTTTGCCTTTACTTATTTATGCCAACTCATTTATCTGCTGCAATTGCATTGAGCATCGACACGTCGATTTGTTTGCTTCTGGTTTCAGTTTACAGTTGCAGGTTTAAACAATTTTAACATTGCCTTACAGCAATTAGTAGCTCAAATATAATGCACGTTGAATAATCGAAAAAGCGCAAATACCATTAATTAAATCACCAAATTTTGGCAGCACAAACAGACAGCAAACGGGACCACAGAGAGCTGATGTTGTTGCTACCAAAGCCTTGCGGCAATTCCGTTGAGTAGTCATAACTTTAATTAATATTTGGCCAAATCATTTTTAGAGGAGTCAGGAAGTTGATATAATTAGCTGGTGCCAACGTAGAAATATCTGACAAACCAATAAAACGAGAGTAAACAATGTTTTATGAATACTCTGGAAATTGACGGGAAAAATTATGTTAGTACAAATGGGGTAGGATAGGCTTAAGTGTAATTTAAATTGAGTAACCATAAAGTACTATATATAATAGTTAACATTTTTGGAAAAATTTAAATTATACACGCTTTACTAATAGTTAAAGATTCAAGTTGTTTGTGAACTAAATAAGGAAAATAAATATGCAATATGCATCGAGTCAACAAAGTTTATATAATTGTCTTTAAGGGTTCACAAATTTGTAGGTTTTATTAAGTATGGATTAGCTCAAGAAATGAATAGGAAGTATAAGTAAGTAAATATATAAATATGAAAGATTAGACTAAACAAGTAAGAAAGCTACAGTTGAGTGTGCTCGACTTTGAGATACCCATTTGAATATTATAAATAAAATATCCCTAAAATATTACAATTTACAGAAGGTCATATTTAGTTGATACCCATTTTGAATAATTTAAATAAAATACCGCAAAAATACTAAAATATAACGAAGGCATATCAAAGTACTCCACTCAAGGTGAAAATATACCAAATTTTTAGTCGAATCAGCTAAGAGTTAAAACTTTAGCCAATAGCATATAGCAAAGGGTTTTTCCACTGATATTTTTTATTAATTTTATATACCACAAAATTTAGCAAGATTTATTAGTCAAAGATATAGAAAATCTAATTTATTGGAATGATATATTAGATAAAAAAAAAACATTAATTAGATAAGTTCTTGTATTTTATTGAAGATTTTCTGATATGAAATAAAAATTGGATAAACTCATAAATCTTTATAATTATTCAAGTTTTTTAAAGTCAATAATTTAAGATATATTGGTATTAAAAATAGCACAAATTGAAAGGATTTCTTTTTACCGGATAAGAACAATGAATGTTACCAATCCAACATAATTTCCACGGCATCTTTTAGTCGCGTATTAACAGCTATCAATGTTGCTATCATATTTGCTTTCAATTCTTTTGTGACTTTAAAGCATAAAATTACGTGTTGGCGAGCGAATCAAGCGTGGTAAAGTTCACGCCAAGGCAAATGGCATTTTGCAGCCAGGATCCATGGCACGCCTCCCACGCAGCCACGCAACTTGTGGCACAAGGCAACATGAGGCAACAGAAGGCAGCAGAAGGCAGCAGGCAGCCCACGCAGGATAAGCCAGTTAAACAGCCCACGGCAGCTGGTTGATGGCAGATGGCAGCTATGGCAGCTATATAGCCGACGCCGACGCCGACTCCTTGTGGCTTCTCAAATCTCCAAAGCTAAAGCTGCCGCTGCTGCTGCTGCTGATGACGTGGGTTTGCACTCAGTGGGTAGATAAAAATAGAACCACACAAGGAGAGACAGAGAGCGAGAACTGTGTAATCAGCAAAGCCTCTGACTCTGTGGGCGTGGCACTGATAACAGTCTCGCAGTGCTCGCTGCTTATTATTGCTGCTCGTTGTTCGACATGCAAAATGATTGAGAATCCATCAAAATCCATTCCCAGCAGCTGTGCCAGGACTATGCAAATAAGTTGCCATTTAAATGTTGGCTGCTGCAGCGTCCTCCTTCTTTCTCTTCTCTACTCCCCCTTCCTTCTACTTCCTCCTTCCTCCTTGCTGCTTCTCCCTTTCTCTCTTCCTTACACTTGTCGCGCATTATTGCTCGACTTGACATTGATGTATCTGGTGACAAACTGTTGCGGTTTATTATCGTTCGACTCGGAAAAGAAGGCAGAGAAATGGAGGGAGGCTAAAAGAGAGTGGGAGTGTTGTAGTCACGTAGTTGGTGAACATGTCACAGCTGCAAGGATAACGCGCACACAGTTAGACAATCGATAAATCATGCTAATTGTTTCGCCAGATAATGCAGCAGGCTCTCAAGGATAAAGTCAGCTGCTGCTGCTGCTTTGACTGCTTTGACTGACACATTAAATGATAATTCATTTCATAATTAATTTAATTGCTTGTGTTGTCGCACTCGCGTAATGGACGCCACGTTCCTCTAAATATACTCCAGTTGAATGACCCAAGTAAAAAAAAAACCGCTCCCATCCTCCTAAGCACACTTTCCTCCCTCTAACTCCCTCTTGACTTCCCTTCCTCGCAATTCGCAAATTTGAATTTTTTGCATGTGTGTTTTGTTTTTTTGGGGGGCCTGTTGATCTATGTGGCCGGCGTGTTAATTTACGATCAGGTTCTCTGAGTGTCACTAACCCGATTTCATCTGGCATTCGCCTGTGGTCTCCACGCACGTGTTTCGAATTGTGAGAGATAACCAAATGTCAATAGAATGCAAGCAAAACGCTTCACAAAGCAACAAGCTCCAACAAACACACGACACAACACCGAACCCCGAACACAAACAAAAAAAAAAGTGCAAAAGTGACTTATGAAGATCGTTATGATAATAATCTCTCCATTTTTTGAGCATAACTCTTGCTTTTCGCAACTAATTGCCGCAATTTGTCAACTAAATTCTGTAATGGAGTTGCGAGTACTCACTTAGTATTTGCTTTATCCCCCCTCACCACCTCCCCATGTAGAGTTCACAATTAATGTCTTGGAAGGTTATTGCACTGCAGTTAAAAGAGAAAGTTGCTGACATTGACAGCGTCTATGGTTTTTGATACGATAGAATTGCAAATTATTTATGTTTTGTCTAGCTATTCTGAAAGCTTCAGCCACATCAAATGGAAAATAAAAACAGAAATAACTTTGGAATTAATAGTGTTATATGATATGAGAATATTCATTATTTAAATCCCAAAATATATATTTACAAGTATATAAAATAGCTCCATTTAAAAATACTCTATGTTTCCAAAAATTGTTGTTCTTTTTATGTTAACTTATCTATTGTCTATGTATTCTGAATTTTTATACCCGCTACCCATAGGGTAGAAGGGTATTATAACTTTGTGCCGGCAGGAAATGTATGTAACAGGCAGAAGGAGTCATCTCCGACCCTATAAAGTATATATATTCTTGATCAGCGTCAACAGCCGAGACGATATAGCCATGTCCGTCTGTCCGTCTGTGTGTCTGTGTGTCTGTCCGTATGAAACACTGGATCTCAGAGACTATAAGAGATAGAGCTATAATTTTTGACAGCATTTGTTATGTTTGCACGCAGATCAAGTTTCTTTCAAATTTTTGCCACGCCCACTTCCGCCCCCGCAAATCAAAAAAAATCGAATAACAAGCCTAATTTTAAAGCTAGAGTTGCGAATTTTGGTGTATACAATAATTACTATAGTAGTTATGATTCCTGATTCCTGAATTTGGTTACGATCAGATAAAAATTGTGGAAGTTATTAAAGAAATACTTTTGTATGGGCAAAAGCGCCTACTTACTATGGGTCTGAGTTGCTTTGGCCGACAATCTGGTATATTGTGCTGTCTATGGTATATTTTGAATGGTGTGCTGTATCGATATACCAAACATACCATTTGGTATATTTTTAGTATTTTTGCAATATATTCGGTATATTTTGAAAATGATACCGCAATATTTTGCCTTTATTAAAAATGGGTAGCGGGTATCTCACAGTCGAGCACACTCGACTGTAGCTTTCTTACTTGTTCAGTATGAATTTGGATATCAACAACATCATTTGAAGTAATTTTATAATATATTATTGAATCGTTGAATATTCAACCAAGAAATCTTCTTTGTATCTTTAATTCTTGAAAAGATTGAAAATGTGTAATTCTTCCATAAAATTAAATATGCCATTTTTTAAATTAATTTATTTGTTAACAAAGCGGTCTGAAATTTTCAGTATGAACAAATGAAAATATGAAAACAGATGATCTATTTATTCAATATATTTCGAAGTTTATTAGTTTGTATTAATTTGTTTCTTAAATATTTTTATATATGACCTATTACTTTTGTGTTCGAAACTTTCAGAATTATCCAATGAAAAATGTTTATACTGGTAGCTGTATTATATTCACAATAAAATCTATATATTTTTCAATTATCTGAAATCTTTTAAGAACTTGTTTATGTTGAATTTACGTCTTACGTCTTAAAATGATCAAACGAAAACTGTCAACTGAAAATATGTCGATTTAAAAATACAGAATTGCGTTTTAAAGAAAATGTCGGCACTATTTATCATGTCTAAATTTAAGCTAAATCGCCTTGAAACTGATTTCCATTTATTTACATTATTTCTTTAACTTTATATTCAACAATTTCGATTTATTTTTTAAATTCTATATTTCTTTTAATATTATGTTTTTTGGATATTTACAACTCATATTTATATGAAATTCGGTGTGAGAAATAATCTTACCAAATTAGAAATATTATTTTAAAACATATTTGTATAAAACTGTATTAGAAATTAAATTTTTACTATTACAATATCACAGGGAATAGCTTCGAAACTAACGATGGAATACATTTTTATATTTTGATAATATAGGATTTCATATTTTTTATGTTTTGTCTAGGTTTTCTAAAACTTTCAGCTATTAAATGAAAAATGTCAGAATGAATATTCTAATATTAATAGTCTAATATGATATAGAATACTCATTATTTATTTCAGAATCAAAAAATCCATTTATCAAATATGCCCATTTAAAAATACTCTGCCTTCGAACTTTAATTTCGATTGTATTCCCTGTGATATTGCTCATTTGTTTAGCCTCTGTTAAAATGCGAACTATTCTCCCCAAACTTGGAGAACAATTGAATAATCAATGGCACTCGATTTCAGCTATTCGCCGTTGCAGTGGCAATAAACAAAGCACTTGTATTGCGAATAGTGAATAGCGAATAGCGAATAGCTGTGGCCAAATGATTAACGATGGAGCACCACAAAGCTAAACACGGGCAATCAATAAGCTTTATCAAGTTTCGGGGGCAGCGTCCAACTACCGAGTATGATCAGCTGCAATTTGTTGCGAATGTTTTTATCGAAACCGAATGCTTTGCTCCTCCAAAAACTGGACGACAACGATTCACATAAATTTTCATTAGTTTTTGCCCACACTAAAGGGGGGGGGGGGGGGGGAAGATAAAAGTGTGGAGTATATACGCAATGCCATTTGGAAGTGATGGGGTTAAGTGGAGCTCTGCCACAGCCTTTCCCACCCACACACCGCATTTTCCCTGTCCCCTCCCGGTCCCATGTTACGATTTCCATTGAGCGAAGCCATGACACTCGCTTGTGCAGTGCATCGAATACATAGTCGAGAATATATATGCCAATGGCCTGCTCTATATAGTGTATATAAAGCGTAGAGTACGCTATGGATTTTATATACTAAATGTAGTATATAGTATATACACATTTTTCCCGGCTCTGTACAGTCGCTTCCACTTCCAGTTGCAGTTGTGTGCGCCACGTTCCATTTACGAGTCGAAACGAGCAAACTGTCCATTACTCCCCCTCTCTCTCTCCCTCTCTATCTCACACTCATTCTCCCTCTCCCTCTCTCCCCGTTTGAAGCTGTGTATCTGGCAGTTAACCTACGAGCTGAGCTACAATGGCATAAACATCTCGTAGCTACATTGTTGCAATAAAATATTTACAAGATACATTTGCTTTGTTCCATACCAAGTTCTTGCCACACTGCCACACGGCATCTGTGGCAACAAAAGTTACATTTGCTGCCACTGCTGCTGCTTGGCTATGTTATGAAAATGCCGCACGTTCCTACAATTTCACAACTCTCCTTTCCCTTCCTCCCTTACTTTCCCCCCTCAACCATCTTCACTTCGCTTGTTCTTTGGTTTTTTTGTGCTTATCCTGTTGCTGGTTAACGCAGACTGCGAAAAGTATCTCTCTCGGTTTCTAATGGATGCTTCGCAAATTTTTGTTCTTTCAAATTCATTTTTTTCATAATTTAGCTAATGAATTTGCATTCCTCAGTCTAATCTCACTCATCAAATGCCTAAGTAATGCATAACAATTTATTTGAAGAATAAAACATTGAAATTTTTTATTTTTGTATCTTCTAAGGAAATAACTAATTTGTGAAAAACTTTATATTTCACTTCGTCAACAACGGATATTCGTTTCGAACTTCTTGAAAAATATAAAGTTTTCAAATTTATATAAGAAAACTTAACATACTGTACAATAAAATACTATAAATACTATATTATTGTACAATAAAATACTATAATATACTATAAAATACTTTAAATACTATATTATTGTACTATAAATACAGCAAATGTTATAAATAAATACTCTTAGTACTATAAATAATCTAAATAAATACTATAAAATACTATGTATACAATAAATACTGTGAATACTAAAAACATATACAATATATATATACAATTATATAAAATACTAATAAATACTACACTATATACCATAAATACTATACTATAAATACTATATTACAATAAAATACTATAAAATTCTATAAAATACTTTAAATACTGCAAACTACTATATTTTACTACATTTTTATATAAATTGAAGCTGAAGTAGAAAAAAATACTGAGCCCTAACTTATTTAAGTACATAAGTATCTGCAATCTATAAACTAAGCAGAAATGGATATTCAAGAAATGATAATTATCTATATAAAACAATAAAATGATATTTATCTATATAAACCTATATTAATTTCTGAATCATATGCATATAAACAAGTATCTTATTTCTGGATATGTTAAACTTGTAGTAGAATCCCGATTATTTATTAAGCATATGCAATAGATAAAAGTAAGAATAAAAATGTTTAAGAAATCGTAATAAAAATGTCTTTAATTTATATTTATTTAACTTTTAAAGTTAATTTTAAGCTTCAACTTCAGTTTTTACAAGTAATTATTATTATTAATTTAAATAAATATAAAATCCTTTATATAATAAGGCTGCAAATTAATATAATTAATATAAAGTAATTATTATTATTAATTTAAAAAAATATAAAATCCTGGATTTAATAAGGCTGCAAATTCAAAACCTCATATAAAACTGCTTAAGGAAATATATTTTACAAAATCCTTAATTTCTTTTCTTTTTTATGTTAATGTTAAAAGTTGCAGTATCAAAATGAAGTCCAAACTTACGAATTAAATTGATTTCACATTACATATTTAAATTTCTGCAATATATAAACTGAGTATCATTTCGTATTATTTAAAATTTTAGCATCAAATCAAAGCTATAAACTAGAAAGAAAATTAATATTCATATTAGTTATAACATACTTAATAGGAATAGAGAACCAAAGAAGTTTGTAACTGAGTCATAAATAGTTTGCTGACTTGATTCATAAACATTCTTTCACCCAGAAAATAATACAAATTCCCAATAAAGAAACCACTTAAAGTGCCAGATGTACAAAACGAAATGATTGCCATCGCTTTGCTGTATGACTGCGACAATTATTTATGAATCAGGAAATGTTTTAAATACATCAGATTTGTTCAACTAGAAGTTAAGGCGTTTTAGCCAGATTTGCAGCCAAAGTAAGTAACAAATTGTGTGTTTTAGCAGCTTTAATGAATCATTTGTATGCATGTGTGTGTGTGTGTGTGTGTGTAGGCAACTTGATGAATTTCTATTCAGTTTGTAGCGCCAAAGAAACGTAAACTTTGTTAACTTTTTACTCGCTTGCAATCTTGGGCCACACATCAAGCCATAACTCGGCTTAGTTGGCTTATCTGCCAACCCCTTTCTCCTCCCACTTTTTCTCCCTCTCTCCCACTCTCTCTTTCGTCTCGCTCTTCAATTACAATTCTCGCTCAGCTCAGTTGAGTTGAGCTCAGCATCATTCAATGTAAAATTCATTTACGTTGTGTCCTGTTTCAGTTTTACGTTACGCTACGCGTTCTATATACGTCTTATGTAATCACTGTCTGACTGTGTGAGTGTGTGTGTGTGTTGCAGCTGTGTGTGTGTGTGTTTGTATATGTGCATCTGCCATTTACCGTCATCGTCCATTTACGAGCGCCAGTGACGTAACACACGACGCCGAGTGACGAATGTTTATCCTCGTTGCACTCCCTTTCCCCTCTCCCCGCTTTCGCCTCTAGCCTGCCCACGCCCACTCATGACCCTCGCCCACGTAGCGTAAATCTTCGTGCTGACGCTTCGTGAACGTAGTAACCTATATACGAATCGTCGTCACAAGCCGAACACATGATTTACACCCACGTTTATCACTCTCTCTCTTTCTTTCTCGCTCTCGGTCTCGCTCTATATACACGACCGCTCCCCCGCCCCCCTTTTCTGTGGGCTTTGGCCTGTTGCAGCCGTCGTCGGTCGTGGATTTTTCCATAAACTATGACGTCACAATGAGCGATTGGCGAGCGAGACACGCGTCTGCAGCTGTTGGTTTTGCGTTATTACGTATACGCCGTGTATACTACGAGAGCGTGAGCAAGAGCGAGAGAGCGTTCGTAATGAGCGTGTCTAGGTCTAGGCGACGCTTGGGCGTCATCGGCAATTGGACGCGGCTGTAAAGTGTAACCAATTTGGCCAAAACACGTGTCAACCATCAAAGCAGCAGCAAGTCAAGAGTCAAGCCACCTTTTGGTCATGGCCCATTTAACATCGTCTACGTCTACGTCTAAACTGTCGTCACCAACACTCGCATTACACGTTGCCAAAGATCAAATGCAACTCGAATCACTTCTCACATCACTTCCATTGATCAACGCAAAAAAGGGGGAAACCGGGTTAATAGGACACTGCAAGAGAAAATGCCATCAAACTGGAAAGGCGACGTATACTTAATATGTACATACGTATACTTGATATGCCGGAGTGTAGGTCATGTCATTGGTACAGTTGCGACAACGACAGCCTGTAGCTCGCCTGACATTTCACTGTGTCAAATGTGCACAACCAACAAAAAAAAAATAGGGGAAAAAAAAGCGACACAGAAAAATGACTAAAAACAACAGCACATAAAACGGGGCGATTGAAATGATAGACGACAGGAATGCTGTGGGAGCCAGGCATGAAAGGGCGCAAAATAACAGAAGAATGTGGAAGCCAAGAGCGAGAGAGAGAGATACATAGAAAAAGAGAGAGTTAGGGGGACAACATGAAAAGGAAGCGTTGCTAACAACAAAAGGCTTATAAATCGAGTAGGCGAAAAGAAAAATGTGCCACATAGTTCAATTTATTTCAATATATTTATAACAGGCCTGTTTTCTATTAGGGTAATAATATTTAAAAATGAAATTTAAATAAAGCAATTTGTAATATATATGTATGTATAAGCCAAGAAAAACTATATTTGTTGAATGTATTTATACATACATATGTATATACTAATAACTTGATTGTTTTCTTAGGGTGACTTTAATTTAAATTTAAGCAAATAATTGCAATATATGTTTTGTATACGTTGTGATAATCAAAAGGCTTAATAAATATGTTTTAGTTCATTAAATAGTAATAATAGATATTGGCATATAATTTTGTTCATTTCTTTTTTTATTTTATCACACTTTCAATTAACATTCAATCATTTATTTATTTATAATATCAAATTTACTATTAAATACTAAATTTAATTTACAGAAAAGCGAGTGCTGGTTGCTGAGGACTTCGACTTAACATTCAATTAAAATCCTATATTTTAACATACCAATTTTAATTTAAAAATATATTTATGTAATTCTGATACTTTCTATAAATTACTATTTTCATTTTTAAAATCCTAAATAACAAAATTTACTTGACTCTATTTGAATATTCTTTTCAGAATATATATGAATGTTATTTAACATATTATGAGAACTAGTATCATACATCACATTGGAGATATGTATAACTTTTTCTATAATGCTCAACTGATTTAAATTAAATATTTTAAATAGTGAGTTCAAACTCAAAATAACGATATGATGTTCTCTTTCTACATATTAAATTTTGTTTATTAATAAGTGTGACGACTTCTAACAAATGGCATTTAACAAAAATATTTGACGATCGATAGACAATATTGACAATATTGACAAATATTGATAGTAAAATATTTGTGATAATTGCAATGTCATTGTTTGTTGGACTTTACTTCTGATTGTGATATTTTATTAAATAAATTTGAAAAGTTGATTTAATAATATTAATGATCAAAATGAAATTCCTTCCAACAATATCTTCTTTCGATAGTAAATTTCTTGTTCATCATTGACTATCGCTAGTAGATTTTTAGAGTTACAAGTTTACTATCGATAACAGAAGTATTTGAATTGTGATTATTTACTGGACATATTAATTATAATATGATTTAATTTAATTAAAAGTCAAATTGAAATTCCTTCCAACTATATCTCCTTTCGATAGTAAATTTATTGTTCATAGCAGATATTTAGAGTTAAAAATTTACTATCGATAACAGACGTATTTAAATTGTGATTATTTATTTGACTTATTAATTATAATATGATTTAATGTAATTAGTTTAAAGGGTAAATTTGATCATTCCAATTAGAAATAATGTCGATAGTAAATTGCTCTTATTTCTCAAACTCATGCTCTCGTTGGCATTCTACGATCACAGTGAATCATTCTTTGTACTCGAGTTATTATGCGATTGCAATTAGAGTTAATTGGAGAGCAAGCATAAGATTGCAGCAGCTTGTAATTATTGCCAGCATTAAGTACTCGGAATATATATGCATAATTATTCATAAGGGAAAAACAGCTGTTTCACAAAGACGCTGCGAATTGATTCGTATTCTAAATTTCTTTTCTTCGTTTGCAAAGTGTTGTTGAATAGATTCGCGTTTGCGATGGTATTCAATTTGATTTGCATATTCTCGAGTGTTGCATTCATTACGGGGAGAGAGAGAAAGAATGAGAAAGAGAGAGAGAGATAGGGATAGAGAGAGAGATGAAGGATGAAATGTAGAAAGGAATAGAGAGATAGAGAGGAAGAGAAAGCGAAAATGTCGCCAGCATGATGAGGCAAGTGACAAGTGGCAATAGCAAGTGGCATGCGGCATGTGGCAAGTTGGGTGGTGCAATGTGTTGCACCCTCAAGTCCAAAGTCCATTCAGTCAGCTGCCTACGCAGGCCTAGACCAAGAACTGTTGCACTTGGTTGGCTGTCGTTGTTGCTTCTACTTCTGCCGCTGCTTCTGCCTCTGCTGCCATTATTAGCACTTTCCGCTATCGCTGCTGCTGCTTCAGCTTTTGCTGCTGCTGTCGTCAGCGTCAGCGTTGAAAAGTACATATTTAAGCGACGCTTGCAGCGCGTTTGCCGCTCAGTCGGTCAGCGGCAGTTTGCATTTCCATAGCTCTTGAACTTGACAACAAAACACAGAACTCAATAAACAAAACAGAATATAAACAATCAGAGTGCAACAACAACTCGCGTGTGTTTTGAATTTTTTAGCAGTTTGTTGTGAGAACATTTTTCGAAAAAAAAGTGAAATTCGCGCCATTTTCAAGGACAGACGGAGTCGCAAGTTTTTCCCGGATCCGGATATGAAAAAGGTGATTCCTCCGAAAACATTCTAGATAGAGCTTAGGCTGCAAATGTCAGCGTGGCAAAGGTCAAAGTTGCAACAACAACAAAAAAGAAAAGCCGCAGCCAAAACAAAGCCAAACACACACACACACACAACACCTGTGCTATCTCCGCCTACACACTCATCTACATCAAACACAAACAAACCCCTCAACCGCCTCTCGCCTCGCCTCTCCACCCTCCCCCTTTGCCTATCGCTTTTTTAAAAGGTCATGTGGCACAATGTCGTCGTCGTCGTCGTTGCCTCGTCGTTATTCTTGTTGTTGCTGCGCAGCTGCAACAAAAAAGCAGCGAAAGAACTAGAGAAAAAACCCAACAAAGTGTCGCCTCCCCAACCTCCCCACGCAATCCCCTCCCCTCTTACCACCCCTCTTCAGCCCCCTTTTGGTGGCAAAGACGGTCAAACATTTTTGCTGCGACGCAATTGGAAAACATATTCATGCAATCATCAATTGCGCTTTAAGAAAATGCTCGTAAATGGATGAAAGCGCCAGCTAGCAAAAAAAAAAGGGTAAACAATGCAGCGAAAGTGCACCCAGAGATACCCTGTAAAATTGAAAACGTGTAGGGAAAAACCAACTCATATTGAAGCCAGCAATAGTTAAATAGCTGATTGCAATATAAACTAAACTAACTTAATAATAAACTAACTTCAACTTGAGTAATAATTAAATACAAAAATAAATGTAAAAAGAAAATAAAACTTTTATTTGAAAAATTTTATGTGGAGTTATATGTGGCTATAGATTTTTTAGTCTAGATTTAACTTATATCTTTTATATCTAGTTTTGAAAATTGAAAATTCAAAACAAAAGATTTTTGAAAAATATTCAATTTTAATTATTTTGTTTATTTTTTTTTTTATTTGATAATTTCAACATTTTCAATCTTAAATACCAAAAACTACTCAAAAATATCTTTATTCTTTTATAAATTATTTTTTTATCAGAATTTTAATTTTTCCTAAACAACAAAAATTTTTCAACAACAAAAATTTGTATGAAAAAGTTTAAGAATTTCTTAATGTAATTTTGGACACATAAATACACCTCAATAAAAATCTTTAAATTATTTTTTATTCACAATTCACTCAAAAATCCATTTTTAATTTTTTTTTTTATAATTTCAATCTTTATCACCAAAAACTACTCAAATAACCTTTAAAAACTTTTAAAAATTAATTTTTTATTAGAACTTTAATGTTCCTTAATGTTACAAATTCAACTTCTTCTTATCATAATTTTGAACAGACTAATACAACTTAGTAAAAAATATTTCCATAATTTAAAAAAATTAGTATTTTCAAACATATTTTTGAATTAAAAAAAATAATTCTTTATTGCTTAAATAAAACAAAAAAAAATTGTTCTTAATTAGAATATTATATTTCGCTCATTTTTTGTACTTAAATATTATATAAGAATTTTAACATTTTTATTATATTTTATTTTAAATTGAATTTGCATAATGAACATTTACAGGGTATTTGAAGCCAGTATATTTGCATTGACGTTGCACCCCAATAGCTGTCGCTCTTAATTAAAAACGCATTTCCAATGTTAAGTTTAATTGCAATTCGCCGAGATTTAATTAAGAATGAGCTCGTAAATGTTAATTATTGTTTCTCTATTTGCTATTTGTTATTTGCTATGCCTGAAGAAATTGCGCATAATGCCACTGGTGAAAATCCTGTAGAGAAGGGGGGCGAAGAGAGTTTTCAGCTGTCCAAAACTATCCATAACTTGGCTGTGTTTTTTGTAGTTTATGGAGTTGCAGTTGGAAATACTTTTAGTTTATAATAATGTTGTAAACAAATTTACGTTTGCATTTGGCACTTGGCACGCTAATTGGAAAATCTACAGTCAAGAGAGAGCGAGAGAGAGGTGTGAATGTGGGTAGTGAAAGGGTGCAGGAAGTGGTGTGTAAAGTTTGTCCGACAATTTGCCATGGCAGTTGCAGGTTCGCTGCTGTGGCGCCTCTGTCAATTATTTATTGTGCACATATCGTCATATCGTACAATATCTCATGCAACGCCCACTGAAAGAGTTTTTTTATACCCACTAGCCATAGGGTGGAAGGGTATTATAACTTTCTGTCCGTCTGTCTGTCTGTCTGTCTGTATGAAGCACTGGATCTGAGAGACTATAAGAGATAGAGCAACAATTTTTTTCTGCAGTATTTATTATGTTTGTACGCAGATCAAGTTGGTTTAAAATTTTTGACACGCCCACTTCCGCCCTCGCAAATCAATAAAAATTGAATAACAAGCGTCATTTTAAAGCTAGAGTCGCAAATTTTGTTACATACAATTATAACTATAGTAATTGTGATTCCTGAAAATTTGATAGCGATCAGATAAAAATTGCCGAAGTTATTAAAGAAATACTTTTGTATGGCCAAAAACCCCTACTTTCTAGAAGTCTTAGTTGCTTTGGCTAAGAATCTAGTATATTGTGCACTCTATGGTATATTTTGAATGTGGCACTATATCGATATACCAAATATACCATTTGTAATATTTTTAGTATTTTTGTAGTATATTATTTTGGTATATTTCGAGAATTATATGGCAATATTTTTATCTTCTTAAAAATGGGTAGCAGGTATCCCACAGTCGAGCACACTCGAATGTAGTTTTCTTACTTGTTTCTATTACGATTTCTTCTTTTTTTCTGATTGCATGAACTCCGTTTGTAATGCTCCCCGTTGGGTTCGTTTCGCGTTTTGCGTTTAGAATTTATTAATACTTTACCGTTGTACTTGATTTTTTAATTGACCGTCGCGAATTCGCTTGGCGCCAATTTCATTTTCACGCCGCCTGGCGCCAAAAACTCATTCGAAATTCGAACCCTCTTTGGGAATGGGTTACGCTTTGTTTATGGCCCTATCCTAGGAGTATGTGGTCTCTCTCTCTCTCTGAGTGTGTGTGTGTGTGAAAACTCGAATGTGGGTGTTAATTTGATTATGTTTTTCACTTTGATTGTTTTTTCACAGCAGCAGCAGCGAACACAGGCGCTCATAAACAACTATTTGCTGGCATATTAATGCCTTTCGTTCTCTCATTTTTTTCCTTACTATATATTTACTCCGAAACACTTTCCGTTATGCTAGCAATGCGATACTTGCTGTGTTTTACAACTGCAGTTTGAGTTTTGAATGCTGCAAATTTCTTCGGCATCGCTGCAGCAAAAGTTGAGTTATGAACAGGTTAATGTAGTAATTCTGGAAGTCAGGTAGTTTGGTGTTTTACTTTTATTGTTCTGTGTGAAATGTTTGACGATTGCTTAAGTTGCAGTCGAGTATTACTTAATTTTCAAAATATTTCTTAAATTACAAAAATAAAAAGGAAAATGCCAAAATTTATTTCGTGAAAAGTATGAGAAAAGACAATCTTAACATTTTTCTTTACCATAAATGCTATACTCATTTATTTTTTCTGTCTCTTGACTTGTTTTAAATTACAATTACTAAAGAAAGTTTATTTCTTTACAAACATAATTTATAAAAATGCATCTAAAATTTTACAATAATTTTGCTTCACTGAAAAATTCCCTAAGACCATATTCTAGTAACTTCAGTTTGGAAAATGTTATGAAAAACAAATTATCCCAAAATTTTACTGTTCACTTCTAGAAACAATACAAAGGTCTTTCTTTTTACGGATACTTATTGAAGATAGATTTCGCTTAGTATAATATAACATTCTTCATGCAATGTTAACTCCACTGTTTGTAGTGCTGAAATTGGTCAAATTTATTAATATCGAATATAATTTTATTAGAATACTTTTTGTTTTTAGTATTATAACATTTTTTGTATATATATATATATATATATATATATATATATATATATATATATATATATACTGTGATCTTTTCAGTATTATCAAATTACTGAAACTGATCTACAAATATCAAAGATAACTAACTCTAACATGTAATGATATTTTAGAAGAATTTCAGTAGTGCCCAAATACTGAAATACATCACAAATAATTCTAACATATAAGAATAGAGTAACTTTGTATTAATTCTTTATACATTCTTCATATAATCCTTTTCAGTAGCGCTAAAAATAACTAAAAAAAACAAAAAGCTAATATTTTTTCATAAAATTATATTACATTCTGCTCCCACTTTTCCGTACTTTTAAAGAATTCAAACTTATCTATATCAAAGATTACTTTATTAACTATAAGTTCTACAGATTTTAAAGCAATCTCTTTCATAATACTTTAGTTAAGATTAGCAACATCTATATCAATGATTACACGATTTACTACAAATTTCATAACGATCTCTTTAATAAAACTTCAGTTACTATTAAGTTTGTAAAGAGGCAACTACACTCAACACTCTGTGAATGAACTGTGACCCCGTCAACTGTGAAATACGATATGATGAAAGAATGATCTTCCGCATAGAGAGGAATGCAGAGGAATGCGTTGGCCCCTAAGGCTGAAATGAATATTCAGGGGCCGCGCTGATAACTGATCATTAAACAAAATGAACATTTTGTCGCTTTCACTGGCCAAATTGTAAAACTGGCAATCATAATTAACAAACGCTTTAACGTTTATTTTTTTTGTGAGTTTGCCTTGGGATTACTTTGCTCATTTGTAGAGACTAAAGAGTGGAGACTGGAGTGTGGAGAGTGGACAGTGGAGAGTGGAGACCACGCCAGGGTCGAGCTATAGTTTTTTTCCTGCGCTCTGGGCTCTTTATTAATGGGCTAACTTAGTGACAACTAAATGAGTGTTGCTTCAATTTAGTCATAAAAATCGAATGCGAATACAAATACGAATACTAAAATATATTCGTAACCGGTTACCATGAAAGAGAGAGACAAAGATTGGTGAGGGGAAGCCCCGAGGCGGCCAATTAAACGGAACAGGTGAACAAAGTGATCAGCGATATATGCGAGAGATGAGATCTCTATAGACCAGAGAGAGAGAGAGAGAAGAAGGTGTTACGGAGGTCTAAAACAAACCCAAAACGCTGTTCAAATATGCGACGTTCATTTATCAACTTTGAAATTCGCGCTAATGATTCGGAGAATGCGTGAGCTAAAAACTCTTCGATTTTTGAGAAATTGTTGTTTTATGCTAAGCAACGATAACAACAACAACAACAATAATCATAACAATATTATTTTTGTTTTCGGGGTCCCCAAACAAGTGGCTCGAAGAAGTCTCTCTTGACTTTGGTTTCGCCCGATTTTTATGCAAATCTCAAAAGCGAGTCGTATTTATTTTTATTTGTATTTCTATTAAATTTTCAGCTTTTGGTCCAGGCGACATTGTGTCTCGTCTTGTTGCCCATTAAAAATGCTAATTTCCAAAATATTTTGTGCCAAACCACCAAAAACAACAACAACAAAAACTACACCTTTTTTTTGGTTTTTTTTTTTTTTGTTTGCTCATTAACAAATGAATTAGCCAAAAAATGCTAACAGCAAAAATCGATAAACAACAACAAAATGAAATCTACCAAAAATACGAAAAATAAAATATATTTTTTCGTACATTTATTGAGAAAAACTCGAACGCAGACAACTTAAAAATTAGTGAGAAACCAAATAAAATAAAATCAAAAACCTATAAAAAAAAAAAACGAAATAAATAAATTTCAACTAAATTTAAATAAAGTTGCAAATTGATTTGATTGTTTCGAACCATAAAATTTAGGCATAAATATTGCCGCAACTTTTTTTTTGTAGTTTTTTTTCGGTTCTATAACAATTGAAAGTTGTCGAGAACTTGACACCTCATCGTTTGTCATTTGAAATACCCAGAACAATTGCTATAAAACGGTATCAAGATAGTATGAACAAAATAGACTATTCATAACTCGACTTCCTGACACGAAAATGCTATCAAATTTTTGGCAAATAAAGCTGACTGCAGTATCTTTTCTATAACACTGCATTGGTCTATCTAGAAATCGAGATATGACGCAAAACTCAACATAAACTAAACTATTTATAAGTCAAGTTCTTGATAAGGAAACTTTTACTAAAAGAAAAAGATGAGAACATTTCATTGGACTATCTAAAAGATTTGATAGGAATAAATAACACGATATAGACTATTTATAACTCGAGTTTCTGACTTCACATTTTAATCAAATTTTAATCAAACTCTGTTTAATGCAATATCTTTTCCTTAGCATTGAATTGGTCTATCTAATAATCGAGATATGACGCAAAACTAAACTATTTTTAAGTCAACTTCCTGATAAAGAAACTTTTACTAAGAGAAGAAAAGTTAAACATTTCATTGGACTAAAAGTTTTGATAGGAAAGACACGATATAGACTATTTATAACTCGAGTCTCTGACTTCACATTTTAATCAAACGTGGTTCAATGCAATATCTTTTCCTTAGCATTGCATTGGTCGAGATATGACGCAAAACTAAACATATATTAAACTATTTATAAGTCAAGTTCTTGATAAAAAACTTTTACTAAGAGAAGCAAGGTTGAACATTGGACTATCTATAAGTCTTGATAACTATTTATAACTCAAATTCCTGACTTCAGATTCCAATCAAATTTTAATCAAACGTGGATCAATGCAATATCTTTTCCTTACCATTGCATTGGTCGAGATAAACATAAACTATTTATAAGTCAAGTTCTTGATAAAGAAACTTTTAGTAAGAGAAGCAAGGTTGAACATTGGACTATCTATAAGTCTTGATAACTATTTATAACTCGAGTTCCTGACTTCAGATTCCAATCAAATTTTAATCAAATGCTGCTGACTTCAGTCGTACCTTAAAAACATAACATTAGACACTCTACCCCCAATGAGTATCGTACCAATTTATTTATAGAACAACTCAAAGATAAAGTTACTGCAACTTGATCGTAAATCAAGAAGCTCTGCGCTCATCACATGACAAATTTCCGGCCAAAAATAGTCGAAGTTGATAGAACAACACAACAGATAGTCTATTATTATATGGCTATATATTTAGATCAATTAAAAGTGTCGAGAATTTATCGCGTCGTCATAACTCTTCATGTTTTTCGTATAATTGTTTCATTATGGCAAGATATATGTCACGACAATCGCTATAACTCATTCATAACTCACAACTTCGAATTGAGTGACTATATAGCATATATTGTCACCTCATCAGTCATAATCTGAATAATCGAAAAATCAAATCGGGTCAAATCGGACTATATACTATTTTTAGTAGCACTCACTACTGATGAAATTCTTCTTTCAATTTTTTCTGTGTTTAGACTTTATCTTATCATCGCATATTTAAGACCAGATTATCGGGTTTTTGTGTGCATGAGTGCGACGCTTTCAGATGCGTGATTGCTACAACAACAATAGCAACAACAACAGCAGCAACAAAATATATCAACAAAAAATGCTGCCAGAAATTTGCATTCAAATTATGCGCCGCATAACTCGTAGTTGCAACAACAACAGAGAGTAGAGAACAACAAAAGTGGCAGAAAATGCTGTTGTGACGAAACAACTGCGACGTCGACGCCTACGTCGACTGCGCGCGCTCTGCCGCCGCCAACTGCAGTGCGCCGTGCCTTGTCTGGCCCTCAAACGTTGTTTCCCCTTAAATTTAATGTTTTGTTTTCGCTGCGTCTCGCTCGCACGCATACGCTCGCGTGCCCTCTCGCTCGACAGCATGTTCGACTTCCGTTCGTTTTGTAGTAAAAACGTAAACGAGAGCAGCAGATAGACAAGTGAATTTTCACACACACATACACACACACACGCAGACGGCACAGACATGAACGAAAAATGCGCGCGCTTTGTGCAGACCTTTGTGAAATGGAAACCAACAACAGGGAACGCAATGGCAAACGAAACAGCATAGCACAGTGTAAGAGAGTGTGGCGAAGGCGCGAGTGCTCGCAATGAACTGTGGAGCGTGTGTGGAACGTGTGTATCATGTGGAACAAATGCAAAGAGTGGAATGCTCGCTCGCGTTTGCTTTGTGTGCGAGTGTGTGGATCACAACGCAACTTCGATCGCAGCGCGAATAGTTTAAATTCCACTCTGGTATTTAATTGGGGGGAAACACACACGCACACACACACACAGCCATGGGCACGCACTGCATAAATGAACAAAATCCAAATATGCGCTACAGACAATCGAAAGCTCGAGAGGCAAATCTTCTGAGTCACAGTTTCTTTTTTTCCCTTATTTCTGCTGACGAATTTGTTTACAAAATGCAAAAAAAATCTCCGCAGATCACAAACAACCACAACACAAAAAAAAACCAATTCAAGATAAAAATGCAGAAAAACAAGTGCGTCATCTGTCCATAAATAATGCAATTTCACAATGGTAATTTCAAAATAAAAATACCATTCTAAGAACTTTCACGAAAGAAAGAATTGAATAAATTTGTTTGAATACATTTTTAAGTAATTTAAATATTCCCTAAGGAAATATGGTACTTTTAGGAAAATTAAATAATAGATAATATATAAATATTATTTTCAAAATTTCGTATTTATTTATAATATAAATGTTAATCATTATTTAAGTTAAATAAAATACATGAGAAGACTGTTTCATGCCAAGAGCTGTTGCTGCTGCTCTGTAGCTTCTTGCAGTCTCGTGCTGCAAGCGAGAATGGCCCACAGTCCACACAGTTTGCCATTGGTTCACATGGAAACGGAACACACACAGTGCAATTGCTGCGTTGGTCGCTTCGGTCGCTTGCCTCTCTGCTTGGCGCGTTCCATTGCCCAGCGTTTCAGTTGGTGTTCGTTGTTGGTTTACTTAGGCTAGCCTCTTGATCCAGCTCAGTTAGTTCAATTTGAAACTCTGTAGCGTTTGGTTGGAAGCGCGCATCGCGAACAAAACAAAAATAAAAACTCACAAACTAAACTGACGGCCGCCCTTCTATACAACAATTTTTCGCCTGGTCGTTCGTTTGTTTCTGTTTTTTTTTCCTCGTTTTATTTTGGAAATTCGCGCGCGCCAAACTCTAAAAAGGAAGCCACAAGAGCAAAGAAAATAACTAAAAGAAAAGAAAAGAACATCAAGAAGAAAACATTTTTCGTCGTGTGTTTACGTCTAGTGTTTTTATGTGTAAAAAAACCTGTGTAAATGAAATGGCAAAACTAATAATAATAACAAAAACTGTAAATGCCTAAAAATTCAAAACAAAACTAAAAAGTGACTAACGGTGTTTATAAAACCAATTAAATAATATTCATTTCGCTGAAAACTTCTTCAGTTTTTGTGTTGTGTGTGTTTTGTGTGTGACTGTGTTTTGGGATCTTGGAGGAGTTCCTACACACCACCTGCCACACCCCCAAACGGCCTACTCATGAAATGCAAAAGTTGGTGCAACAAATTCAACAAAATTGTTGGGCGAAAATTCAAGTACATAAAGGTAAATATTAAAAATATCACGAAAATTTACAAGTCATAATTATGAGCAGAAATTTAATTTTTGCAATATAAAAACTTTATTGTGAAATTGATTGCATTAAGGAAATAATAAAAATTTTAATACCGAATTTTATTTAAAAAAAAAAATTAAATTTTTATTCGAATTCAAATTAAATTTTAAATTTTTTTTGAAAGTTAAATTTGAGAAGTTATTTTTATTTCTCCTTTAAATTTTTCTTTTACAATGAAATAATGTTTTTCTTAATTTAACTAATACATTTCAAATAAATTTTAATGTCATTCTTAAATTAAGTTGAACATTTGAAATATTTTTTGAAAAAAATAAAAATGTTTTCAAAAACATTTTAAATTGGTTTCAAACAAATGACAAAATAAATTTTTGACACTCAGACAGCACTTAAAATAAAAATTAAAAAAAAAAACAGTTCAAAGTCGCATTAAAAATGCGACGTAAATAAATTGAAAATAAAAAATTAACTTTAGACATAACATTAAAAAGCATTGCAATTAAATAGTCAGTTTTTGTTGTTGTTTTTTTTTTTTTGCGTGTTTGTAAATTCTTAGAATACTCTCTAAATGAAATTTGAACAAAAATGGGAGGGAAAAAACAATTAAAAATGTTGTTGGTCAACAAAGTAACAACAATAATAAATTAGAAATGAAATTGTGTTCGTTGAGAGAGCAGCTGTTTTTTATTTTTATATTTTTTGTTATTTCATTTTTTATTGACAATTAAAATAAGCAATAAGGCAACAAGATGCAATAACAACTAAATAATAAATCAATTTATTTATTTATTTCATTTTCACTGTAATCAGCCGACGCTTGTTGTTCCCCAACAACACCCTCTCTCCCTTCCCTTCTCATGCTGTTTCTCCAGCTTCTCAGCGTCCCTCGTCTCGCGTGTCCCACTCCCACTTTGTTTCCTTTTTTTTCGCCTTTCACTTGTGCATGTCTCTGTTGCTCACACACACACAGCTGCATATTTTATAATATTTATTTACATTGACGTTGGCGTCGCAGTTGCCGTCGTCGTCGTCGTCTACGTCGCAGCCGCGCCCCGCCATTTGTTTTGTTTACTACGGGCATTTTCTCTGTTGCTGTTGCTGCTGTTATTATTGTCTCTTGTTTGTGTCTTGTCTTTTGCCTTCGTTTTCGTATCATACACACATACACACACACTCGCATTTTGTTTTGTTCGCCACTTCCTTGTCCTTGTGTGTGTGTGTCTGTGTGTTCGTGTTTTTCCACCCGATTTTTGTTGTTTATTTTTACATCTTTTACGCGCTCTCTTGTGGGCTACAAATTCTTGAAATTCTTTTCCTTTTTGTTGTTTCTTTCGAACTTTTCCAGCGGGAAAAACGAGTTTTTCCAGACGGCGGTAGAGCATGCATTGCTTCTTCTTGCTTGTTTACAGTTAGGAATGCGGCTGCCTCTTGAAATCGAAATACAAAAAAAAAAACCATACACACAAAAGAGCAACGACAACAAAATGCGCGCACTCTCTCGCTTGCTCGCTCTTTCTCTCTGTCATCTGCTGTCCATCTCTTTGTGGATTCATTTTGTGGATGTCATTGTGGACTTTGTGTATTTCTTTGGAAAAACTACTAGACAATAAACACACACACACTCAACACACATGTGTAGTACGACGACTACAATTATAAAGCATTAAATGTACAAAAATTACGCAGCTCCTCGCTCTCTTTCTCTCTGTCCCAAGCTGGTATAATCTGATCTCTCTCGCTCTCTCATTCGTTTGCTTGCTCACGACCTGGCGCACAACTTGTTCGCCTTGTAAAAAATTGAAGGCGCCATCCACACAACAACAACAACAACAACGAAGACAACGACAGCAAATCTCATTGAGCGGCGGCTGCGCTGCTTTGGCCCCATTACGAACCACAACAGCGACGTCGTCGTAGTCGTCGGGCTTCGGCTCTTATGCTGCTTCGTTTGTTGTTGTTATTGCTGCTGTTGCCCTCTCGCGCATTCGCTCTCTCTCTGCTCTGGTGCTGCTGCTGTTGCTCTCTCTCGGCTGCTTTGTGGTAGCCTCAGTTGGAGGCTCACATCATTTTATGTTTTTCACTTCTGATTAGTTTTTGTGGCGCTTTGAAACCGGACGTTTCGTTTCGATTGTGCACGCTTTTCGCTCGCACACACACACACAGAAACACAAATATATATACACACATAGAGAGTAGCATGTGTGTGTGTTTGCTCTCCTGCTCTCAGTGCGATTAAATAATACTCCACAAAAGGCCAAACAAATTACATAAAATACAAAATACAAGCAACAGCAAAGTTCTCAATTCTCGTTGCATAAATTGTTGTGTTTTCGTTTTCGTGTGTGTTCCGTTAGTTCAAAATTCAAAAACAAAAAACAAAAAAAAAAGAAGTTCCTAAATACACACAAACAACAACCATAATAAAAACAACAAAAGTCGTCATCGTCGTGTTTTTTGTTGTTGTTCGTTCGTTCGTTCGTCGTGTTCCTGTTCCGTTCGTTATTTGTCGTGGAAAATTTTGCAAAAAAGCAAACACAAAAAAAATTATATTATATAGAAATGAAACGTGCGTTGTCTTTATTATAAGTACATATAGAAAAATCTATTATCAATTTATTGAAAATATCAAGTACAAGCAAAAAGAAAAAAAAAACAAAAACAAAATCCAAGTGCGACAAATAAATAAATTAAAATTCAATACATAGAGAAATACGCGCGCGCATCTTCTTCTTCCACTGCCCCTATACATAAACATATGTACATATATGTATGCGTTTGTATGTATGCGTGGTGCGTAGCCAGCCAGCCCATTGGAATTTGTATCGTGAAACGCAATTACAGCATAAAATACACAAACAGAGCGAACGAGTGAGCGAGCAAGCGAACGCATGCTGCGCTCCCCCAACATCAGCGACGTAAGTGTGAGCGGGAGAGTAGAGATTGCTTGGCTGAAGTTATTTGGGAGAGCGGCGTGTGTTGTTCCAATTGGAATTTGCAGTTATGCATTTTGCATGTGTTGCTGTTGTTGTTGTTGTTGAGTGTTTGTGTTTGCTTGCGTTTCTTTCTGTCTGTGTTTTTCATTCATAAGCGCAGTTTCAACTGCTGTTGTAGTAGGCTTTGTTTTTGCTGTCTCCGGAGTATTTCATTGTTTTTGTTGGCAAAACACAAAATTTCACGTAATAAAGTCATTATTATTATACTTATACGATTTGTGCGTTATCTCGATAGAGTTCTTTGATTACCAATTGAATTGTTTGGGGGCAATTTCGAATTCCCAATATGCAGCAGGTATCGTAACGTAGAATCGTAAATGTCTAGAAACTTGATCGGGTTTTACCCCAACAACAACAACACACACACACGCACCTGGCAACCAGCGATCTTTATCTATAGAGAAACCTACCCCACTTGATCTCTAAAAGAAACAAAAATTATGCAAAACATGTCGCAAAGCGCCCAAAAAAACAACAGAAAAAAAAAAGATACTCGTATTATTATTGCCAGCTCGAATCGCCTACAGCAGCAACAATAACATTGGCAGTACTTTTTTAATATTAAATAGACAGGCTATAAATAGCCAAAGCAACCAACAACAACAACAAAATCCAAATAATCAAAAAAAGAGAAGAAAAAAAAACGCTTAGCAAAATTTCCGCGAATTTTTCGTTGCTGGCTGTTTATATATTTTCTTGCCTCGTTTTTTTCATGCTTGCCATTTTTTTTTTTGGTTGTTGTATTTAATTTCCACGCCCACAACAAAGCAATCGAAATGGTTTCAATGCAAAAAAAAAAGACGAAGAAAAAAATTAACAATCTAAACGAACTGTTACAAACATTAAACATTTTTTCGCAGCATTTCACAATAACAATGATTGTGTTGTGGCGTTATAAATTTAGCTTTTCAATTATTTGCAATTTATATTTAACACTGAAATAGCATAGTTTATTATTATACACTTTAAGCTATGCTGCAGTTCAAGTTTCATGTTACTTTTTAGACTTCAAAAGTTTCTCATAATATACCAATACATACTAAAATTTTAGTATATTCCCTTGAATTCTTTTTTCCGCCGAGTCTTCAACTTTTTAGCAGTTTTTTCGATACTTCTCTTCTACTTTAGCAAATACTTCTGCTTCTATAATATAACTCGTAAAATATTTTAAAATTGTAGTATGTAGTAATAATAGTAGTAGTAAAACATACCAATACTTTTCAAATATACTAAAATTTTAGTATATTCTCTTGAATTCCTATTTCCGCCGAGTCTTTAACTTTTTAGCAGTTTTTTCGATACTTCTCTTCTACCTTAGAAAAACCTTTTACTTTTAATATATACCAATACTTTTCAAATATACTGAAATTTTAGTGTATTCTCTTGAATTCTTTTTTCGGTCGAGTCTTTAACTTTTTAGCAGTTTTTTTTTCGATACTTCTCTTCTATCTTAACAATTCTTTTACTTTTAAAATATACCAATACTTTTCAAATATACTGAAATTTTAGTATATTCTCTTCAATTCTTCTCTTTTTCGGGAAGTCTTTAACTTATCCCTAATAAATTTCAACTTTATGAACTTTCTTCAACTTGTTCTTCAAATCTCAACTGCTTAGCCGTATTTTCAATTAATATTTTTTTTTTTGGTTGGCTTACGTGCCAAGCGCCACGTTCCACGACGCTAAATGCAACATTAAAATCAAATATCGAAAATATTTTTGTCTGATTTTTGTTTTCTTTTCTTTTTGGGTGTGTTGTATTATTTTTTATTGCTGTTATTTAATGTTGCTTCATGTTTATGTTTAAATAAACAGCATTTGTTTATATATATTTATCGCATTTCTTTCTCGTCTGATGTGTGTGTGTGTGTGTGTGTGTGTGGGGCACCACTTTCTCCCCCTCCTCCCCAATTCTCTATTGCAGCATCCTCTGATGATAAATATAGTATATATATCTGTCTATCTATATAATTTCGACTGCTTGCAGTTTGCACCTTCTTCTTCGCTTTCAATTGGTTGCAATTCGCGCGCTAGACGAAAAATTTTTATTTATAAAACTAAATTGATGACTAGCCAACAAGAGTGTGAGAGAGAGGTGTGGTGTAGGTATAGGGAGGGGGGAAAGGAGGAGGGAGTGTGGGTGTGTGTGTGTGTCTTGGTGAAATGGCGACGAAGCGACAATAAAATAGATTCATTTAAATGTCATTTTTGTCTAGACGCCACAGACGGCGTCGCCGACAATGGATCAGATCGCCTTTGAATAGATATATAAGTATATAGATATCTAGTATTTATAGTATATATAGATATGTGTATCTGAAGCATTCAACGCCCACTCTTCTTTAACGATTGGGGGCGCGTTCCAGTTTTTTGTTTGAAAAATTTCCACACTTTATTTTATTTCTTCTGTCTGGGAGTAAATTGTAATAAATATATATTATATATACCATTATAAGATATCGATACATATAGCTTTATTAGCTGACTGTGTTTGTAGAGCTCGTTTCGCTGACATTTCCTGTTACTCTCTTTGTTGTTGTTTCTGCCCCGTTACCAAGTTTATTATTATTTATCTTTTATGGCTTTTTTGACCAGTTTCTTTTTTTGTTTTGTTTTTGCGCCGGGATCCCAAATATCGTTCGATCTGTGACGCAGATCGGACGCTCTCTTATGGCTAATTAGCAAAAAAAAAAAAAAACGTAAAAAAATCAATTTATGAAATAAAACAAAAAACAAAAGTAGGTTGTTGGCGGCACAGTTCAAAAATAATAAATAAATACTAAAGCAAAATAAATAAAATTCGAAAAAACTTTGATTATTTACTTAAGCGTAGGCGTTAGAATGAGACAGCAACACGCCATGACGTCATTAAACTATAAACTATAGACAACAGAAAAAATGAAAAAGAGGCGAGAAAGCCAAAAAAAAATGAGTTTTGTGAGTTGAAAAACTAAACCAACAACATTCCAATGTGTGACGCACTAACAACAAAAACTATCGCAACACACAACAAAATTTTCATTGACAAACCCAACAAAAAAAAATGTTGAGAAAAATAAGAGAGAGGAAGAAAGAAAAAAACACCTGCATTGTTGAAATATTTTTGGGTTTTTTCCAAAATAAAATAAATGGAAAACTATTAGAAATCGAATCACAATTTGTTGCGACAAGAATTCGAAACTTTTAACTAATAAATCGCATTTATCAACAAAAATTCATCAACTTTTGTAGAGTATAAAATTTGCTTTTGAGCCTGGTTTCATTTTTTGGGTGACTTAAATTAGCTGCTGTTTTTTTTTTAGACTTTCATTGACGCATTTGCTCACCTTGTTTTTATTTAAATTTTTTGCTCTTTGTTGGCATTTTTTTCGAATGCGTTTTGCATAATTTAATAATTTTTCGTATTTTGTGTATTTTACGAGGCGTCGTCGCGCGATATGAAGAAAAACCCGTCACAGACAACGCGTCTGGGCTGAAATCACTGCTAGAGATGGCACAAGCGATAGTTATCGATAGTATCAGGTCGATAACTTTTTACAACGTACTTTAATAACAACGCCAAAAACGAAATAGTAAATTTAGAAATGATCGATAAATCGCTTGTCATTGTCGGCTCCCCCCTTTCCCCTCCGCCCACTAGTTTAATGATCACGCCATATTACGATCAATTCGTAAGCAACCGAAAAAATAAAGACGCGGCGCAAAAACAATAACAACAAAAATAGTTTTCAAAATTCTCTCATAGTTAATAGAAATGTTAACAGGTGGCAATGAACTTTATTATATTTTTATGCTTCCAAGTCCTTGAACCCGGAATAAAAACACACACACAACACAACACAACAACTAACAAGAACAACACACGAACGCAGAAGAAGAGAAGAGGAAGCAACGAGAACAGCATAGCGCAGGTAGTGAGAGTGAGATAGCAAGTGCGTGAACTTGACGTCAATGGCGCATAAGAAGTACAGCACATAAAGCATAGGCCTAAAAAGCTACCTGTCTCGCTCTGTCTGCAGTTGTTGTTGTTGCTGTTGTTGTGCCTTTTGTGGACCTGTTCTGCTTTGCAAGTTCCGCTTTGTCTGTGTGTGGTGTGTGTGTGTGTGTGTGTGTGTTTGAGCTTTGCGTGTCTTTGTCATTGTTGTGACTTTGTTTTTATTTTCAGCTTTTGCTTTTGCTGGTCGCGACTGCGCGTTGTTTTAATTTATTGCGTTTTCATTTTTACGCGCATTGATTGATTATTTTCTCTCGCTCTCTCGCAGTACTAATTGTTTATCTCTATTTTCGATGTTTTTACAGATTAATACACAACAAGTTGCAACGCCAAGCAGCGGAGCTAGCATCGCAGCCGCCGCCGCCGTCGTTGTCGTCTCTGCCTCGAGCAGCAGCAGCGTCAATAACACTGAGCAGCAGCAGCAACAGCAACAACAACAGTTGAATACAACAGCAGCAACAGCAACAACAACAACGACGGCAACAATGCCGGCAATGCCAAAAGAAAAAGCAGCAACTGCAGTGTCCTTAAGCGAATCGCTGAAACTGAAAGACTTTTCTCCTATCTTCTCTGCAATGGCAACATCGGCAACGCGACTGCAGCAACAACAACAGCAGCAACACAACACATGCGGCTGCGGCGCAGCATCAGCAGCAACAACAGCGACAGCAGCAGCAACAACAAACAACACAGAGAACAACAATAATAACAATAACAACAGTAGCAGCAGCAACAATCGCTATAGCAGCGGTCGCAGCATGTTTATAGGCGGTAAGCTCAGCTCTTGGCAACATTGTTGCTAACGACACGCATCTAACTCGCGCTCTCTTTCGCTCTCTTTCTTACGCAGGCTACACATCGCCGTTGGCAGCAGCGGTGGCGAGCAACAGTCCGTCGGTGACGTTGACGCCGCAGCGCGTCAGAATGTACAGCGACAACAACACAGCGTCAACGTATCAGCGTCGACTGCAACAGCATCAACAGCAACAACAACAACAGCAGCAACAAGAACAACAACAGCAGCAACAACAACAGCAGCAGCAACAACTACAGCAACAACAACAGCAAGCGTCGACGTCGCCGCCAGCAGCGACGCAACAGACAACGCCGCCGCCACGAAGGTCGCCCACAGACTTTATCTTTGGCAAATACATTGGCGAGGGCAGCTTCAGCATTGTCTACCTCGCTGTCGACATTCACTCGCGTCGCGAGTATGCAAGTAAGTCTAACGGCACACATTCCAATTCCAATTCCATGCCATCTCCTCCCCCTCCCACTGCAAGCTCTCTCTCGCTCTCCCTCTGTGGCTGGCGCCAGACGAAACGCCAACGCATCGCTGTCACCTGCTGTTGTCGTTGTCGCCTGCCAACAAATCAGACTGAAAACGAAACCAGCTGTTTCTAGTTTAGCGCTCTGCGCCAGGCGACAAAGTTGTCAGAGCAGAGATGCTGCAGCTATTACTATCTTGCATTGGTCACTCGCCAATCACGTGATGACGGCGACAACTGATTAAGTAGCTTTCAAATACACATATGCATACTTGTATGTGTATGTATGTGTGTGTGTGTTGTATGTATTGGAAACCTTTACTAATGGCATTTTTATCTCGCAACTAAATGAATACAAAGGGTGCTAGAGGGAAAAAGAGAGGGAAATACACACACACATTGTGTGCGCTGCTTTTGACGTCTTTTGATAATCAACACACATCAACAGCAGCAAACCAGCAGCTGTCGACGTCGCAGCCAGCGTCGCTGCTGCTGCGCTGTGATAAGGCAACGCACGCAATTGACGACAGTTATATTTTACTATTGTATTGGTGTGTGAGTTGTTTATTTGTTTATCGATTGAAACAAAAAGACCGCAAATGCTTTTTGACGTCTCGCTTCAAGATCAGCTGCTGCTGTTGCTGCTGAGCAGTCGCGATAAGCGCGTCATAGGCATATTCTAGTGAACGCCTACTTCTCGACTACTTCCACGTTCTACGCTCCACATTGCCAACAACATCCACATCCACACACACATGGCAAATAGTAAGTGGAACAATTGTTGTGTTGTTTATTTGCGCTAAGTCAATTTGCTTGAAGATTTTGTCGTTTCCAACTGTAAATCAATAAAACTTGCAGCGCAAAAACAAAAGCAAGACTTTGGCACGTGTCGCTCGCTAGCAAAAATTATAAAGTGCATACGACGACAAAAGCAACAGAGAAATGGCAAAAATGGCGCGTGTCTGCAGTGTAAGCGTTGACTTGACTTTGCTTCTGCTGATAAAGCGTAAAAGCAAAAGCAAAAACAGAAAACGCAGAACTCTTTAACAGCAAATTACAGTCACAGCAACTACATTAACAGCAGCAAGAACATTAACAGCAACAGCAGCATCAGGTGCATGTAAACACAAACAACAGAGGCCGCCATTAACAGCGAGCTTACGCACACACACACACACATGCACACGCATAGCTTTTGTTGTTGTTGTTTATTCACACTTGCAGTCTTGCAAGTAGCTTTCCGTGTGTTGCCCTCTCTATCTCGCCGTTATGAAATTAACATTTCATTACACAGTCTCGCACGTCAAACAAAATGAGTTTGCACTTTTGACTTTGCATTTTGTTATTGTTATACACACTTGCACACACACACCTAGACTTGTGCGTAGACGCGTATGTGTTTATTGAAGTCTGATTTGAAGGTCAACATATGTTTTGTAAGCAGCCACGTAACAACAACAGCAGCAGCAACAACAACTCACACCACCCACCGCCCCCCCATTTGGGCTTTGCCCACAATAACGATTTGATTGTTATGTATTGTGTTTTATTGGCACACATTTTCTTTCCAATGTGTTGTGTTGTGGTGTGGCCCACAACAGTTGCTATTTTAAAACGCAGCCGACAGCAAAAAGAAGAAAAATAGAAACAGAAACGATAAACGAGCGCAAACCGAATTTCACTCGTATTTTTGTTATTATTTTTGTTGTTGCTCTTAATTTGCTTATAAACAAAACACATACACAGAGGCGGCAACATTTTTATGGACTCGTCTGGCAACATGTTGCCAACATGTTCCGCCCACTCTGGTTCGTTCTTGCTCTCTTGCGCGGTCTCCCTCCCTCCCACAACTCATGATGAACGCAGCGAAAAAAAAAAATAAATACAAAATTTCGTTTTCATTTCGTTTGTCACATGCATGAGGTGTGAGCAGTCGAGAGTGAGAGAGGGGGCGCGTCTCTCTCGCGTTCGCTACATAATAATGCGTATGTGTAATTTTCGTGTGTGTGTATGTTGTGCTTACGCACTGTAGTTGTTGCTGGTTGGCGTCTGTTTGACGCGCTACGCAAATTCTTGTTACGCATTTTCACATTGTCTGCTTTTGGCTATTTCATCATTTTCGACGCAAATTGCCTTAGCAGCTGTTTCACAATAATTTTCCTCGCTACAATTGTTGCTACCTGAATACAACAAAACACACACACAAAACACACGTGCTCTCAGCTAATCCTGGAGCAGCAGCTGCCTGCAGCTCATTTCCTGAAATTTCACACGCAGCGTGAAGAGTGGAGAGTGTGAAATGTGCTCTCAATGTGTTGGAATTTTATGCACTTCCCACGCGCGATCTCAGACTTTAGACTTTGAACTGCAACTTGTTGCCTTGGAACGCATTGGCATTGGCACACACAAACACACACACACGAATCGACAAACTGCAGATCGGCCGTTGAACTGTTTCAAATTCCACTTTGTTGCTTTATTGTTTCCCAGACTGGCAATTTTTTTTTTGGGCGCTGAACTCTCGAACTCGTTAAGTTTTAGTAGACAGTCTCCCCTCTTGCTCGCGCGCTTGTCTTCTCTACCTGCGTGTGTATTTAAGTGTGTGTGTATGTTTCTTGCTCCTTTTTCTTTTGTGCTTTGTATTCCTGTTATTTTTAATTACAAGCAGCAGCAGCTGCGCCGTCGCAGCTGGCAGAGAAGAAGAGGGTATTTAACCTTTTGCGCTCTTGCTCTCTTTCTTTGCTTCTCTCTCTATCTCTCTCTCGGTCGCCTTGACGTTTGCTTGTAACATAATATTGATGAATTTGGGTCATTCAACTTAAGAGCGGATCCTTTATTTAGCTGCTGCTTCTTCTTCCATTTGCACCTGCGTGCAGAACTTTGTTGACTTTTTTATGTTTGCTGCAGCTGCTGTCGTTTGTTTATTTGTGGTGGGTGGAGCGAGTGGAGTGGGGGGCATGTTGCTGTGGCACGTGGCAAGGCCAGTTAGTAACTCTCCTCCTTCTCCTCTTACTGCTTGGCTTTTATGAGCAAATTAAGTCGCGCCAGGAAGTCGCGAAAGACTTTTGCTCGTGCTTCCTCTTTTTTTTATTATGCCAAACACATACTGTGTGTGAGAGAGGGAGGGAGATAGTGGCATAGCGGGGCTTGTCTTTTGCTCACTTGTTGTCGTTTGTTTAACAACCAAATTCCACAAAAAAAGGCAGAAAAATCCTTTGCGTGCCGTCAACATGTCCATGCACGTCTCGCCCGCCCCCTTCGATGCTCTCCCTAAAGGGCAATAAACTTTTTCTCTAACCAAACAGCAGCAGGCAGCAACAATAACAATAAAAAAGGAGGCGCACTCAAAATTGTTACGACTCAGAAGACGAAGCAGAGCGCACGCCTTGCTCTTTAACCATTCAGTCCACTTTTCCCCATTCCAATTCCAATTCTCCTTCCACGCAAAAAAAGCTCCTTCTGTTTTACCTGCTGCTGCTGCTTCTTATTATTGTTGTTGTTGCCTGTCATAATCTGTTTGGTTTTGTGGGACATATTTAAATGAGTTTCAAGCGAAACGTCAAGTTACGTCATGATGAGAAGAGAGCGACACATGACGAGGAGCATGGGAGAGAGTGGCATAGGCTGAGGTGTAGAGGGGGGGAACACACTACAGACGCCGCCAATGTTCTTTGCCAATTTTGGGCGGCAGTCGCTAATTAATGAAATTGAAATGCTGTGCGGAACAATGCGAAATGACACATTCACATATGTACATGTATTTGTATGTATGTGTGTACTTTGCAATCGACTTTTATCACAATTTTTTGTCAGTTTTATGTCAATTTGCTGTCGCTGCCAAAAATTTCGCTGTGACAATAAATTAAGCGAGAACACAGCATTAAAAAGTCGCGTGGGTCGCTTTGGAGTCTCGCCTCTCTTTCGTTCTTTGCTTTTTATCGGACGTTGGCAATCAGTTTTATTGCAGCCAACCGCCCAAAAAAAAAAACAACCAAAAACATACCAACGCGGCCCACGCGACGCTGAAATTTTCCATTGCATTTTACACTTTTGTCAATTGTTATGTGGGAAATCTCCTTAAGTAGTTGAGATCCCTCTCGCTCTTGCGCTCTCTTGTGTGCGCTCTCACTTTGTGTTCTCTCTCGTGCGGTTCAAACACCTTTTGCTTGCACTAACTTCCTGTTTGCAGTGTGTTCCAATTCCACCGCATACCCCAAACGGCCTTGCGCCCAATTAACTATGACTTTTTGGCTGCGCGCTCTCTTCCAATTGGAATGCAATCGAGCAGCATTTGGATGCTGCGTACAGTTGTTTTTGGTTTTTTTCTATTTTGTTGCTGTACCCAACAATGAAGTCGGACTCAGTTGCGTCTTCAGTCTTATTTATAGAATCGGTTTGACTCAGTTGTCTCTTTTGCTTCGCCAGCAGCAACAGCCACAACAACAACAACGACTGGTTACAATTGCAATTTATGTCGCACACTATTCCTCTCCCTCTCTCGCTCTGTCAAACTCGTTGTACTGCATTCCATTCGACCCACAACAAGTTGCAATGGTTCGCTCTCTCAATGCGCTGCACATTTTTGGAATTGTCGCGCTCTCTCTCTCTCTCTCTGTCTTCCTCTCTTGCTGATCAGTGGGGCAAACACACTGGAAACTCACATTGGGCAAATATTTATGCTCATGTCTTGCTTTGTTGTTTTGTTTTTATTTTTAAGTGTTTTTTTTTTTTTTGTCGTTTTTGGGTGCTGCTCTTGCCCAGCTGCTCAACTTTGTTATTCTTGTTGCTATTTACTTATGTGAGTTTTTTATTGTGGCTGTGTTTTTTTTTTTTTTTATATAGTACTGTGTGCATGCGCCACTGCCGCCAAGTTCAAGGCTGCGCTTTCGTTGGCTTATCAACGTCGCCGCTGCGGGCGTTAAACCCAAAAAACACAGTTTTTTTTTTAACCGCAGCTCAACCAAAAAAAAATTAAAATAAATAATGCGACGACAACATTTTCAATTAAAATCAACAAAAAAAAAAAAATAGAGAAAGAATCGGCTTGGCGAGGGGGAAATACGCGCACCCCAATTGAGTTTTATTAGCAGACAATATACAAGTTTTCTTCCAGTCCCGTCTTGTGTAGACACAAGACGCGAAAAGACATTCTCACTTCGTTTTGCCGTATATGCGGAACTGATTATCTACAAGACTCGTCGAGTATAAATTCTGCCAAAGGGAAATTTAAATTTCCCTCGGCTGCGCTGGCAGAATTTGTACTCGACGTTTCTTGTAGAAAATATGCGGTGCAGCTCTTGCCGAAAATCTGTGCTTAGATTCTAGTGCGTAGTTCGGAATATGCAAAATAAAAATACGCTCAAAAATATATGCAGTAAATAAAATGTTTATTATTACTTGAAATTAAATTTATTAAAACTAATACAATGAGTACTTAAATTTATATATAATATTATCTAAACAGTTTTACTTATAACTAAATATTATAATAGCTAAAAGAAAAAATTTATTTATTTCGCCGTTTTCAATATTCTTCGCCCTGAACAATGCCTTGTAGTTTCTATTTGTATCATCCAACGTAGCTCTTTCGTGGTCCTCAAAACTGTAAATATAAATACAAATACAAATATATTTTTTAATTTAAATCAGATTAGAATAGTAGTTTAATAATATTAACAACTTACCTCTTATTGTTTTATAAAAGACGCGCAGGAAAAAATCAACTTTCTTGTATAGCACTCACAAAACAAATGACAAATGATACACAAAATTGCACATGTTCGAGAAAAGTAGGCGTTAGGGAAATTACGCGCTGCGCTAAGAGGGCGCGTACACCAGACTCAATGCAAGAAGCATTCTACAAGACGATTCATCTAACGATCTGCAGAAAATTCTTGCAGTCTCGGTCTTGGCATGACACGAAACACAATTGGGACGCCATATTCGAATACCTTTTTAATCAATGCCAATAAAACAAAATGAAAACCAACAAAAAACTATTGCAAAAAAAAAAGAGTAACGAAATCAAATCAAATAAAATAGCAACAATTTCAAGGTCAATTTTATTTTTACGCACTTTTTGTTGAGCTCTCTTCTCTCTATCGCCGTCTATTTTGGCATGGGAAATTTAAAACGCATAAAAAACGCGCTCATCGTCGTCGTTGTCGTTATTTTATTTTTTTTTATTTGTGTGTTAATCTTTTAATTGCTGTTGTTTTGTTTTTCCTCTTTATACTCCAAGTGTGTGTTAGTGTGTGTTTATTTAGCTGCCACTCGACAACTTATCGCCCCTGATTTGTTTTCTAGACTAAAAAAAAAAAAAGTTTCAGTTGTTGCGATCTTGATAAAAGGCGAAAAAAATGGCATAATACAAAAGGAAAGCAAAAACAAATTCATATTTGTTTTTTTCTATTGCCTATACATATTCGCACTCAACAATATTTCGCAGATATAGCCGAGAGTGTAATTTATTATATTCAACTTTGTTTATTCACTTTTTTCGCAAATCAACAAATTTGCGTTTTAAGTTATTTTTTCTCCGCTGTTTTTTGTTTGTTATCATTTCTCGCATTTCGTCTCACTGTTCGGTCGGTCGATCTTCTTGCCAAAAGTCCAACACACAAAACAAAAAAAAAAGTAAATTGTTTCCCACGTTCCAGCTTTTGATTTTTCTAATTTGCGAATTTCAAACTGGGTTGGCAACGCGAAACTATAAACATGAAGGGAAGGAAAGAAACTGCTGATAAGCGGTCATAATTCATACTGCTGGAAAGAAACCGTTAACCTCTACCCCTTTTTTGGCTGCCATTTGCCTGTGTTTTTGGCGTGGGCCAAAGCTCAAAAGCGTTTCACATCTTTCACAATAAATGTTTCAATGCCAACAGTTTCATGTAGTGTGTGACTGAGTGTGTGTGTGCAGTTCAACAACCAGTTTAGAATTTCTTAGGGAGCAGCAAAGAAGCGAAGCTGCGAAAAAATAAAGCGCTTATTTAGCGCCCGGGGTTGTTGGGGACGCGGGGAAACAAGTTGGCAAAGCGCGCTCGCTTTCGTTGGCTCTGTCTCTGCCTTCTCTCTGTCTCTTCGTCGCCTGTTAATTTAGCAATTTGAGCAAAATTCCTTTTTCTGCTTTTTTTTCTCGTTCGTTCGTTCCCATTCCCATTGTTCGCTTGCCATCTCGCTTGCGCTCGCATTCATTTCAATAAATCACACAAGGAATATTGTATGTGTAGCCACAAGTAGAGCTTTCAATGTATGGGTGTGTGTGTGTGTGATTGACCCACGAAAGTGTCGCTGGCAAGTTGTGCGCCTGAGTGCAGCACTTGGCCATTGACAACTTTGTCGCCTGCGCATTTAAGCATCGCATATTTCGAATGCATATTTTTGCTTGTTATTTTAGCTTAGTAGAATTTATGTTAATGCGTTTAATTGTTAATTACTATTGTAGGGGATTTTGAATATCATTTGGCAAATTGCGTTTATTATAAACTTCATATTAGATATTTGTTTTTTCTTCTTTCTTTTGTCTTTAATTGATCTTAAATTAGAATTTAGTTAAATGAATGAAGTGATTTATTTGCAGTTTAAACATTAGAATAAAAAGCGTGCAGCTTTCAAGCTTAGCATGACAGCAAAAGAAATTAATGAATATACAAAATCTTTTAAGGAATATAAAAAATTAATATATATTTTGCGACGTTTCTTAATTGTAAACAAAGCATACAAAGGCAGTTGAGTTTGTTTTTATAACAGAACATAAAAATGTTAGTCATCGATGAGATTGAGAAAGCTGAATTTCATTGCACGATAACCGACAAACACTCCACTATATGTTAGTGTTAGAGATTATAAAGATTAGAATTCCTATAAAATATACTAGTTATTTTTTATTTTTAACAAAATTACTTTTATTTGAAAACATGCTAATTTAAAATTATCAATTTAAATATTTAAAGAAAAAAAATAAAACAAAACTTATACCAAGAAACCAACCCCCCCACATATAATTTTATACTGAAACTCTTAACTAACTGTTTGTCCCTTTCTCTCTACTTGCAGTCAAAGTGTGCGAGAAGCGTCTGATACTGCGAGAGCACAAGCAGGAGTACATCAAGCGAGAGCGAGAGGTGATGCACATGATGACCAACGTGGAAGGCTTTGTGAATCTGTCGTGCACGTTCCAGGATCCACGCTCCCTCTACTTTGTGATGACGCATGCCCGCAACGGCGATCTCCTGCCCTACATCAACCGCGTCGGCAGCTTCGATGTCGCCTGCACCCGCCACTATGCCGCCGAACTTTTGCTCGCCTGCGAGCACATGCATCGTCGCAACGTTGTGCATCGCGATCTGAAGCCCGAGAATATTCTCTTGGATGAGGATATGCACACACTCATTGCGGACTTTGGCTCTGCCAAGGTGATGACACCCCGAGAGCGAACTTTGGCCGCGGCTCAGCTGGCGAGCACTGGAAACAATGAGGCGAATAATGGACAGAGACGTCGTCGGTCGGCGAGAAGCTCGGATGATGATGACGAGGACAGCGAAGAGTTGTACGATGACATCGATGATGAGGATCAGGAGCAGGATGAACGCAACATCTACTACGGCGTCGAGGAGAACGATGATGATGACGACAATGACGATGATGCTGCCGATGCGGATCCAGCTCGCTCGCCACGCAATCGTCGCTTCCAGCGGCGTGCGCGACGTGGCAGCTTTGTGGGAACCGCTCAATACGTCTCTCCCGAGGTGCTGCAGAATGGTCCTATTACACCCGCTGCGGATCTTTGGGCCTTTGGATGCATCATCTACCAGATGATCTCGGGTCTGCCGCCATTCCGTGGCAGCAACGATTATGTCATCTTCAAGGAGATTCTCGGTTGTGCCGTTGACTTCCCCCAGGGCTTTGATCAGGATGCCGAGGATCTGGTGCGTCGTCTACTCAAAATCGATCCCCGTGAACGTCTGGGAGCTCAGGATGAATTCGGCTACTACGAGAGCATTCGTGCGCATCCCTTCTTCGCCGGCATCGATTGGCAAACGTTGCGCCAGCAGACACCACCTCCCATCTATCCCTATCTGCCCGGTGTTAGCCAGGACGAGGAGCTGCGCAGCGGACATGGCAACAACTACAGCCTGCCCATCAGCGGAGATCTGGAACCCGGACTCGATGAGCGTCAGATCACACGGTTGCTCAGCGCCGAACTTGGCGTTGGCAGCAGCGTGGCGGCGCCTGCCCAGAAGCCCTCAACAGCAAAGAGTAAGTCCCGAAAATCAGTTCCTATTGTGACAGCTTTTTAACCTTCCTTCGCTTTGTAGATTCCTTCGACTTGAGCGATGCACAGAAGCTGCAGCGTTTGGAGGCACAAAAGACTGACAAATGGCATGTGTTTGCCGATGGCGAGGTGATCCTCAAGATGGGTTTGGTCAACAAGCGCAAGGGTTTGTTTGCCCGCAAGCGCATGTTGTTGCTGACCACCGGACCCCGTCTCATCTACATCGATCCCGTGCAAATGATCAAGAAGGGCGAGATCCCATGGAGTCCCGAGTTGCGTGCCGAGATTAAGAACTTTAAGATCTTCTTTGTGCATACGGTAAGTCAAATGAAAATCTCTCAAGGATTAGGCAAATGTTTGATTTGTTGTTGCCGGAAAACGAAACGAAAACAGTTGCAACAGTTTGTTGAACTGCTGCGGAAACAAACGCGTGAGTGTGTCTCGAGATGACGTCAGCGGTCGTTAAAAAGCCGCACACACAACACGAACACACACAACAATTATTCATTTGGGTCCAGTTTATAGCGACGGCACGTGTTTACGACCAGCAGCAGCAACCACAAAAGCAAAAACAGAAAGCACACTCCTCAATTAAGTGCGGCATTGAAAACTGCACACGCAACGCAGATAAAAACAGAACAGCAACAACAACAAGCACAGCACAACGCAACAAACATTTTTAATACCCTTGCATCGCAGGCATTTAAATTTGTCGTCCGTCCGTCTGTCTGTCTGTCCGCCTACTTATGCGCTAACTACTTCGCCACTTTGGCAGCTAGCTCAATGAAACTTGCTACACTTGTGTGTTGTTGCTATAGCTAGCATATAGTTTGAGTTCCGGCAGATCAGACTGCTAGTTAAAAAGTTATCATGAGAAATGTTTATTTGAAAAATCAACTCAAGTTGTGTCTAGACCTGCAGCAATTTTAGATAACAAATTAGTAAAAACATTTTACTTGAATAGTTTTACTGCACAAAATTTTAAATATAGTTTTAAAAACTTGAACATAATTAGAAAACTATGAAAAATAATAAAAACAACTTTAAGGGAGAAACTAGTAAATATATTACTACAACTTAACTGCTTTTTAGAATATAGTTTTAGTAAAGAACTTTGTTAGCGTATTTCACATTCGTTGCGGATGAAAGTAGTTTTCATGCTTCTTAGTTTTAATGGCTTTTCAACACATTTGTCAATTCTCGTTTGTTGTTTTCTTCTCGAATTCAATTTAGTTTTGTGCTAATTTTCAACTCTTCTCTCTCTTTCTCTTGTTTACAGCCGAATCGCACCTATTATCTGGACGATCCCGATGGCTTTGCCATACAGTGGGCCGAGGCCATTGAGAATATGTCGAAATTATGCTACGGCGATGCAGCAGCGTCAGCAACAACAACAGGTGGCGCCAGCATCTCATCCTTCTCCTGCTCAACCGGCGGCAGCAGCAATAGCTTGGCTGTCTACAGCAGTCCAGCGAATGCTGGCAACTACTCCATTTCGCCTGCCTCCAACAGCAGTTCGCCGACAGCGCGGCGAAGTTCACCCTCTCTCAAACAACAGCAACAACAACAAAGCGAAGCGAGAACATCACCGACAACGACGCGGGGCAAAAAGACAGCGTCGAAATGAACAGCGTTGTCAACAGCAGCAGGTGGCGCCAGCATCTCATCCATCTCCTGTGCAAATGTCGGCAGAAGTCCAGCGAATGGCGGCAATTACTGCAATTCGCCTGCCGCCAACAGCAGTTCAGAGACAGCGCGGCGAAGTTCGCAACAACAACAGCGACAGCAGTGAGAAGAACATTGTCGCTAAAGGAGCGAAGGGAAAAAGACGGCGTCAACAACAACAGGTGGCGCCAGTTTGAATGTGTACAGTAGTAAAGCGAATGCTATCAACTACTGCAATTCGCCTGGTTCCAGCGCGGCGAAGTTCGCCCTCGCTACAGCAACAACAACAACAACGGCAGAAATAAAGTGAGGCGAACAGCTGAACACGTGTCACAGTGTCTCGCTTAGATTTAAATGCAAATTAAATTCTAATTTAGCTGAAATTTAGTGCAAAGCAAAACACACATTGAAGGTGCGAGCGAGAAGAAACGAGCACAGAACAGTTGTCGAAAGGGAATTGTAAAAGTTATAGCAAAATGCAAAGAGTTTAGTGCTAATTAATTAACAACATAAACTAATTAATTCGTTTGTCTATTCGTTTTTCTTCGATTCGATTCGTTTCTGTTGTCTGTGTGTTTGTTTCTTGTCGCGTCGCTGTAAAAAACATATAAAACATAAATAAGCATAACATACAACACATACACACACATATATAAATATAAATCTAAATTTAAACTAAATTAAATTAATTAAATTATTACCACAACACACACATATATACATATATATTTATGATGACCCCGTTTGCAAGGCGTTCTAGTATAAAATAGTTTATCTAATTTTTTTTAGCGCGTAGTTAGTCACAATTTAAATGAATTACAAAACATACATATATACATCTATAGAGAAGAAGAAGATGCTAATGCTGTGGCGCCATCTGGCGGCCAGCTTGCGCCATTTTGCATAACAAACGGGGCTAGACTTAAGTTACAACAAAAAAACAAAACAAAAAATAAACTAAACTAAAACTAAATTCAATTGTATTCAAAGCAGAGCGTAACTAGCAAATGATGTATGTAAAACTGTAAAATAGCTATACATATATAGTATATATAGATCTAATACATATATATAGAAATACATATATTCTATATAATGGGAGTGTGTTTGTCATGTCACCTAATTGTAAATTGTGTAACTATGTAAATCGATTACATCTATATTCTATATACAACATATATATATATATATTGTACATTAGCTCTATGCGCACGTCTAAAATGCCTAAAACAAAACTAAAATGAAATCTACAGATAAATGAAACACAGAGTTTAGCGTAGTTTAGCAGAAGAATGTAGCCGAAAAGTGTGGAGAGCTAAAATTAATCGATAACAAAAAATCGATTGATTGAAGCTTTTCCGCGTAGCTCGCTCAACTTTCTAGTAAGAATTTTTGTATGCTAATTTTTTGATTTTTACAATTAATTTATAATGCTTTTTTGCCCTATAAAGAAACGTATAAGACTTTGAGAAACTATTTAAAACAAGATGAAAACATAAAACAAAACGAAAAACAAAAAAAAATATATGAAGCAGAAAAAGAAACAGAAACAGAAATATAAATCTATATATAATATATTATATACAACAAACCGAAGAAGAAAAGTAAAAATTAATACAAATTGCATATACAACAAACAAATGAAAAGAAAAAAAATATAAAAAATTAAATGAGCTGGAAAAGTGAAGAAATTTAGTTGAAATTACATTTGGCTTTGATTGTTTTTTTGTGCTCGAAAAAGAAGAAGAAAAAAAACATATTGCAAACGATGATGAATTTGTATTTGTAATTGTAAACGTATTTGTTGTAATATTATTATTATAATTTTTTGTTTTTGTTAACTTTTTTGTTGCATTTCGCATAAGGAAGAAGAAAAGGAAGATGAGAAGAAGGAGAAGAGGTTAGCTTAAAAAGTTATATGCAAAACAGGTATAAAATTGAATTTTAACTAAATTAAAAACACAGCAACAACAAAAAAGAGAAAGGAATAAACAAAGAGAAACCTAATTACGATAACGATAAACGATTACGATAACTATGTTTGGCATTTCGGTTCGTTAATCTAAAACAAAAAAAAAAAGAAAATGGAAAACAAGTTTCTAAAACTCGCGCGTATTAGTTCAATTGTAAATCCTAAGTTACGCCTAGACCACGCCCCTATCACACACACATACACACACCAATACACACACACACACACACTCACCCTATTTAGTGTTAAGATTAAGATGGAAGAGCTGTCGTAGTTGTAGATGAAAGAAAGAAAGCAAAAAATACATTTGTATATACATATCGCGTCCCGCATTCGGTGGGCGTGGCCGTAGCAGCAATTTAAACTATCTAGATTAACGCAAAAAACAAGAAAAGAAAAACATAAAAAAGAAAAAAAAAAAACAAACACGTTACGCAAGTATACAATTAATTCAATTAAATTAAATTAATCTAAATTAAATTTAAACATAACTAAATTAAATTGTATAATTTATTGAAAAACAAAACAAAAACATAAACAAATGCAAAGAGAGATATGTAAGAAGCAGCAACTAAATAGTGAGAGCAAACTGTAAATTATTATTATTATTATTAAATCTATATATACATACTATATATATACAAAAAAAACACACATATATATATATACCTAAAGTAAATTGGTCAAAACAAAACATACAAAAAAACGAAAAAAAAAAAATAAGAACGTATCATTAAAAATTAAAAAGAAAAAACATTTTCAAAACAACAAACAAAAAAATTTACAACAAATTTGTTTTTATTTCCATCGAATTGGCAACACAATTTATTTTCTTTCGGATATTGGTCAAGTTCCCCTCGACTCCTCCCCCTCCCCCCTTCATCAAACACACTCAACGGATAACGGATAATACAAAGAAGAAGAAAAACGCATTAGAGAACTAACCGAACTTACAAATAGGTTTCGACAACAACAAGTAGAGCAACAACAACAACAACAACACTGTAAAAACAAAACAACACACAACAAAATGAAAAGAAGAAGAAAAAATACAACAGATCTTTGATTTCGACCTTATATGTGCTGCAGTACCTTACAAAAGTCCTTACACAGGACACTCGAGAAGACGACGAAAGAAAAATCCCAAAAAAAAAAAACGATCAACAAACTATTATATATTCCTTTTCTTCTGGCCATTTCCCCCCTCTCAAAACAAGTTTGTAGCTTTCTTCAGTTTATCGGATAGAGCTATGAAAAGAATAAATCGAAAATCGGAAGTATAGATGAAAGTGCCTAGTGAACCAGTTTCCAGTAATATCGCAACAAATTTATTTTCTCTCTCGCATCTCTCGCGCCTGGGCAACAAAAACAATGTGTGTATACGAAAATGTTTCCGTTTTTTAAGATTAAGATTATTCGAAAGTCTGGCCTAAACAAAAAAAAAAAATAATGAATCCATGACACCAAGGAATTTGTTTCGTGTTCAATTTTTTAAGTGTACATTTTCTTAGTTATTGCAAATTTTTAGTGCAAACATTAGCCGTTAAAAAGAAAACGAAAAAGTATATACCAAACATAAAATATATATACAGATATATATATATTATATATAGCCAATATTATACGAGTTTATACATACACATACCTTATACATATACATAATATATATCTATATATAGAGCATATATTGTATTTGTATTTGCAGATTCCAATTGTACATTGATAAATTCGAGAGCGAATCGAAAGATCGCTCTTTTTATCCAAGTTCAATCTCTAGGGGTGCTAGACTGAGTTATATAAGCCTAAACGTAAAACACACACACACACATACTTCATAACGTTAACGTTAATGGAATGACGTAACGTAATGGTAAACGCAACGTAAACGTAAACGTAATTCAATTACTACCTTGCAAAGTATAAAATACATCAACTAACTTGCAACCTATGTACATACATACATATTTGTATACATCTAAGACAGACAGATCTATATATATACATACATTATATATACATTACATATACATACTTAGGTAATCCCCATCTCCCCTCCCAATCCCCTTTCCATTCACACACACACACTCGCATATGCGACTATATATTTACATATATAGATTTTAAGCAGAAATCCCATAAATTATTAAAACATATTAAGTACACACACACACACATGTAAAATTGAGGAATGAAGTTGATGGAAATAGGGAAGGAAATTGTTTAATTTCGATGCGCAACGTTGTATTTTTCAGCACGTAAAAACAACAACAAACTAAACTAAGAATACAAAATACAAGCAAAATACAAAAATACAAAACATTAACATAAAGTTCGTTACATTCAGGACGCATTCGCGCTGTTTGAAAATAAAAATCCCTCAAAACTTAAGAAACCAAGAAAAACAAAATAAAAATTCACAACTATGAAATATCCCAAAAAAAAAAACGGCACAGTTTGTTAAATGAAACTTAAGGTTTTGACATTTGTAAAAGAATGAAAAAGTTGAGAACCCGCAAAAAGTTCGAGTGTAAGTTGGTTTGATTCAATAAAACAAAAAACGTGAAGCAAAAGAGAAGCAAAGAAAGAGAAAACAAAAACTATGTGTTTGAATTTTTAACTGCTGCTTTGCATAAGTAATATAGCAGTCAGCTTTGAGTGTAGCACATTGGAAACAAGCATGGCTGCCAATCAGACGCTGCGCGCAGCCAGCACTTGGTGCGAGCGAGACGAATATAGTAGCAAGAATATACAAGCAAGGCAAGCAGTGCAATGCTTAGTAAGCAGTGCAGCTCTTATTTGAATTTTGAAAAGTAACTGACAATAAGTTCAGGGCAATTTAATTGTCATTGCTTTACACTATTTTACACTTAACAATATGTCGAATATTAGCGCAGCTTTTGCTTGGCCACTTAAATTGATAATACCCTTGATTGTAGCGGGTTATTTGACGAGCATAAGCTTGATACTGCTTTGTTATGATTGGCAGCCCGTGGAAAAGTTGAAGGAACTCAGTCAGAATTGGGTGTTAATGGCGTGCTTGGGAATTGTGTGTATAATGCTGATCTATAGTCGACCCATGCGGTGAGCTGGTAGCAATAACAGTTTTATTCTTGTATTAATGTTTAAGTACTTTAGCTGCATCTTTGTGCTCGCTTTGCCTTCGCTGAGCAGCTCTAGAGGACGCGCTTTGCTCATCACTTTGGCCTTCTTTGTGGCTGCTTTGGGTCCCTCGGCCAATATTATGGCCAATCTGCGCATAATGCTGCAAAGTCTGGACTGTGGTCAGCAGCTGTTGCGTCAGGCAATTGGCCAGTTGTTGGATGTGCTGCTCGAGCCCATCAAAACGGTTCAATCAGCTGTTGGATTAATGTTGGACGAAGTGCGTCGCGTGCTGCGTCAGGTGATGGATCTCTTGCTGAGCATTCAAAGCTATTTGCTGTTCTTTAGTGAGTCGACGATTCTATTTGTTCTGTGGGGTCTGTACTTGTAAATTTTCGTTCTTTTTAGTTGATACTTTCAAAAGTTGTTCGTCCTGGTTAAAGTCTGTGGCGGAACTTTGCAATTCCCAGCGAGGATCACCCGGCACTCGTTGTCAGCGCGCTGCTGAGCGAGTTGTGATCAAGTGTCGTGAAAATTTCGTTTATGTCAGATCACTTTGTTATGCCACCAGACTTTATATGGCTGTCTGCTTGCCTGTGATGTTGTTCGATGTCTTTTGCGTTGACTTCTGGAGCAGAAATTGGAATTTTATGGATTCTATAATGGAGCGTAAGTTTATCTTAGATATTGCATGGTTATATTCTGTGTGTCTTTATTTTGGTTCGTTTTAAAGTTATTATTATTAACAGAATACATTTACCGATTCCATTCTACATTTTAGTGTTCCATGAACGTCAATATACCGATAAGTTATCGATATTTTGACAATTGATAGAGGAGAATTATATTTATTTATTGAAGGTAAGAAAGTCATCTTCAATTTGCTAATCTGTCCGATTGATTAAACTCGTACGTAGATCTTAAAGAGTAGCAAAACTTCCGTTTTCTTTTTTGAAATTAAAATATTTCTGAGCTTATTAATAATATTTATACATAAATAATATTTCATTAATTCATAACCTTAGTTATTTTGTAGTTTTCCGTTTGTATTTAATTAAATGATCTGCTAGAACTATCAAATTTTCTGGAGTGAAAGTGTAAATTGAATTTTTACACAATACATTGTTAAAAACTAGATAAACTTAATATTAATTATTATAATCATGATTTGAAACTAGCAATACTTCTCAATCATACTTTACTTAATAGGCTATTATGAATTTGTAGCACAGCTGGAGCAAATGTTTGATGCGAGCATCAGTTTTAAGCACAATTTTAACTTTCACACAAATGCCTCAAAGAATCTCTCCGATGTGAGCGAACAGATCCTGAAGGATATCACGCAAAGTCTGCGTCCTTTTGGAGTACTGCGAAGCTGTCTCGATTTGCTTTGCTGGCTGCTGCTATTGCTGGTGTTTGTCAAGTGGGCGAAACAAATTAATTATAGTTTATCTTAATACTTTAAAATCCTTTCTAGCGCCGCCTTCTTCTATCTGCAGTATATGCAGAGTCGCGTCTATCAGAATGTTTATTTGACCAGCGACTTTTATGCGATTGAACAACAATTCAGGCTGCAAGGAAGAAGAGGAGTGTTGCCGTTAAAATGTCTAGAGCGTGGCAAGTATTTGAAGGTAAATTTATGGTATATTTGGAGTGTAATAGGTTAAGGATATTTGGTATAATATTGCTTTTGGTATATTACAATACAGTATAGTATTTTATGCTTAGGGTAAACGTGTATCACAACCTATAGCGAAATTATATATATTTTTTGGTATATTTTGTTGTAGTTGACTATTGATATACCAAATATAACTTTTGGTATATTTGAGTATATTCAAACAAGACTATAGAAGTGTACAACTTTGTCCCAATAGAAGATGTCTCGAATTTGTTGGTAATTTCTATGATATATTTTGTGCTTTATGGTATATTTTGAATGTAATGTAGAGTATTTATCAAGATACTAAACATAGCTTTTGGTATATTTCAGAAATTCCATCCATTGGGTAAAATTGTATTAAATCTAATTTTGTTGGTATATTTGGTACTAGTATATATTATATATAGTATATCTATATACCAAATAAAACTTTTGGAACCTTTTAGGTATATTCATTTGATATATTTTAGCGATAATACCGCATGGATAGTATCACTCCATTGTAACTTTCTTACAAGTTTTCCTTATTGCTTAACAGTTTTCCTCCTTAATTCCTCAGCTGAGCAGTCCGCGTCTAACGAGCTGCGAGTGTCAGCTGCTGGCTGAGCACGCCTTCTTGCTGCTCATCAGCTGCGTTCAGCTCTTTGCAATTTGTCTGGTGGATTACAGTCTCTTCTGGCTTCTGACCAGCATCTCCTACTATGGCCATCAGCAGGCGCAACTTGAATTGCCCGCTTACATTGAGCTGGAGATCAAACAAGGAGGTTTCATGGGCGACATCATGCGTGGCATTGTAAATGCTTTTCATTCTTTAACACAACAGAGATCGCTCAATACGCAGGCTTGTTTGCCGTTGCCTTTGAGGCCCAACTATCGCAAGTACTTGGAGATATTTCAGTTGTGTCTGCTCGCCTGGCTTATACTGCTAACGGAGCCTTTTGTGCTGCGTTTGCGGCACGTAATCATGCAACATTTTCATCCAAAGCGTGCGAAAATAAGAGCGATTTATTTGCATCAGAAGATACTCAAGGGGCGAAGTGAGTGCATAAGATTATTATTATTTATTTTGGTTTAGTATATTGTGTTCTCTTTGGTATATTTTGGGAATAACAGTATATCGATAAATTTGTTAAATTTGAGTGTCGATTATTCAAAAGTTTTCTATAATAAAACACGGTCAAATTTGGTTAAAGGTCTGGTAAATTTTGTACTCTATATGATAGTACATTTTGAATACACATCAATAATACGGTATATCAATAAATGCTGAATATATATTCGGTATATTTTCAGAATAATACCGCACTGCTTTGCTTTTTATTGAAAATGGTTAGCGGGTATATCACATTCGAACACTCGCGACTTTAGCTTTCTTGCTAAAATTTGCAACTCCTCAAATACTTTTTAAATCAATTAAACTAACAAATTGCAGATTTTAATTTTTAAGCTGGGCACACTACTTTAAGTATATAACAAAGTAAATTCATTGTACGTAATTCCTCAAAATTGCATTAAAATCTGTTGATAAGATTAAAATGTTTTTAAATATACAATTTCTTTTGCTTACTGGTTCTATCTCTTATTTCTCTCGTATAGCTAACTTCTTTAAGATGCCACGTCGCCAGGCACGAGCTGCCTTTCTTTGTCCTGCCTCAAGTTATAGAAGCAGCTGCTTCAACTGGCTGCACTCCAAGCTATGCTGGTCAGAACAACTGCTGTGCACCTCGAAAATATATATCAAACTCTATGTCTTTTTCAGTTTCTGTCACTTTCTCCGGCCTCGCTATGATGTGTGCGTCCTTTGTGGCAAGCTGCTTAGATCGTAAGTCTGGTAACTTGCAACGAAAAATGTATTTCATCTCAGGATCGCTCTTACAGCTCAACCCGCATCAATTGTGATTCACCTGGTTGCCAAGGTATCTTTTGCCAGTTCTGCTTTAACTCAACGAATAATAAATGCAATCTTTGCCAGCGATTTCTCGATTGTGACAATTGCAGCATTATCTCGGAAATTCAGTAAGTAACTTGAATCTGGCAAATATATTTATATTTTGAGTTTACTTATGTAATGGGTCTTTTTTCCAGGGACTCCTCGGATGATCCCGATGCGGTTTCCTATGGACAGCAGCAGGCAAAACTTTATTTCGGTAAATAGCAGATCCTTTTGAAAATTCTCTAAAAAAAATTTAATTGTTAAAAGCTATTTTATATAATTTATTAAAATACTACAACTTTTTAGATAAATTACACAACTTCATTATTTAATTGCATCCTAAACGCCTCAGTTCCTTTGACTTTGTGTTTTATATTCTTAAACTTAATTCTAATCAATAAATATTGACAAATAAATAAACTAATTAATTGGCTTTTTCAATTGTTTATTCAAAGTTCTTTTATATAGTATATTTAGTTGAATGCATTTAGTCAAAAGTGAGTAAATACGAGTAAGTTGTTTTTAATGCTATGCAAGCTGTATAGCCTCTGGTTATATTTCAGTATTTTTTGGTATACTTTGGTATATTTTAAGAATAGTTCGCTCTGTTTTGGTTTTATTCGAAATGGATAGGCGACAATTTGGCCTTCAGTATATTTTAGTATTTTTTCTGGTATATTAATTTGGTTATATCTCAGTATTTTTGGTATACTTTGGTATATTTTAAGAATAGTCCGCGCTGTTTTGGTTTGATTCAAAATGGATAGGGGACAATTTGGCCCTCGGTATATTTTAGTATTTTTTCTGGTATATTAATTTGGTATATATAAGAATAGTATCGCAGTTTCTTGCTTTTAGTCAAAATGGATGCCAAATGGGGAAATATAGCCTTCGGTATTTTTTTTTGGTAGTTTTGCGGTATATCAATTCGGTATATTTTAAGAGTAGCACCGTACATGTTTAATATTCAACTTTTCTTTTCTTTTATAGTTGTACATGCCTTTTTAAATCAAGATTTTACTTGTAGAGTCATCTCATATGAATAGAGTCATAAATTCCTAGAATTTCTAGTCGAAAGTATAATAGTAAAATAAGTAAAGTTGTTATGAAAAATGCCGAGATATAGCAAAATCAGATCTCGAACTTCATCTTCCTCCAGTGAAGACACTTGCTGGGAGAGGAAACGAGAACCGAAACCGGAGTGGGAATGGGATCGTCAAAGTGCTGGCGACGATGGCGATGAGCGCAATCCAAATGAGCAGCAGACTCCATCCGACTCGGAGAATAAACCCAAGAAATCGCATCATGCCTGGCCTCCACATTGGCACAAGGAGGCCAACGTTTATTACGGCATAAAAGGAAAAAAGTTGCGGTACTCCAGCGAGGCAAGATCGGATTACGATATATTGAATAGGCAAAAATCAGCGGGAAAAGACGAAGCGGAAAAAGACGAGCCACCAGTCTATCCCCAAGAGAAACCACAGAAACCAGCCAAGGATCCGCAGCCACCAGCTAAAGAGGATGTAGTTACGACTCTTCCCTTTGAGCACATGCTCATGTATGTTATTGGGGGCTACATCTCAGGTATTTTTTTGGTGCTCTTTTGGTACATGTTCGACAAGAAGGCGGATCGAGATCTCAATATGATGTGGCTGCTCATCGTGCTCCTAGTGCTGCTCATTTTAGTACTTTGCTGTAGTCACACGACGAGGTGAGTAAGAAGTTTTTGGAGGGGTTTAAGTAAACCTTGAACATCGATTTCAGTTGAAGTGTATAAGAAATTAGAGAGTTGATAGAACTGTTCATCTCCATTTGAACATCAGGATCTTAGATCTTAAAAATGGAAGAATCCGCAATTTAAAATAGTTTCAGCATTACACAATGTATTCTTCTGATTCCTGAGTTAGGTTAACTTATAGCCATGAAGCTTAGTCAAATATGTATATTCACTGAGTAAACCAGTCAACAGACTGTTTAGCTAGTAAGAGCCAGGAGGCTGAAATACGTACATAAAGTAGTTCTCTAAAAAAATTCTGACTTAAGAGCTGGGAGGTTGCTATCACTACATACAATAGAATACTTAAAAAAAATATAAGTGGTAACAGCTGGGAGGATGAAATGCGCGCAGACTGGAGTTAACCAAACATTTCAGGGCTAAGAGCTGTGAGGCTGAAGATTCTACACTAAGTAGTAAAAAAATCAGCGGTAAGAGCTAGGAGGCTGAAATGTTTATACAACATAGCTTGCCAAAACCTTCAGTGGTAAGAGGTGGAAGGTTACACGTAATGAAGTTTACCAAAAATTTGGGATTTTCGCTTCGCCCTTGGCTAGTTGAATCCCTCAACTTATTAGTCAGTTATTGAATGAAATAGTTTATAATATTAATGGAACTCTTTCTTTTTCTCACTTTCAGATGCATTGGCGCTCTGTTTTTTCCAATACTCGGCGGCTACAGAGGACGCTTATTGATCATGGCTTGGGCCTTCTACTTGGCTCTGACTGGACCTGTGATGAATATCATTCGCAATATAGACATCATGATACGCAGCGTGGCCTGTGATCAGGGTCTGGTGCACAGTGCTTTGACTCCTCTGCATCAGATCATGGGTGAACCCATCTATGTCGTGGAGCAGTCCATCTACAATTGCTTGAAGCAAGTGCGGGCTCTAATGGTGCGATTAGATGATGTGTTGCAGCGTTTAGAGAAGCCCATTGTGGGATTGTGTGAGTGACAAAGAAACCTTTTTAAAAATGTGACTTGAAAGTAACTTTCTTTATATTAGATACCAGCTATAGTAGCTGCGGTGAATGGCTGCGACATCAGCAGAATTTCTTTGACAATCAAATGGGCGCACCCTATGATCGTTGTATGGGCGCCGGGAATATTAGCGTGCAGGAATGTTTGGCCAAGTTTCCCGGAGAGAAGTCAGTTTGTCATATGGAAGAGCGTTTCGCTTGGTTCTGCTCGAATCTCAAGGATTTGTCCAGCTTCTTTGATCCTTACATGCAACAGCATCAGGAGCTGGGCGAGCAAATGTTTACAAGTAAATCGAAAGAGAATTTAGAGTTCGTTTTTTATATAGTTCTTGTATATTCCTTGCAGGACCCTTGGAGAGCTTTGACAACATACGATCGATTTTTGCGGTAAGCATCACTTTTGATCATGGACAACAATCGCCAGAAGATGCTGTTCCATCGAGCACTGATGTTGAACTGGAATTGGGCAAAGAGTTTGATGCAGAGATGAATGCATTTAAATACATCTTCTTATGGCTTGATTTGATCATCATTGCGTTGATCATTTCTGTTTCGTTGGCTGCCATCTATTTTCGTGCTAATTTTTTGGGCCACGAAAACTTTCTGAATGTGTATTTGACAACGCAATTCTTTGCCCACAATGAAGAGCAGAACAGAACTTTGGGTTATAGTGCAATGCCATTGCGAGCACAAGAGAAGAACAAGTATGTGAAGGTAATTCCTGATGTCTGTCTGTCTGCGTGTTTAGGATGCTATATCTTAGCAGAGTTGGAGACATAAAGTTTTATTATTTTGCGCTCTTGGTTGTAAAGTTTTTAAATCATTATTTTTAGCTTTCCTCCTTGCGACATCTGGATTTTGAGTTGGAAATCACCTATGACTCTTGGATGTTTATGATCATCACAAGCTTGCAGTTTTTCATCATCTGCTTTGTAGATGTCAGTCTTTTCTGGATGTTGGCTATAATGTCGTATCATTCACATCAAACGGCAGATTTGCAGCGTAAGTTAAAACTTTAATTACCAATAATTTCTTATATGGAATATACTTCTTAAATAGCTCCTGAGTATACCAAAGTTCTGGTGGAAGGCGGTGGAATGATTGGCTTTATTATACGTAGCTTGGTGCAATCCTTTGAGCCACTGGCCAAGAGTTTATTTGTGGATGTTCAGCATTGTTTGCCGTTGCCAGGACCTCCGAAATATATGCGCTATTGGGAGATTATGATGCTGTGCTTATTGACCTGGCTGTTGTTAGTCTTTGATGGCTATTCGTTGCGCACACGTCATCTGATCATGGCCAGCTTTTATCCACAGAATAGCAACAAAAGAGCGCAGTATTTGCTGCAGCGTTTGATGCGTGAGAGAGGTTAGTTCTTTGATCAGAGGTTATATATAGTATATATAATATATATATTATCTTTATAGATGTCTTTGTGTTGACCTCAAGACGCACAGCTCGCGCCATAAATGCCTATATCGAAGGAGATTGTCAGTTGCAAGGCACAAACTTGTTTCATGTTGCACTTTATAGGTAAGTTTCGAAGTATCTCAAAATTCTGTTTTAATTTGAATTTAATTTTCAGACTTTCTTGCGGTCGTTTTGGCGCCTACAAGAAGCAAAAATGCATCATTTGCCATGCCAAACTAACCAAGTAAGAACTTAATTTCCTCCTTCAAAATATAGTTTTAATTATTAACTACTTTCAGAAACGATATTGTGAAATGCGATACACCCAAGTGCAGAGGCATTTATTGTCAAACATGTTTCATTGAGTCCAATTGTCATTGCATCATCTGCAATCCTCCAACTGTCTATGGCGACTACACTCAGTATTCGGAAGTGGAGTAAGCTTAACTTCTTTAATTTAATTAATTTCTTTAAAGGTATGTCTATAATTTTAGGGATTCTTCTGATGATCCTGATATTGAACCTTATCGACCGCAAAACATTTACTGTGGCCAAACTTTTTCGGAGCGGCACAAGAGTGCTTAAACTTAACGTAATGAGATCTATGAAATGTTCAATACATCAAAATACATAACATAGTTACATACAATATGTACACAAAAACAAAAAAAACTTGCTAAAATAAATATACACACGACACAATGATTTGCGACATCTTTACTTACTGAACTTACGACATAAACGGTTCTAGTTTTAAAGGAAGTGAATTCCAGCATTGTAGAAACAAGAACCAAATTCTTTTTTTAAGATCGAAAAGTTTTTAAATCAAGATTTGCAATCTTCTTTCAATCTAGAATAAAAAACAATCTTGAATCAAGATTTTAATCTTAAAATTAGATGTTCTTAATCTTAAAATGCAAATTTAGCATCAAAATCTTGATTTAAAACTGTTTCAACTTAAAAATCTTATTTCAAGATTGTTCTTTTTATGATCGAAAAAAGCTTAAACCAAGATTTTTTAAATGTAGATTTTGTTCTCTCTATGGTATGTAGGACAACATTGTATTCAAATTTTCGTAAACTGGTAACTTGATAGATATTACATACTTTATCAATTACAAACATATCACGATTTAAGCTATGTTATATTTTAAGGTGCAAAAAGTTCTTATTAATAATGAATATATCGATATATTAGATTGCTATTGAATTTCTACACTTTACCTTAAGTAAATATAAGATTTATAAATAAAATCATATTTGAGCAAAAATTATTGTTTTCTTAGACCAACAATTATTCAGATGTGTTAATAAATTTAAATGATTTAAAAAAAAAATACAAATTTTGGGAAAGTGTATTTTTATTGGAATATATTTAATTTTCAATTTTATTAAGATTTAATTGGAAAGTGTCTGACGTGTAGATAAAACATTAAATTGTTGCGTATTAAGTAAATTGGCTTCGTCTCATTGAATAAAATTTTCTTTTAGTAATTTTACAAAAAAACAAATAATTTCGCACAAAATTTAGTGCATTAAGATTTGAGCATTAATTATTCTGCAAGTCCTTCAATGAACTGATTGATGATGATTTAAGTTGAGATTTTTAGATGATAGATAATCGAATTTTTGTGGCATGGACATCAAAGTCATTTACACACATGGCATAATTATTATAAATAAATATTCCTAATAATTTATATTAATTTGATATATGTACATTCTACATATAAAGTTAATTATAGCTAATTTATTCACTATTATTATATTATAATTATGTCACAGAAAATTGAGGCAACGACGGGTTAAGCCAACTTGCAACTAATAATTGCATGTTGTGGCAAACAGATGAATTGTGCGCTTTATGAGCTCCATTTCTTTTAGCATCTCGTCATCTAGTCATCAGCACCTTTCTCCCGAGCAAAGTTGAGCTGAGACCTGTTTACCAGCCAACGACTTTTTAAGCTGCTCCCGCTACACAAGAGAGAGAGAGAGCAAGTAACTCCGCTATGGGAATCCAAGAAATTCTGATGAATCGCAGCTTTTATTGGCAAAATGGCAAAATGGCATTGCGTATCGCGTTTGCCTCGTCATCTCATGTTCTGGTTGACATTGTCATGGCCATATCAGCTACTGTAAGCTCGTTTGTCTCCTTGTCAGCTCTGGCGATAATGTGGATGTTAATGATGATGATGATGATGACAACGATAATGATGAGCGTCTTTGCGTTGGGCAATAACACTTTGTTTTCAATTTGTGCCTGCAGTCGGCTCCTCGACTCTCATTGTGGACATTGTTTGGCGCACATGTGGGCTGCAATTAAATGTTCATTAAATGCGACAACCACGACAAGCCTGAGATTGTTTCTCAACAATTAATGCAGCTGAGATGGAGACGAAGACGTTGCCTCAGGCTGAGGCTGAAGCTGAGCCTGAATCAGCACAAGGATTGTGGGCTTTGATGATGACATTCAGCGGCGTTTGTTTTTGGTCTCTTTTCTCTTTTTTTGTTGTCTGCCTTCGGCTTGGAATGTGCTGTGTAATTTACAGCCATCTTATTTGATGGTGGTCTCAATGTTTCCCCCTCCTTCCTACTCTCTTTTTATTTATGAGCCACAAATTTTGACATTTATTTCTATTTCTTAAGTTGTCGCTGCCTTTGGTCAAAAAGAACAACTGTAACCGAAGTTTGATCAGGGTTCTATTCTACATTTTTATGGCTGTTTAATAAATTCCTCTTTCATCTTGTATGCTAATGTGTACACAAGTGTTTATTTGATATTTAACACCCGCTGCTCCACAGGTTTTGAACCCTCAACTGACCACCAAATGCGACATTTAAACCACACACACACAGATCAGAGCACAAAAAGATCGAAGAACCGAGAACGGAGAACGGAGGAGAGAACACACTCAAAGTAAGGGTCATCTTCATATTTGCCGAATCGCTTATTTGATTTCGTTTCGTTTTCGTTTCTGTTCGTCATCGTCTTGTGTTACCTGTTTGCATTCCGTAATTCGAGCTGTCGCCGTGCAACCGACTGATCCAATTCCCATTCCGTTATAAGCCCTTGTTTATCGGCGTAAATAAGTAGCGGCAAATTGAAGAAGCTTTTCTTCTCTGAGTGCGCAGTGCGCACTGAGTCATTGAACCTTTGAGCCAGAGCTGAGGGAACAATTCCTTAGCTTCAAGTTCAGTGTGAAGGAAGTTGTCTTCCTTGAAGTTGAGTGGATACGTTACCTGTTGAGCTTGTCACGCATTTTAGGGGTTGATCTGATCTTGATCCTTTCTTTGCACTCTGATCTCCCCTTTTATTAACAACCGATGGGTACACAAAGGAAGGACAAGCAAATAATTTTGTTGGAATATATGTGAATGCTTTAGTTACACATCAGATAAGATAAAGTGAAACATTTCTAAAATATATTTTTGTAAATCAGATTTGTTTAGTTAAAAAAATTTCAGCTTATAAGTTATAAAGGCTTATAATTTTTGTTACATTCAATAAAATCCGGCTAATGATGTGGGAGTTATTAGTTTTAGTTGAAAATTTGGTATGTTTTTGACTCTGGTATATTCTTAATGTGGTAGTATATGGATATACGAAATATAGCATTCAGTATACTTTAGTATTTTAATTTGGTGTAATTGGCTAAAAGATTCTTTTTTGTTATTTCGATTATTGTGAATCTTAACTTTTTATGAAAAATAATACATTCTTTTATGATACCCGCTTTATTTATTTGCAATATTGAATACCAAAACCAATTACATTTCAATTGCCTAATCCTATACAGTTTTCTATGGTTTGTGGTTCTTCTTGCCGGGATAGCCAAAGAAACCGATACTCTTTAGCTCAATGAAGAGATCCTGATCATTGCCAATGGCCTTGTAGATGGACTTTTCCAGCTCATCGTACTGAAAATGCGGTGGAAATGGCATATCATTAAGAGCCTGGAACAAGGCATTGCCACGCTCATTGCCCACAACCAAAGTGGTGCCGCTATTCGAGAATCTATAAAAAGATTAAAGTGGGGTAAAGACAAGGTAAAGATAACAAGGCTTTACTCACTGTCCAATAGTGTTATAGGAGGAATCCATTTCGTGCTTTCCCATGGGCTTGAGTATGTTGCGGCGAATGTCCCAAACGCTGACCGTATCGCGGTTCATAGAGACTAGAACTGTGGAGTGAGTGGGACTCCAATTGGCCCAATGCACGGGCTGAAAGTCATCGAGCAATTCAATCAAAGGACGCGTCATACCATCAATCCAAATGCGCACGTACCTAAGTATCGGAAAAGGAATGAGAAAGAAGAAGGGAAAGCAATCTCCCCTTACCAATCGTTACCACAGGTGAGAAAGAGCTTGGGTGACCAGGGTGAAAACTCCATGACATTGACCCCACCATCGTGACACTTGAGCACCTCCAGATACTGATGTTGATAGTTGATGGAGCACTTGTGAATGCAGCCCTCATCGGTAAGTATGTAATAGATGTCCTTGTGCACCGGATGTGTGGTAATATAAAGTCCCTGCGGATGCCGATTGGACTCCACAACCGTGGTGGGCATCAGCGGCACACGAATGCCCTCGGGATGTCCCTCGATGCGTTCTAGAGTCATCTGAGTGAAGCCCAGTAAATAAGGTGACTTGGTGATGGAGAAGCGTGTGACGGAACCATCTTGGGACAGGCTCAGGAACGGATCAATCTCATTGGCATCGTCGTCGGTGGTCTGCTTGAGCCAACGTATGGCCACCACAGGTGAGCAGCCAGGTGAAGTGCTGCGCTGAGACACCGCAATGGGAACATTCCCTAGATCGGCGACGTTGCGCACCTCAACGCTGCCATCGTACATGCCAATGGCAATCAGCGATGGCAGATAAGGGGAGAAACAAAGCGCAGTCACGGGTATTTTATAGTAGTAAGCACGCTCCGGTTCACCGGGATTCTTAATGCTCCAGATGTAGACATCCCCCGAGCTGGGCACTTGCTGCGAGGAGAACGAGAACAGACCGTAGGAGATGGCCAGAATGTCGCTGTTGGTGGTGCAGAAACTCATGTCGCTAATCGCTTTGCGCTCATCGTAGCTGGGCACGGGTATCAGCCGGAAGAGCAGCTTCAACGAGTACTTGTACTCCACATCCGTGGCACAGCGATCCACCTGTTGAAAGTTGCGGAAACGTTGCATTCCCGCCTTGTACAGATTACTCGAGAGTGTGCGTCCAATGTACTGCAGCGATGTCTTGAATTCGGGACGTTGATACAACTCCGTTGCCTGATTCTTGGCACGTTCCTTGGCCTTAGCTTCCTCTTCCTCATGGTATGCAGCGGCTGCTGCATCCATCACTTGGGTGCCCACACTTTCACCCGGCTTGGCCAGACTCAGCATGGTGGCCTGCGCATCTTTCTTGGGATTGACACCCTCCAGTGTGTCGTACATCTCAAAGTTGGACACATAAGAACCCACCGTAGCGTAGTCCACATAAATGGTGTTAACTGCCCGAGAGTTGGTCAACACCAGCGTTGTCTGTGCATCGTTGTCGGAGCGACGTCGGACCTTGCCCTTGCCCATGGTCAGATACTCGTAGTGACGATTGTCGGCCTCCACCTGATCGCCTTGGGGTGTGCCCTTGGCCACCGTTGTGCTGGGCTGATTGAAGAGCACAAAGAAATCGGATTTTCGTAGCGTCACCTTGACAAAGGACTTCTTGAAGGGAACGGGAACGTGACCCTGTTTGATTTCCTCAACCTTGCTAGCACTAAACACAATATTCTCATAGATGATCTAGGAAAAACATTGCATTACATCTACGAATTAGAATGGTTAACTCCCTTAGCTGCTTACGCCATTGATCAGCTCGTCCATGGATTGCTTGTTGCCACCGACACCTCCGCGCATGCTTTGACGTGTGCGGGAGCGGGAAGAGCGAGAGTGCAGCAGCTGCATGGTATTGACCTCGTGCTTCAAATGCACATTGAACGTGAGAAACTGATCGGCGTAAGGCTGATCGGATATATAGTTGGGCGTCATGTCCACCACCTCCCCATCAACCACTTCGGTCACCTAACAGCAGCTGTAAATTAGTTAGGGAATGAAAGTGTTATATAGTTGAGTCTACCTTAAACTGCTGACGATACTCCAGATCAGCCATTATCTCATGCGCATACGAGTGCTCTGCGGGTTTCTTGTCTTTGGGTTTCTTCTCTTTCTCTGTCTCCCCTTCTGGCTCGACACTAGTGACATTTACTGACTTCTTTCCGCTCTTGGGGAGTTCGAACTCCTCCTTCTTGATGAAAGATTGCTGATCCATATTGTTGCTAATTTATGCTGGGAAAGTCTTTTGATTTGCTGCCTACAATATAGAAATATTGTGAAAATGATTTTACATATGAAAGTTGTTACTGTTGTAGCTATTCAGCTCGAAAAATCAACCTTACATTTATTCCCATTCGATTATTTAATTGTTAACTTAACCACATAGATTCGAAAAGGTTTAGCACATATTCGATTTAAGCATCGGGAGGATTATACTGATTCTATAAATAACTCAACATCTACACTTTTAAATTGATTCAAGAAGTGGTTACGATTTGTCTAGAGTTAAATCATAAAAAAACCAAAAGTTGTTAGTTGAAAAGTGGTTCAAATTGGTGTTTAGTGATTATAATTTATGAAAAATCGATTCTACACTTATTTTATTGGTTCATTAAGTTAATAGTTCAAAATGTTGTTCATACAAATTTAAACGTAACACTTAAAGTAAACACCTTTGCTTTTAATTAACAACTTTCATTCTCAAATTTTCTAAACTCTATCATTTCGAATCCCAAAAATGAAAGTGTTTATACGCCCGATAGAACAAAAATAATGTAGTGGTTAATGTGTATCTTTGATACAAATCTTTATAGCAGTACACAACAGATTTTAAATATATGCAGAGTTCTATTTGAATGTGTTTTGGGAAATACGTGCCCCGTTTTAAGGGGCGTCACTCTTGAATCGTTTTTGTTAATTAGCCATCTGAACACTTGTAATTTTTAATTAAATCTCATGGTGATACTGGCTCCCAGCTCCCCATTCCATCTCGTTAGTTGCGTTTGTTTTGGGCTGCTTATCGGCAAGAAGCTCACGTGCCGGTTCGGTCTCGGCCTCAGTCCCGGTCCCGGTCCCTTTTGGGCTCAACGTCGTCGACTCCTTGCGAATTTCCCCTGCAGATAAAACGCAGATAAAGCTAACACTTTTGCCGGGGCGGCTAACAACCACCACCGAAGGGCGCTCTAACTTCAGCTCCAGCTCCAGCTCTAGCTTCGTGAGTGCGTTTCAGTAACAGTTGAACTCGCGTACGGTGCAAAACGAAGACCCGGAATCATCCGGTGTAAATTTTCCGACAATCGACATTCGGCATTCGGTTGAATTCGCATTTTTTGTCGGGACGAAAGTGAATTTTGCATGCGGTGTATCTTTGAGATACAAATGTGCGCTATCTCGTGTGTAAAAAGTGTGGTGGTCTAATTGATTTGGTGTTAGACATCAGATATATGTATACGGACTCAATATCTGTTTTATACTAGTTATCGCAGTCACACAGTGTTTAAATTGCCAAAAGCTAATTACGAGCATGTCCGTTGCACAACAACACGAAACGCGATTGCCATCAATGGACTGCCAAAGTGAAAATCGAGTACCAGAAAACTCAATTAGGCATGTTGCAAAAACACAGACATTGGCAGCGGCATCAGTAACCAAACCGCAGCTAACACCGGCTGGAGTTGGAGCTGGAGCTGGGGCAGCTGCAGCAACATCGCCGGCAACAACAACTGTGGCCAAACAGCAGCAGCAGCCGCAGACGCAGTACGTCATAAATTCAGCGCCAATGCACGCCAAGGCGACCACCGCGGGGGTCATCACTGGCGGCACGCTACATCTGCATCGAGTGAAAAGTGCGCAGGTACGTGAAATGTGACGTTAATTGAAAGTTAACCAGAGCTCAGCTCAGCTCAGCTCGGAGGAGGGGAGACGTGCAGCTTTAGATACAGCTACAACTTCAGCTACGGCCAGCGCCTTTTGATTCAGCTATTCCCATGGAAATTTACTTAAATGAAACTGCCGTAGTGCGAGGTGTGCTCCAGCAGAGAGTTGGACACAGGTTGGCAACGAAGCAGGAAATGGTTTAATAGGAGGCGGAAATTAAAAGGGAATAGGTGTGGGACCATTCCTATAATGGAATGGGTTGGGGAATAGGCATAAAAAGGATGTGCTGTAACGGAAAATGCTACACAAAGAAAAATACACTATATATATTACGGATATACTATATATATACTAAGATATTACCTGGTATTACAGCCACTCTTCTTGCTTAATGCGTAAGTAGCAGTTTGGTGAACATACATATTAGATTCTATTCTAATGTAAAGAAGAGTCATGTTGCCCATATCTACCATATAAAATTTCTGCTTTAGGGGCTATAACAAAAACAGTTTAGTAAATGTGCAAATAAAAGTATTCAATTTAATATACATAATTCTTTATTTTTTAATATCATTAATTTAAAGATCGGATTATTTTGACACTTTCGCAACAATCATTAAAAATATGTTAGGTAAAGACACAAAAAGAATTTTGTGTAACTTCCCGCGGACATAAACATTTCAGTTGTTATCATTACATTGGTATATACATATTTGAACTACTTCAAATTAAATTTAATTTCTCAATCTCAATCAATCTGCTAAGCACTCTTGAATTATATTATCTAGAGTAAAACATTCTATAATCTTGATTTTAATCTTAAAATAAAATATTCTTTTCTTTAAATCTTAACCTAAAAATGTTATTTCAAGAATGATTTTATTATGATCGAAAAATTCTTAAATCAACTTTTTTCTATCTAGATTTTTTCTCTTTACGTATACATAATATTGAATAAAACAAATGAAACTCAAGTGCATCATTTTTGTAAGCAAATTATTAAGTATAACATTCATTTGAGTGAAGAATTCATGCTTGCTAAATTTTGTAGGAAAAGACAACTTTATATTATCGCTATTTTAAAAAGCTTTATAAAAAGTATTCTCCACAGCAATAATCTGTATTTAAAATGTATAAATTTGTGCAATTAGCTGACAAAGTCTCTAAACAGACCTCGCATTAATTTGCAGTCCAAAGCATCGAGGACAATGTCAGAGCGAATACAAAAGCAAAAGCCAAGCGCACACACAATGCCTTCAGATACTACTGTATACAGATATATACGCATATACACTCTCCAATACTCTCCAACTCATAGTTACATCGAGGAGGAGCACTCGTGTTTTGTGTGTGTGGATGCGATAGCTACTCGTAGCTAACCACATTGTCAGGGTGCGTAGCGTAAATGTTGTGAATGCTTTTTCTTCCTATACTTTTTGTGCGTCGTTTTGCCGGCAAAAACGAACAGTGCCGGCTGCGGTTGCCAGTGTGTGTGTGCGAGTGTGTGTGTGTGTATTACACCCTCCTCCTCCTGCTCTGTCGACCTGGCCAGACTAGAGCTCAATGGAGCTAGCCGCATGCGTGTTGAGCGCTCGATGCTGGACTGCTGGATACAGCGCGTCATTGCCATGTTATGTAAACACGGCAGCAAACCGTGGAGCAGATGAAGGTTGTGGAGGGGGAAAGTAGGGGGGCGGATGATGACGAAAGCAAAAGCCGAGGCGAGGCAACAACGACGCCGTCGCATTTGCTGACTGCCTGATGCCTGCTGCAGGAGTCGCGGTTGTGTGATGACCATGGCTTCGCTTTTGTGTGTGTGACTTCGCTGTCAAAGTCACGTCATACATCAGATGCGCTGCGATGCGAAATAAATTTGTTGACGCCATTCAAAGCGGGCATCTATTGCGAGGGAAGACAGCACAATTTATGGTTAGTGCTGGGTGGTCCACATAACATACAGTAGCTACATTAGCATTTTTCCTTCGTTCGTGACGCACTTGAGTGTTGTGCATAATTTACATATACACACATGCGTCTATTGGCCACTTGGACTCTTGGACTTTAAGTTATGCTAAAATGTCCTGACTTTGCTGCCCCCCACTTTGCAAGCCAAGTTGTCCGTAGTTTTTCTTCTGTTTCAACTTTATGCCTACCACATTTATTTCAGGTTCCCCTTACTTCCCAAGTTTTCCTGAGTTCATTTTACGTTCCTTCACTTGCGGAGTTTTCTTCCATCTTCGGATTTTTACCTACCACATTTGCTTTAAGTTTACTTTACTTCCCAAGTTGTCCTGAGTCTTCCTACCACATAGCTTTCAGGTTCCCTTATTTCCCAGGCTGGTCTCAGGATTTCTACCTCTTTTGGCTTTTTATCTACCACATTGCTTTAAGTTTCCTTTACTTGCTGAGTTGTCCTGAGTATTCCTAACACATTGCTTTCAGGTTCCTTTACTTCCCAGGTTGTCCAGAGTTTTTCTTCCAAGTTCGGCTTTTTACCTACCACATTGCTTTCAGGTTCCTTTACTTCTCAAGTTGTTCTAAGTCTTTCTATCACATAGCTTTCAGGTTCCTTTACTTCCCAGGTTGTCCTGAGTTTTTCTTCCAACTTCGGATTTTTAAATACCACATTGCTGAAAGTTTTCTTTACTTCCCAAGTTGTCCTAAGTCTTCCCATCTCATTGTTTTCAGGCTCTTTAACCTGCCAAATTATCCAGAGCTTTTCTTCCAAATTCGGTTTTTTACCTACCACATTGCTTTAAGTTTCCTTTACTTCCCAAGTTGTCCTGAGTCTTCCTACCACATTGCTTTAACTTTTCCTGCAAAGTTATGCTCACTTTTGCTTCTGCTGCTGACTTAGCTTCCTTAAGACAACAAATAACGCTCTTTTTTATGCTTTGAAGTTTTTGGTTTTCCTGGCCGCCCTCGACAGCATCCCGAGAGCGCAGCTGGTGGTGGGTTTTTTTTGTATTTTTATTTTTTTTTTGGGTAGCTTCTTGTTTATGTTTGCTTTCAATTTTATCCCTGACATCGTTTGCATCCTTTTGTTTGGGCGGCTTTCGATCACGACATTTATTTTTTTGCGCTGCCTTCGTCGTCGTCGTCGTCGTCCTTGCACTTGCCCGCAATTGAACCTCAGTTGGGGTTGTTTACCCACCACCCCCAACCACCCACCTTAGGCTGCTGCCTGTTTGCTCCCATTCAGCGCTTTTTGGCATCCCTTGCTGAATTTATCTGAGAGCGCATTTACATTCTCTCTTTCTCTCTCTTTTTTCTCGCTCTCTTGGCTGGAGTTTGTTATCCTTGGTTTTGGCTTTCATCTCTGCACACTCGACGGCTGTTTGTTTTGCTCCGTCGCCATCTCGTGGGGTTAATCAACCTGCGTCCTGCAGACTGCAACAAGGCAATTGAATTTATGTGCTGAACTTTGTCTGCGGAGCAGCCTTAAAGTTAGTTGCTGGCAACTGAAATTTATGGCCAAGAGATGACTTCTTACACAGCACGTGACCGCTGGCGTTGACAGCGTGTGCTTATCCTTAGACTTGAGTCCTTTGTCAATGGGCATTGCTTTGAGGGTTCACAAAAATAATGCAAAATAAGTCATATTTTGTAATTAATCATTTTTATACACTAAACTTATCTGTTGTAATCATCAAGTTGCTCATAAATTATAAATCTCAACTCTACCTTGAACTCAGAGACGCAGTTGAGATACTTTTTGATCTATGCATCTGGTTTGCCAATGCCAAAAATTGCCAACGTCAATTTATGGGATGGTCATTGAGCTTCAAGTTGAAATCCATTCATTGCAAATTTATATTCCAAAAAAAAATCCACTTCAAACATTTCGGGGTCGTAAATTGAAATGCATATAAGCAGATTTTTGCAGTGCGGCTGCTACATCCAGTGGCCAGCAGACACGCCCCTTTTTAGTTGCCCCGCCCCTGTCCCCTGCTCGACAAGAGGCGCTAATGGAAGCCAGCGACGCTCTCAGCTGCCTGGCGCCAACATATTTTGCTGTCGCATTGAAATTATGAGCGCTGGCTGCGAAAATTTGCATTAAAATGAAAAAGAAAAGAAGAAATGGGGGGAAAAAACATAACTCACAGAATGCAATGAAGAAAGAAAGAAAGTGGAAAGCGTAGAGTGAAGAATTAATGTGTACTCTTCGTGTACATGTTTTGAAATTCCTTAATTTATAGACAGACTGAAGATGTTTGTTACCTGGCGGCTTTTCCTGACGACAATTTTCCTCACGTCATGTGAAACTTCGATTCAAACAAAAAACAAAAATGTATCTGCAAATGTTGATTACGTGTGGCACATACAAGAATTTCCACGACAGCATTTGATTACATAATTTCGGGTCGTTCTGCTTTTTTAATAAGCAATTCAAAATTGAGCATGAAAATGGAGAAAAATTGTTATTTTTCCCACTGGAAGAAAGGAACACAGCGACAGCTGCCATAAATATTGGGAATGCGCTAATCAGCGCTGTCAAGCGACACACAAACAACTGCAGCGATGCACATCCAAAGAAGAGATACAAAAGCGCAGATACAGATACTTTTTTTGGGCGCCTTGGCAAATTGTTGATCGTTGCTCCACACAGGCACAAAAATATCTCACGCATTCTTTCGGCGGCAGTTTTTTAATTAATTTATGCAGTTGCCCCAAAGATTTTCCAGTGCAGATTAAGCTCCGGCGATGGGGGCATTTAATAAATTGCTCTTAAATTAAAGAAAACGCGACAAAAACGGCGACATGCAAGATTTATGAGAGAGATTCCAATGCAGCAGCGACAGATTGTTGCAGAGTTGCCACCTCAATGCGTAGTTTAATGCATGATTATATTATGCCAAAGTTGCCGCCAAAAATATTCTATCTCAGACTGACCCATTAATCTGTGAAAATGTCACATTTGGGTTGCCTTAATGATCTCAACGCGTAGTCTAAAGAGGGACGCCCACGTTTTGGCCCCGGGCCCGCTTTTTTTTTCTTCTTGGTGTCTCTTCAAATTTGTATTTTGGTGTTTCGCTCGATGACCTTATAAATCAGACAGTGAAAAGCTGGTCGCTGGAAAAACGAGCGTCCAAATTTGTTCACAATCAAAAGATTTGTATGCGCTGAAAACAGAAAAATTCATAAAATCAAGAAATCAAGAAATCTAAAACATAAATTTTTGATTTACGCAATGGACGCGGGCGGGCGCCGAATTTTTTTTGTGATTTATCGCAACCATTTCGACAGCCATCAAGTAATTTGGTTTTCTTTTCTGTTTTTTTCGACAAATTGGTAAAGGCAACTTTGGTCTTTTTGGACTTTTGGCCCCCGAGGAGGAGGAGGAGGAAGATGCCATCGATAATCGTGTGAAGTGCATTAAAGTATTTTATTGACCAATTATCTGGCTTTACTGCAAACGGTTTATTGTACAAATTTGTGAATGCATTGGCTCATAATTCAGTTTTCGTTTGATCAAAACGTTTGTGTGTTCGTTCCCCTTACATAAACTTTTACATGCGATCATCCGGATAATCCTATATTTATGATCTATATGTAAATTTGTAAATTGGAACGCATATTTTTAGATTACAACTTCAAGATGACATCTTAACTTTTGTACTAAAAACCAAATGAGATCATAAACGTGATATCTTTTTCTACTTCTCTGTAAAGTTTACAATTCTCTGACTCGACTAAATATTTGCCTGTTTATCTCAAAGCGAATTCCAGAGAAATCTTTTTGCACACGTATTTTAGCTCAAGTCATAAACTCTTTAACTTTCAGATCTTGATATTTGCTCAACATTTCAAGTACTAAGCAAACTTGACAGTTTTTTTTTGCTTTATGGATTTATATGGAAGGAAAGTTATTCGGAATTTTATTTATGAGCTCCTCAGCGAGTGCCCCATATTATTATTATTATATTGGTTGCTGCGTTTTAATCTAATGTTTGGGTATCTAATCTTATCGTTGTCGTTTGTGTTGTCGCTTTTGCATTAACATTTCTGTTTATTTCGCATTCGCAGTTCGTAGTACGTAGTCATATAGTTATAGTTGGGTATTTGCAGTGAGCGTCAGTCGTAGTCCACGTGATAAGATATGCAGCGTGATTATTCACCTCGACTCCGATAACCCCAAAATGGCAAATGGCTAAAACGAAAAAGGTTTCACTGGAATTTCGTTTGTGCAATTGGTAAAAATAGCCCAATCGAGTGATATAAATAAAGTTTTGTGTTGTGTTTATCACATTTGACCCGATGTTGTTTACGCGTCTCGTGCTATAAATAATATGCAAAACAAATCCATCATATCTCTAGCATATGACGTGTGAGGAAAGAAAGAAATTCCAACTAGATTCTGTTGATTGATTTATTTACTTCAGCGTTGATGTTGATGTTGAATGTTGCTGCAATCGTTTGTTGACGTCTCGTCCATCGGCAACCTTGAGTTCAATTCCCAGTTTTTTCGGCACCAATGTGTCTGTGTAATAAAAGATATTAACACGATGACTACTCGAATGATGACTGTTGATAAGAGATAGAGAGAGAGAGAGAGCCATGAAATCATTACCTTAGTCACTTTGCTATCGTCACTAGAATTTCCGCTTGACGTCAATGCAAATGTTACGTGTATTGTATTGTATTGTAATCTGCAATTTCGGAATTCGACTTTTTGGGCTACTCGAAATTACCAATGCAAAAACCATAGCCATAGGTCAATGTGCGAGTTGTGCTCTGCAAAAAAAAAAGTGCAAAGTACAGTACTGAATTCTTTCAACTGACTCAGCAGCTTCTTCTTCTTCTGTCCGTTATAATGAGTTTGAGTTGATGATTGAATTCCAACAATGACACGAACGTTTCTTGACTTCCATTGTTTTACGAGGTGCAATCAACACCTCAGAAACTCATCCATTTTAAATGGAGTTTGGATGCTGGCCAAGTTATGTTTTTGTTGGCAAACAGGCAGAAAGCCGAAAGAAACGCATTCTGAGAAACACTCGAGTCGCAACGAATCGAGTAAATGACTGCGGGGAATGCGCCGTAAACACTCGAAGTATAATCATAAAATTCTGGATGTTGTTTGTTTTGCGAGCTGTTAGAAGAAGCAGAAGAGGAATTGGGTTAAGAACTGAAAATGTAAATGCAGTACTTGCAACTTCAGCGGAAAGTACAAAGCAGTCCAGAAAGATCTGAAATCAGCATACGCTTGCAATGTGTTCCGAAATGGACATTCATTCACTTACTCGCACTTCATTCATTCTTATTCATCCATTCATGGCCTGATTGCTGGTCAGTCTCGCTGTCTGACTGTCTGTCTGTCGATCTGTCACACTGTCGCTGTTCCATCAATGGAAGTTTATGACTAACCACACGCTGCCATGTGGCGAGTTGTTGTTGCTTGCCAGAATCAAGTCCAGACAAAAGATTCGGTTACAAAACGGCGACTCAGTTTTGTTTCGTTGGTAATTGAAGGGAACCTTGAAGAGCAAGAAGTGTAATGCGAAGTGAGGCTGAGACGCAAACGCTGCAGGAGACCGCTGTGGATACTTGGCATGAATAAACATTCTTGAGCTACTGTTACGCGACAAGCGACAACTTCATTTGCTCTGAGTACTAAGTGCAACTTTGAGTATCGAATGTCGTGTGGCCCAAAAAAAAACCAAAAGAGAGAGATAGAGTGAAGGCAGCGCTGCTATCGAAAGTTGTTTTTCGTGTCTCCCTGGGCTGCATCTTCGCACAGATACAAGATACAAATGTAGCTACAAGTTGTGGCTCGCTTGCGTCACCCACAAAAGGCTATCGGAATTCTTGGGAAAGTGTTGCAACTGTGTTGGCAACAACCTCAAGCACTTCAAGTGACAACCACAAAACAATGCAGCAGATATCCAGCAGATACAGCTACAGATCGAGATATAGATACATCGCCCACTGACAACAGCAACAACAACTCACTTCCCTTTTTTCTGCCGTTTTCTTTTATTTTATTTAATTGAATTTATTTCTTCTTCTCGTTGCTTTTATTTTTATCAATTGTGTGCGTTTGCCGACACTTTTGGCGCGTAATTGCAATCACCGCACATTGCACACGAATATGTATCTCATGGATACAAGTTCGCCTGTCACACCAACTGCAAACTGCAAACTGCGTTGCAATTACTGCAGACTGCAGTATGCAAAAGTTGAATGGGCAGCTGTTTGCCTTGCACTTGAAGCTAGCTGCTGCGCCTGCGCATGATTCAAACTCAAACTCAAACTTCAACTTCAACTCCATCCCCAACTCCTTCTCCTTCTCCAATTCCATGTCGATGTTCGATTCGATCCCCAGCATACAGGATGTTCTAAATGCCTGGGAACAAAGCAAATTGAATACGAGCATGTTGTTAACACAGCCAAGCAACAACTCTGCACTAAAGTTTGTTTTTTTTTTCTTATTCTGTCTCTGGTCACAGATGCTGCGATGCTGATAAATGACACTGCACTGCACTCTGCACAACTGATTTAAGCACTGTAATCTGCGTGGATGATTGATGGCCTCAAAATATTATAATTCAAGTGTGAACAGTTTGCAAGATAGTTTCACTTGGACGATCTGCTAATTATAGTACTTGATTTTGTGGCCCGCGAGCAGCATTCGCAATTTTGTTAACTAGTTTAGTGAGTGAGCGAAGATTAAAAATTAAATGATATTCAGGCAGCACAGGTTTCATAAAAATATCTCTTAATTTATTCATTAGGCTGCCTGAAATTTGTCAGCTAAAGTCCAAGTGTAATAAACATTAATATGAACTGGCATTTTATGCTGATTTAACTGATTCTGTGAATTGAGAAGAAGTGGAAGAAATTTATAATTATTATAAGCGATTTTTATTTATTTACTGGAAAGTTAACATTATTGAAGATTTGCATTGTCATTATATTATTTTATTTTTATTTCATAAATATCAGTTCATTTATTTATTATTCTTTCTGAATTTTGTTAGCTAAAGTTTAGATATCATAAACATTAATGTGAAGTTGTCTTTTATGCTAAATAAACTGATTTTAGTTAGAAAGAAAAGGAAAAAAAATTAACTTGGCAGGACTATGAAAAGTTTAAAGTTATTATTTATGATTTTCATCTTCTAACTCAAAAATACTTATTACTTGGAATGTATAAAATTACTCCAAATAAATAATAGGTAATAAAAATGATCAAAATCCGAATTGAAAAAATTATGATTTTTTTTTTATTATTTTTTCCTAAGAATGTTGATTACAAGTCATTGATATTTTATTTTAAAAATGATATCTGCTAAATATTCTAAGATTTATGAATGTCGTTTGGCTTAAGTTAATTGTGTAAAGTTTATTTTTTATTTTTTTTTTTATTTATTTGGTAGTATTATAAGCTAAAGCTTTAATTTCTGACTATTTTCAATATGTTTTTTAGATTTTTATGTATAACTATTTTATTTCTAATGTTATTACTAATCAAGCAAAGTATTTTTACCATCAGTTCGATGGTAATTATAATTCTATGTTCAGTATTGAATGTGTTGTTTCTTAACTTGTGAGGAAGCTATTTATTATGTTTTAAGCCATTTTAAACTTTATATTTATAATAATACTAATTTGCGAATACTTTGCTAGGCCTTCGATTGCATTAAATGTTGTTAATTAGTATTGAACATAATAGCGCTATAATGGCCATTGGCTTTGCAATTTGTTACATAGTTTTAAAGAACTCCCATCTTGTTGGCTAGTGTAGAGAATCGAGCATAGAACATCTGAAATTGTCCATGAAATTTGACAGTGGGACAACAAATGGTTGTATCACAAATTGCAGATCTCTGCAGATTCTCTAAACAAAAAAAAAGTATCTAAAACGAGGCGAGGAAGTGAATGAAACACTCACAATAAACAACGCAGCGTCATTCAAATGGAGTCGTGCTTCCTCACACTCACAGAGTCAACTCAAATGTGAATATGAGTGCGAATATGAATATTGAATATGAAACTACCCTTTCGGTAGACATCTTTAAGCACTTGAAGCGAGAAGAAGCGAGAAGAAGAAGTTTTTGCTGCAAACATGGAAAATGGCAAGTCAGCAAATTGAAATTCAATTCTTTGGCATCGCATAGAATGGGATGCGATTCAAATGGGATGGCATCGAACACCCCCGCAGCGAGTATTCGGAATCGTAAATTATGCTGGCCATATCGATATAGTCTGCCATATGAATCCAGCATTGTTTTGCCTTTTTGTTTTAAAGTCTGTTGTTGTTCTTTTGGTTGTCGCTGTTGTCGTTGTGGGCTGGCAGTTTTGTATCTCAATTTGCAATGTGCTTGTAATGAATGGTTGTGCCATGCGATCTTGTACTATTGAGCAACCGGAGAAGGAGATTGCCAACCCAACCAGACAGCCATGTGGGTGCTGCAACTGCAACTGCAACTGCAAATGTGGAGTCCGCAAAGTCATGAATTATGCAAACACTGGCAAAAAGAGGCAGAAAGGCAGCCGTACCCAGATTGTTGTTTTTGTTCCTCTCTCTGACAGTTTTCCAGCAGTTTTCTGGCTGTGTGGACAAACAAACAAATTGTTTGTTATTATCGCTGGGTGGCTTTGGCTTCGTCTTTGGCTATTGCTATGGCTTTGGCCACCAGATCGCGTCAAGAATATCTCTCTCCGGATTAGGAGTGAAGTCGCAGTCAAGATTAGAGCGCGAGGCGGCAAATTGTCAAAGAAGCCGCAGCTGCCAACAATTTGCTTAGGTCCATAATATTTACACAACGATCTCTATATATCCCCATATGCATTCGACTTCTTCCGACTGCTGCTGCCTTATTTTTACATATTGCCACAGTGTGTGTGTATGTTATGTGTATGTGTGTGTGAAATTTGCCGACAGAGACAACATCCAGGCAAATCACAAAACTCCGACGTCTTCAGCAATTTGTGAAAAATGGAACGCACAACTTTTTTTTTGCTTTTTCTGTTTTTTTTTTCTTTTCTGAAGTTGCTAAGTTGTTCGTTCTGCTTTGCTGAGACTTTTGTGCTGATGAAGTCGTTCACTCTTTGACGTTTCATTTGGAGCAGACAAACATTAATAATACCTCCAAATTGCCGGGGCTGGGCAATTAACCCATTGAGATTTCAGCCCTACAGCAGCAACGAGTGAGCGAGAGCTGAAGGAAGAGAAGAGAAAGAGAGAGAGAGATGGATGTTAAGCAGACATTTACAGATGCAAGATGTGATAGCACTTAAATCTGAGGATATGTACTCGTAAGATGAAGATGCGATAAAGACAAAGACGGCTTTCAGGATAATTCCCAAAAAACACAACCACGCCTTTATGAAAATAAATAAATAAATATTAACCTTTTCCTACTAAAATATTCCTCAGAAATTATGATTAACGAAACACTCTTCATCCAAAACATTTTAAGGGATACAATTCGAATAATTCTTTTAGCAAAATAATACTCTTATTGTAGCTTAACATTAATTGTCATAAACACATAGAAAAATTACGTCCTAAAAAGTAAAATCAAAATCTTGAGTTTGTATTTGAGAACTTTTCGATTGTAACAATAATTCTTGAAGCTAGAACTTTTTGAAATTGGATTTCAAAACTAAAACATCATTTTGATATTAAAATATCTTGTTTTAAGAAAAACTCTCAAATTAAAAATATGTGTTCTTGTTTTTAAATACAAGAATTTTCAATCTTGTCAGATCAAATGTTGTAATTTCTTTCCTCTAAAATTATAACCAAACGTTTGGTGTTGTTCCTGATATAGCTTCATAAAACTGATATTGTATTTTATATTTAAGATGTCTTAGCACTTTTGTCTTAACTAATTTTTTTGTTTTGTTTTATTCTAGACAGAGGAAAAAAACTAAATTGAAAAATTCTTGATTTAGGATTGTGACTTTTTGGTTAAATTTTAAGATTTTTCCATTCTTGAAACAAGAATATAATCTTGAATTTAGATTGTATTATCTTCCCAAGTCATAATCAATCTTATGTATATCAAGTATATCCAACGTAGAATTAATCTAGAACGTTTGATCTTGATTTAAGATTTTGCAATATTGAGTTACTTTTAAAATTTTTGATTTTTATTTGAATATATTCAATAATTTTGAAACAACTCTCTGTAATTTTCTTCAACTGTTCTATTAATTTTCTATCACATACTTCACAACCTGCCTTATTTTCACTTTGCTCTGCAGTCAAAACTTTACCTACATAGTTTGAAACGACCTCGCACTTTAATGTTGTCCATGTGTCGATTTATCAAAGTGAATGCTATGCCTTGTGAATAAGCAATTGCCATATCTCCAGACATCTGGTCAGAGCTCTTTTGGGGTTTTGTGGATGACCAGACTCCGCTTCTGTTTGCTGTTTGTTGATTGCCACTGTTTCTCGGTTTCTGTGGTTGGCAATGCGTGCGCCATAAATGGTCAGAACGTGCCACTTTCGAAAACAATGCAAAATCAACGAAAAGGCAGGCTGAACAACGCCAACAACAACACAAACAACAACAACAAATGTTCAATACTCCTCATCAGAGACGTAAAATCGAAATGGCATTTCATGCACTGGCCAGAAGTGGAGCTAAAATTGAAAAAACGAGCCAATCTCAGCGCCGAGTGTCGAATGTCGGCGCAATAAGCACAGATTGGAAATGAAGCGAGTAGCCCCAAAAAAACAAGAAACAAGAAAGAAGAAATGCATTCAAAGAATCTATTAACCCCAAAGCAAAAGGGAGTTCAATTAGAGACCGACTGGCTGCACTTCATCAGCTTGGCGCGTGATAAACTGCAACGCAATCAGTAAAAGTGATGTGTAGTAGTATTAGTACTTCATGTTGTGCCATAAATTCATCAATTATGTTCCGAAAGATACGTTGTAAAACAATAGACGTGCGACGTGCCCAATTTAGTTGGAAAGTTGAAAAGGATCGTCTCTTCGACAGCTGTGGGCGCAATTAAGATGTGCATCTTAATGAAAGTCAACTTCCACTTTAACTTCGACTCCAACTCCAACTTCGACTTCGATTTGAACTGCAGACAAGCCTTGGCTGTGGTCAGGTCAATACTGAATATACTGATAAGTTTGGGCACTCCTTAGGTACAGTGAACACTCAACTACAACCGACAGCTGACACAATTATCGACTGACATTGGAATCGATAATTAAGTTACAGCTGAATAGAGACATCGTTAGCAACAACCCCAAGGGAGGTTGACGAAGCTGACACCAATGTGCAATAAAATCAACATTGTTCTCTCATCTCTGAGGGGCGAGGGTGACTATACTTTATACTATATACTATGTATGCTGATTGCGATATATTCAGTAGATTGTTTGTTAAGCAATCTGTAGGCATTTTGTTGTTTGTTTTGTTGTTGTGACTAACAGGTGCCACAATTCTGTGCAACGCCCACAAAATTGTTGGGGGCGCAACCACAAAGGTGGCGCGATGTTTTCACATATTTATAACATATATAGTATATACATTTTATATGTATCATCTAGAGTAAGTCACGCATGTATTTATAATGCGTGGTCGCAATTTACATATTACACAAAATTATGTATTCAGCTTCCAAATTGCAAACAACAACAACATTGTTGAGAGCAATTTGCATATCTGCTATGCCCGAAAGTGTGGCAAAAACATAAAGACATCTATCTGCATAGTAAGGTGGGAGATACCATAAAAGAAATACAGCTTTAACTTGCTAGCAAGGCAGTTTTTACTAGAGTAGGCAATTAGAGGTTGGGTTTGGGTTTTCAGCTGGGTCAGTTGTGGTCAGCTTCCTCCAACCCTGTGGTATCTATGACTGACCCTTCTGGTTTTTATTTTCTACATAATTCTATGGAATGCGGGCGTTTAATTGTTAGTGTCGTTAAATGGAAAATGCTGCACGAAATGAAAACAAATGGCATGGAAAAAGGAAGGGGAAGAGGAATGGGAAACAGCCCTAAAGATAGATTGATGTCCAAGCGTGACTGCGACAAAGGACACGCTGTTATTGTTTGTTCAACATAATAGCCATAAGGCAGCAGGATGCACATACCACACTAGAAAGAGATGGCTATAGAGCACCATTTATATTAGACCAATTGGAATGCAAAATATGAAACCAAAGACAATTTGAATTTCGAAGCAGTTGAGTTGAGTCCGCCCACGCAACGGAAATGTATCTCAAAAAAAATATTTCGAGTTTTTACGACTGCGATAAGAACTCGAAATAGCTGACTAATAAAACTAATTGATTGAGAGCTCGAACTGCGTTATTGTGCCTTTGTCTTTTGTGTTTGTTTCTCCAATCAAATAAAATTAAATCAAAATCCAAACTGAAAGTGACAATAAAACTCAGCAGCAACAAACAGTGAACTGCGGGTTGAGCTTCAGACTACTCCAACTCTTTCTCTCTCTTTTCAGCACACTGTTGAGTTGGCCCTGTCAGTTGTGAGTGACGTGGGCGTGGCACTTGGTGGCATGCAAATCATGTCAAATGTCACTTCCAACGCCATACATGCCATAAGATGCAGCTGCGACCGCTCCTCAGTCGTAGTCTCTGATTCGGATTCTGATTCCGATTCCGATTCTGGTTCTCAATGGGCTACGAACATAACAACTTCCTCTTTTGTTTTGTTTGCTTGCTGTCTGGCAGCAGTCATGGAACGGGTTATTGTTGCCTGACCTTCGGCATTGACTGGTTTGAGGATTCCCTTTTTCGTGAGCGAGCCCAAAAAGAAAGTCACATGCCTTATGAAGGTCCCTGGGGGCCATTGTCGTTGACTCTCCACACACGCACACATGGCAAAGGCAAAGGCGACAAAAACTTCACGCCCCCCCAAAAAAGAAACAGCACGAGTTGCGGCACACGAGTTTCAATTCAATTGAATTGAATTGTTCTTCTTGCATGTGTTTGGACAGCTGCAGTTGCCACTGTATGTTATGCTCTGTATGGTACTTCACTCCCTTCTCAGTCTATCCCTTTAGTAATCGGAGCTTTCTTGTTTCATCTTTTGGCTAATCGAATGCTTTGTCTGCATTCGATACTTTTGCGTTCAAATATGTGTTGGATATTCTTTTACACACGAGAGAGATAACTGAGTGAAATTTAATGGGCTCGCATCTCATGTAACCAAATATATATTTGTGTGATATAGTATCTAGCATAAATAGTCAACGAATTATGAGCGGAGGGCATTGAACGAAAGTCAGCCACATCAATGATGATCAACGGTATGGAGTTACACATGAATTGAGGTGCCTTACAAATTCAAATACTTTCCTACTACAATTACCGAAATTCTACTAAATTGCTCTCATTTGCAAAGCGAACACTCACCACTCTCCAAAAAAAAAAGTAGTATGAAGTTTCTGCTACTTTTTCAACACCATTTGCAAATAGTAGTATCACGACCATCGTGAGCAATCGGCTTGCGGAGCCGAGCCGACGACTGCTGGCCGAAGTCGTGCCGGTGAGAGAGCGCAAGAGAGTGTGTGCGTAAACACATGCACACAAAATGAAAACAACAGGGCTGTCGTCGTCTAACAACAACAACAGTTGCTGCGGCAGACCGGCTGCTCGCTAGCACACGAACGTCCATCGAGCTACAGCAACCCAACCGAGTTTAGTATCTTGTGTGACTTGCTGCGGTGCGGAACGCGTTTTCAGTTTCGGCACGCACGTTTTGAGTTTCGTTTCACGTTGTTGTCTAGTGAGTTTATTCGCGCGATTAGAAACGCTATTGAATCGCGCCGTGCGCTTTTGTACGATAAGAAGCTTGCGATAAAAACCGCTTGAAGTCAGCGCTAATGTTTGCCATATGAAAACGTTGCTGTTGTTATTGTTATTGGTGTGCGATTGTGGTTCGAGCATCTTTTGTTAAAGCTATACGAATTGCTTTGTTGTTTTTGCTGCGGTTATTTTTTGCGTTTGCGTTTGGCGAATTTCTGTGGCTCGCGGTCTAAACTTGAATTTTATAAGCTGATTCCAGCAAAAAAAAAAAAAAAACCCCAAACAAGCAGCGTCAAAACAAAACGAAATAAGAAAAAACAAGTAAAACCTCGAAAAAGTTAATGAAAAAAGAGTCGAGATACTTTATCTATATTGTCCTGGATTAAATATATTTGAGTATCTCGATCATGTGCTAAGCTCAGCTTCCATACGCAACGTCGAGGGATTAATAATCATCAGTTAATCCATCCTCCATAATTTCAAGATGCTGGACAAACAAAGCGCCATCTCAGTCTCCGGCTCCTGTTGCAGCTCGAATGCAACAAACGCAGACTTGGACTACGATGTTCCCGTCTCCGTCTCGAGGCGAATTCACATTAAATCGGTTAGTAGCCAATCAGCTCATAAACTATCTGACTTTATATCTACCGACATACATACTCGTATCTGCCAAGAGAGAGATGCAGACGAGCCGATTAAGCCATTGACAACTCATTACGAATAGCGTCTTGGCGAGGATTCTCGGATTTGGGCTGCATCTACATACATAGTTGCTTGTTGTGTTGTGTGTTGTGACAGGCGTGTTAAACGAGCAGTCTGCTCAGGAAATGCTAACGGATTTCTCACAGCTATCGCAAAACACTCGAATTGTGCTACCAATGAGGCAGCTGCCACTTGCCGCTTGCCACTTGCCACTTGGCTGTAAAGTTTCCGCAATTTTTGCATTCGTTATCACCTCAAGCGTACATTTGACCGTTTGATGTGCCAGTTATATTTACTGCCCAGGTGCGATAACTTTTAAACTTTTTCAGACTCTGTTGACAGCTCTCGTCGGAGATTTTCCACACAATCATATACTATTCGCATTTAACACCTCGAAAACAATGAGTTCATCAAGACAGCTGCTTGTGATTCCCCAGCTATCGACAAACTATTTGAGCAGCGATTAGATAGCCAGAAGTTGTTGATAACATCGATGAGGAATGCGAAGTTAAAGAACAAGTTTTGAAGTGAAGTTTAGATAACAATGAATGAGTTTAATTATTCGCATTTTAGCTGCAGTTCTAACCTTGAACATGTTTTTTATTGACTTTGATATTATTTGCACAAGTTGACTGCGAAAAGTAGAAGAACAAATAGATAGAAAAAAATACGTTGATGTTATATTGTTGCAAATTAAATAAACAACAAATAATTACAAGGGGTGTATGAACATGACATGAACTTGTTTTTTGATCTAACAGCCGCTGACACTAAGTACGCCATAATTAAAGGTATCCGATGGCACACACAAAGAGTTTGCAGCCTTTGGGGCAATGGCAATCGATGTGTATGTGTGTGTGTGTGTTGCAGCTGCATCCATCAGCAGTGCAGACTGGCCACAGGTGAGATTAAAATAAATGTGCTCCAAATGCGCAAAAAGCGAAAAGTAATTGACGCTCCTAGCTGAAGTTAAAGCCGGTTAGCCATGGCCAAGAGATTGGCGAGTGCAGACTGCAGACTGAAGACTGCAGACTCTAGACTCTAGTCTCTGTAGACGACAGACTCACGTAGATTGCAGTAGACTGAGAAGATTGCAGGGAAGTCAGCTTAGATTTCAAAATGCAAACAGCGGAAAACATTGAAGATGGCTTTCCGTTCGCTTCGGCTTCGTCTTCGTCTTCAACTCTTTGACTGGGCCAAAAGGGTCTATTAGCATGCCGCTGACTGTTGGCAATTAATTGTGGCTCTGGGGACGTGCGCCTTGAGTGCCAGCTGTCCATCTTTGTGGCGTCCGCAGTGCAATTAATGGTTGTGGCCAAGCAAATAAAATCTGTTATTAATAGTTGTTCTGCTTGGCTCTGTTGATTTCCAGCTAATTTCAATTGATTGAAAGGCAATTGTACAGGCGGCAGGCGGCAAGTGAGAACCTATAAATAAGCCACAAACGCTCTCAAGGCCATAAATCCTGCCACACACACAGCCACAGAGAACACTTTCGATACGTAATCGCATGCACAGTTTACTTCAACTTTTATCTTGCTGCCTTGGCAAACATCTTATCGGCTAACATGCTTAGGCGTGACCTGGCCAAAAAAGATAAGCGGCAAGTCCATGGCTGGCCTTATCAATGCCGCTTTGCTTTCGCCTTAGCTACTCAAAATCTAATCGCACTTAATTGAGCGTATCCCGAGCCATAAATTGTAAACGAAAACCCAAGTAGCTAGATTCTACCCCCAAAAAATCAGTCTTTAATATTAATTACGAGCAATGTCTGAGGAGGTCTCTCTCGTTCTTCTCTTCGCTCTCTGACAGAGAGTGAAAGTCCTGTCTGCTGATATCGAGACCTTTATCCGTCCCCTGGGAACAACGCTCTTGATTAAGTGGCGCCCCATGGCCAAAGGGACGATGCGACGTCTCGACTTCTTCTCCAACTACATACTTCGTCTTAGGTTTTGGTGATTGGGCACTTATTTTTTAGTGCCAAGTGCCGGGAAAATTGATTAGAATTAATGTGCGCGAGCGGCGACAGCGTTTTCAATTTGGAAAATTAACAGAAACTTTGCCTTCGTATTTGCCTTCGCCTTTGCCACAATTGAATTTGATTGAACGCTGTGGCGTTGAAAGCAACATCGTCAGCCGCAAGCATATTGATCAATTGATGAATATATATGACATGTTATCAATATTATTTATCCTTCTGCGCTCTGTCGTTGACGTCTTGTTGATGTTGAAAAACAATTTTGTTAGACTGGCTTGATTTACGGCAACGAGTTCATATGTTAAATTGAAATAGTTTCAAAAGCGCTTTGGGTAATGCAACTATTTTTAATGGTTGCAAACTTAAGCGTTATTATACTCGTTGGACAAAAGGTAGAAGGGTGTTATACGTTTGTGCTTACAAAAAACGGTTTTTGCAGCCGCTTTGATTGACAATATGGTTTATATGGTTATGTCTATGGTATATTTTGAATGTAATAGTATATAATTATACCAAATAGTATATATTTTGAAGTATGTATTATATTTTAAACGTAATAGTGTATAAATATACCAAAAAGTATATACTTTGGACTCTACGGTATATTTTGAATGTAATAGTATATAAATATACCACCTAGTATGTGTTTTGGTTTACAATCTGGTATATTTTAAATGTAACAGTATATAAATATACCGAATAGTATGTCTTTAGTACTCAATGTCATATTTTGAATGTAATAGTATATAATTATACCAAATAGTATATATTTTGGAGTATATAGTATATTTTTAATAGTATATAAATATACCGAAAAGTGTATATTTTGAACTCTATGGTATATTTTTGAATGTAATATTATATAAATATACCAACTATTATTTGTTTTGCTTTACAATATGGTATATTCTGAAGTCTATGGTATATTTTAAAAGTAACAGTATATAAATATACCGAATAGTTTGTCTTTAGTATTTAATCGCATATTTTGAATGTAATAGTAATATATCTTTCGACATGTCTCAGTATTTTTTCCGAATATTCATTTGATATATTTTCAGAATAATACCGTACTGTTTTGCTTTTACTGCAAATGATTAACGGGTATCTCACAGTCGAGTACACTCGAGTGCAGCTTTCTTACTTGTTTTAATTGTTGAACTTGTGTCAGACTTGTGAAATATAATATTTGCAGCGCTTGAGTTAAGATTCTGTGTCGTAATCAGTTAAGTCATCTGACTTTTCCGGCCTAACGTGTGTGTTTTTTGTGAAAGTTGCGGCAAGACTTTCGCTTAGCTTTTGGCTTCACTTGTTTTTTATAGCAAAAGCCATTTTTATACTTTTATCTAGTTGCTATTTGCACCGCTGAACAATGAGTACCTACAGTTTGTTTTCTGTTATCTAAGCGGCAGCAAAGTCAGGTGCTTTTCGTACGCAATTAAGACTTTTTCGCTACAGTAATTAAGGTTTCAATTTTTATTTTTGTGCGTCAATATTTCTTCTTTTTACCCTCTTTTTTTTGCAATGAGTGCTCAGTAAACATGTCAATAAAATGTTGGCTTACGAGGAGCTCTATGGGAAATTATGCACTTGGGCGATAACAAGTAAACATGGCCAGTGAGTAAGACACCTGTTAACTCTTCTCTTCAGTCTCTCTCTCTCTTTCTCTGTCTCTCTGTTGGCCTTTTGCTTATGCTGCACTTTCGCGCGAAGACAAATGCGCCTGCTGATAAGAGGACTGTGATAAACAGTCCAAGCAGACATGGCTTGGCCCCTTTTGGCATTTTACACACTTTCTGCATGTAAACATGGCAACAACAACAACAACGACAATAACAAATTGCATGCACGCGAACTTTGCTACTTGATGGTTTTGTTAGCATTTGTTTCTAGCGCTTTGTCTTATCAGCAACAGTCGAGAGCTGCGGTTATTGTTGTGCCTCTTTCTGCTTGTTATTGTTGTTGCTGTTGTTGTGGTGTATCTGTCAGATACAAACGCTGCATGTTCATGTCTGTCAATGTTGCTGCGGTTGTTTGCCATGTTTCTAAAGTACTACGTGCTGCATTTATGAAAAATGAATGCAACTACATCATGTCACGTTGCATCAACACGCAGCACACACTCAAAACAGGACAACACCAAGTTTGAGTTGAGCTTTAGTTGATTCATCAGTCTCGGCGAAATGCAAAACAGTTTGCACTGTTCGCAATGCTAATTAGGCAAACACCTTTTTCGAGTGGCCATCGCCCCGTCTCCGACTCCGCCCTAAAAGTGCCATAAGTCATAGACCCAGACGCTCCCCAGGTGCGACATTGAGTTGTAATTACATCAGCGAAGGGCACAGATACAACAGTTGAGAAATGGGAATGAGAATGGGGAGTGGGAAATGCTTACAAATAAATAAACAATTGCAAATTGACTGCAGTACGATAATTTTGCACCACATTTTTACGGGCACAGCACAATTTTTTATGGTCAGCACCGGAAATGTGTTATGGCAACAACACAAGCAACAACAACAACAACAATAAGAACAATTACTTGAAGGGGCGTGTTGCAGTCTTCACGTTCTCGTTCTCTCGTTCTCGCTCAGATAACAAGTTCGCTGGCTGAGTAATAAAACTTATATGACTTGTACCTCTATATAGAGAGAGAGATAAGTAAGGTAGTCCATCGATTTGCAGTGATTTTGCACGCCTCCAGCGGCAACTAATGAGACCCATTTACACTTAGCCACAGCTGTCCGGCTACTGCAACTGCCACGAGGCATATTTCAGTCGCTGTGACTCATGTCTTCGGTATGCGAACAAGAGATTTAGAGTGCCATTAGCTGAGATTGAAGTGCCGCCAATCATGGCATCAGGAAATCAGTTACTCACCTGTGATATATTGCCTAAGACCAACACGAAGAGCAGACGTCACTAAAAAGAGAGCGTGAGCTAAGAGATCGCATGTGCTTAGAAATATTCTTTAACTGATCTGTAAAATGTTGTCGGAGATTAAGACTGACAACTGCACAGGGCAAGAAAGCCAAGGAAATAATACAAAAACAAAAAAATTTAGAGTCTATCGGACTTCTCAAACTGTGCATTAGGCTTAGATGGTAGTAATAAATGTAGATAGTAAAATGACCTCAGTTTTAAGACCAAGGTCTTTAATAAAAGGATTTGATGTATTTTATCATGATTGCGCTGTGGACTTTAAAATTCATAGAGTCTATTAGACTTCTCAACGGCAGAAGAATACAGTAATCACTCATAGTAAAATTGTCTGAGTTTGAAGACAAAGATTTAAATAAAAGTGTTTAATACATAGAGTTAACCTTAAGACTATAAACTTCTAAAAGTAGTTAGAGTCTATTAGGTTTCTCAAAGATTGGGTAACATGCAGCAGACATTTATGCTGAGAGGAATATAAAATATTACTAACAAACTTATGTGTGTTTTAAAAAACATGTACAAAGTACTTTATATATTAAGTTACTCTTAAGACTAAAAACTTTAAAAAGTATATAGAGTCTATTAGGTTACTCAACGCGTGGAAGGGAAATATTATACATATATATTCTTTGCTTTAAAAGTCGAATTATCTTACCTAAAATTAAGCTGTCGTCTGTCCTTTAACCCTGTGCAGGAAATGCTCTGTCTTATAAGTCAAATTTAGAATACTCTTTCAGAGCTTAATCGCCCTTTAAGCAGCTCAACTGTTTATCCGTTCACTTTCATTCATTAACCGCTTGTTCAGTTGACATTCGCGTGGGCAGGCTTCTCTCTAGCCTTTGGCTGAGCACAAATGTAAACTATCAGCAGACACCTAATGAACATTAAAAAGTGTCGCTTAGGTACTTTCCATGGATGCGCCTAGAGTTCAAGGCCCCAGCTTTACGTGGGTGCAGAGAGGCTGACAGTAAGCCATGCGTTAGGTGCTGGACCAAAAAGACGAGATCTTCGGCTTAGAGATGAACTGGTAACTGGTTTGTTGATGTTTTCTTCGGGCTAGGCTAGCAACAATTTTGATGCCTCACTCTCAATTATTTTGTAATGCGGCATGAGTCACGTTCACATCCGGGGTATTCCACAGTCCAAAAAAAAAAAGACTATTGAACTGCTTTTTGTGACGTAGATGCGGAGCTGAAAATTAGTTGAATTTCGAAAGAATTTTAACAGCACTTATAGATAAGCGAGGGAAGACTCCAAAATTGTTGGGGCGGAGTTTCGAGTTGAAGACAGACTCTTAATTTATGCAAACAAATGTTTAACAAATGCCCTCAGTCTATGGGTTTTTAATTTGTTTGCTTGTTTTATGCATATTTTATGGGCTGTCTTTTCTTCTCGCATCTCTTGGACTTGATAATTTTTTATGTCTGTGGTTTCTCAATTCCCCTCTGCATTTGCCTTGGGGCCATTTGCAACAATATTTTTTTTTCTTTTCGCTGGAACATTGCTTAGCCTCTGGAGGTTTCAATCTTTTATTATTATTATTATTATAATTTATAGCTTGTACATGTTTGTTTATCAAATGATTGATCGGCTCGAAAAATGTTTGCTTTTTTTATGGTTATTTTCTGTTTCTGTTTCTAGCAATTCTTGGGCTTCTTTTGTCACAGCACAGGCAAAATGCAACTTGTGCGATAATCGAAAACAAAATTCATAATAAACAGAGTCTGATATTTTAATGATTTTTGTTGTTTCCACATTAAAAACGCGAAACTTTACAGACCGCGCTCTTAAATTGATTTTGCTTTTATTTTTTTTGGTTGATTCACGAAGTCTGAGAGTGGTTTTTGGGGTCTGAAATTCTGCGGGCTGCGGGAATTGAACAATGTGTTTGTTTTTTTTTTATTGCGTGTTTCACTTGAAAAATACATTTATATACTTGCATTTATTTGCGAAGGTCGACGAATACTTTTGTTGAAACCGTTTTGTTTGTTCTTTAATACAGCAAGTCAACAGTTAATTTAGCAATAATTTCACAGCACGGGAATTATTCAATTTACGCTGCTTTGTGACTCATTTGAGGACTGAAACTTGGCCCTTAGAATATGAAATTAGCCATCGTCTACGTCTGGTGCAATTTCATAGTGAATTTATTTTCAGGGCACGTGGACTATTAAACGTAATATATAGCGTATAGAGTACTATTCATTCCAGACTTACCTAATGGGCTAATATCAAGTAAGTTGGGCCCCGACGACGACAATGACAGATGCAAAAGCTGGCTGGCAATCCATCAAGCATCGAAATCGTCGCGTTGACCAAAAATAAACTCAAGTTAATCAATTTCAATAGTCGAGCTGAAGTAAAGTCGAACAACAACGCATAGATAAAATATTTCATAACTTTAGACGTATTTTTGTGTTTGCTTTCAACATCTTTTTCGTATTTATTATTTCAAAGATTAAATTTAATTTTTTACGATTTCTTTTTAATCTTGGCAGTATTTTTATTCAAATCCCTTTTGTTGACTTTTAGTTGTTCTTTGAACTATAAGTATTCTGCTTTTTGTTGCAAATCCAAGTATTTAGCTGATTAGTCCAATTGAGCGCAGTGCTCGACCCCTTCTTAATAAAATCTATATATGTACAACTGTGAACTTTGAAATAGCAGTGCTAGCGATATATATATGTAGAGTAGTAAAAGGCTTTTGTGTGGATTAAGCAAACATTCCTGTGGCATGCCACAACTGATTGCTCTCGGAGTCAAATGGATTAACGTTGATGGATCAACCAGACACTTGTAAATACTGCTCATTGTTGTTGTTGTTGTTGTTGTTGTTGTGTGTGGGTGGGTGCAGTTGCATCATGTTCATGCACTCATGAATACGAATCGGGTACTCGGATATCTACATATATAGATCAGTTCAGTGGGCAACTGAATTTGATTTTCGATTTTGCGCACTTGTCAACGCATTTTACTGTCAAGTTAAACAGACTTTTGCTGGGTTAACTGATCTTTCGAGTATGCATATTCGGTATTTGTGCTCGGAACGTGTTTCTTGGGGGGCAATCTTTCGGTTGAGTTGGCCTGCTTTAAAGTTTTATTGTCACATTTTTGCACACGGCTTGACGAAATGTGCCGAAAAGGCCGACACTGTCAACAACAACAGCGCGCTGTTGTATACATTTTTATTTTATTTTATTTTTGCAGTCAACAAAGCGCACAAAAAAAAAAGAAACAAACCAGTTCAACTTTTGCGACATATGGCGTGGCGAAGACAAGTGGGCTAAATACAGTAAATACACGACTTTATATAGCACAAATATTTACCATATGCGAAAACCTTTTTCATCTTTTACTCTACCTTCTTAATCCGTCAACAAAGTCTCCTCCTCAATGTCAAATGCCAAAAAGTTCCCCACAAAAATGACGCATTTTGCAGTTCCCAAATAAATTGCGACTAGTCACAGAAAAATATATTTCTGGTATCTCAGTTGTTTTGCTAATGAAGCTAAAAAAAAAAAGTTAAAAAGACGCTCCTCCATCGATTTTGTAGCAAATTGGATTAATTAAAAGCCAGCAAAAAGAAATCATAAAAGAAATCGCAAAATACCTCCAAAGGTTTATCAGTCACGCAATGACAGAAGCCAATTCAAAAAAAAAGAAAAAATGTATATAATATATAGTATTTATAGTTATCAGTTGTGGAACTGCGGGTTATCACAGACCGTTGTCATTGAGAAGCGCTTTTGCTATATAATTTGTACACATTACCGTTAACTTGAGTATACAATTATTTTTATTTATTTTATTATTTACTTCTCTGTCATTTAATGCGGTTAATGGGCTCTTCTCAAAGTCAAATTGTCATGTTGAGAGACAGACTTTAAGCTCATCAGATCTTGAGCAAAAATTTGACAAAAGTTTCTTTCCACTCCCGCTTGTTGCGAATTTTATTTTTACACACATTTCTTGAGTTTTGAGTGCTCATTAAGACATCGTTGTCGCCCTGCGGCTGCTTCTGTTGTTCTGTATGCTTCGAGATCTGTTATTTATGGTCTTCAGGATAGGATGTATTTGTTAAAAAAAGATTGCAAAAAGAATAAAGTAATCTAACAGTATGGGCAACATGTGTGATGGGGTTTTTTTTAATGTTTAGGCTTGACTTCACTTAAGTTCAACTTCCACTTTATTTTTTTTGGCTTTCTATAAAGCTCTGTCTGAGCGTACTTTTATGACTGCTGGTGAATAACCTTTCCGAAGTAGTTAAGAAATAAAGATTTTGGTTGTTATGTGGAACTCGAAATCGGTCTTATAACTATGCTCATTGTAGTCGCTATTAATGTTGTTGTTGTTGCTGGTCATACGTGCCACATTTTTAAAGAAACAATAAATCGCCAAGGCTCTTTCACTTTATGCCAAATGAAAGGAAACTCACATGCACAAAATGTTTTTGCCCCAAAGCCAGAAATTAGTTTTATTCAATTTTGTGGTCGATTTCCAGCTGATTTATTGCGGCATAATTTGCAAATGCAATTTGTAAAGCGCCTTTAAAAGTCTCCCGAAAAAGAGAGAGAGAAAGAGAGGGAAAGAGTATTTTCAATATCGAAACTTTCGCTGCTCTGAGCCAAGAACTAGTTCCGTTTGCACAATGGGTTTTCTATATTGACAGTATTGTGTAGCTTCAAGAAAAATGCGCTAAACAAACCAATTAAAGTCGCTCGAACAAACAACAAACAAAAATCCAACGATATTTGATTTTTTTTCGTTTTATTTTTATTTGCTTGGCTTGGCTGGAAACTTGAGACGCCAAACGGAACTTCGTAAAACCGAAAAAAACAAACTCCAAATGCGACTTCAATGTGATGTTCAAATATTTGCCTGTTCAATTAGCGTCATGTTAAAAAATGCCGTTTGAAGCGAAGAAAGCAAATGCGCACAGAGAAGCACATGACAACCCTGGCAGTAAGAGAGCAATTTCATCTGACGTAGGCAAATTACCAAACAAACAAACATAGAGTCAAATTCGAGTCGGAATTGTTTGAACAACGCAACGTTCAAGTGCTAGAGGAAGAAGTGTCATTGGCAGCAGGCAACAGGCATCAACGTTGCATTGAACACATGAACTTCAAGTGCGCTCATTTTCTTCGGTTTGACATTTTGTGAACGACATTTCAGCTTTCCAAATTGAAAAAGTAGAATACAACAGAAAACCGCAGCACTCACTCAAAATGCCTCCTACCTTTAGTTGCTGTTGAAACGGGTTTCAATTCCGAGTTGAAAGTTCAACGTCGATTCATCGCGCGATATTGTAATCGCTAAGCAGTACTCGTCGCATACAATGTCTCTTTCTGTCTGTCTCTCTGTCTGTCTGTCTGTCCCGTTCGCTCACTCGTATTAAATGCGACAGGAGCGGAGTATGGAAATCGAGGGCAGCTTGAACAACTACGCTACCCCCAACTACCAAAGTCAGAGGCAGTCACGGCAACGACAACCGCAACAACAACAACAACAACAACGGCAACAGCGACAACAACTTGAATGGTGTCGGCTTTGGGTTGAGTTCAAAACGTTCGTTTTGGGATTTTTGTTCGATGCGGTGGCGAAATTAAAAGCAACACGCTTAACCCGAGTCGGAATCGGAGTTGGAGGATCGGAGAGGGGGGCACCTCATTCCTCCATTCATTCATTGAGGAAACCTTTGGCCACCACAACAAGCAAAGCGAGTTAACTTCTACATACAATGCACACCTCACAGTCGTGTGCAGTTGATTAGAAACAATTCGAAAAGAAAGTAGTTGATGATTATGACACTGCCTCGATAACAATGCGCAGCTTAATTGAGCTTCAAAAAGAAAACCCTTTTAAAGTACCTCCAAGTTAGTATTTACTGCAATTGAATAAAACAATTAAAAGTAACAACAATTACTTTGCGCTCTCTTAACAGTCTTAGAGTTCAATGTGTTTCTCTGCTCACTTCCACAGTTGTTATTGTTGTGGTTGAGCTCTAACAACGCAAAAGTTTGACCTGAAATTCCAGGTAAACTAATGAAGCGCGCTGCATGAGCTAAAAACAACACAATATGGAAAAGATAAGTATGAAGAAAAAAAGAACAGAGCTCGCTTTGTTTTTCAGTCTTTTTGCAATTTGTGCAATTTTGTTGTTGTTCGAAAAAACGCAAAAAAAAGAAAACAAAAAAAAAATAAATTTTAAAGAGAGAAATACGCGCATATATTTTTGCCTGCGCTACCTGAAGAAAAACCCCGAAAAAAATACAGACGAGTTCTTTTGAATGATGTTTTGGTTTTAGTTTTGTCTTCGGTTTTTGGCTTTGACTTGGCTCCAGTTCAAGTCAAAGTCGGGGTCGTTGCGTTAAGAGTTGGCTGGTCAAGAACTCTTCACGTCTTTGAAATTCCATTGAAATTGGAGTGTTGCTTATATTGCTGTTGCTGCTGCGGCTTCTTAGAAGTCTGTCTGGCTGGCTTAAATATATCGCATGCAGTTCATTAAATGCCCAGAACTTTTGCCGAATTGCTTTATTTTGATAACTGCAAAACTGAGAACTGAAACTGAAAACTCTTGCGCATTTTTTTCGTGTCTTTCAAATGTTAATTGTTGCTTCGTCTTTTGATTTATTTGCAGAAACTTTATGCAAAGGCCATTTATGATAATTATGCGGATACACAAGACGAGCTGCCCTTCAAAAAGGGCGACATTCTCACAGTCATCGAACAGGACACCGAAGGCATCGAGGGTTGGTGGCTTTGCTCACTGCGCAACCAACAGGTGAGTTGGCTTCTTTTATTTTACCTGAGTTTCGCGAAAGGCGTCTCTCAAGAGCCATTAAACTCTAAAGAGCAACGCCTTAGCAAGTTTTGTGGTATTTACTTAAAGTTCTTGGCGAACTTTAATGGAATTCATTTAGTGTAGCATTTTGTATTGAATTTGTAATTTAATTGTGTAATGCAGTCCCACATAAAGAGTCTCGTTATAGTCATGATTCATCATCATCGTTGACTTCTTCATCATCATAATAATGTGGCACGTGTCTGCCACCCGTTGTACGCTCGATGCGGGGCGCATGTTGCATATAAATTTCACATTTGCCACATTTAATTGTGTCTGCAGCTGTAATAATAATAATCCACATAATGCCGCCGCTCGCGCATTACGAGCGATTACCAATGCATTCAAAAGAGTTGGGGGAGGTGGCATGCAACATCATTTCGGACATGCTCAACTGCCAACTGGTCTATGTCCATTTCCTTCTATCCCCCGAGGGGGTGCATTGGGGTGTGAAAAATGTATAAAAATATAATAAAAAAAAAAACGGAAAGTGAAAAGCGGAAAGAGGTCGAAGTTGTTAGTTTGATTGCACACAAAGTGAAATGAAATGAAATGTGTGTTCACAGCTTATAAAAATGTTTCATATAATTGAGGAATCGAGCATTGAAATCGCCCGCTAAGTGCATACAAATTGGGGTTCTCAATTGGTACAACATGAAAGATGTTATTCAAATTGGGAATACCAGAAACACTGCGAAACTATTTATTTTTATTACGATCAGAATATTAATTTTGTCTGAGTGCAAATGTTTGCTTTAACTCAAATATAGATTGTTATCTATTAATTTGTCTGTCTGACTTAATTTGACTATCTGTCAATCTGTTTATCTAACAGTAATTTATTTTTGGACACTTACTTATAAATCGATTTTCACACTATTAACTGTTATATATGTATCACCAAATCCATGCATGCAAATTTTAACAAATTTCCTTTCTTAAATTGAAAGACAATTTGAGTATCTTAAAAGCATTGCAAAACTGTGCAATATCTAATATTAATATGTTTTTTTATTTGATTATCTGCAATATCATTCGATAGATTTTGGCACTACTAAATGTTATTAATATAACTCAAAATACATTCATGCAAATTGTAACAAACTTCCTTTCATAAATTGCTATAATATTAAAATATATCAGAAGCATTCATTATTTGTTGATCTTCGTATTCGTATGATATCTTTAATTCTTTAATCTACTCCTATAGAGCTGGTTATAAAACAGTTTACCTCTAAATTCCATCAGGTTGTTTATTAAACTATTTCTTTATAAATTTATAGTTCGCTCTTTACTCTATTCAATTTTATACCTTTCTCTTCATTTTATTTGTCTCTAAATCCATTGAACGATTTAACTACTTTAACCAATTTCCTTCTTTCAATACCACATTTATATTAGATCTCTCTTCAACTCTCCCCAAAAACAGAAGATATCTTCTTACCCAATCAAATTGTCTGCCATTCATCTCTTTCGACTCCTTCTTTTGTGTACTCTACTTTCTTAAAGCTTTCCCATTGTTTAAGTTTCTACTTCCTCTCTCTTCTCTTGCACTGCTCTGATAGAATTTCTTGCTCTTTGTTTCGAATGGTTCAACATAATTTGCGCTATTGTATACGGGCATTAATCTCGAATCTCTTAATGATCTCAAAGTTCGCCGCAAGGCAGCCTTGAAATGGCGCTTCGATTAGATGATAAATGCTAGAGAACTGCACCCCCCAAAAAAAGCTGAGCGAGTTAAGAAATAAAACACACCCGTTGGCCAAATTAAAAACTGATTAACGGCCAAGTTCGCAAAAGATATCTTTGCACGTCGCGTAGTTGCGCAACAACGAAAATTGCAAACACCAGCGAACATATTTTTAATTAACAACTCAATTGGCTAGAGAGACTGAGCACTCACTACGAGCACTCATGAATGCCATGCACTCAACTCATGTGGCGAGGCGGTCGAATGAATGGTTTCTGCTGGTGTCAAAACACGTATCAAAATGGAAATCAAAATCGCCATAGATGCCACACAGATACACAGAGACGCAAAGAGATACATTCGATTGAGATACAGATACTACATACTATGTCGGCCAATTGCCGTTAATTAAAAAGTAGCCGCACTTTTTAATGGAAACAATTAACCCAAAAACAGCCAATTGACTGGCGACAACAGCAACATTATTATTTTTTGTTTTTTTTTTTGTTGGCGTTTCGTTCATAAATATTAAACAGCAAAAAGTACAACACAAAAATTGTAACATAAATTGTTCGGCACCCGCTAACAAAAAAATACAAAAAAAAGAGTATTAATGCCTATGGCTAAAATAAAATTAAAATGGGCAGCAGAAACACGGCAACACATGTTGACAACATTTTTTTCCTGCCACTTTGAAGTCAGCATAAGAAAAAAAAATGGGAACATTTCGTTTATATCAAAGTCGAAACGAGAGATCTGAAAGAACTGCACTTTGATAGATGGCATTCAATGAAACAAACTGACAGACAATTAAAAAATTGCAATTTATTATGTGTGTGTGTGGTTTTTGCTATAGATTTTGTTTTTTGTTGTTATTAAGAATGCAGTGCGCATTGAGTTAATTAAAAGACAATCAAAATCAATTGAGCTCAATGAGCGACACAGCCATGAATTCCCAATCGAAAATTTCACATGCTCTGACTATTATTTATTTATTTATGAATTTTTTTATTATTTGCAATGACTAAATATTTTATTATATATTTTTATACCAGCTAGCCATAGAAAATGTAGAAAATGTTTGTAACACGCAAAAGGAGGCGTCTCTGACCCTATAAAGCTTATATATCCTTGATCAAGGTCAAAAGCTGAGACGATATAGCCTGTCTGTCCATCTGTCTGTCCGTCCATCCGTTTAAACACCTATATTTCAGAGACTACAAGAGATAGAGACATAATTACTATTCGTTACATAATTACTATTTGTTTCAAATTTTTGCCACGCCCTCTTTCTGCCCGTAACAATAACTTTAGTCCTTATGTTTTCTAAAAATTTGGTTGCGATCAGATGAAAATTGTCGAAGTTATTAAAGCAATACTTTTGTATGGAAAAATTCGCCCATTTACTACGGATCTTAGTTGCTTTGACTGACAATATGGTATATTTTGTACTCTTTGGTATATATTGAATACAGTACTATATGAATATACCAATTACAGCTCTTGGTGTATTTTAATATTTTGTGGTATATTAATGTGGTATATGTTAAGAATAATAACGTGTTGTTTTGCTTTCTTCCTTACTTTGTTTTACTTTTTGCATTCCTTACTAATAACCAAATATATTTTTGTGTTATATTTTGCAGGGTCTTTGTCCGGGCAACCGGTTACGCATCTTGAACTCTTACGATTCGGGCTGCTTCTCGCCATCGCCGGCGAGTTCACCGATTCCATCGCTGGCAGCGAGCACAGCGACATTGAACAGTTCCATCTGCTCGGCGGAGATCTATGAGAATGGTTCCATCATCAGTGCGAGCACGGGAGCTGGTCACCACAACAATGCCGACACATCCTCCACATCGTCGAGCCAGAGCAGCTCGAATTCCTGTCAGGGCCGCGGGGCACGCAGATCGTGGCATGTATCGCCCAACAAGGTGGGTTTTACTTCAGTTCAACTACAATACTATAATTTATTTTAGCATTTTGTTAATTTCACGCTTCGTCTGCATTTACTTGACGGCAATTTCCCCCCACCTCGCCTTCGTCATCATCATCTTCATCCTGTTACTTCTCCTTTCTTCTTCTACGCCCCTTCAGGCTGCTCTTAATTGATTTCATTTCAGTTCAGTTGCTTCACTTGAATACCCGACAACGTGTTGAAGGGTATTTCATTTAGGTGTCAAATGTCTGTCCGTCTAAAATTCATCTTAATACAGTATATTAAAAATATACATATATATATGTTAAGAGCTTTTAATTTTTAGAAGATCTCTATCAATTGCAAGCTTTTCCTATCTTTCTATATCTCTATCTTTTTTGCAAACTTTGGTATATTTTAGGTATAAATATATGTTCGTCTGTTATGCGACTTAATACAGTATATTTTAAATACTATAAAAGCTATAAATTTTAGAAGATTTTTCATGTATTTTAAGGATATACATGATTAAATGTTGATTCGACTGAAGAAGCTATAAATATTTCAAAATGTTGTGCTTAGAATTTATGCTATAAAAATAAACTAACTTGGTTTCAAGCTGATGAAAATACGATAATAGGAAAATAAATATATAATACTACAAATTCTAAAAATTTGGATATCAAAGACAGATATTATGCAAATATTTTAAATTAAGTATTTTTTATAAATTCTGATACCATAGAAAGAAAGAAAAAGCAAATATTTTCAATTAAACATCAAATCTATGCTCAAATTGTGAATAATGTAATCAACAATTTTGTTACTAAACTTTTCCTTCTCTCCAAATATCTGTCAGGTATTTCCAAGTCGATCACACTTGCCTCCATCTTGATTGCTTATTTTTTTGTTCCTGCTTCTTTTTTTCGTTGGCCAATTTTTGCATTCGTCTGGCTTATTTATTTTTGGCTCTCTCGACTTGGGGTCGACGGAGCTACTGCATTTTTGAATTATGATATCCGTCGGGAAAGTGAAAGAAAGTAATTTCTCGACGCGTTTTTGGTTTTCCATCATTATGCCCGGCCATCGTTCACTCTGCACGTCAATTGCGTGTCGTAATTGTGCAATTAATAAGCCCCCCAACCCAACTGCAACTTCAACTGCGATTCAACTCGTCTCGATTTCAAGATGCAGTGCAGCATCTTTGCCATGCCATGCGATGCGATGCCAGCTGGCATGTCCAACGAGTTTCCTTTTTGCATCGAGTGCAACTTGTCTTTTGCATATGGCTCGTAATTTGGCCAATTTGTCAGCTGGACGTGCGTTTTATTTGCATTTGCTGGAAATCGTTGCCAATAATTAAAGGAAACGAATCATTTGCACTTGGCAGACAGCTGACACCAAGTTAAGGAAACAACCGAGTGATGCGAATGGAAATTTCAAATTTTCGAATGGGAATGGGAACTCTTCAGGTTATTTAACATAAACTGTGATCTTTTGCTCTCCAATCGCCTTTCAATTTTGGTTTTTTATTAGGCAATCGTTGTCCACTCCTCCAACATTGCATAAGCGCATTCATAATGCCATCATAATTGTTCATTATCATTAGCACCACATGCAATCGAGGCAGGTTGAACTTTGAACCCTTTCCCCTCTCCCTCCGCTCTTCGCTCTCCTCGATTCGATTTGTGGCTTTCGCTTTCCTTCGCACTTGTGGCAAATCAAATAAAATAAACTCCAAATTACAGAGTCGTAAACATTTCCTCGCACTATCGGCAGCTATCAATCTCTTTTTCGTGGGGGCAAGTGAAACCATAAATTCAAATTCAAATAAACGCTGCGCCAGCGGATAAACAATCGTCCACAACTCCTCCTCCTCTCGACTCCTCCTCTCTCTCTCTGCTTCTCATGCCATTTGATTTCTTGACTGCAACTGCAAATTGCAACGGATTGCTTGCCACTGGCAGTTGTGAAGATTGCGTCGTGAAGAGAGAAACCTTTCTATGGAGACGAGACCTCGACATTTCCACAACAGCGAAATGCACCGCTGGCCATAAAGCTCAACCAGCTCTATGATCACTCAGCGGGGGGAGGAGGAGGAGGAGGGAGGAGGGCAACATCGTGAAGTGGTAGCTGTAAAAAATTAAATGCCGCTTTTGTTCATTTGACGCTGTCTCCGTCTAGCCGTTAAAAAATAAACTTTTATTGATTCGAGTCTACATCGAGGAAAATCACACGCAAGTCGACCTCAAAAACACGCATTTGAAAAGTCCACTCGAAAGTGTCAAAAATGTGTGTTTTGTGCGTTGAGAATTCCCAGCCAACCAGGCCAAAGGAACCACAAATCGAATCTTGGCCAACAAAACAGGTGGAAACAAGTATTTTTTGTGTTTCAAGTGGCAGCCACAAAACAAATATTAAAGGTTGTGATCCATTGAGCCGTCTGACATATCGCACATTGAATGTGGCATAGTATCAACTGCATTCCCCAAAAAAAAAGAAAAAAAAACTTAATTGAGAACGGAAATGGCCTGAACAAAGTCTTATGCAACTTATTCAATCTCGATGCTTGCTTGGGCTGCCCAAGCGCTACAAGTGTCTGACGAGATGCCAGCCCACGTTCCACGTTCCCCACATGCTAGCAAAACCATGTCAGATAAGCTTGCAACGCTCCCAAGAGTCGAAGCTTAAATACGCTGAAGTGTTTAAGATAACTTAAAGAAAATGAATGCAGATTGAAGACAAAGAGTGGAAATGCACTCAAGATGTTTTCTTTACTGAGCATTGATTAAATTAAGCTTCATATAAATTTAATAGCTGACAAATTTTTATTGATGTTATTATGACAATTTTTGAATTGTAGAATCATCATATAAATGATACATATGAAATATTTATTATTAACAATATTTCATACATTTTGCTATAACAATCTTTGAGTTGAAAAAATGGAATACGTTAACTCAAACATTTCATATTTCATTAGCAAATTCGCACAATTTAAATCACTCTACTACCTTACATCTTTTTTTATACTCTGTCAAGAAAGTTTATAAAAATCTTTACTAAAAATAAAGCAAAATATTTGCGATTTTTTGACAGCTATCAAGTACGTGAGATATTCAACTAAAAAGCTATGTTTACACCTGCTAACTATCAGTTGAAATATTCGAATGCGTTGGCCCATTTTATGATTAAATTATTCATTGCAGAAGAGAGAATTATATCATGCGATAAAATTGCTTCTGATGCACTTTGAGTATATATCGCATGATATTAAATGCTGTCACTCTATTCAGAACACTAAGGAAAGGAATGTATGAAAGAGAAAGTACATATATTACATATACATATATAAGGGTTATAGGGGTTATAAGGGTTATGCAAATATAGATTGGAATATTTTATTACTTAAAAACTGTAAATGATTCAAATAGTAGTTATTCAAATATCAGTCAAATTCCTTGAAAACTATTTTATTTCTATGTACTTATATAAATATAGATTTCAGTGATATCACATAGAAAGGTGACTTCATTATTCTTATTATAGATTATTTCATTATTATCAAAATATTATTTCTGAATACCTCTGAGCAACTCTTTTATTATAGCTCAACGACCCCTGTTAATTGTAAGTGTGCTCGGTATAAAAACCACATAAATATTTACGTCTCATTGTCGGCCTGACCAAAAATAAATCCCAATGGACTGTGCTAGAGAGACTTGAGACTTTGTGGCAAAAGCTGCAACAGAGCTGCAGAGCTGTGGCAAGTTTGTCTGCCACACCGTTAGGCAAGTTGGCGCAGGCAAGATTGTGACAATTTCAAGTTCCTTGAGCCCACATTAAGTCGCAGCGAACACAACAAACACATCCAACACAGCGGTCACGCACTGCCCATAAAGTTGCGTTCGTCGTCGCATTCGGATTCGGATTCGTTTGTGTCCGCGTCGGAGTTGAAGTCGGAGTCGCAAGTCAGGTGAGCAGCAGCAACAGCTGCAGTTGCAATCCAAACCATGAAGATTTATGGCAATGTGGCTTGTGGACTTTGCTTGGCTTGTTGTTTGCTGGAGCATTTCCAAAAAGAGTTTGTCGAGTTTTGTGTGAGGAAAACATGTCATTTTTATTTCAATGACCAAAAATGGTCAAAAATGCCATCAGAAGCAAATGCGACAACAATAACTCTTCATTGTTGTTGTTGCTGTTGCTGTTGTTCCATCTGTGGCATCTTTGGTTCTGCTAAGATTTGTGCATGACCAAAACTCAACTTATTATTATGAAGAAAGAGCTACAACTTCTTCAAGATGACCAAAATGCGAAACGCAAGCAATGCGGATTCGAATTTCTCATGCCGCAAAAGCAACATTTATTGTATATGGTTAATGCCTGGATATGGCAAGGTCACAAGTGGCAATCCTAGGGATTAGCGTTGCTGTTCAATTTCAATGCATTGCTTAATGACCCACTCTCGATGCCACACACACAAATAGCCGTTAATTAAGCGTCCAATATTGAAAAACACTTGAGATCTCTCTCTCTCTTTTTCTCGCAACATGACGCCACAATTTAAATCTTCGACAACGCTCGAGGCTATTTCAGTTTGCCACTTTTACCACACCCTAAACTATGTCTCCTCAGCTACAATTGTATCTTTCTTCTACTGCCACTTTTCGTTGTAACAATTTGCATATTTTGTGTACAAATGTTTTTTGTGTCTTCTCTCTTCTCTGTGTGTACGTGAGAAAATGCCGAAATTTTGTCAAAGAACTCCCCGAGATATTGCCCACAGTTGCAGGTGTGAGAGAGGAACATTGAAATGCATCAAATGAGCTGCAAAAAAAAAACACAGATACAAATCTTGTTCGGCTACCGTTCTCAGCATTTAAACACGACCATAAAATGTGTATACAAGAAAAAAAGATTTCAAAAGATTTTCGAAAAGAAAACATTCCTTCAAGGCGTGTAGCATAAAACTTACAAGGCAAACGAAATGAAATGAAATAAAGTGTAAGATCGTGCTGAGAATTTCAACTTTCAACTATCAAAATGCAATTAAAAATGGCCGCAAGACACAAAACAGAAGACTGAAGAATCTTTTTACAGATAACGAGTGCCAATTTGTTATGTGACAGCGCCCCCTGGCGGTCAGAGCTGCTTACTCATCTCTAGTTCAGTCTCGACCCAACCCCAAATGCATATGGTGTGTGGTCATAAAAGTTTTGCCCCAATTGTGTCATAAAAATATACATACATAACATATATACATCTGATTTGTTGCCCAGCCCAATTTCTTTTGCAATAGCAGCTAAGGAAAAGTAGCACAGACAAGCCTGGGAAATTGTGAAAGAAAAGTCACGCAAAATTGCAGAAAGGAAAGAAATCAGCATGAATTTGACCTCCTTGAAGTCGAAGTTGAGTTCTTTCCCGCTGCGTTCCACATACATACAATAAGACAACTCGCATCGAAGTCAGGCCAAACCCAGTCCGTGTCCTGCGGCTGCTCCTTTGAGCTCCTTTTTTTGCGTCCGCTCAGCTGCTCCGATTATACAAGTAGATAATGAACATTAAGTGCAGTTGCTGTGTTTGTTTTGCAGCTGTTTTAGGGATGGCCTCTCGGGACTCTTTGTTTAGGGATCGACTTGCTATAGTCCAATTTTGCCTAACTCGTGTTGACTCGTGTTACGACACTTCAATAGGCGACTCGATATCGGTACTTCACTCCGACCTACCTGAAGTGTGCCCTTTGTGTCTCTCCTCTTTTCCTCTATTCTTCAGAGCTGCATTGCAGTTCCGCCTCATTTGCAATCGATTCATTTCGCTGCGAAATGGGCGTGGCAGTCGCCTTTTGGGGGTAGCACGAGACGTCAGACTATTGATGGATTTGGCATATGCTGTAATAATATTTCATATGCACATATGCCTGCAAATTAATCGAAAATTTGTTAAGCTGCTGTCCTGATGCCATATCGTTTTCCAATTTGTCTACAGAGAGTATTAACTGCGGTAACTACACTGAGGAAAAATTTGTATTTCAATGCGGGTTACGACTTTGAAGTTATTTGTGTGAATTTTCGATGAAAAGTGACTCTAAAATTATACAAAAATAAATGCTACTATTGAATACAGAACATAAACCATAACCACAAAATTATAAATAAAATACATATATAAAATGTATAGTGAAATGAAGTAAATATTAAATATAAAATTTCAATTTTTTAATGAGTCTCGCAAAGTATAGAAATTCCACAATCATTTAGGACATAAGCAAAATTCGCTTGAAAATAAGTGACTACAAAAAAATACGAATACTTAAAATAATAAGGGAGTAGAAATATCATACATCCCTTAAATAACTATTTCTTTAAATCAATTTGATTTTTAATTATATGTAGATAAATAAATTGAATAAATATTCCTTTAAATAAATTCGATATGAAATGTAGTTATTTAAATATAAATATAAAAATATGCTGTCAAATCAATTCTCAATTTGATAAATTTGATTTAAAATTAAATTCACTATAAAAGAAACTCAATTTTTCAATGCTAAGAATATTATGCTTAAATCGAGAATTCTTTTTCCATAAAACACACATTATTTTCTATTTTCTCTCTGTGCACATTCGTATTTGCTCCCTGAGGGTCCTTTACCTTGACACTGAACGGCATTGAACTGCACTGCCAAAAAAGTCCCAGTATTTAACGCACGCTCGCAATGCGCATGCGCTGCACATGTCGATTTCCCAGTATTTTACTACGAACTGCAATACTGTGGAAATGGTGTGCCTGATTCACTCAGTCGACATTTTCACATTGAGTAGCAGCAAAGCAAAAGTTTTCTTTTGAATTGGAATTTTTATAGTGCAATTACTTTGACAGCAAAATGTGATAATTGCAGGGAGTTAGCAAGCTAAAGGGAGACTTGAGTCAGGTGAGTTGAAGGAAGTCCTCGCACAGTCGGACTTTCATTCATAAGTCGAAGGACAGAAAATCGATATGCCAGTGAAGTCTGGGGGAAGGAGCAGGGGAACAACAACGAAACACAAACACAAAAGCACATTCGAGGCGTAGTCCTAACTAAACTTCTTTCTCTCTTTCTTGTTGTGTTGCAGGTCATAACGCCACAGCGGCACGGAGATGTGTACATCTATAACAGTTCGCCCAGCTCCTTGACGGGCACACCGCGTTCACCTCACCCGCAAACGTTGCAGTCGCAACAGATCTACAGCAACCAAAGCATCTATCAGAACCTCGGCATGATGGGCACCCCCACCAACGGCAGCGGAGCTGGCAACGAATTTGAGACCTACGACATACCCAAGCCAGCCACGCCCGTCCAACTCAACTACGACGGATCTGCGCGAGTTGTGCGCACTCCCACCTCCGGCTCAGCGTTGGGTGCTCGCTTCGATTCACTGAAGAGCGTCGCTGCCTCGATGTCCATCGAGGAGGAATCCTACGATGTGCCACGTCCCCTGCTGCAACAGCAACAACAACAGCAGCAACAACCGCATTCAACGCTAACGCCCAGCAGCTCGGCATCGTCGTTGCTAACCAGCGATAGCCTCTCGCTGAGCTTCTCCAGCTCAAATCGCAGCTCGCTGGCCAATATGCCCGACTACGATATCCCGCGTCGCAATCCGCTGCCAGTGCGTCCGCATCCGCGTCCGCATGCCACCACCTATGACTTCTCGTTGCCCCCACTTCTAGAACAGGAGCAACAGCAGCAACAACAACGTTCGCTGCCCATGCCGGTGACGGCGACCAAAGAGCTGCCCCTGGAGCTGAACTCGGCGCTGGAAACGCTGGCCAAACTACAGTCACAGACGACGATGGCCATCACCCGACTGCTCAGCCATGTGGTGCCACATTGGCGCACACGCGCTCAACTCGAACCGAACATAATGGAACTGAAGCTGGATGCACTGCGTCTGCGTACCGCGCTCCACGATCTCGCGGAGTTTGGCGAGGGAGCGCTAGGAAATGCTCAGCGATCGGAGGATCGCAATCTGGCCCTGAAGCTGCGTCCCTTGGTGCGTGCTTTGCGCGATGCCAACAAGCTGATACACGACACCTCCGAGGCTCTGGATGCGGCTCCGGGTGGCGGTTGGTCAGTGGAGCAGCTGGCGCGCAGTGATGACAAGCAGGGCTGTCGACCGCCCGATAGTCTCGATCAGTTGATGGCCTGTGCCCAGACACTCACCGAGGATGTGCGCTCTACGACCAGCTTTATACAGGGCAACGCTTCGCTGCTGTTCAAGCGTCAGCTGCCCACCACGGAGCAACTGAGTCAGAATGGCGGAGCCAGGGATAGCAGCGGGAGTCGCAGCAGCGCCGAGTGGCTGGAGGATTACGATTATGTGGCCTTTGAGTCGAAGGATGCGGCAGCCAAGAAGAATCAGGCACTACGCGATGCCATTCCCGCTGGCATGAAGACGCAATTCGATAGCGCGCTAAAGATTGCCGAGACAAATGCCGCCGCCACGACCATGCCCACAACGCCCACGACGCCAAGTGTGACGTTGCCCTGCAAGTCGCCAGAGATGACCGACAAGGATAAGAAGCTGGTGCGCTACTATGCCCAACAGATCTCCACGCACATGGGCAATCTGCTGCAGGCCATCGATTCGTTCCTCGAGACGGTGGAGAAGAATCAGCCGCCGAAGTATTTCATTGCCTATGGCAAATTTGTGGTGGTCAGTGCACACAATCTGGTCACCATTGGCGACAATGTGCATCGCAACATTTCGAAGGAGGCGCTGCGCGAGAAGATCCTGCACTGCACCAACGATCTCTCCGAAGCCCTCAAGACCTGTGTGCTCAAGTCGAAGAAGGCGGCAGCGCATTTTCCCAGCGGCACTGCGGTCCAGGAAATGGTTGATTCCGTGGTGAATATCAATGTTCTGGCACGTGCCCTCAAATCGGTGATGCTACAGGCCGTGCAGCTCTCGGTCGGAGACGGAGCCTAAACATACTGAGCATGAAAACACACAGTATTCGGAGTTTGGGCTTTTAAAGTCTTCCAGGCTGTTCCTTAACCGGTTAGCACGACGCTTCGTCTATGCAATAATAATTATAATGATGATTTTCCATCGGCATTTATATCCACATCTATACATTTGGCATATCTTCCGTAACGATCCGCCTCGATCTGCGGCTATATAAATATAATTTGCATTGTGATATTTTTGAGCAAACATCAGAAAATGCACACGGCTTCAGCTCCCATTATTACCCAGGATCGTGGAAAGGACTCACACGATCTCCACAGCATAAAGAAAAAAAAAACAACAATGTAGAAGCAACAACTGAAACTATCTATTGTACGATTACGTCTTAGTTATATATATAAAGTTATTTGTATTTGTAAGATCAAACCAAGTCAGCGCATTAGTTTTAGCCACATCTATGTAAATAGCCACTCTGTAGGTTTTTTGTACATTTTGTATTTGTAATTTCCCTGCAAATCATGTTGTATCAGTGAAGCATTTCGGCAGATTATAATATTTGAGAGTATGTAAAATGTATAACGTAGATATGTAGCTTTACGCATATACACATTTTATAATCGCATACTATAACACTATACGCATATAGCATTAATATATACACATACATATATTTGCATAGTCAAGAAAAATCTGTAAGATTTGCAATAAACTTTTTTATGATTTTCGCAAGGCATTAGTCAGCAATATAAGAATATAAATACAACAAATAATTAGCCATACTGTTCTATTGTATGTAACTAATAATAATTACTTCGCGGTTGTAGTGTTTCATCCCAATCGCAGACTATAAATTATAATAAAATAAAATATATGAAAACAATTTATCACATGTTTTTATTTCGATTTCAAATTTGAATTTAAAAACGATTTACTTTTATAACAATCAATTTTTAATGTCGATATAACACACACATCAATCGTTTTCGCCATCCCTGTAATTGGGATCATCGATAGCAACTATCGCCCATGAGCGATACATTCAGCAGAGAGCTCACGATAACATTTTGGCGCAATAATCGAATTAGTTTTAAGTACATATGTATGTGCGTCAAGATAGCTCCGCAACTTTAGCGTCACATATCGATAAAAAAATATCGGCTAAAAAAAACTTTTTATTTTCGTCTTTTTACGTAATATTTAAACTTAAATCAAAAAAGTTTAAATGCAAAACAATAGAAAATTAAATTATCTTTCTTTTAAAACTATGTTCGTCAAATTTCATGCAGTATTTATGCACTAAAATCGTGATTGAAAAATTGGGGTAGCAACATTTTGGCCAATATCTCGGCTTTGACGAGTTGTCGGCCAAATCGGCTTATGACAAGTTATAGAGTATTGTTTTATGAATATACCCTCAAAAATTCAGAATTTTAAAACTATTCGTTTTTGAGATATTTCAGGAAAAGTACGATAACCTCAGCTCCAGCCCCATACAAAATGAGCACAAAAAATCAATGCTGCCGATTAATGACCGTAACTTTTTTTGACTTTCTTGTCGGTCATAGCGCACATTATACTTTCGTAGATACAACTATAAGGAAGATATATAGCAATTTTGGTTGAAATCCAACTATCTGTTTTTGAGAAAATTGACCTTTTCCTAACCCGCAAAAACAAGTTCATTTCGCAGGTGCATCAAATCACTGGAACCAGCGTGGAACCAGTCAGTGTTAAGTAACACCATTTGGACTTTGGCGGGACTTCAAATACTTACAGAAAATAACTAAATGAAACAAATGTTACTATAAATTAAAATTACATTTAAATACTCTATTTACATATATATTACTTTATTATATTTAATAAATATACGCAATTTTATATTCTTATTTAAATCGTAATTTTGCTGTTTACTTGATCACTGTTAGCGGCAAAACCTTATGTTAACGCTATCATCAAATTATTCTTCATATTTGCAGAACTTGTAGGCCATGTCGCGCTATTTCATTCTATTCGAATCAAATAGACAAATATGTTGCTTTTTGTTTTATTCAAATCGGTTAAGCCGTTTTCGGGAAAATTCAATTTTTGTGATTATTGCGAAAATTACAAATAAATTTCAATTTGGCATGGCAACGCTTAACATCTGCGAAGCTAGTACAAAGTTAGCGTCGAATTTTTGTTTTGCAGATTTTTCAACATTTTGACTATGTACATAATTGCTCAATACTTTAAAAAATAGATAATTAACATATGTATCATTTCCCAATATATACTACATAGCAAATTATCATAGTTTCCGAGAAAATTCAAAATAACATCTACATTTTTCGATTATACGCTCTCCTAGACTTTGTCTGAGAAGGCGCGCATTGCTATAATATAAACATAAAAAATTCGAATGCTTTGCAATTTGTTTTATTCAAATCGTGCTATACGTTTTCGAGAAAATCGCATTTTAGTAGAATAGTACACATTTTTGAATTTTTGCGCGTCACCTAAAGTAGTCAAAACGTTGCCAAATATAAAAAAAATGGCGATCATGCACATACCTATTTATCATATTTATTACCCATATATATCCCCAACTTATTGGCCATGTCGCGCTATTTCATTCTATTCGAATCAAAAAGACAAATATGTTGCTTTTTGTTTTATTCAAATCGGTTAAGCCGTTTTCGGGAAAATTCAATTTTTGTGATTATTGCGAAAATTACAAATAAATTTCAATTTGGCATGGCAACGCTTAACATCTGCGAAGCTAGTACAAAGTTAGCGTCGAATTTTTGTTTTGCAGATTTTTCAACATTTTGACTATGTACATAATTGCTCAATACTTTAAAAAATAGATAATTAACATATGTATCATTTCCCAATGTATACTACATAGCAAATTATCATAGTTTCCGAGAAAATTCAAAATAACATCTACATTTTTCGATTATACGCTCTCCTAGACTTTGTCTGAGAAGGCGCGCATTGCTATAATATAAACATAAAAAATTCGAATGCTTTGCAATTTGTTTTATTCAAATCGTGCTATACGTTTTCGAGAAAATCGCATTTTAGTAGAATAGTACACATTTTTGAATTTTTGCGCGTCACCTAAAGTAGTCAAAACGTTGCCAAATATAAAAAAAATGGCGATCATGCACATACCTATTTATCATATTTATTACCCATATATATCCCCAACTTATTGGCCATGTCGCGCTATTTCATTCTATTCGAATCAAAAAGACAAATATTTTGCTTTTTGTTTTATTCAAATCGGTTAAGCCGTTTTCGAGAAAATTCAATTCTTCTTGTGATTATTGCCAAAATAATATTACCATGGTGGCAACACGTGTTACGGCCGAAAGTTGGGCCACCCTTTATGAACTTGGTGGCAACTCTGAACATAACGGAATATAGCTGTATGTTCTGCTAAACAACAAGTTCTGCACAAGTGATTTGCATATAAAGTTAAAAGTTTATAAAGTGAGAGTAAACAAAATATTGAAAATGCCACGTAAATTGATGTCCACCAAATCGTAAGTACATAAAGTAGTACATATGTATGTGTATTACATCCGGTACGCACTTTACGTGCAGTATCATACATACATATATGTATATGCATGTATATATACATATATGCAGTGGCGCTTTTGTGACAATGCAGCGGCCATTCCGGGAAAATATAAATTGATTGGAAAAGTGTGTGTTCAATGTGAATAATATTGTTTTGAATTTTCAATGCCATAAATATATATTCGAAGTGTATAATTATATATTTACATATACATATATATAGATATAAAATTATTATTATTCACTTTGCAACACATTTTTTCTCAATATCTGAAAAGTCCCTGTACTGCCTTTAAAGCGTCTCTGTATTTAATACAAGTAATAATTTCAGAGTCGATGGCCTTAGTAGCACATCCTTCTTTTATTATTTTGTATAATAAGTAACATGTAAATAAATAAATAATTTCAATGTTTCCTTTGCATTTATAGCAACTATGGATATAAGGATGCTGTACAGGAGGCAGTTTCCGAGGGACTAATTTCCGGAAGCACACTTTCGATGTTGGATTACCAAATATTGTTGGACAAACTAAATGCCAATCAGAAGCGAGTGGTTCCATTTGGCAACACTAGCAAGACTCGTTACGCCTTGCTAAAGTGCTTCCAACGTGTAAGTAATAAAAATTTGAATTTAATATATGTAAATATTTGTAGATCATTTCAATTCTAATTTGAATTTTTATATAGTTTCAGGCAAAATCCAATGATGTCCCTAATGATGTCTATGAATCTACTGACATTTCCATTGAGCCGGCAGACGAAACATTAATAGAAGCCAATTTGAAATGTTTTCGAAAAAAATGCCACAATGGAAATGAAAGTTTGAATCGATCGGTCCTCCTAGTGGACAATTTGAATAGCCCACGTGCAATCTTTACAAAATGCAAGTATGAGGACTGTAAATTTAAGGTAATCGATTTTAAAAATATGTATTCATTATTAACTAACCAGTTCTCTGCCTCACAAAGTATACAGCACATGATTAGAGAAGCTTACAGCTCTCATAATAATGCGTGTGTTCTATACTTTAAGAAGCTAAGAATTAATAAGTTAAATTTTGTAGCGTATGGTTATTGTAAGGATCCATCTTGCAATAGCTTTATATTTAAAGGGACTTTTGATGGGGTCGTTAAAGTTTTAACAAGTAGTCTTAAAATAACACATACTAAGTATTTAAAAAAACAAACACAGTGCAGGGCTGTAAACAGATTTATGGAAAGAGCCTCCATAAAAAACTGTACTGCGTTTGAATATAGAATTAAAAAAATTAACAAGTTAAATATGACTAGAGCTTTGGTTGGTAATGACCAGATGACAAATGAGAAACTGCCTTTTTATAGAAATTTAATATCAGAAAACAACGCCAAATTTGATTTCGACAAGGATCCTTTTGTCGATGCTTTCGGTATGATTTCTAAAGGGCATTCTCATTTTATTCAGTATTTATCAACCAAACTCGAAGTCTTTTTATGGGACAAAGAACATATTAATATGTTATTGACCCATATAAAACAAGGCACTTTACATATGGATGCCACAGGAAATGTAGTGCAGCCTTTGCACTTTGTAAAGAAGAGAATATTTTTGTATTCATTAGTAGCCCATATCCCTAAGCTCCATATTGTATTCCCAGTAGCTCATGCAATACTTTCAAATCATACATCGTATGACATTGGAAGATTTTTGTGCGAGTTACGGGAGTCTTGTTTAAAAAATCGATTCAAATGGCCTATTTGCAGGAGAATAATAACTGATGTTAGTTTTGCTATTATTGGGGCCATTTTAAAAGAGTTTAATAATCTTGATATTGTAAATTATAATGAAATTTGTTTTAATTATGTATATAATAATAGTTCCATTTTTCCTAATGTTTGTGTTCAGTTTTGTACAAGTCACTATTGCAAAATTATGTGCCGTAATATTGATGAAATAGTTGGCTTGCACAACATTGAATTAAGAACATTTTTAAGAAATTGCTTAGGTTACGCCTATTCGATTGACAACGTGCTAGAACTAGAAGAATGGTTCAAGAATCTTGCAATCATTCTTCTTTCTCCATGTATTAATAAGATAGTTGATAACGCCAAAGCATATTTTATAAATTACCGTAACGATACACTTTTTTTAAATTTAAATGAACAATTTTTTGCCCAAACACCATTAAATGATAAAGTAACTGATATAACACTAAATTCAATAACTTTGGCAAGTCCGTTTCGTAAAAAATTTGAAACCATTTACATTGAAGTCATTAATAATTTAAATAAATTTAATACATCTTACGCGAACAATATTTTTTACTGTCCGAAAATGTTAGAGTTAATTTTAAAAAAGTATATTGTATATGTTCCCTTCTGGACTAATATTATTGGAATATTTATTGATTCATCTGGCAAAAGACCAAGCAATGGGCCAATTGAATCGTTTTTTAAAACAGTTAAGCATAGTATTATTAAACCGAATAATAAGAAGGGGTTAAAATTGGGCCGCTTTATTCGGAAAATGGAGGAATGCTCTGTTTCCGTCATGAAGCAGCTTAAACTTTCTCTCCCTTCACACGACCAACTAACCAACGTAACTATCATTAAACCAAAAAATAATAAACTTAGAATTAACGAAAATAAATATTTAGATGAAATGGCTGATAAGCGAAAGCTCTCTCGACATATTGAAAGATGGCAAAAGCCAGCTTTGAAGAAGCTTAAAGTAGGAATGTTTAAAAATGATTTTTCCACTTTGGAAAAATTCCATGACTCTGAAGTCAAAGATTGTAAAATGGAGGTTGAAAAAATTTTTGAACAGGACTACTCGAATTCAGCCATTTCAACTAACTTTAATATGGAAGATATCCATAAACAATTAATTATTAGATTAAAATCTGAAACTAACAACCTAAATTTAAATCAACAAATAATAATATTAAACTTTGAGTCTCTTTTCAGGAAAGTTCATGGTGACTTGGATAGTCAACAATTTGTTTTTAAAATTTGTGTGGGCGATTTGTTTTCGTTAATCGATCAGCGCTGGCTAACAAACTTTATCGTTGATGTTAGCCTCACTGTTCTGATATACGAAAACAAAATCGAAACCATCATAAATTTGCCTTGTCAATTAGGACAATTTTGCTTTAATAATGATAAATTAATTGGCAAATATATTAGATCTCATAAATTTAAATTACTTATAATTCCCCATTGCTTTGAAAATCATTTTTATATTTTATTTATTAACAAGTCGAGTAAAAAAATAATATTTTTAGACCCCTTTGGGGATTCGGGGAAAACTTCTTTGTTTGAAAATTATTATATAAAATTGTTAAAACAAATAGAGCCTAACGTAACTTATTCCATATTTAAAATACCACATGATACTCAATTTGATAGCTACAATTGTGGCATTTTTATTTTGCAATACGCTGAAAGATTTTTATCAAACACTTCGCTTACTAATTTAAAATCGCATGATTTATTTAGGAGCGAATTGTTTGATAAACTTCTACGGTATGGAGATTCTCTAGATGGTTTTTGTTTACACTGCTGTGCTGAGCAGAAACCACCTTCCGAATCCCAGTGTATTTTTTGTGATCGACCTATATGCAATAATTGCAAACGAAATTATTATGGTGATGCACAAAATTATATTACTTGCAAATTATGTCAAATCTCCGACTGATAAATGTTTTTTAATCTTTGTTTTGTCTTCTGATTCTTGATTGCCAAATAGTTTTTCATTATTATTGTTGTCCTAAAAAACTCAATTTTATAATAATTACTTTAATAATAATTACTTTAATTTCATTTCAGGTACTTATGAAACAAGCTTCGACTTGGTGTTCATGTGGACCACTTGAATGTACTGTGTACATCAACGTCCAACACCTCCTCTTTGGCGCAACAAGCTTCGACTTGGTGTTCATGTGGACCACTTGAATGTACTGTGTACATCAACGTCCAACACCTACATCAATTTTCGTCCAGGACTTCACTTGAACTTATTATGTATATTTTATTATATTTTTATATTTTATTTTTTTTTTATATTTTTTTTTTTTTTATATTTTTTTTTTTTTTATATTTTTTTTTAAACATTTTTCAATTATAGACAAATATTTCGAAAACAAAATTTTCATTTGTGTTTTTTCTTTCATAATGGTATTGAGTTGTTATATATATATATATATATATACTCAGAAGAGTTGCAGTCATAATATAGCTCTTCAATTATGCTCTAATATACATATGTTCATATTTATATAATTATTCAAAATGATTGCCAATATATACCCTGCAATTCTGAGCGCTAGTTCGTTGCTGGGGAAATAAGCACATACCAGCAGACCATCACTACTTACAAAGTGGCACCTAGCAATGCGTTCTTTAATTTCCGTTTTTGTATGAAATGTACCCACGTAGTGATCGGCGAGGTAAGCACTTACCCATGGCCAATCGACACCCACAGTTCTGCTGGGTAGATAGTTATGTTCCAGAGTTGCCACCAAGTTCATAAAGGGTGGCCCAACTTTCGGCCGTAACACGTGTTGCCACCATGGTAATATTATTTTGGCAATAATCACAAGAAGAATTGAATTTTCTCGAAAACGGCTTAACCGATTTGAATAAAACAAAAAGCAAAATATTTGTCTTTTTGATTCGAATAGAATGAAATAGCGCGACATGGCCAATAAGTTGGGGATATATATGGGTAATAAATATGATAAATAGGTATGTGCATGATCGCCATTTTTTTTATATTTGGCAACGTTTTGACTACTTTAGGTGACGCGCAAAAATTCAAAAATGTGTACTATTCTACTAAAATGCGATTTTCTCGAAAACGTATAGCACGATTTGAATAAAACAAATTGCAAAGCATTCGAATTTTTTATGTTTATATTATAGCAATGCGCGCCTTCTCAGACAAAGTCTAGGAGAGCGTATAATCGAAAAATGTAGATGTTATTTTGAATTTTCTCGGAAACTATGATAATTTGCTATGTAGTATATATTGGGAAATGATACATATGTTAATTATCTATTTTTTAAAGTATTGAGCAATTATGTACATAGTCAAAATGTTGAAAAATCTGCAAAACAAAAATTCGACGCTAACTTTGTACTAGCTTCGCAGATGTTAAGCGTTGCCATGCCAAATTGAAATTTATTTGTAATTTTCGCAATAATCACAAAAATTGAATTTTCCCGAAAACGGCTTAACCGATTTGAATAAAACAAAAAGCAACATATTTGTCTTTTTGATTCGAATAGAATGAAATAGCGCGACATGGCCAATAAGTTGGGGATATATATGGGTAATAAATATGATAAATAGGTATGTGCATGATCGCCATTTTTTTTATATTTGGCAACGTTTTGACTACTTTAGGTGACGCGCAAAAATTCAAAAATGTGTACTATTCTACTAAAATGCGATTTTCTCGAAAACGTATAGCACGATTTGAATAAAACAAATTGCAAAGCATTCGAATTTTTTATGTTTATATTATAGCAATGCGCGCCTTCTCAGACAAAGTCTAGGAGAGCGTATAATCGAAAAATGTAGATGTTATTTTGAATTTTCTCGGAAACTATGATAATTTGCTATGTAGTATATATTGGGAAATGATACATATGTTAATTATCTATTTTTTAAAGTATTGAGCAATTATGTACATAGTCAAAATGTTGAAAAATCTGCAAAACAAAAATTCGACGCTAACTTTGTACTAGCTTCGCAGATGTTAAGCGTTGCCATGCCAAATTGAAATTTATTTGTAATTTTCGCAATAATCACAAAAATTGAATTTTCCCGAAAACGGCTTAACCGATTTGAATAAAACAAAAAGCAACATATTTGTCTTTTTGATTCGAATAGAATGAAATAGCGCGACATGGCCAATAAGTTGGGGATATATATGGGTAATAAATATGATAAATAGGTATGTGCATGATCGCCATTTTTTTTATATTTGGCAACGTTTTGACTACTTTAGGTGACGCGCAAAAATTCAAAAATGTGTACTATTCTACTAAAATGCGATTTTCTCGAAAACGTATAGCACGATTTGAATAAAACAAATTGCAAAGCATTCGAATTTTTTATGTTTATATTATAGCAATGCGCGCCTTCTCAGACAAAGTCTAGGAGAGCGTATAATCGAAAAATGTAGATGTTATTTTGAATTTTCTCGGAAACTATGATAATTTGCTATGTAGTATATATTGGGAAATGATACATATGTTAATTATCTATTTTTTAAAGTATTGAGCAATTATGTACATAGTCAAAATGTTGAAAAATCTGCAAAACAAAAATTCGACGCTAACTTTGTACTAGCTTCGCAGATGTTAAGCGTTGCCATGCCAAATTGAAATTTATTTGTAATTTTCGCAATAATCACAAAAATTGAATTTTCCCGAAAACGGCTTAACCGATTTGAATAAAACAAAAAGCAACATATTTGTCTTTTTGATTCGAATAGAATGAAATAGCGCGACATGGCCAATAAGTTGGGGATATATATGGGTAATAAATATGATAAATAGGTATGTGCATGATCGCCATTTTTTTTATATTTGGCAACGTTTTGACTACTTTAGGTGACGCGCAAAAATTCAAAAATGTGTACTATTCTACTAAAATGCGATTTTCTCGAAAACGTATAGCACGATTTGAATAAAACAAATTGCAAAGCATTCGAATTTTTTATGTTTATATTATAGCAATGCGCGCCTTCTCAGACAAAGTCTAGGAGAGCGTATAATCGAAAAATGTAGATGTTATTTTGAATTTTCTCGGAAACTATGATAATTTGCTATGTAGTATATATTGGGAAATGATACATATGTTAATTATCTATTTTTTAAAGTATTGAGCAATTATGTACATAGTCAAAATGTTGAAAAATCTGCAAAACAAAAATTCGACGCTAACTTTGTACTAGCTTCGCAGATGTTAAGCGTTGCCATGCCAAATTGAAATTTATTTGTAATTTTCGCAATAATCACAAAAATTGAATTTTCCCGAAAACGGCTTAACCGATTTGAATAAAACAAAAAGCAACATATTTGTCTTTTTGATTCGAATAGAATGAAATAGCGCGACATGGCCAATAAGTTGGGGATATATATGGGTAATAAATATGATAAATAGGTATGTGCATGATCGCCATTTTTTTTATATTTGGCAACGTTTTGACTACTTTAGGTGACGCGCAAAAATTCAAAAATGTGTACTATTCTACTAAAATGCGATTTTCTCGAAAACGTATAGCACGATTTGAATAAAACAAATTGCAAAGCATTCGAATTTTTTATGTTTATATTATAGCAATGCGCGCCTTCTCAGACAAAGTCTAGGAGAGCGTATAATCGAAAAATGTAGATGTTATTTTGAATTTTCTCGGAAACTATGATAATTTGCTATGTAGTATATATTGGGAAATGATACATATGTTAATTATCTATTTTTTAAAGTATTGAGCAATTATGTACATAGTCAAAATGTTGAAAAATCTGCAAAACAAAAATTCGACGCTAACTTTGTACTAGCTTCGCAGATGTTAAGCGTTGCCATGCCAAATTGAAATTTATTTGTAATTTTCGCAATAATCACAAAAATTGAATTTTCCCGAAAACGGCTTAACCGATTTGAATAAAACAAAAAGCAACATATTTGTCTATTTGATTCGAATAGAATGAAATAGCGCGACATGGCCTACAAGTTCTGCAAATATGAAGAATAATTTGATGATAGCGTTAACATAAGGTTTTGCCGCTAACAGTGATCAAGTAAACAGCAAAATTACGATTTAAATAAGAATATAAAATTGCGTATATTTATTAAATATAATAAAGTAATATATATGTAAATAGAGTATTTAAATGTAATTTTAATTTATAGTAACATTTGTTTCATTTAGTTATTTTCTGTAAGTATTTGAAGTCCCGCCAAAGTCCAAATGGTGTTACTTAACACTGACTGGTTCCACGCTGGTTCCAGTGATTTGATGCACCTGCGAAATGAACTTGTTTTTGCGGGTTAGGAAAAGGTCAATTTTCTCAAAAACAGATAGTTGGATTTCAACCAAAATTGCTATATATCTTCCTTATAGTTGTATCTACGAAAGTATAATGTGCGCTATGACCGACAAGAAAGTCAAAAAAAGTTACGGTCATTAATCGGCAGCATTGATTTTTTGTGCTCATTTTGTATGGGGCTGGAGCTGAGGTTATCGTACTTTTCCTGAAATATCTCAAAAACGAATAGTTTTAAAATTCTGAATTTTTGAGGGTATATTCATAAAACAATACTCTATAACTTGTCATAAGCCGATTTGGCCGACAACTCGTCAAAGCCGAGATATTGGCCAAAATGTTGCTACCCCAATTTTTCAATCACGATTTTAGTGCATAAATACTGCATGAAATTTGACGAACATAGTTTTAAAAGAAAGATAATTTAATTTTCTATTGTTTTGCATTTAAACTTTTTTGATTTAAGTTTAAATATTACGTAAAAAGACGAAAATAAAAAGTTTTTTTTAGCCGATATTTTTTTATCGATATGTGACGCTAAAGTTGCGGAGCTATCTTGACGCACATTACATATGTACATACAAGAGATAAAATCACACCATTCAAGAACAGTCTGTGCCATTGTCGACATTTAAACTGCAATTCTTTGTGTTGTATATCTTACATTTATTACTATTTAATTTAAAATGCAAATTCCTAACTGCGTAACAAAATAAGTTTAAAATTACTTGATTATTAATCGACTATTTCTTTATTTAACTTATTATTGGTGAAGAGATAACAGTTTGTGAAATACAGTAATATTACTGTATTACTTATTACTTATCGTATATACCAATAAGACCTAGGGAATTTGGGAATAGAGTTGGATTTTTTGTTAGGGTTTCCGAGCAACAATCGACACTTTCAATTCAATTTCAATAGAGATGAACAAAGAGAAGTTATTGATCTACGGTCAAAACCCGAAAAATTCTAATTGGAAAACTACATGCATTGAAATCGTTACAATTTTAGGAATTTTCATCGTGAAGTACATATGTTTTTTATATATTGATATAAGGCACAAAAACTTGTTGTTGTGACTCACTCGGCATTGACAGCTACCATGGAGTGTTGTGTATTTTCAAAAACATATACCTGCTTTTAATATTGCAGTTCTACCGAGGTGCCATGGACGTGACCTGTGTTTGTTGTAGATGTGGAACTCTTCAAGCGGGTGCTGCGGCTACTTTATGCCTTCCGGTGACAGGCACTCAAAACTCTTTTCATTGCCATTGCTTTTGTTGTGCACAGCCTCCGCGAATGAAATGTTTCTACTGCAACATGCCGCGTGATCTTGGACCATTGGAGTCCCATGGCGCTTGTCTACCCGACAAGCTCCATGTGTTTGTCAATACCGAGCAATGGCCACCATTTTCGGTTAATACACCACAGCCACCACTTATTGGCATGGTTGTCACCCTTGGCAATGCACAGGAAATGCAGCAGTTACCGGATAACGTTGGTGACGATAATGAAGTCAATAGGGCTATCTCAGAAATGGAAGAAACTATATACATCGAGGATGAAGATGACGTTCCCACAATGGGCACTCTTGAAATAGTGAAAACTGAATTACAGAAATCGACTGGGGTTGTAAAACCCCGTGTGTCAACCAAATCCAAATGGGTGTCCGTTGGTGACATACGCAAGTGGAAGAGTTGCATTCGCTGTGGCATGGTGAAAATCAAATCGGATGGTTGGATTAAACATGCACAAATGTGTGGACAGGATCCAAAATTTGCAAGCCGCAAATTCTTCATCTATTTGCATACTCTGTCTTGGTGCAACACTATGGTGAGAAACAAATTTTGGGAACAGCATTCCAACGCCGTGAATGGCAAATGCAAAGTATGCCGTTTAAGGTACAATATGGGCACACTTATATTCTTGGTATTTCGAATAATTAATTCTTTTGTGCCTTAGCCGTTTAAACAACGAGCCGTTGCCATATCAGCCAAGGCCGCCAACACGTAAAAACCAAAAAAAAAAAGGCAACGATCTCCTAAACTAAAGAATCGCATCAAACGGAAACAATCGATGGCTGTCGATGGGCCACGTTTTCAAAATGCAGCTAATTATAATATTTCGATGCGAATTGTGGAGTGCACTTCGCTCCGGAAAAATGATTAAATTGTTCAAAATGTATTTTAAGTACAATTATAAATTTCTAATCACACAAATGTTAAATGCCATAACACGCTTTAAATATCCACTTAATAAATAAACATATTATTTTGTAATTCATGCATTTTTCGCACATCGAAATCCCAAATTGCCAGCTGAACTGTCTTCGGTATTTTGGGATCGATAACGAAAACAATAGCATTTGTGACACAGATATAAGCCACCCTTTTTTACACGATTTGGCGCATCGCTTTTATCGTCCGACCTCCACAAATCCGACGTCCATTCCCAAACATTGCCCACCATCTTGTAAAGATCATACATAGTTATTCTGACGAAATTCACTAACTGCACATGTAAATTCTGCCTCACTGGGCAATCGTTTGCCCATCCACTTGCAATAGGCGACTGCATCTCGCCAAGAAACATGTACTACCGGATGCTGCTCAAAACTTTGTACATACATACATACATATATTAGATAAGCACAGCCATTAGTCATGAGGGAAGATTTCCCAGTTGCCACTCACTCAATCAATCGCTCGCTCTCGTAATTAACATTAATTTACTCTCTTACTTGTGTTTCACTACTGATTCTTAAATCGCAGTGTGTATACCTGTATTAATTATATTATTTTCATTTTCCCAAAAATGTAACAACAAACTGTGTGGTCAACACTGCACTTTGTTTTTGTATTTTTATTTACTTTCGCGGTCTTTTTTTTCTTGCTATTCTTGTGCGCTCAAACGCTGCTACAATAGTTAACTCTCCCGCTCTTGGTGTTGTTGTTGGCTATCGTTCTATCTTGCGCAGTGTTGCCAATTTTTCTGCTCATAAAATAGCTAAAGTAACATATGAAAAACGCTAGAAACCGCCAGACAATTAGGATGATAGCCAAAATATAAAGCTACGTTAGTAAAACAATATTTTTATTAATTTGATTTTTTTATTAAGTATTTTTGATTAGTAAATTTCGTCAATCATGTCCTATTCTGGTGCAGTTTGTTCTTGAAATTTGTACCCGCACAACTATCCCAAATGGTCAATGGGGCTGACCAATGAATAGACAATGCCGCCTCTTGCTGGCAGGTTTTTTCAGAGACAGTCGGAACGAACGTTATTTTTTCGTCTGTGAAAACGCAGATGACGAAGACTTATGGTTGTTTGTCTTGGCATGTGCGTGCAAATCACAAAGATTCGCATTAATGGTGCATTTGCAATATTTTCAAAAGCATTTTTGATCATCGGCTGCATCTAGATGCAACCAATTCTTAAAGAAGGGGTCTTGCAACCAAGCATGTCGCGGTTTTAGTTTATAAATCTTGGGCATTTTAACTGCTTCACATGATCGTTTTGGAAATTGTGAAATACCCAGATGGTCATGTATATAGAGTATAAAACTAGTAAAAACTATAAATCGATAAAAATGCAAAGATCTTTTGGCATATCCATGTTTTTTACCATTGCAATGCAAAAATACTGCAAGGTTTTAAAGTGTGGCGTAGTAAAACATAAAAATACACAAAGGTACCAGATGTTTTTAAAAAACTAAAGTTCCATCAGTTTTGTTTTGCAAATAGCTATAATTCCCGCTAGCCGCTAGTTTTCAATTTATCCCGCATTTTGCTTTTGAAAACCGTCAGATCTAGCGGGGAAATAGCTAAATTGGCAACGCTGATCTTGCGTCTCGCTCGACCTGCGCTTACTCTCTGTGTTTTGTGCTCTTTGTAAATACAGATCATATTAGTTTGCAATTAATTTACCTACTTTGATTATATTTCTTATTTTTTGATTGGTTTAACTAACTTTGTTTTAGCAATATGTTAGTCTGTTATAACAAACAAGTAAGAAAGCTACAGTCGAGTGTGCTCGACTGTGAAATACCCGCTACCCATTTTGAATAAAAGCAAAATATTGCGGTATTTTTTCAAAATATACCGAAAATTCTTCAAAATGATTTAGTATATTCAAAAATACCATAGACAATATACTAGATTGTCGACCAAAGCAACTAAGACCTCTAATTGTTATCTGATCGTTAAAGTTATAATACCCTTCTCCCAAATGGGTAGCGTTGTTGCATTGTATTATAATATATAATAATAGATAAAAACAATTTATCACATATTTTTACTTCGATTTCAAATTTGAATTTAAAAACGATTTACTTTTATGCATAGCTTGCAAATAACTGTCGACCGTTTTTTTTTTTGTTGTGCTCTCGTTGCGAGCACAAGCGAAAAAGTTCGTACTCTTTCGCTCTCGCTCTGAGCAAGAGACTTTTGCTGTCTTCATTTCTGTTTTCTGTTGAGCGCTTTTCGTTGAGCTCTTTGTATTTCGGTCGTTCAATGAGCAGTGCGTAAAGAGCGGAACGAGAAACGCTCGCACAGAGAGTCAGCAAAAGACCGATTGACCGAAAAACTCAACGCAAACGGTCTTCACACTTACTTTCGTTGTTGTTGCGTTCGTTTTGCAGACGAAATACAGTAGAATCCGGTTATAGCGACTTTCAAGGGACCGTCGTTATATCCGGAAGACCCACTAACCAAAAGGAGAAAAATAAAATTTTGTTTATTTTATAGTTGCCATAGGTTTTTTAAATACAATTAATTAATGTTGTATGGGTCGTTCGAGTTTTCGTCACAATAACCGGACGGACACTATAAGCGGATTCTACTGTATTTCGTCTGCAAAACGAACGCTTCAAGATTTGCTTGCCTATGCGTGTGAATGTATACCAATACATACGCAAATGACTTTTATTTTCACTGAATACGACAAAACGGTCTTGGAACAACCGAAACAAAACAGAATAGAAAAAAAGGGTTTCGGTCTGAGCGCGAGCGATCTTATTCAAGAACCCATAAAACGGTTGCTCTCTGAGTCTTTTTGTAAAGTGTCAGAGAGAGACACTTATTTGCGGACAACGAGAAACGGTCGACAGTTATTTGCAAGCTCTGCTTTTATGTGTAATGTCGATATAACACATAAATTGTTTTCGCTATCGCACATAAGCGATACATTCAGCAGAGAGCTCACGAAAATAATTTGGCGCAATAATCGAAATAGTTTCAAGAGATAAAATCACACTATTCTGGAACAGTCTGTGCCATAGTAGACATTTAAAGTTTAAATTTAAACTGCAATTCTTTGTGTTGTATATGAAAATTCTTAACTGCACAACAAAATAAGTTTAAAATTACTTGATTATTAATCGACTATTTCTTTATTTAACGTATTATTGGTGAACAGATAACAGTTTGTAAAGTACAGTAATATTACGTGGAATTTCAGTCTTACTTACGTGTAATATTACTTTAGTGTTTTTTTTTTAATTAATTGAAAATTGATTATTCTGAGCAACAATCGACACTATCAATAGATAGAGATGAACAACGAGAAATTATTGATCTTCGACCAAAACACGAAATAATCGATTATCGAATATTGTTTACCTGCTCTTTTTGGAAAACTACATGCATTGAAATCGTTGCAATTCTAGGAATTTTTATCGCGAAGTACATATATATATCGATAAAAGGCGCAACGAGTTGTTGTTGTGACTCAGTCGGCATTGCGAGCTGCCGCGGAGTGTTGTATCTTTTCAAAAACATCTACCTGCTTTTAATATTGCAGTTCTACCAAAGTGCCATGGACGTGACCTGTGTTTGTTGTAGATGTGGAACTCTTCAAGCGGGTGCTGCGGCTACTTTATGCCTTCCGGTGACAGGCACTCAAAACTCTTTTCATTGCCATTGCTTTTGTTGTGCACAGCCTCCGCGAATGAAATGTTTCTACTGCAACATGCCGCGTGATCTTGGACCACTAGAGTCCCATGGCGCTTGTCTACCCGACAAGCTCCATGTGTTTGTCAATACGGAGCAATGGCCACCGTTTCCAGTTCACACACCACAGCCACCACTTATTGGCATGGTTGTCACCCTTGGCAATGCACAGGAAATGCAGCAGTTGCCTGATAACGTTGATGACGATAATGAAGTCCATGAAATGGAAGAAACTGATTACATCGAGGAGGAAGATGACCTTAACGCAATGCATGCCATTGGAATAGTGAAAACTGAATTACAAGAATCAGCTGGGGATGTGAAACCTCGTATATCAACCAAATCCAAATGGGTGTCCGTTGGTGACATACGCAAGTGGACGAGTTGCATTCGTTGTGGCATGGTGAAAATCAAATCGGATGGTTGGATTAAACATGCACAAATGTGTGGACAGGATCCAAAATTTGCAAGTCGCAAATTCTTCATCTATTTGCACACTCTGTCTTGGTGCAACACTTTGGTGAATGACAATTTTTGGGAACAGCATTCCAACGCCGTGAATGGCAAATGCAAAGTATGCCGTTTAAGGTACAATATGGGCACACATATTCTTGATATTTCCAATAATTAATTCTTTTGTATTTTAGCCGTTTAAACAAAGAGCCGTTGCCATATCAGCCAAAGCCGCCAACACGTAAAAACGAAGTAAGTTACGCGAAACAGCGGCGATCTCGCATACTAAAGAATCGCATCAAACGGAGACAATCGATGGCTGCCGATGCGTCATATTTCCAAAATGCAGCTAATAATAATGCCCCGATGCGAATTGTGGAATGCACTTCGCTCCGGCAAAATGATTAAATTGGTCAACATGCATTTTCAATTCAATTATTAATTTCTAATCACACAAATGTTGAATGCCAAAACACGCTTTACATAGCCACTTAATAAATAAAGACATTATTTTGTAATTCATGCATTTTTCGCACATCGAAATCCCAAATTGCCAGCTGAACTGTCTTCGGTATTTTGGGAACGTGCTGCACAACGATAACGAAAACAATACGATTTGTGACACAGATATGAGCCACCCTTTTTTACACGATTTGGCGCATCGCTTTTATCGTCCGACCTCCACAAATCCGACGTCCATTCCCAAACATTGCCCACCATGTTGTAAAGATCATAGTTGCTCTGACGAAATTCGTTAACTGCACATGTAAATTCATGACCATCATCCACTGTGTTGCCGTCGGGAAACTCGCCTTGCCAAATGTTTAGCCAGTGCTTGTCCTTGGGCATTAGTTTGTTGCCCCATGGGAAGAGTTTGCGCTGTTTGCCTCCTCGACAGGCGACTTCCCATTCTGCCTCACTGGGCAATCGTTTGCCCACCCACTTGCAATAGGCGACTGCATCTCGCCAAGAAACATGTACTACCGGATGCTGCTCCAAACCTAGTATATTGGATACACACAGTCATTAGTCTTGAGGAGATTTGTCAGTTGCCACTCACCATTCAAATTACTATCGATTCCGTGGGGTGTGCGCCAATTAACTCCACTTACTTTGTACCACCAGAGCGCGTTGACCACTCGGTAATCCTCGAGCTCCGCTTGTTGCTGTGGCGTCAGAAGTGTCTTGAATAGAAAACTATCACCAAAAACTTCGGCTTCTGTTGTATAGTTAGTTGCTTTCACAAATTTGGCAAACTGCGCATTGGACACTTCATATTTGTCTATGTAGAAATCTTGCAGTTTAACAAGACGCTCTGGAGATTCGTTGTCCGCCTCAAAATGTGGCTCATTGGTGCCAACATGCAGACTGCCACCGGGGATCAGTGACATGCCCTCAATCTCCGGCTCCAGTTCCGCATAATAGTCGCGATAGTGTTTGTTTTGATTGCGAGCTTGTTGCTGACAAACCTGCTGTTGCTCAGTCTCCGTTTGGATGGTTCCTTTTGATGAAGACGCATCCCTGTCCAGTTTATTGCATCCACAGTCACCATTGACACAGCTGCTCAAAGCTGCCAATAATAAAATGACAACTACTCGTTGTTGCATTTGTGTTTCTTTGTGAGCAACAAGTGTTGAGCTGAGCAGAGTGACCGCATGCTGAATTTGAATATATACCACATTAGCTTTAAAAGCTTGGTATCACTTTACTAATAGGCGCCACATTTTGAATTGACTTTTCGTGCATTTTAACACCTCGCGCATTTGAAATATGAACAGATAAGCCGAAGATTTTGTCAATGTATTAGAAAGTCACTTCAATCAAAAATTCCTCATTAATTTCAAATATTTGAGCTTTTTAATTCAGAATTTCCTAGTCCTAGTTGCAACAATTAGTCTTCTACTGTGGTTAATTTACATCAACATTTGATGACTGAAAATGCTGGTGGTTAACAGTTATTCACGTTTTACATACAATAAAAGATTACACAACATCTATGAACTATCTAAAAACACTAAAGCTATTTGGCTGACGTTCTAGGAAATTTCTTCAACTGCTGCATGAATCCAGCATTCGGCTGTATACAAGGCCTCCACGATTTGACCAGATGGTAGGCCTCCTCAAAACGCATGTCACGCCGCTGCATTAGATAACCAATGACAACGGAGGCGGAACGAGAAACTCCCGCATTACAATGTACCAAGACGCATCCCTTAGCTGCATGCGCATCCTCGATAAAATCTATGGCAACGGGCAGCACATATTGCAACAGATCTGTCTCAGGCAAATCCAGACATGGCAAATGCTTGCACTTGACTGTTGAGGGCAATAACTCAACATTGGGTGTTTCGATGCCCACACTCAAGATGTGTGTCAACTTGTATTTGACTGCATTCTCAGCGGACACTGCATCCTGAGAGCCCAAATACAGAAATTCACTCAATATGCAGGCGGGCACAGCGTCGGGTTTAGTGTCCACAACGAAGCCATATTGACGTGCCTCCAATTGCTGTTCGGCACTGTTGTCTTCGCTGCACGAGGATTTGCGTCGCTCCACGTATCGAGCGCCGGTGGGAGTGGTCACAATTGTGGTGGTGGGCCGCAGATTGGCCAAACGCTTCTGTAGTTCATACAGTAGTATCATGGTGCAATTTATTGACTCTTCGTCTCGTCAGGCAACTCAAATGCCGTTTCCCTATAATGCACGCCGCACAAATAAAGGCCACAAGCGGGTGCAACGAGCACACGATGATCCCAGTTGTGCTTGGAGGGAATCGTTAGCATTTGATAGACGACACGCCGATCGATGCGTCCGTTGGCAACGGCAAGCAACGTGCCCACTATGCGACGCACTTGCTTGTACAGAAATGACCTGGCCTTAATCTCTATATCCCAATAGTCGTAGGTCTCAGTTGCCAAGACACCGTTTTGTGCAAGTGCTAAGCTTCGACCTGGACGTATGTTGATCTCATCGATTTTGCGAACTGTAAACATGGGATGGTCGCGACTAGGAGTCTTTTGTCGGCTGGTGCTCATAAAGGTACGAAAATCGTGGACACCGACGAACATGCGAGCTGTCTGCCTTAAGTGCTCTACATTGAAGTTATCGCTTCTGCAATAAGATACAATAGATTACATACTTCGCTATATATTGGCAATTAGTTACTGTAGAAAGTAGCAACGATCAAGCTCATCCACGGGCAGGAAGACTTCGTAGCCCTTGTTTTTAAGACTGCTTCGTTTACTCGTTTCTTGCTCTGCTACCTCTGTGGGATTCTTGGCCACCGCCACACGGTACAGATAGGTGCGACCAATTGCGTGATATCTGCAGTGAAATGTGTCTGCCACACGGCGAGTACTCAATACACGAATGGGCAAGTTGTGCTTGTCTAGCGTTCGATTCAGCACTCCAGTCAATGTGGTCGTATCATAGGGTTTGCCATCACTGCGCTCCAGATCCACATGAATGGTCGAGTGCAGCGCATGAACGCCCGCATCTGTACTGCAAAATAGATATGTACGTAATAAATACATCGTATTAATGTGTGTCCTTGAATACCAACCGACTGGAGAGCACCGTTTGAATTTCGTTGGTAGGGCGAAAAACGCGCAACGCCAACTCCAAGGCACCTTGCACGGTATTTGTATCCAGACGGGGTTGCTCCGCTTTGTTTACCGTCTTTTGAATGCCACTAAAAGTTTGAATTAAACACTTTTCATTGAATACAAAATCACCAAATGCTTACCGAAAAGTCGTGCCAATGTAAGAAATGTTCAACAAATACCTATGCATTTTACACCCACACCCCCGGCTGGCGACAATCGGAAAGGCAAAACATATGTTTTGCTATCGATAACGCAATAAACGAAAAATTAGTGATAGCCCCGTAGTGCAAACATTTAAGTTGTAAATAAAATCAAAATCAAATCATTATTACCTTAAATGAACAAAATCTTGCTATGAAAAATCTAGTAACACTTGAAATAAGACTTAATGTCTTTGAATATTTTTCAGTGTTTTGAGATGTAGGCGGAGTCGTTAAGCAAAAATTAAAAAATATATACTCGAATTATCAACTAAGCTTTAGCGTTAATTGTATGTAACAATGTCCAGGCATTTTAATGGTGGCGCCGTATTGCACAATTTTTAAACAAATTGTCACATACTTGCATAAAAATTGTAACCAGACGTTTAGTTGCCGCCATAGTATATTTCAGTATATTTAACAGCGCTAAATTGTATATTTAAAAAATCAAGCTGCGGTCACGCTAATTACGTGCCTTGTCAAAGTTTTGTAACCTGGAAAAAAAGGGGCAGACGTTCAAATAATTCGACCGACCGACCGGCTCAATAATTCCATCATTTACACAGTTTGCTTTTTATATAGTTTACCATCAAGGGCAGCATTAGCACACATCAACAATGGCCGGCTTCTCAGACTATTCGAGAAATGAGGAAACAGAGGTTAATGGCTGGATTCGGTTTGGATTGCGTCTTGGTGTTAGTGCTGCACTGCATCCTTTTGAGTACTCAAAGACTCTGATACAGATTGGTTACGAACCCATCTCTGCAAGACCTGGCAAGTCGCTGCTTGGCAAACCTGTTATGCTCTTGCCCAACATTTTTCAGTACGGTAAGTTATATATACGACTGTCAGCTGTTTTGCCGGCATCTTGCAATTGAACTTCGCTCACTGTTTATGTATTTGTTGAACAGCTGGTCACATTCGCAAAATCGATGGATTCTATGGTTGCTATCGTGGCTTGGCACCCAAACTCGCTGGCTCTGTGCTTAGCATGGTAGTCAGCGAACGCGTCGCTGAGAAACTGGGGCTCGCCTATCAGGATGACAAGGACGAATCCGAGTTGACCGAAGAGGAGAGGTACGAAAGACCACATACAGTAGTTAACATATGTATGTTAATATATTACCTAAACCAACAGCTATGTACAGTTCAAGTACAATCTGAAGCGCGACATTGTGTTGACCGTCAGTGGCATTGTTGTCGCACATCCGTTCCATGTGATTTCCCTACGCATGATGGCTCAGTTTATCGGGCGTGAGACGCTGTACAACTCCATACTGGGCTCAGTGGCCGAAATCTGGAATAACGAAGGTGTGCTTGGCTTCTTTGCCGGTTTAATCCCCAAGCTGCTGTGCGATGTCGCCGGTCTGGTGCTGTCTAGCTCCACGGTGTTCGTGATCAACAAATATCTGATCAAGGACAAGGTGGCCAGGCAATACAATGCGGGCTTTACGCAATTCGCCTTCTCCAGCCTGCTGTATCCACTGCAAGTGGTCTCCACATGCTCGGCTGTGAGTGGCTCACGTCTGATGGCCGGACAACCACCGATTATGCCCAAGTATGCCAATTGGGTTGACTGCTGGAATGATTTGCAGACGCGCAGGGAACTCAAGCGTGGCAGTTCGCTCTTCTGGCGGTAAGCGAAGCTTTACATTATTCTTTTTCAAATATTAATGCTTTCGTTCTTTCGAAATTCAGTTCGCAAGCAGCTTACTCATCAGCAGTGCCCACATCCTTTGCACCGTTGCCAGTGCTGTCCCGTTATCAGTAGATGGACTATGATTAAGTGATGACGCTGATGCGACAACAAAATATGAATCGTCGGAATTATATCCACCACCGATAGAAAAAAGAACGTCGGCGTCTGCCTGCATTTTGAACACACATATATTTTTGCTCGAAGAGCGCCATCCTAAGACATCTATGCATTTGTTTTCTCTGGTCGCGATTTAGCATGCGTATAGAACAATTTTTATGCAAGTGTAAATCCAAATGTTAAAATGGTCCCCCATAATTTATGAACAACAATCGAACGAAATAATTACAACATTGCACTATGTAAGTTGATTCCCCACATTTTCCTCTTTATTACTTATGATTTTTTGTTTGGCATCCAATGCCTTTTCCAAAGAGATTTGCAAATTGAAATTTAAATAGACTATGTCTTGTTTCTTGTTGAACAAATTTGCTAAACTAGCTAAGCAATCTGAGGCAATCGGTGTACGTAATGAGAAAGAAGCCTTTTATTAATTGAAATTATTGTCAGTTCATATGCGTATTGTAAAAGAAGATTATTTAGATTGTAGCTGAATAAAAAATGTGCTTTCTTTATTTCAAGTAGTTCTTTTCGATAAGAGTTAAGATTGTTTAATGCTTTACAACAATTAAATGATATATATCTATGCCAATCCAAAGAACAGCGGTTTTATTAAATATTGAAATCCTATGAGAGATGACACTACTCGGATGTCTGGTTACAATATTCCCTTGTTGCTGAACAAGTTGTGTCAATTTTCGTTGTTAATTTTAATTAAAAAAAGTGGCATCTGCATACAAGCTTGTTCCCGGTATAAAAACAAAAGCCCAAACAGATTCAGTTGAGGTTCATTATGCAAGCAGGCACAATTAAGGTGCCGGCAGAGTACCGACCAAGTGTTTGTGCAAATTTCACGTCGTTTGCGGTCTGGTTCAATGTACGGCATTTGGGCGGGTCGCCTTTGGGCGTTTGGTTAACCAAACGGGAGCAAGACAACAAACATATTGATGTTGATGTTATCCCCCAACCGAATTGGCAATGGCAAATGGGAACAGGTCTGGTTGCGGGGAATTGGAAACTTGCAGCTGGCCTGCATTGTTTTATGCACTTGACGCACTTTAGTCATGGCAAATGTGCTCAAATGGATATTAAACGACAATTTCAATCAAAATCAAGGCAGCCACAAGACAAAACAACCTCAGACTCGAGACTCTGACTGAAAACAACAAGCCGCAGCAAACAAGCTTAAGTGGCAGGCGGCTTGAAGAGCCGATGAAGCGGCCTAAACTCAACTTCATTCAGTAGCTTCAGTCTGCAACGCGAGCTTCAGCCGAACAGACGCAACTTCGGACTGCGCTTCGGGCTTTCCATTCCCCCCAACTTCAATTCCAACTGATCCAACTCCGAACTTCGCTTGCTGCGCTGCGCTGCTCAGTCGATTAAAACGAGGCAAGGCAGCTAATAAAAAGTGCTAATTGTGTTGTTTAAAAAAAAAAAAAAATGTGAATAAATGTGTAAGCGACTAGAAAAACAGCAACAGCAATAACAACGACAACGACGACGACAATATAAAAGATATTTTCTTTTTTTTGTGTTTGTGAAATCGCATTTGCATTTCTCCGCCAACAATACAATAAAGATACCTTCCTCATTTTTCGCCCCGCTTAGCAGATTAAATTGGTTCAATCGAGTGTGTGTTTGAGTGTGTGACTCGCTATCAGTCGGGAGAGAAGTGAAGGTAGCCCGAATTTCAATGATCAATATTTTAAATGCAAATATTAGAAATCTATCCGTTAAATCGTCGCGTTCATCGCAGCAAACGGTAGAAGAAGCGGCCGCGACCTCAAACCCAAATAAAACAAAATTATAAATAGAAGCAGCATAATTCTTGAATGAACCCAAATTTGTGAGCGGGTAAGTTGGAAATCTCCCAAGCCGGAGAGATGGATGGTGAGATTGCTGAGGATGGGTGTGTCGTGTGTGTGTGGTTGTGTGTGTTCGTGGGCAATTTCCAAGTGTCATTAAAGCCAATTGTTATGGAGCATAATGCAATCCAGTTTTTTTTTTGTCGATACGATGAGAAATTGGCAAAAACAACAAGTTAATAGTTTTGCTTTTTGGCTTCTTCGGCACGAAGACCAAGCTATTAAATAATTAACGATCAGCGATGCAAAAACAAAAAAAATAGAAAAAGATGAAGATGAAGAAAAACATTGTAGTAGATAGATTACTGCATGCTTGTTGCATTATTTACGGCCTGCTTAGCTAGTCGCCGTATCTGAATCTCTCATTAGACCAAACGCTGAACACTGAACACTGAACACTCTGGACAATGGACAGCGAGTGAACAAGCGGAGTTATAAAACCAGAACTGCGAGAGCGTATTCATTCAAAGTGGAGCTGTGCTCATCTCTATTTTCTGTTGCTTCTTGTTGATTGATCTGCGCATAGAAAGTTGAGCCGTCAATTTGTCTGCCTCAATTTCTGGCAATTACGTCAAGGTTTTCGTCGCCGACGGGCTAAACGCGGCTAAAAGTGCGTCGCCTAATGGTTCTCTCTTTGCTAAATACTAGACTCTGTAAATCGAGCAAAACCTTTTCACGCGTTTATTTTTATATTTTTGGGGTCTACCATTAGTTTATCATACATAATTGTTGCTAGCCCTTGGGCTATAGTCATCATCAATGCCTTAATCCCTGCCCACCTTGTGCGTGGCCACAGGCTTGTCCACACGCACAACACGCTCGGCCACATTCAAATAGGCCTCATACTCCACGATATCGGGCGTCGTGTCGTAGTGATAGTGACCGCCCCAATTACTGAATGAGAACGAGTGAAAGTGTTGCAGACGCAGATCCAGATCGTGTTCTTTAGTCACCAATGTGCCCAGCGCATTCAATTGAGCGGGCATCTCGTAGAATTTAAGCCACTGATTCACCTCCTCATCGGTGTGAATGGGCGTTTTGCTGAAGTCACGCATCACGTGCTGATGCGCCGCACCCTTTTTGATCACGAAGATGCCACCCAAGCCAACCACCTGATCACCATAGTGATCCTCCAATCCCTTGCGAATGCACTCGATGAAATTCAGTTCTCCCTTGCGTTGCTTGGCACTGATCTTGAGCACATTTCCCGTCTCACCGCGACTCAGGTAGAGATTGAGCAACAGTGCGCAACGTGGCTCGGTGTTGGGAATGCGCTCCAGGACGCATTCCTCGTGCTCGCCACGCACTGTGGCCGTGTAGCTGCCATTGGTCAGCACATCCTTCTCACTCACAGACAAATTGTAGATGCCCTCGCAGTTGGAATTACGAATGGGATAAGGTCCAGCGCCAGCGCCCACGGCAAAGATCTTGCCGGGACCTTGAATCTGTCGGGTGATCTCCGCAATGTTGTACAACTTGTCGCGCTGCACGAGCGGCAGCAGAAACGGTGGACCGCCAACCTCCAGCAAGGTGGGTTTGCCACCCAGACCCGACTCCACTAGACCGTATTGCGCCGCCTTCAGATCGGGACAAGCGCCCACACTAACACTGACTGTTTTGAAGTTCTTAGCCAACGCACCCTGTATGACTGTAAACACAGAGAGAGGGAGAGAGAGAGACACGTAAATGAGAGCAATGTTTACGAAAAAAAAGCTTTATCTCGCCCTCAATCAAGACAACGATTGCGGCGACGCACTGAGCCAAAAGCTGTGTAGTAATTGAGCAAAAGCTTTGCACATGTTTTGACGCCGTCGTCGCATAAGTGAAGCAAGCGTCTTCGACAGCAAAACGCTGCGTATGCGTAACTTAAGGTGTTTTTTGAAAGTGTAAGGAAAATAATAGAAAATAAAATAAAGAAATTCAAAATTATTTGTAGTGTGATCTAAATAACCATAGCTCAAAATTTAGAGGTGTTTGCTCGATTATGTAAGAAAAATAATACGTGAGCAAGTAAAGACTAAATAAAAAACATTTCTAAATTTGTTTAGTGAGATTTAAAATCATAAAACAAAAATTAAAATTTATTCAACTGATTAATTCAACCCAATCTAAAACAAATTTAAAAAAATAGACTAATTCAAGTCCTTAGAAGTATGTCCAATTAAAGAACTAAATCTCAAGGAAGTGAGTCTCATACTGTTTAGGTTCATTATATAATTTGACTACGCCCCCTTTTGTCCATTGACATTGATAAAGATTAATCACAAGCGCAATTTTATAGCCATGCTAAACACACACTAAAATTAAATTGAATGACTTTGAAAGTGGCTGAAAAAACTTTTTGATTATAATTGATTTGTAGTGAACAAAAAAGTTATGTTCTGATTGTACTTAAATAATGTTTTTATATAGTATACTTTTTCTATCTTTCATCATATAGTATACCTAGATTTTATATAATATATATTTATATATAAATTTCACTAATGCATGTTAGGTATGCTGACGTACAGATATCACTTTATCTACTTGACCTTTAAAGTCATTCAAAACTATGTTACTCGTACGTATACGTATTTTTGTTCTAAGTACATATCACTTGTGTTGACACAAACTTGTAGAAGTTTTGCAGACTTTGACAGGACTTTGAACGTGTCAACTCTTGATTCTGTAAACTAGTATATTACTTCTTCACCTGTTACATGCCATGCCACAAACTTGTACCACTCTTGCACCCTTTTGCTTAGCGAGTGCTTAGACAAACAGCGAGTACAGAGAGCTAAAAAACTTCGTTCGCTGTGTCTCCACCAAAATAACAAAAAACCGGCTATGGAAAGTTTGACACAATTGTGAAGGTCATTTGCTTGTGCTCATGTTCTTGCTTTTGCTCTTGCTCTGGCTGTTGTTCTTGTGCTGTGATTCTGATTGTGCTCATTCTAGGTGGCACAATCGGATGGTGGAATCGGTTGCTCACCATTCTGCAGCTCCTCCAGAGCGGGCACATGCAGCGGCTTCTCCTCGAAGCGCAGTTGCGATGTGTTCAGCTGACTTTGGCTTGACATGATGTGGCGCTTGTTATTCCCAATTCCAGGTGCTGTTCCTGCTGTCAACGCTTTGTTGATTGCTCTACCAAAACCGAATCCAACAGCGATGTGCTTGTGATCTGTTCGCACGATCGATGCAAACGCGACTGTGGAGCAACCCCAGCGAACAGCGAGCATTTTAACTAGCTTGCTGCTTGGCTTTGCTTTGCCTGCTGTCCTATAGTTAACATTGCCGCGCATACAGGGTGACCCGGCAGGCGATAAGATAAACCATATATACGGTAGTTTTCCCCCAAGCATATTTAATTACTGTCACAATAGTAATAATAATTTTTTTGACACTGCACGCCCAAAGTACATGTCTTCTTAACCCAGATATTTATGACGTATGAAGCTTCGACAAACAGTGGCAACTCGATAAGTGCAACGCTCAATTCGAAACAAAACAAAACCAAAACAATAGAAATCCAAAAAAACAACATTTTTGTTGTTTCTCAACCTACCCTACGTAATTTTCATCGAGCTTTTTGATAACTTTCCCCTTCAGCATGTTTGTCACCTCAATCGGAAATGGAACCGGTCTCGATTTTAAATGTTTACAACACGCTGATAACGTGATTTCGTTTTGGTCTAAAGAAAATAATCACAACACTCAAAGAAGAAACCAGTTAGCTTCTTACATGAAACGCTTCCACATTCTGCTTAGCATAAATTGGAAAGGCGGCATGCAGTTAAAGATGCTATAAAGAATAGTTTAGTTTGTTCAGCTTTGCTTTGCTTTGGTTTCATTCTTTTCAATTCGCTCGGCGTCTAATGCAGTTTCGCCATTAATAAACGATTCTTATACAAATTGATCAATTTCTAATTTTTTTTTTTTGGTTGGTGAATGTTGAGAATACTGTTAGAATTTAATATGCTTAGAAATCTTGAGCAGCATTCACTGTATTGTATATATAAAGAATGCTCGGTTTGATAAGCTTCGCCCTGTTTGCACACTCGACTCGAGCAACACTTTAGAGTTTACCTCCTGATAGTCTCTGATAGTGTGACCACAGATAGGCGAGGGACATGCGCAGTCGTTTAGCGGTCACGTTTAACACCGCAGCGGACAATGAGGTGTGGAGTGAGGGGGAAATAGGGGGAAGTGGAGGGAGGCTTGGGTCACTGATAACACAATACGTAGCTGGGTCTGGTACGAGCCGCGTTCTACACGCTAATTTCAGACTAATTTACGACGAGTGTTAATTTGATGAATAGTTCTTGGTCTAATCTGGGCAACAGCTTCGTGACCTGTTTTTGCCCATCTTTGCGTAAACAGAGAGTTTTCTCTCACGATCTACACTGACAATTACAAAATGCAACTTCAAACATTAAATATTTACTACACTTTAAAGAAATGAGTTGTTAGCAGTCTTGAATTGAGCAATAAAAAGAATAAAGATAAGATTTCAGTAATAAATGTCATTAGCAAAATGCAGCTTACCATTAAATATTGAGTCAAACCAATAACTTTAAACAATTGATTCCGATTTGCAATTAAATATAATCAAATTCTAAGCATTTTTTTTAATAACTTTAACTTAAAACCAACGGTTAATATTTGGCTGACAATCTAGTATATTTTGCACTCTATGGTATATTTTGAATGGTATTATATCAAATATATAGCCTTTAGTATGTTTCTCAATTCTTGCGGTATATTCCTTTGGTATATTTTGGGATAATACCACACTGTTTGCTATTATTCAAAATGGGTAGTAGGTATCTCATAGTCGAGCACACTCGGAGAAGCAAAATTAGTTAGGCAAATACATTTATGAAATTATGACAACACAGTTTTTATTTGAAATTTAATTTAAAATAAAGTGAAATTTGTCTTAAAATATTCTAGCAAATAATATAAATAAAACAAAAAATAAAAATATGAAACTGCAATAGCAAAGTTTTTTACTAAATTCCATCTAGAAGCAAGTGAAATTAAGGTCAACATATTCTAGACCAATTATTAATAATACGATGGAAAATATATAATTTAAATTATGAGTTGTGTTCTAAAAGTGTTTGAAAAATGCGTCCATCAATTATCAATTTTTTTTTAGTAATTTATAAAAATAAATTGGCAAATAAAAATATGAAACTGCAATAGCAAAGTTTTTTAGTAAATTCCATCCAGCAGCAAGTGAAATTGAGACCAAAATATTCAAGACCAATTATTGATAATATAATAGAAAATAGACAATTTAAATTATGATTTGAGTTCTAAGTGTCAGTTTGTGTCGAATTCGAGACGGATTGATTTATTTGGACCATTTGATTCCTGTGACCCCGTTAGGCATGTCACGTTTGTCATTCCTCATCTGGCTGAGTGTGACAGTCGCATCGATGAGCGCATGTAATCATGTTGTCCATGTCCATGTTTAACTCACAAACTGGTTCACGCAATCCATCAACTATCTCAACCAGCAGATAGTTTATCGTAATTACGCAGGCAGCGTGCAGGCAGCATTTGAAAAGAATCCACAAGGAACACACAACAGTCGATGAAGAAGAAGGTGAAGAAGTCTTCCTTATAAACGCTTGCATACATGTGTATTCTATGTAAGTGGATGTTGGTTGCCATATGATGGCGCTGGATGATGATGGTGGTCAGTCCAACGCTGACCTCAATGCGCCGTCCCCAAACGAGGCAAAAAAAGAGAACTTAACTCGCTGCTGACCCAATTCCGACGCCCATTCGCAGATCTTGGTCGTTCACTTCACTTTTGCGTTCTTCTGGCGCTGGGAACTGGTTGCCAGCTTCACGTGTATGTGGCACACACCACACTCCAAACACACACACACTCACACACATACACGAACACTCAGCTATCTAATCTGTTGTGCATTTTATTGATGGTAATTAACTTCACGTCATGTTCCTGTCGCATTTAGGCAATGTTTGACAGTCGCCAATCGAAGACATCATAATGGGCAACCGCATCGCACACAGATCCTCAGCTGAGGCTGGAGCTGAGCATGAAGATGGCCAGTTTAACACACGTCGGCGTTATCAGCAGCACAAGCGAGAGTTCCGCCTGCAGGATGAGTATCGCTCCAAGACGCTGCCAGCACGTTATCCGCAGAACAACGAGGAACAAACTCCTGAGCGTTTGGGTTCCAGCAGTTGCTTAGGCTCAGGTTCGCAGTCGAATTCCAGCCCTGGTGCGGGGAATGGCGAGACATCACGTATGCTGTTTCTGCTCTACTTAATACACCGCACCTGGAACGTCGTAATGGACACGATGGACACACGCACAAAGAGGTAATTGAATCGCAAATATTGTGCCATCATCTTCTGTTTGTTTAATTTTCTTTCTTCGCAAAACTTGTTTTGCAGTCGCTCTAGACGCGAAGCATCCCAGACGCAGACACCGCAGAAAGTTACACCAGCGGATACGCATCATAGACGACGAGCCCTTCCCACGCCAGACGAGGAATGCTCCATTGGCATCACTGACATCGATGCCTCCTCTTACTGCTCTCAGTACTCTTGCTGCAGCTGCAGCTATTGCTATGATGAGGCCATTGAAACACGAACTCATGCCTACAGCTCCATTGCGGATGACTATTCGCTGGACTCCATTTACCAACCCAGCAAATCCATATGCGACAGGTGAGTTTGCAAAACTTTGTACAATTCAAATTTAACAGTCGTTTACGTATGCGTTGCTCGCTTAGCAGCGAGCTTTTGTCAGACACAACTGAAGTGGTGTTGAAAAGTGTTGCATACTTACAGGCTGTCGCAAAATCAATGCATGAAAAGCTTGTCTGTCGATTTTAACGAAGCAATTTAAATGAATTTATAAATAATGCAAAGTGATATGCTTTTAATTATTTATTTATTTGATACTAAGGACGGATAGTTTAGAAGCAGCTGTCGATGGAGGGCAGGTATCCATCGCAGTACTTCCAGGTGGACCAGGCAGACCAGCCCTGCTGGCCAAGGATCTTCTGGGCACAACGGACGGAGTTGGTGATGTCATCGGTCAACAGAGCATTGCAGCTAAGGGCGCACTCGTTGTAGGAGAAGCGACCGTTGGCAGGCTGGCACCAGTAGTAGTTGTTGATCTGGAAGATACCGTAGTCGTTGGAGCCGTTGTAGTTCTCAGGGCCCACAACACCGGTGCGGTAGGAGCTCTCATGCTCAGCAATGCATGTCCAGCGAGCGAGTTGGTCACGAGGAACACCCAAGTTGGACATCTCACGAGCCAGGGAGCAACGGTCCATGGTGCGACCGAAAGCGGGGGCGGCCAAAGCCAAAGCAACCAAAACGATGAAAGCCTTCATGATTATTGAAGTTCAGTGAACTGTAAACTGATGTCGAACAGCCGGAAAATTGTCGCTTTTATAGGTGGAAATTATCTTAGCTGCGCAATTGAGTTATCGCTATCTGAGGTACTTCTGACTATAGGTAGTCTTTCTTATCTATAATTTTAATATTAATGATTTGAGTTTTTGCTAATAGCTGTCTAAGCTGGTTAAGATAATAACAAATGGGACTAGGACCACAATTTCAAACATTTTGTAAATCCCCGAGCCAAGAGAGATAAGAGCGCCAAAAAATTTTGAATGTTTACGATACAATAATTATGGTACCTTCTCGATTTTTACGTAATTTATTTAAATGACATTTTAAAAAATCGAATTTAATTTATTTTCCATGAAAATATGTTGGCGATAAAATCAAGACTTTTTACCACAAGTTCAAATCCATTGCCTACTTTCATGCGCTCATCAGCCATCTTAAGAAATGATAATTAGTCTTATACAATCCGTATAAGAAGAAATTTTTCTAAAGGTAAAAGTCTTGGCTATCTTTATTTGTGTAAAAAATCAAAATATTAAAATAACGTATACGAACTGTTTTAATTAGGTTACCAACTGATTAATTGAGATTAGCATTTAAAGTGTGTAGTATTTCGATATGAAAAGTACTCTAGATAACTCCTGGTCAGAGATAATTTTCCACTATAAAAGCGACAAGTTTTCATTCTTTCGACATCAGTTCACTGAAGTATTCTTACAATCATGAAGGCTTTCATCGTTTTGGTTGCTCTGGCTTTGGCCGCCCCCGCTTTCGGTCGCACCATGGACCGTTGCTCCCTGGCCCGCGAGATGTCCGATTTGGGCGTTCCTCGTGACCAGTTGGCTCGCTGGACCTGCATTGCTGAGCATGAGAGCTCCTACCGCACCGGTGTTGTGGGCCCTGAGAACTACAACGGCTCCAACGACTACGGTATCTTCCAGATCAACAACTACTACTGGTGCCAGCCTGCCAACGGTCGCTTCTCCTACAACGAGTGCGCCCTCAGCTGCAACGCTCTGTTGACCGATGACATCACCAACTCCGTCCGTTGCGCCCAGAAGATCCTTGGCCAGCAGGGCTGGTCTGCCTGGTCCACCTGGAAGTACTGCGATGGCTCTCTGCCCTCCATCGACAGCTGCTTCTAAACTGGATTCTGATAATTAAATAAAAATAACTAAAAAAAGCTAAAAAATCGTGTGTTTCCAAAACAACTTCCAAATCATAATGCTTATAAGTTTAAAACAGATTATTTAACAGCTCTTTAATATGAAATTAACTTCTTCTACTCACCTAAGCTGTGTCTTATACGAGCAATGTCTTGCTTTCGTCTCGGCTGTGTCTTATACATATACAAGTATAAGCAGTGTCTTATAATTTACGTAAGCGCTTGTATAAGAGCGGCAGCTTGCAAGTGAGACGCGTTGAGAAAGTGACCGAGGAGAGCCGAACTAACTGTCATCGGCTGCTTGAGTCGAGACGAGGTGAAGCCAAGTTTACGGTTGCCTGGCTTAGCTCTGCTCAGTCGGTGCGTGACTTCCGAACGAATCAGACGTGTGTGCAAAATGCGAGAGTTGTTTTGCTGAATTTTCGATTGAATTTGTTTTATCAGCTTGAGAACGATCGATAGCTCTGTTAGCTGTGTTTAAGGTCTAACAAAGTTCTATCGGCGCATCGCAATCCCAAGTGTCAGTTTGATGAATATGGAGCATAAAACAAAGTTATAAACTGTTTTGCGTTATTTGTGGTAACGGTAGCTCCATTAATATCAGCATCGATATCTTCCGCCCGCCTACTCCGCCCTCTCCGCCACACGGTTTTGTTACGTGTCGCAGACGATTACGCGATATATCGATACAAATACATGCAAGTGTTTGAATGCTTACTGTTGTTGTGCGTTCTGGAGAGAGAAACAAGTTTTATTGGTTAGAAAAGTGCGCTGTGCTGTGTGTTGTGGCCCCTTCCATCTCTTTGCCCCGCCAATACTCGAACAGCTAACAGCATCGCGAGCGCGCGCGCTGATTGCATTCTAACGGGAAAACGAGTACGTCTCTGACGCTGACGGTGACTCTGACTCTGAATATCTGACTCTGTCGTTGTGGCCCGGCTTGGCTCTGCCTGGCCTGCACTGGCCTATTGCAGCATCCACAACAACAACAGCGACAAGTATAACAGCAACAACAAAAACAAAAACAACAATTGCAACCATAACTAAGTAGCATACAAGTTGTGAGTTTTGCTTTGTGCTAATCTTCTCAATTTGTGCCTCTTCTTCTTCTTCTTCGACAACTTCGACTTCGATGACGCTGCAAAGTGCAAGAAAGCCAACGTTTTAAAAGCTAACGAAAAAAAAAATAGAAGAGCCAGAGCAAGAGGAAGAGGAAGAAACGAAAGAAGAGAAATATGAAAAGTGTGTGTGCCAGTGTGTGGACATTTTGAGAACGTTTGCGTTGTAGTGTTGTTGTGCTGTGGCCCAATTTCAATGCCGTGTCATTAATCGCATATGCAACGCTCCAAATTGGATTTCGGATTGGCCTAGAACTGTTTGTTGTACGTACATACAACAAGTAAACGCCAGATTGAGAGAACGAGGTAAGCCCGAGACCCAAAAATAACTGATGCATGGTCATCGTTGTACAATGTATGTATGTATTTTGCTCGTAGCGGCATAAGGTTATATTTAGACATGAGTCTGAGCCATTGTTCTCGACCTACACCCACACATGTTATGGGTGGAAGACGGGAACTCCAAGGGTGTAGTCAGGGGGTTCTAAGACTTGGGGGATTTAAGCTCAATCAGTTCGTTCTTTTACACTATAAACTGTGCTATCTAACCTGCCTTATGATTCAGTTATTTAGTCCGTTTGATAAGATCCGAAGTTATATTCATTATAAATTAAAATTAAATTCACCACCTATGGAGTCGATAAGCAAATGAAAAAATCGTAATGAATTATGAATGATGAATTAAAGCTTTACAATAAAATTATAATAAATATATAATAGCAATTTTAATATTAAAAACAAAACTAATTAATAAAAGAAATTAACTTCCAATTTAAAGATAATATAAGATTTTCGTTATAATCGAAATTTAAAATACCAATTTTGACAAATTTAATCAGAAACTCTCATATATTATTAAAGATTAATGGACTTTATATTGACTATTAAATTAAACTTATATTTATTCAAAAAAGAGTATCCATAATGTTACACTTTATTTATAAAGATGTGAATTATATTCATTTATTAAAATTGGGTATATTAAAACATGGATATGTATAGTACGTAAGCTATGACATCAAATAATTTTCATTCTCTATTTAAATGAGTCAATATAGTTTAACAAAAAAAACTACTCTCATGCTGCTCTCATTTCAATATGATCCCCCCTTTGAGCAAAGCCATCTACGCTCTTGGCTAACTCTAATCTACATCTTTGTTGGTAGCTGAAGCCAAGAGCCAGACAGACTATAACTATAACGCATACAATCATGCTATATGTGTATGCTAATAGGGCTTGACTTTCTTTTCGACTTGGGCGCATTCATTGGCATTCAAAAATCCTCTCGAGAATCGCTGCGTGGGCAGTCGAGAGTCGGCTGGCTAAGTTGGTTGAGTTGGCATTGGCATTGAGATGCCGTTTTAGAATGGAGCCGCAAGAGCAAGTGCTCGTTGGCCTGACATTCGATGCTATAAAAATATTTTGTGGCAACATTTTAAATTGCTGCGTGTGCGTCGAAAAGAGGTAGATGAAGACCAAAAAAAAAAATAAAAAGAAAAATAGCTGTAGAAAAATAAAAATATATAAAACAAATTACATTTAACCGTACTCGAAAGCGTCTAAAAGAAAAATTCAATTGGCGACGGCACGCTTCGAGCCAGGCACAATCGGAGCGTCGAATCGGCCAAGTCTCTCCCCGTTTCCCAATCCCCCCTCCAGCAGCTGTTGCTAGAGCTGCTAACAATGCCACTTGGCGGACAAAGAAGTGTAAGACAAACAAACAAAAGAAATATCAGTGGGCAGTCGTAGAGACATAATAACAAATGGAATACTCATATAAAAGTATGAGTATATACATCGTACTACATACACATCGAGTACTCACTCTACTATAGCTAGACGAAAACTGTTCCGGTCTGATTTAACAATTGTTAATAATAAATAGCTTATGCATTGGCTACGCTCCTACGGCTTGCAGGGCGTCACACGCAACAACACCATGGCCAACTTACTTTCAGCCAAATTTCGAGTATAAAGAAAAATTTCTTTTCTTTTCTATTTCTGTGGTGGTGTTAAGACTGTGGCGTATCTATTCTTTATATGGGTTATTAAGGCACATTCAGTTCCAGTTCCATTTCGAAATGAAGCAGATCAACAACAGTTCAACTGTTCAACAGATGGTTGTTGCACACCTGACAAATGAGGCAATTGTTGATGAAGTAACCGCAATTTGCTTACCTTTTGCCTCGTCAGGCGACAAGACGCTCTCTTTGTCGAGCTTAGGCAATTGGATTTGGGTTTTTAATACCCGTTAGCGTAATGAATAGAAGGGTATTATAAGTTAGTAGTAAACGAAAAGCTTGTTATAGATTTCGGTCGAACAAAAAACTAAATAATAAACTCATTCATCATCTAATTTTACATAACTAAATTCGTTGTTTTTTCTTTCTCTGTCAATTTGTTTCGGGTATCTCCAAGTTGAACTGTTGAGCACAGCTTTACTGCTTGCTTTTCTGCTCCCTTTTGTTACTAACTGCCTTTAACTGCACAACTAATTGTGGCAACTGCAATTGGCTAGAGGCCCATTGAACTGCTTATTGGGCGCAAAGGCCAAACTGTCCCAGACAACCAAACCAGACAAAAGCAATCAGCAAATCACTTAATTAACATCGACTTCACGTTGCGATTGCATCTTACGCGTGCAGACATTTTAGGGGCTTCACATTGCTCGTCTAGCATTACAGACTAGCTTATCTAGCCGAGATTTCCATATGAAACACATCACTTCATATCAGCAATACCAACAGCAAACTACTTCAGATAAGTCATAAATGCGTAATAAGCTCACACTTCAATCTGAGAAAATGTTTAAACTGTTAGATACCCTTTAAAATTCAGAGACTGTTGGTCGATTTAGATTTTGTTCACATTTTATTCAATAAGATTAGAAGCAGCCATCGATGGAGGGCAGAGAGCCATCGCAGTACTTCCAGGTGGACCAGGCAGACCAGCCCTGCTGGCCAAGGATCTTCTGGGCGCAACGGACAGAGTTGGTGATGTCATCGGTCAACAGAGCGTTGCAGCTGAGGGCGCACTCGTTGTAGGAGAAGCGACCGTTGGCAGGCTGGCACCAGTAGTAGTTGTTGATCTGGAAGATACCGTAGTCGTTGGAGCCGTTGTAGTTCTCAGGGCCCACAACACCGGTGCGGTAGGAGCTCTCGTGCTCAGCAATGCAGGTCCAGCGAGCCAACTGGTCACGGGGAACGCCCAAGTCGGACATCTCGCGGGCCAGGGAGCAACGGTCCATGGTGCGACCGAAAGCGGGGGCGGCCAAAGCCAGAGCAACCAAAACAATGAAAGCCTTCATATTTGCAATTCTTAGGAGAAACTGATGTTTTCAGTCTGGCAGGCTGTTGCTTTTATAGCGACATTTAATCTTTAGTGTGCACTTATCTAAAGAGGGTTTGTCTAAGTTCCAGACCCGATAGTGTCGATTGTCAGCGCAACAGATGATGAAGTTGAGGAAGGTATATCTTATCTTTGAGTTGCCACAATGAAATTAATTTCTACGAGTATAGTTACACATTTGTTGATTGCAAGTATGTTGACACAGATCTATCAATTTGCATTCTCAGTGATGCGATATCTGCTCACACGTGTGGACACTTGAGGGGGATTCACAGTTCGACTTTATGATTAAGGACTTGCTTATCTCATAGAGATTTTCAATAATTGTATATCAGCGGAAGTTGCTGCAGATAGGTTCTTTCTCAAATAAAATAAGTTCGAAATTCTCTGAGATTCGAGAAATTGCCAAAGAATATTAGAATTTCTGCATTCTCATTTAATTTAGTAATTTTTGTTAATTCATTGCTATGCATATTTCATAACATTTTGCAAGCATAACAAAGATTACAACGAGTTGTAAAAGACAACAAATTTTTTGTGATGAACAATATTTTATATTATTTTAATAGTTTCTATAGATCGCAGGTCCGTAATACTTCTAAAAGAATACTAAATTCGAAATTAAATTATGGGATTATTATGCTAAAGGCAACAAAAATCAAAATGCATTTACAATGAACTTTTTGTTTATTATTAGTTAATTAAAATGAAATGAGTTTACATAAATAGAAAATATATTTCCGGCAGCAACTTTTCATAGCCTGTCAACTCTGTGAGATTTCCAGAAATCTTCAAGCTTCCTTGACGATAAGACAAGACGTGTTGCTGTCCATCATAGAGATCTTCTAAGTTGTCGCTTGTCATCGGGCCTTGACAGATATAATTTTTGGTTCGTTGCGCATTCGGTTGCCACTTTCTCCCAATTTAGCAATCTCTGGCTGCCAATCTATGTGGCCGGGGGATAATCAGATTATAGATTCCAATCGCCTTATAATTGCGTACACTTCGTGCTGAGCTCGAGGATGCCTTGGGCAACATGTCAATCATATATTTTTTGGCCATTATTATGTCCACTCAATGTGGACTCACCTTCGATTTTTGATTTTTTTTCGCTATGTCTATACGATCTGTTGATGCGGAACTGGTGGCAAAGTTTACACTATTTGTTTAGCATGTGATTTTTTATGAATTAATATGTATGCCATTGTTAGCTGCGTTGCCTCCAACTACAATTTCAACTCGAATTCAATAGCCACCTTCCAGTTCAACTGGTTTCCGACCAATTCTCTGCTCAATGCGATCATAATTAATATGTTTTGGGTTGGCCATAAATCGGCGTTGACCCGTCGTCATTTTGTGGTTGACTGGCTTTGACTTGGCTGAGTGTCTTTGCGTCTTTAACTTTACTTTCTATGGGAGAAAATTTGCACGACACGACGCGACGCGTCGTCGTCTCGCGATTTTGTGGCCACCCAACAAATGGCTTTTTAATTCCAGCATTGTTTTTGTAAAGCATGAATTTATATTAATATTCTATAGAGCACCTGCCCATCTACGGGTATTTGTGTTTATAGTAGAAAGTGAAGTGATCTGTGGACTTTTCGAAAGTTTTCACACTCTGTTTTCGCAAATACCCCTAAATCAAAAGGTGGGAGATTCCCAGAGTGATAAGTCAGATTCGTTTTCATTTCAGATAATATCGAAAAGGTAGCAAAAAGATAGAAAGCTTAGGAGTTGTTGACCTGGTGGTGTGTTTAGTCTGGCAAGTTCGTTTCTTATCTCACTTCACAAAAGATTGCTGACTGCTCCCTATCTAATCAATTAACTTAAAGTGATTGAAAAATCAACAACTTCAAACTTTATTTACTTTTATTATTTATTCAAATCTTAATTATTAGCTATACATTCTGAAATAGATTCAAGATAGTAGTAAAGTATTAGAAATAAAACGTAGTATTCCTTAATCACAATCTGTAAATTATTGCTGCATTCTTATAAGATATGATTTTCACATTATCTTGCTTTATTCAATACTTTTTTTGCATTCCGTTCGCTTCCTAACAAAATATATTATATAATAATATAATCATTTCGTACTCTTTTTAACTTTGTTTAACTTTTTACACTGACAAATGTCTGAAGCTTTAAATATTAAGTTTTCTACTAAAGTTGCTTAACATCCACATAAGTAGAACCTCTATTTAAATGAGCTAGATATACCATAATTTACAGATCGTATGGTTTACATCACAGATGGCGTCTCGCAATAATCTCTGTAGTTGCAATTTGTTTAATGATATTGGAATTATTTGCAATATTAGCAGCGTTGTCTACAACGTTCCAGACAATTGTGACAATGATGCCGCTTTGTAGATCTCATGCGGAAGTTGTGCCATATTTATTTGCATATTAATTTATATGTCTTTTTTATGAATTACCACTGAAGTCGTTGATGAATTGTCAGTGCCAAGTTGAACCATGAGTCAACCCAGTTTTTTTTCTTCTTCTTTTTTTGTCACAGGTAATGAATAGGTCTTGAGTCTGTTTATAATTCGGCGTTGACCTGGTGTCGACGAGTTTACTTTCTATGAGTGAAAATGTTGCCAAAGGTTTATTTTTATTTCTAGTTTTTATGAGCAACTAACGCAGCGCTACAAATTGTTTGTTTGTTTTGCCAAAGTTTCTAATTTTATGGCTTTATTTATGAACGCCAGACATTGAATTGGATTAGCGACCATTTCAAATTTCAGTCATGGAAATGAAGAAACCAACCAAAGAAAGACAAACCGAAAACAAGTTTTTGTCTTCCAACAAGCTACAAAATTCAAGTTCAATTTTGTAAGCAAAGAGTTAAAGGGAATAATTTCAGCAAATTAATGATGAAGGACTCGAGATGAACTTATCGCAAAACGTGAGAAACGTGGATAGTTGAGTAGTGATAAGATTGACAACAATTCAATGTCAGTTTACATTGTTAGGGCACTCCATAAGGCAAACACTCAAGTATTAGTTTGTGTACTTAAAATGCCTCATCGACTGGTGGAATCAGCAACTATTTGTGGCCAAGTTGGAGAACTGTTCTTTGCAATTAGCTGAGCTGGGCTATTATGGTAACAGTGCTTTCTTTTTCTATAATTTCGAGCCTTAATTGGACAATTAGCGGCGTCTTGTATCTAAATGATGTATAATTGGTAAGCCACAGTGTGGTTCAGACCCCAAAGGCACAACGTTTCAGCATTTCATCGACCTCATGCATATGCGATGAGGTGGTATTCAGAAATTCTTTAGGCCAGAACTGTTAGCTGACCCATAAACGATGATGCTAGAAGCTTTTATATTAACTTGTAAATCAAACAGAAAAGTAAAAGTGAAGAAGTATCGTTTACAAAAGCAGAGTCCATAGAGAGGTGGGGAAGTGAATGTATTCATGGGTATTCATCGATAATGCATGAGCTAGTCTAAGAGGGTCACAGCTATTTTGTTTTGTTGTTGTTGTTATTTTTAAATTTGTTGTTGTTGTGCGTTAGCTTTACAGTAGCCTTTTGTCATTTGTCTTGGAGCGAAGAGGTTAACAACTTTCTTGGCAGAAATCTGCGAAGAAATGTTGTAGAAATCTGCGGTCGTCTAAAGATCATCAGCGAGACCAGAGAGCAGGGAATACCGCTAACAACTACTTCAACTCGTAACTCAAAGTGATGCTAACTTTATGAGTGGGTACAGCAAATGCCACCGCCTCCCATCATTTATGATGAGTGTACTCATGAGTCCATACTACTCGTACTCTCATAAGTGCATGCGCTTGAATGGGGTTAATGTAACAGCCTGATGACGGGTTTCGCATAGTTGCGGTTAGGTTAGTCTTTAGAGCTCTTCTTGCCATCACATCCCATGAATCTGTCCATGTTGTCGTGAAAGCAAAGTGCAGTTCACTCTATGTTTAAATACTTGTATTCGTATTCGTATTCGTATTGTGTTGTGTTGTTTTGTTTGTTGCCTTGGGTTATGTGCCAAGTCAGTGGTTTAACGACGATTCAACATCGTTCCGTTATGAAACGCAGTCATAAGTACACAAGCTCTGTTCAGTTCAGTTCTTCCAACATAGATCTTCAGGCTAGATGCCCCCACACATATGTTAGCCTACTTTGAATATCAATAGTGCCTCTAACATTGTTCGCAAACAACAAAACTTGAAGCATAGCCACAGTCCAATAATTGGTAAACGAAAACAAAACCAAACTTAACAAGGTTAATGGTTTAACTATAACTAATTCACTGCTCAAAATATGAATAACCAATAGCTGCATATGTAGTAAAAGTAGGCTAATTTTTAACCATTTCAAACTCTTTACTGATCATCTTTAAAGATGTGGTAAATCTGAAGATTGAGAGAGGAGTTTTCGGTATAATACTAGTATATATATTATCTAAAGATACCAAAAATGAAGAATATTAAACATTGAAGGGAGTAGATCATTTTTGCTTTGAGGAATGATAATGTACCTTAGCTATAAGTTTATAAAGTAACATACTTTAAGAATTGTGGGAATCAGACAATGGCAATGACAGTCCATAAAATGCTAGGTACAAGAGAAACATAAATGGGAGTAATAGAAAAGGTAGAAAATGAATAATTAAATAAGAAGTGATAAGATTTTAGCACTCGAGATAATATCAACTAATTTCAGTTATTAAATTAGTTGGAACATGAAAAGTACAGAAGATAAATAGTTTTAAAACTGCGGACTTCGTTATACATTAAAGACATAAGGCATTAGAAATATAGAAGACATATTTATAAGCAGAAAAAGTACAAAGTTAATAATTCCTAAACAACTATTAGTTTCTTAAACATTTGTTTACCTCGTTCTTTGACCACGATTACTTCGATTGCATTAGCTAACTAGACTATATTGATAAACAGTTCTGCGGAATTGACGCTTTGATAAACACTTAAGACAACACATGTAATGTGTAATGTAATGTACAGGTATAAAAGCACAAACCTACCTGCCTGAAAACATCAGTTTCTCCTGTAAATTGTAAACATGAAGGCTTTCATCATTTTGGTTGCTCTGGCTTTGGCCGTCCCCGCTTTCGGTCGCACCATGGACCGTTGCACCGTGGCCCGCGAGATGTCCGATTTGGGTGTTCCTCGTGACCAGTTGGCTCGCTGGACTTGCATTGCTGAGAACGTAATCCTTGGCAAACAAGGCTCGTCTGCCTGGGAAGGCTGCGATGGCTCTCTGCCTTCCATCGACGGATGCTTCTAAACTATTGCTCACTTCTCATAATAAATAAGAAATCTTAACGCAAAGTCTTTTTAAAGTATTTCAACTCTTGGGTTTCATTCTTCTCGAACTTCTCATAATTGGTACAAGAGTAATAGAAAAGGTAGAAAATTAATAATTAAATAAGAAGAGACAAGACTTTAGCGCTCGAGATAATATCAACTAATTTTAGTTATTAAATTAGTTGGAACATGAAAAGTACATAAATGGTTTTGAGACTGCGGACTTCGTTCTACATTAAAGACATAGGGCATAAAAAACATAGAAGACGTAGTATTCATAAGCAAAAAAGAGTACAAAGTTAATAAGAGATCACTTGATAGCAATAATTCCTAAACAACTATTAGTTACATTTCTTCACCTCGTTGTTTGACCACGATTACTTCGATTGTCTTAGCTAACTAGGCTATATTGATAGACAAATCTATGAATCTATCAATTGACGCTTTGATAATCATTTCAGATAACACATGTATACGCATGTAATGTGCAATGTAATGTCCAGGTATAAAAGCACAAGCCTCCCTGCATGAAAACATCAGTTTCTCCTGAAAATTGAAACATGAAGGCTTTCATCGTTTTGGTTGTTCTGGCTTTGGCCTCTCAGGGTTTCGGACGCAACATGGACCGTTGTTCCTTGGCTCGCGAGATGTCCAACTTGGGTGTTCCCCGTGATCAGTTGGCTCGCTTTACCTGCATTGCAGACTACAAGAGCAACTACCGCACCGATCTTGTGGGCCCTGAGATCTTCGACGGCTCCCACGACTATGGAATCTTCCAGATCAGAAGCTTGTGCTGGTGCCAGCCTGATAACGGTCGCTTCTCCCACAATGGGTGCTCCATCAACTGCAACGATCTGGTGACCGATGACATCACCAACTCTGTCCGTTGTGCTCAGAAGATCCTTGACAAACAAGGCTGGTCTGCCTGGGCTCACTGCGATGGAAATCTGCCCCCCATTGACAGCTGCTTCTAAACTGATGCTCTTTTCTGATAATAAATGTGAAATCTTAATGCAAAGTCTCTGTAGAGTCTTTCAACTCTTGGGTTTCGTTCTTCTCGAACTTCTCGTAATTGGCTGTTGCTTCATACTTGCTTTCTAAAGATTCGAAGAGAATGATAAATGGAGAGAGAGACTAATAACGAATGAAAGAATCGATATTTCGAAAGACAGATGAGGACAGACCGGCAAAGAGACAGACAGATAGTTGGGAGTAAAAGCAATGGCTAGACTTCCCTTCAGACTTCAGACTCTGCGGACTCTCATAATAGGCCGTTGACTTGAAGCGGTCAGTGAATTCTTAATGGGGGAACTCAGTGGGCAATAATTTATACAAGTAGACGTCGCTCAAACTGACAATAAATACACACATAAGCTGAGCACTTGGCCCGAGAGTGGGAACGGGAACGGGAACAAAAGTGGGGAACGGGAGGCGGGAATAGGAATGGGAACAAGAACGGGAACGGGAACCCAAAGACAAGGAAAGGAAGTGGCAATGCATTAACAGAGACACCAAGAGATAGACAGAGAGACCGCTTAGCGATCGTCTCAAGAAACAGGCTAAAACAAAGCAGGAAACCAAAGACTGGAAAATTATACTCGCCAACAAATGGAGGCCAAGAGACGATGGGGGGAATGAGTTGTGTGTGGAACTGTCAGCAGACCTTTTCCTCCTGCCAAGCACCTGCTTGACTCTTTCCTATAATTTGTGCACATTAGCACAAACTGCCCAGCACTCGAAGAAAAGTACTGCATAAGTAATTGACATAAGGCCGCAGTTCAGCGCCCTCACCAAAGGTGATTCTCCAGGGCAAGAAGGGGCGACACCACGACATGGCGTGGGTCAACTACTTACCAACTAAAACAATTACTGCGGTTACCGGCGCGCCGCATCAAATCACTCTAGCGTAAAGTTATGCCGCTTCACAAAGATAACAACAAGTTGCAAGACTGAGGAGAGATACTGTAGATACTGAAGAGGGAGGGGAAATTGTGATCTTCAAGGCATATGATTTTCAAATGCTTCAGGGATTGTGGCTGATTTAATTGGCATGGAAAGAAAAAGTAGCCAACAGGGGTGAAAGATATAGAATTTGTGGAAAACTGCAAATAAAAAGAAATAGAAAACAGAAAACAAAATAAGAAAGCGAATAGAAGAATCCCAGAGGCAAGAAAGGAAAAGCACTGAAGCTATGAGGAAGTCAAATTTATAAAGTTGAAAGAAACAAAAAAAGAAGCAGCGCAAATTTAAAATTGGTGAACAGAGTTAAATCCTGAGGCGTAAAATGGAAAGCCATAAAAAAAGAGATAGTAATTTTGTTTGCAAGTCAAAATTTTAAATAAGTCATAATAAAAATAAAATTCATAAAATATAGTAACAGTGTAGTACAAAAGTTGGGTGCTAACCAAAAAAAACGTCCTAAAAAAAGGGTTGAGAAAGAATTTTTGATATCAATTTATGCATAAGATAAAATGCAATAATAGTTCTTATAATCAATTGCTTTTAGAAGATGAAAAAGTTCCATAACTAAAAGTTTCTATTCTTGTTTTTAAAACGCAAGTTTTGTCTCTGGGTAAGAAAGACATAAAATTGATTGTAAACTTCGAATAAAGTAAAAAGAACAACTAATAAATTTAAATACATTATAAACAAGTATCATTAAGAATCCCTTAACGGATACGAGTCAAAGCAAAATTGGAGCTACCAGAAGGAAGCATGTAAACAAGTTAGCAGAGGAAGTAATAAAATAATAAAACACTCTTCCTTTTCTGCAACCATTCATCGCTGACAGCAGCGATAACATGTGAGATCCCCACCAAAGAAATCAGACTATCTCGACATCTTGCAGACCCGCTTTGAGAGATTGTATTATAGCCACTTATTTATCAGATGCTCGAACTGTGTTCGTGAAGTGTTTTCCACTTGTGAGAAATGAAGGCAGGAGAGTTGATTTTAATACGCAAAAGTCGAGTGGAGATACCTCAAGAAAAATTAATGAATGGCACGGCCCATGGCTTCGATAACGATTAGGGGGAATCACTCTTATCAAAAACTAAAATGGTGGCACGCCATGTTAGTCAAAGTCCCAGACACAGTTGAGTTCCGTACTTATCAGTTTAAAGCCAACAGAGCGCATAGAAGAAGAGAAAGGGTGATTGAGATCAAGATGGAGCTGGAGAGAGCGGGGGAGATCTGTTTAGATGACGAGTATATCGATTGTTCTATATAATATAGAAGACATAAGCAGAATAAGTACAAAGTTAAAAAAGAACATCTGATAACAATAATTCCTAAACAAATATTACTTTCTTAAACATTTCTTGACCTCATTTCTTGACCACGATTACTTCAATTGCATATTGATAAACAGTTCTGCGGAATTGACGCTTTGATAAACACATAAGATAACACATGTAATGTGTAATGTAATGTACAGGTATAAAAGCACAAACCTCGCTGCCTGAAAACATCAGTTTCTCCTGTAAATTGTAAACATGAAGGCTTTCATCGTTTTGGTTGCTCTGGCTTTGGCCGCCCCCGCTTTCGGTCGCACCATGGACCGTTGCTCCTTGGCCCGCGAGATGTCCAACTTGGGTGTTCCCCGTGACCAGTTGGCTCGCTGGACTTGCATTGCTGACAAGAAGAGCAACTACCGCACTGGCGCAGTTGGCCCTAAGAACTCCGACGGCTCCCACGACTATGGAATATTCCAGATCAACAGCTTGTTTTGGTGCCAGCCTGCCAACGGTCGCTTCTCCCACAATGAGTGCTCCATCAACTGCAAAGATCTGGTGACCGATGACATCACCAAGTCTGTCGGTTGCGCTCTGATGATCCTTGGCAAACAAGGCTGGTCTGCCTGGGCAGGCTGCGATGGCTCTCTGCCTTCCATTGACAGCTGCTTCTAAGCTGTTGCCCATTTCTGATAATAAATGAGAAATCTTAACGCAAAGACTCTTTAGAGTGGCGGGTGGCACGCCATGTTAGTCAAAGTTCCAGACACAGTTGAGTTCCGTAGTTATCAGTTTAAAGCCAACAGAGCGCATAGAAGAAGAGAAAGGGTGATTGAGATCAAGATGGAGATGGAGAGAGCGGGAGAGATCTGTTTAGATGACGAGTATATCGAGTGTTCTATATAGTTGTATGCTATATGGGGAAGCAAATGATGATGCCACATGATGCCTAGGCAATGCTTAAACTTGCACAATGTCAACGTATCGCATTACCGAAAAACGGATAAAAAGCAAACTGTTGTTTGTTGTTTTCCAGTTGGTTAAGTAAACATGATCTTGACTTGTCTTTGTCAATGGTAATCGAGCCGAAACGACGACCCAGCGACAACCCAACGACAACTTTGAACTACTTTTGGCATCAATTACTCGCAACCTGTCATACCACAAATTGGACTTACAAATTATAAACATTTCACCTGGCAAACCAAACGTAACTATGTCAAAATCTCAACTTTTTGATTCCCCGCTGTGATATAAACCTTAATTATATTATACGAGCGACGGAACGGGCTCTCGGGTTGGTGATATATCACCAAAGGGCAATGCGGTGGGCGCAATCTGTAGCGAACAGATCTCGGTGAAAATCATAATGGCCAAGCCAAGCTGGAAAATCTTGCATTGCTTGCAACAATTGTAAGATGTCGAATATTTCAATACCCTACAAAGTTGTTGGGGAGTAGAGAGTTCAACCAGCCAGACGTTTATGCTTTTCCTTAAATTGCTCTTAAAACTATATGTTTTAGTATTTACAGTATTTTATACTATAGTGTTTAAATAGTATTTTTGTCAAGCTTAATTTTGAGATTTTTGCTTCTATTTAAATCGATTGCATTACTTGTGTGTAACAAATATGTAAGTGTTCTCTCAAAACTATATGTTATAGTATTAACAGTATTTTATACTATAGTGTTTATATATTATAGTATTTTTGTCGAGCTTCATTTTGAGATTTTTGCTTCTATTTTAATTGATTGCATTACTTGTGTAAAAAACTATATTTATATATAAATATATGCGATCTTTAAACTATATGTTTTAGAATTTGCAGTACAAATAGTATTTATATCACATATAGCACATACTATAGTGTTTATATAGTATTTTTGTCAAGTTTAATTTCAAGTTTTCTACTTTTATTTAAACAGTTCTCTTTATACTAAAGTACTTCAGTTACGCAGCGTATTTCCAATTCGTTATGATTTTTTTTTTTCATTTTAATTTAAAGTCAAGCAACCGGCTGTCAGGCATGACAGCTGCCATCAAAAAATACAAAAAAAAAGCTGACAAAAGTCAGTGCTTGGGGATCCCAAAAGATACCGCGTACAATTCAAGAGTTGACAGCTTTGGGAAAATGGGATCTCGACGTTGTCTTGACAACTGAAAAGTGGCCACATTTCTCTATCATTGTTTGTTGCTAAATTCTGTTAATAGTTTTATCTGCCATTTGTTGTCTCTGTGCTGTGGGTAAAATTTACAACATTCAAAACCCTCACACTCTAGTTTCCAGTTCCATCCCAACCCACTGCGAACCCTATGCAAATGGGCTAAAGAAATGGAACTGGCATGAGAACATTTTCATGACAAGACATCGCAGCGGTGACTTAATCTCTGCCAGCATCAAAAACCACTTAAAAAAAGGGGCAACAAAAAACACAACAACAACAACAACTCAGTCTTGATCACAGTCTCTGTTTCAGTTGGAAATAGGTGGCCAGTTCCCTGTCTTGTTGTCGTCTTTGGTTGGGTGTCTTTTTTATTATTATTATTATTTCTCGTAGCGTCCGTCTTTAAAACAATTTGGCAAGGTGTCGGCTTAACACGAGCGGAGAAACCTCGTCTCTTCTTTTTCTTTTTATTATTATATACCTCTTCTTTTATGATGAGCCATAGCTGTCCGAAAAAGGCTGTGATAAATTTCTTGTGGCCAGAGAATGTTGTATAATAGCAGGATGATTAAAATGCGATTTCTTATGCGAAATGTGTATGCGAAGACGAATGCGGGAAAGTTGACGAACAGTTGAGAGAACAGGCGATTTATCAACTCTGAGCGGAGCTTAAGTGAGGGCTTAGAAGACATGTCATGTCAGTCTGTCATAAATGATAGTTGGAAGTACTCCATAAGCAGACCACAGAAGAAAGTAGTACTTATAAGTTTTTAGCTTGAGCAGTTGATTAATCCTAGAGAAAGTGAGTTTTTCTGTAGAGTGTTCTTAATTAATTTGTGCGCGGAAAGAATAGATTAAAGAGTATACAAAAAGTTTTCCTGCTTATAATGTGCTTCAAGTAGATAAATCAGCAAACTGTTTTCACTGCTTCTCCAATGAGTTTACTTCATTAAAGAATGCAAAAACTATTTCTAAAATTTTCAAGTTTGCTTTAGTAATTAATAAAGCTGAAAGTAAATACTTAGCATAACTCTTTTGTTTAAAATTCTACTAATATTTTCACTCTATCTTCACTTTATTAAAGAGTGCAAAAACTTTGTACTATTTCTAAGATTAAATATCTACTAAAACGGAAAGTTGAAGAAAAGGTTCAGCATAACTTACATGGTTAAAATTCTAAAATTTCTATACTTGACTCGAAATCATCTGAAGTTGCCACTCAAATATTAAACGATGATATTTTAAGAAACTGTTTATCATATTTCCCTTGTCTAAGTATCTCCTTATTCTAAATTTATCACCTCAATAAAATAAATCTTTAAATTCAAAAGTTTCTAAAAGAAAATAGAAGTAACTTACATAATAATTCACTAACATTTTGACATTTTGTTCAATTCACTTGAACACCTAAAAAATTAGTCTCAAAATTGAATAACTTCATGTACAAAACATATTTGATATGAATTCCACTTTAATCTCAAATTGGAAACATATTTCTGGTTTTAACCAAAGCAACACTTGCGTCAAGTCATTCAACCCTATCGAGAGGCCCTTGAGAATTGATACAGATTTGTTACCATCGATGACCAGATAAGTCGAGTTGTTTACCATTTTGGTGCGCAAACATTTACAGGCGATGACAAGGCCTAAACACAACAACAACAGCAACTCAAAATGGCCAAGCGAGTCACAAATGGCAATCGCAATAGACCTACATTGTGCATTGGGCAGAGGAGGCCGTCGCCTTAGTCGCAATTGCATTGAAATCATTTCAAATCGAAGACGAAATTTTCAACGCAAACAAAGTCGTTGGCTTTTCGCCACATCTATATCTCTCTGTCTTACTCTCTTTATTATTCCATCTCGCTCTTAGATAAACGGCACGATAACGGCATGCTTTCATACGTAATTTGTTTTACGATTGGAAATTAAATTAACTTGTTTTCCAGCCATTAGCTGCGTCTCCAACTCGCAACTCGCAACTTCGACACCGACTTCGACTTCGATGCCATGCCCATGTTGCCAGTTGGCGTTTTGCAATAATTTCTTATAGATATCATTCGTTTTGGCCAAACGTCTCACCGGCTAGCTGGCTGGCCAAGTAAACTGTCATAATGGCTCGGTTATGTGTGGGCCATTATATAAAATTTCACTTTTCTACAGCATGTTGGCCAAAAAGGCCTAAACTGTGCTGTGCAGGGGAATGACAATTTAGCAATTTTCTTAAATTGCCAATGCAACCAAGTCGATTTTATTTAGATATATCTACTGCTGCTGCTGCTGCTGCAGAGCGATATAATGAGTTCATTAATCGACTGCTGTCATCAACAGCTTTGCCACAAAATGTTGGTCAATAAAGCAAGTGGAAAGTGGTCGTCATTATGCTTTGCTCTTTTTATTGTATAATCTTCTCCGATTACAATTGCAAACTCTACTTGAAGCAGGGATCAATGCTGGGCAAATGGCCATTGCAGAACTTCCAGGTGGACCAAGCGGGCCAACCCTGTTGCTGCAACACCTTCTGGGCACAACGCACCGACTTGGTGATGTCATCGCTCAACAAAGCCTTGCAATTGAGTCCGCAACCATTGCTGGACTTCTTGCCATTGGGCGGCTGGCACCAGTAGCGATCGTTGATCTGGAAGATGCCGTAGTCATTGGAGCCATCCGAATTCGGGGGACCCACGACGCCAGTGCGAAACGAGCTCTCGTGCTTGGCGATGCAAGTCCAACGGGCCAACTGATCGCGGGGCACGCCCAGCTTGGCCATTTCCTTGGCCAGCGAGCAGCGATCCATGGTGCGTGCCAGGGCGGGAGAAGCCAGGGCCAGGGCTGCCAAGACGACAACAATGAAAGCTCTCATGATTGCAAGTTGAAGTTGTTTATGCAGTGGAAGTCGAGTGACTGTTGATTGACCTGAGCGCAAGTTGCAGTATTTATACGAACTCAGAATGTGAACCTAATGCAGTTGGATAAATATTAATCTTATGCTAACTGATGAGGGTGCACCGCCTCAAGTAATTAAAGGCAGTTTATATTGTGATAAGCAGCGAATGCCCCCATCCTAAGCTGAGGTTCAACTTGCCACACATTGAGTTAGACCCAATCACAAATGCAGGTTGCAGCAGCCACTATAAAAGTTAGCAAGCTGATAACATTGGTTTATTGCAAAGTTTGCCAATTTCCGATAAGTGCAAAGCAAAACAACTTTAAGCTATGCACTCACATATATACGTACACTCAAAGTATTCACACTCACTCGAAATCATGACCTCGCACGCATGTTTACCACAATTATCTTCTCTTTTATTTTATTTCTCAGTTGTGTGCGTTTTTTTTTCCTAGCTCTATAACGTAACTAATTCAAAATATTTAGCCAGCTGGCATTGTCTTGGACATGGAGAGGGGACCAAAGAGAGAGACTTCAACGAGTTGAGGCTTTGTTCACGCAATCAGTGAGGTTGCATGTTCAACGTAGTTATTTATTCATTGTGCGGCATTCGAGCTATTCGAGACTCAAATTGCACTTCATATTTTTCATTCACGTGCACTTCGCCAAGTTCCAAGTTCCCATCTTTTGCACGTTTTGTGTGGCTCCCCAAGTTTAATGTCCGACCACAGCTCTATTTTGATCTAGCCTCTCAGTTTTATGGGTACTTCATTTTCAGCTTCAATTGACTTCACTTGACTCAAACGCGGTGAGGTCCATAAAAATTCAACAGCAGACAAATCTGCAAATTAATCTCGAACTAAAGAGATAACAGATTAAGACGCATTCATTGACAAGTTGTTAACTTCACAACCAGACATCACTAAACTCAGCCCTTTCTAAGTAGTTGCCGAAAAAAAAAACTAAAGAGATCCCAGGCCTTGGTTCCATTGTAGACATCGTCGTAGTCGTAACAACAATTATGCTAATCAGCTACGTCGAGATTCGAGGTCTTTTCCCTTTCTCCCAGAAAATTCAATGAACCTTTGTGAACACAATGATGAAATGTTTGTTGACTATCAGAAAGGCAACTTTACACATGATTTGCGTGGCATTATTCGATTAAAGCCAAGGGTTATGGATCCATAATTGACCACAAACACACAACAATAATCTATGAACTAAATGTCTCAGCCCTTCGCTTATATCTCAGTTATTTCTTTTCTTCATCATCGAATGATTTGCGTCACCTGAGCACTTAAATGGGTGGCGTGTTTCAACTTCTATCGTATATAAATAATTAGTATAGAGTTTTGCATGGTTTGCTCCCATTTTTATATTTTCATTGATAGAAATAATACACGGGTAACACTTGAAAATAATGGGATACTTGAAGAGTACGCGATACTCCAGCACTTTGATTAATGATCACTGGCGCGTGTGATTTTTTTGGCACCTTTTTTTTGTACGCTATAAAATTGAAAGCATAACAATAGATTTTTCTTATAAACTATTACTAAATAATAGGCATATTTGTAGTACAATGAAGTTAGTCCCTAATAATGAGTGTAGTGTATTTCAAAGTCGTCAAAGCCTTTGCTTTGTTATAGATTAAATTGTTGTTCGTTTTTTTTTTTTTTTTTTTTTTTTGTTATGTTTAATTTTGTTTTGGTTTGGTTTTTTTCTTTTTTTTAATATCGCAAGCTTTTTGTTTATTTTTTTCTTTCTTATTGCAATCAATTTTGTTTATTAAGATAAGGCCAATCGAAATTGTCAATTCTAGAACGAACTGGAAATCAATAGACAGATAAATAATACGTGATTAGAGCCATATGTATGTGTGCCGTACCGGATCTCTTAAAATTTTAGCGCCTAAATTTATTGGCTAGCCAAATTGTTGACCAAGTCATCGGACAACACTTGATTACTTTGCTGATCGCACTTACATATTTATGGAGTGCATTGCATTGATTGTTATCACTTGACTTGATTGACAAACATTGCGACCACGAATTGTGTTTGGCAGTAATAAAAAAAGTTTTATGCGCAACTTTCGATTGACGTTATCAATAAAATAGTAAATATGTGTTTCTTTTATACTATTTGTTTTATGTTAGTTTATTTCAACCTGACAGCAACAGCGACGACCAGTTTTATTGCTGCATTAAGCAGACTTTTCAAATTGATCACTTATCAGTGGCAACAGCGACGTTGATTCACTTTTATGTTACATGTAAATGCATTTCCATTAGGCACTTTTATCCAACTCCAGCTGTCTCAAGTGTCTCATCGAGAGCAGGTCTCTCCTTTCCTCTCCTCTCCTCTGCTTTGCTTTTCTTTGCTCTGCTCTGCCCATCGTTGGCTGCTCTCGTTTTTGTCTGCTCAAATGATTTATGCAAATTCGATGCTGCTCTTCATCTGCTGCGCACGTTTTCAATTTGCCGATCAACCACTTGTTATACCCGGCATATGAATGGGGCAGCTGGGTATAATGAATTTGTGATAAGAAATGTTTGTCTATAAAGTTAAGCATTTTTTCGGACTTCATTGCGTATGCGTAATCTAAGCGTATGCGTCTTTCCTACTTTTTGTCTGACCGCTCATTTTAAAAGCCAGATCTTTGGAATGATAAGTGCTGTAGCTACCAAATTTGGTGACAATACTTCAGTTGATCTTACGCATGTTAAAATGTTCTTTCAACTTTGCCGCCTTTTCAAAGTACGAAACTTAATCATCACTTGAAGCGATTGCCAAGTTTTTTTGGCACAGATATAACATGTTCAGGATACTTACCTTGAATATTGAATACTTACCTTGGATGTTAGATCAATTAGTTTAACAACAGAGTCCTCATCTGGAATCTGTTGTTAAAATTATAATCTTAGTTCATAAGATAACTAGAATAAATTTATGTAAAAATAAAAGGAAATGAGCTGATTATAAATAAAAGTTGAAGGTTACTTTATAAAAAATTATATTATATTAAGTTTTTAATCTTTAATTTTTTAAATTCATATTATACACACATCAACGTCAATTTCATTGAGCACTTTGAGAATATATTATTAGATTCTTGGGCTTTCATTACTTAATTTCAAATTCTACACATATCAATCTCAATTTTATTAGGTACATTGACAATATACATATATGATTTAGATTAGTCCAAAAAGGTATTTTACAGTCGAGCACAACCTCTAATTAGTCATGCTTGCTTTTACCACGATCTTTCCACACTTTATGCTGGGGGTTTTTTCTCGGCAATCATTGAGAAATGGTTAAACACCACAACGCAATGCAATTACCTCCCGCACATGCCGAGCTGCAGTTGCAGTCTATTCATTGCCATGGCTTGGGCCACACCTGTTGCAAGAACAATTGGAATTCAATGGAATGATGGAGTAAACGCACGGTATGCAGCAGCTAAATACGTGACTGATGCGTCTGATTTGATAAAAACGAGCAACATTAAAAATTTCTTAGCTTTGCATTGGGGCACGTCATAATTTCCCAGTTAAAACTCAAAACTCAAAACTGAGACTGAAACTCATTTGCATATAGGCAGACGACGTCGACGCACAGTTCACAGAGATACGCGTGTGCCGTTAGATCGCATTGTCAGCTAACGGTGCATGTCAGTCAGACTTTTATCAAGAGATCAGCGTGATCTCTGTCTCTCTCGCTCTCCATTGCTTGCGCTATGTGTGTCTCTATCGGCTAGTGAAAGTGCACGCCTTTAATGCCGATATCGTTGGATATTGACATGCTAATTCAACAAATTTTACAATATTTTTTGCTTACACAAAATTGAGTAACCACAGTGCCAACGATTCAATCTGGCAGCGAGGCGTTCGATCAGTTGTCAACGGTTGGCGCAAGGAAACAGTCCCCAACCAAACGGCAGCCCACATGCCACTCACCAGGTGTCGTTGACAGCGCCTTATCTGTCTGTCGGTCTGTTGACTTGTCTTTCGGTCTGCCACCTGTTCGATTGCCTCTCCGCGTGCCGTAAAATGCTCAATAAACTGAATGTCTTGTTTTTCCGGTGCGTAACGAGCTGTCGTCCCCAACCCAGCCCGTAGTATTTATAGTTTATACGAAATCTGCAATTCGAGTTCTGCATGAGTAATGCGCCAGGCCAAGCCAATAACATTTATTAAACGACTTCCCTCCATACTTTTTTTTCTTCTTTCTAGTGACAGCTCGACGCTGCAGCGACACCATCAGCAGCCGCAGTTCGACATGGCACCCAGCGTGTGCGAGATTGCCTCGCCCAAATTGCCGTCGCACAAAGAGACCTCTGCTGGTCAGGCCTCATCGCAGGCCTCCCCGCCAGCGCCAGCTCTCTCCAGCGTCTCGGGCACCAACAAATGCGGCGCCAGCAGCTTGAACGGCTCGTTGGCCTCCTACAAAATGGCCGGCTCCGAGCAGAGCTGGCCACAAGCGCCCGTCTATAGCAAGGAGAACCAGCGACCGCCTGTCTATAATCCCGAGGACTATGTGCAGTCGTTGAGGAAGTTCACCAAGGGCAGCGGCACAGCCAAAGTGCAGTCCATCTACGATGTCAACATCAATGGAGGCGGCAATATTAAGGAGGCCGACTACAAAGCTGCCACGCTGCCAGCCAAGCACTCGGGCTACAAGTGAGTTAATTAAGGGATTATCCCAAAAGCTTTATAATCTGTCTGTCTGTCTGTCCGTCTGAATGCGTTCCGATATGTCAGATCCAATAATATCAAGAGCCACTAAACTAAGAGGCAATATTATTTAGTGTTAACAGCAGATTATTTAAGTTTTAAAACTTGACTGCAAAAAATCGTTACCAAGCTCAACTTCAAAGCTAACATAGCTACATATTATAAATTAAACGAGTGTGGTTTCAAAGTGTGAATATAGTAAAATGGTTCCGAAAAAGCGTAGCAACATAATGCAAACCTAAATCTTACCCCACAGAAGTCCCATACCAGCACCACCGGAGAGTGACAGCGAGATGTCACTGCGTCAGTTTGGCTCTATTACCGATCTGCTTACCAAGCTGCGCGCCGATCTGCGCGTCTCCTTTCCCAGCTTCGTGCAGGAGTTTGTGGCCACACCCTCGGATGGCATCAGTCACCTGCTGGAGGTGCTGCGCGCCATACAAATGGCCCAAGCAAGCAATGCACCTGCTCCACTCGCTGGAGGCACCAACTCCTTGGCCATGTCACGTAATCCACAGAGCTATCAGCGGCGTGCGCTGCTCGACGAGCTCTCCTGCTTGTAAGTAAACCGGCATAATAAACGTCTAAACATTATCCTAATCTCTTCAAACAACTCAACAGACAATGCCTGAGCATTTGCTGTTCCCGATCTCTGGATGCCATAGCCCGCTTAGGCAACACACCCGTCGGTCTAATGCCGCTTGCTTCCTCCGCTACCGGACAGGGTATTAGGGGACGCATTCTGGCGCTGCAGTTGCTCGCATCTGCTTGCGATCGACAGCCCTTCGGCCAGGGTAATGGCGGCCAAAAGATTAGCGCCGCCGGACACACCGCTGTCTCGGAGGCGATGTCTACGCTGCGCTTACGATGCAGTGAACCCGTGCGGTTTCGTCTACTTATAGGCATTCTGAACAGTGGCGGCGGCTCCGGCGAACTGCAGTGCGCGGGAATCAAGTAAGTCATATTCCCTGACTCTGAGTCTGACTCTGAGTCTGAGTCTGACTCTCTAAGAAATACCATCATAGGAATATTCTCTAGAAAATTACCTCTAAAGAATTTACTTAAAGGAATACCCTCCAAGGAATTCCCTCTTCGGAATACCCTTGTAGGAGTACTCAATAAAAAAAACTTGCACTTAGGATTACTCATAGGGAATATCCACTCATCTCGTTTTCTTTCTACCTCTCAGATTTCTCAACACTTTCATTGAGAGCGCCGTGAGTTTGCAGCAGCGTCTCTATATCCAAGCAGAGCTTTGCCAGGCGGGCCTGGAGACTAGCACGCTGGCGCGTACCATCTCCTCATCATCACCCTGGCTGGATGCGTTGCGCAGCGAGCTGAAGCGCTTCAACGAGCTGCACATCGATGTGGACAAAATGCTGGCGCAGGCACGAGATGCGGATCGTGTACGCAGTCAAATGGTTATACTCGAACGTCGTGTGCAAATACTGCACGAGGAGAAGACAGTGCTCACATCGATGGAGCGACGCCTGCAAGAGCGCTGTGCCGAGCTGCAACGTGAGATCTTTCGGCTTCAGGGCGCTCAGGAGTCCAACTTCAAGCCGGTCGAGGCGCATCAACCAGTTGCATTGCCGCGCCAGGTGCCTCCCACAACGAAAATTCCCGGAGGTAGCAAGCAGAGCTGCTCAGAACACGAGGATGAGGGCATTAGTAGCTCGGAGACGGGTGCTTCGTTGAGTCCAGTGCCCATTCTCGTGCTGCCCTCAAAGTCGAAGCATCACAAACAATCACGAAAATCACAGATGAAAATCAACGATGATGATGACGATGATGCGGCGACCATAGAAGATGTCATCGAGGAGCTGGACAATATTGTGAGCGAAGCAGAGAAACAGATCTCCAACCAGGCGAAGGCAAGCTCCGGTAAAGATAAACATCAGCGTGCCGCTGTGGAGCAGGAACAAGACATTGTTCCCGTCAACATTGTGCCACAACCGCCACGCAAGTCCCGATCTCTGGCCCATCTCGTACCACGCACCGATTGCTCCGAGCAGGAGGGCTCTCAATATGGTCTGATGATGCCTGGCGATTCAGCTGCAGTGGAACGATTGGCTGCCATGCAGACCTTCTTCGATGAAGTGGACTATGATGCCAATGATGCTGAGCAGCATCAGTCCTATGTCATGGATGTGCCCGAAACGGAGGCGAATACCACAGCGACCGCCTACAATGCGAGCATCAATCGTGAGCTGCTCGATGTCATCATGAATGCGCGGCATGATGAACACGATCCCACAATGCTCGCTCTGAGGAATAGCACAGCACAGCAAACGGTGCAGGTGGAGCGACAAGTCTCCGTTTCCAACAGCAAGCCAGCAGCCCCAGCGCCACCGGCACAACACTTTAACGGTGTCTTCTTTATGACGGGCATGAACACACCTCAGAAGTATCCCAAACCGGATCTCACTGCCGCTCTGCAAGCACGTCGCGTGACCAAGAATGTGGAACGTTTAGAAGCGGCCTTCGCCTCCACGCACGATCCCACACAGGACTCTCCGGGCATGGTTAGGGAGAAGTCGCGCAGCAATCAGCAGATCTACTTCAGCAGCAATCCAGCCATGCGAATGCACGACTATCCTGCCGCCAATCAACACTCGGCCAATGTCTCCTCACGCACGCGATCCTACACCCAAGGCTCCAAGGTCACGGATCTACCCTCTGGGCTTTACTAAACGTCCATAGATCAGATACTCCAGCTCCTGTGCAATACAAAAGCAATTCTAACTATAAGCATCCATTTCCATTCATCATATGCAAAACTTTAACAAGTATTTCTTAGCTTAGATTCGGTGGCAGCTTCAAATCGGGTCCCTAACTCTTAAGTCAGTCGGTACTAGTTGACCTAGGCTAATCATTTCTACACCTAATTATTACTTCATATTTATACAGATTTTGTTTAAACATTTACGAATAAATCTTTAAATTTACAATACAAAACAAATCTCGCATTATCCTTAATTATACAAAAGACGACAATCTTCAATTTCAGACTAAGACATTTATTTGAAGTTCAAGGTAAACAGTTTAGAAGCAGCCATCGATCGAGGGCAGAGAGCCATCGCAGTACTTCCAGGTGGACCAGGCAGACCAGCCCTGCTGGCCAAGGATCTTCTGGGCGCAACGGACGGAGTTGGTGATGTCATCGGTCAACAGAGCGTTGCAGCTGAGGGCGCACTCGTTGTAGGAGAAGCGACCGTTGGCAGGCTGGCACCAGTAGTAGTTGTTGATCTGGAAGATACCGTAGTCGTTGGAGCCGTTGTAGTTCTCAGGGCCCACAACACCGGTGCGGTAGGAGCTCTCGTGCTCAGCAATGCAGGTCCAGCGAGCAAGTTGGTCACGAGGAACACCCAAGTTGGACATTTCACGAGCCAGGGAGCAACGGTCCATGGTGCGACCGAAAGCGGGGGCGGCCAAAGCCAGAGCAACCAAAACGATGAAAGCCTTCATGATTGTAAGAGTACTTCAGTGAACTGATGTCGAAAGGCTGAACGACTTGTCGCTTTTATAGGGAAAAATTATCTCCGTATAAGAATTATCTAAAGTACTTTTCGTTTCAAAGTACTAAACACTTAAAATACAAATCTCACTCAATCAGTTGGTAACCTAATTAAAACAGTTTGTATGCGCTATTTAAAACTTTATAATTAAACAATAAATATAATATATATAATTATTAAGGATATTACGGATAATAAAGACTTTCACCATCAGAAAAAATATATCTTATACAGCAAGTATAAGACGGATGGACATTTTCTAAGATACTAAGCTGATGTGCGCACGAAAGTAGGCAATAGTTTTTAATTTAATTTTCAGTAAAAATAATCATGATAAATTTATATAAAAATAAGATACATTTTGATATGTCATTTAAATGAATTACATAATAATCGATAAGGTGTTTTATTTAAGTTCTCCTAAATATTCTACTATGTTGGCGTTCTTATCTCCCTCAAGTCGGGGATTTACAAATTGTTTAAAATTGTGGTTTGTTATTATCTTAACTAGCTCAGACAGCTATTAGCAAAAACTCTAGACATTAATATTAAAATTATAGATATCTCTAGGGTAAGACATCTTATAGTAAGGAGTACTACAGATAACGATACTTGATTGAACAGCTCAGATAATTTCCTTCTATAAAAGCTCCAAGTTTCCAGCAATACGGCATCAGTTTACAATTCACTGAACTACAATAATCATGAAGGCTTTCATCGTTTTGGTTGCTCTGGCTTTGGCCGCCCCCGCTTTCGGTCGCACCATGGATCGTTGCTCCCTGGCTCGTGAGATGTCCAACTTGGGTGTTCCTCGTGACCAACTCGCTCGCTGGACCTGCATTGCTGAGCACGAGAGCTCCTACCGCACCGGTGTTGTGGGCCCTGAGAACTACAACGGCTCCAACGACTACGGTATCTTCCAGATCAACAACTACTACTGGTGCCAGCCTGCCAACGGTCGCTTCTCCTACAACGAGTGCGCCCTCAGCTGCAACGCTCTGTTGACCGATGACATCACCAACTCCGTCCGTTGCGCCCAGAAGATCCTTGGCCAGCAGGGCTGGTCTGCCTGGTCCACCTGGAAGTACTGCGATGGTTACTTGCCCTCAATCGACAGCTGCTTCTAAGCTGTTTTTCCTTGAGTCCCTAATAAAATACATTTTCTAATTCACATTTGTTTCGTTATTGAAGTTAGTTGGTTCGGCTATAATTCCTGTTGGATTGGGTCGACTCAGAAAGTTTAAGAACGACTCCAATTAACATTATTGAATGGCACGTGAGTATTGAAGAGAATAGTAGTAAAAGAAAAAATAGAAGTACATTTTATTATGATAACACTTGTGTTATTATTAAAATTAAAATGTCTAATTGATATCGAACAGTTAAAGAAATTAAATCCATTGAAGATTGCTTAGCCATATTTAGCTTCCTTGGTTGAAGATAAATCTTAACCATTTATTATTATTTGATTTATGTCTTCAAAAAAAATTATAAAATTAACTAATTTTTAACAAAATACAACCATAAAAATAACAATTGCAATCTATATGATAAAGCTTCCATTTTGTCTTAGATAAGCTACTTTTGTTGTCTTCAACTTGTAGCCTCCCACTGATTATTTAAATGCTCCATTTGCGATAAGCTTTTGGAATAAAGAAGTGTGATTAATGGCTTGTCAATGTCTTAGTACATATCATTTTTTTAATGCCAAGAGTAGCGACTGTTGCTTGCAAGTTTTAAATTTTCCCATGTTCACATTATATATGGTTCAATGACTCAAAACTCCACAAGTTTTTTTTCACACTTAGAAGCGGCTGTCGATGAACGGCAGAGATCCACAACCACTCCTTCCAGTTGAACCAAGTGGACCTTTCCTGTTGAAAGCTTAAATGATTATGAATATCTGGAATGATTTTGTTTTTAAAGGGCAAGATATCTCCAGACTGTTATCATTAGTGTGGAAAAAAACCGAAAGTACTTAACCCCCATATTTACCAACTCGCTAATCTCAAAAAATTATATCGATGATGATCCCAGGGGGAGCGTAGAATGCGCTATCAACTCCAAGTATTTAAATTTTATTTTAAATGACTATCTCCCACTTCATATCTTACTCGAACTTTGGATTAAGCAAAACGCAGATATGCAGATATTTTCAAACTATAAAAGAGCTGCCGTTTCAGCCATTCAAAATCAGTTCACTGAAGAATTTTTACAATCATGAAGGCTTTCATCGTTTTGGTTGCTCTGGCTTTGGCCGCTCCCGCTTTCGGTCGCACCATGGACCGTTGCTCCCTGGCCCGCGAGATGTCCGATTTGGGCGTTCCCCGTGACCAGTTGGCTCGCTGGACCTGCATTGCTGACCACGAGAGCAACTACCGCACTGGCGTGGTTGGCCCTGAGAACTCTGACGGCTCCCACGACTATGGAATCTTCCAGATCAACAACTTGTACTGGTGCCAGCCTGATACAGGACGCTTCTCCTACAACGAGTGCTCCCTCAGCTGCAATGCTCTGTTGACCGATGACATCACCAACTCTGTCCGTTGCGCTCAGAAGATCCTTGGACAACAAGGCTGGTCTGCCTGGGCTACCTGGAAGTACTGTGACGGCTCTCTGCCTTCCATCGATAGCTGCTTCTAAGCATTTTTCCCTGAGTTCCTGAAAAAATAAATCTCTTAATGCAAAAATATTTCACATTGAATTTTACTACATATATTGAATAGAAGAATGGATTTCTTGAATGAATATATTTGAAAGTTTAATGATAATATATTAACTGAGTGAACATTATCAATGGTAAAGACAATTTACGATAATAGCTTATCACGGAATTAATTATGATAATGAGAGTAACCAAACAAAGCACTTGTAAATAAAAAGTAGTTTCAAATGACGCGCCTTTTTAGAATCATATACCGATATCCCCCACTTTAAAGCAATCAATTAAAGTTATCGGAAATTTGTATTTAATATATACCGTCGATGAGGAGTATATTTTAAAAAAATTTCCGTCTGGTCGCACTTAACTAACGTTTGTTATTAAAGTGAAATCTTGCCGAAGGAAGGGTAATTTTCGCGGAACTTTAAAAAAAACTAGTCAAAGTCATTGTGCAAAAGAGTGTATAAGAATTTTCAAATTGTTGCTAAGGAGTCTGTGCAATGGTTAATGGTTAGTGGGTTGTCAACGCTTTGAAATTATTTATTTTCGTTGGTTAATTAGTAGATCTGGTTGAGTCACGACTGCTGCTGATGAGGGCGACCCAAAATACATCATACTCTTACCACCAAAACTATATACATATATTAAAATATACGAACTGCTAGCTTTTTTGCCAGCTGCTAGAATCGGATATTTTTTTATTAATTTGTTGGCCATATCATCTAAAAGTGCCACTGTTTATGGTCCTTTGTTCCCATCTAGTTGGAATAATAATGAGAGCACACACCTTTATTGTGACACATGATATTTCTTTAATTGCGTTCATTTATTTTTCTATATTTAGATTCACATCGCTTACACAGTCGTCAAGTGGTCGGCGGTTTCCCTGGCGCAGCCGCGAATAGTTTACTGGAGAAAGAACAGCCACCACCACAGTAAGTAGCCTAACCTATCAAAGCCTTAGCACCACAACTAATATCTTAACTCTTGCCCCACACAGAATGCCCGTTGTCGTGGACACGGAGAGAGAGCAAAAGGGTCAGAGCATCATGGACGTTTTGCTGGGCCTTTGTACCACCGAAGAGAATGCGGTCGGCGGTTTCCCTGACGCAGCAGCGAATGGTTTACTGGAGGAACAACAGCCACCACCACTGTAAGTAGCCTAACCTATCAAAGCCTTAGCACCACAACTAATCTCTTAACTCTTGCCCCACACAGAATGCCCGCTGTCGTGGACACGGAGAGAGAGCAAAAGGGTCAGAGCATCATGGACGCTTTGCTGGGCATGTTTACCACCAAAGTGAATGCGGAGGAGAAGGACAACTCATCGGGAAGTTTGGCTAGTGCCACAGCGACGTCGCGCTCTGGCGCTGCCAGCCCCGAGCAATTGCCCACGCCCACATCCCCACATTGATATCCAATATGAGAATAACCACACAAAGCACTTGTAAATAAAAAGTAATTTCAAATGACGCGCTTTTGTAGAATCTTATACCGATAGCTCCCACTTTAAAGCAATCAATTAAAGTTATCGGAAATCTGTATTTAGTATATACCGTCGAGGAAGAGTATTTTTGAAAAATTTCGTCTGGTCACACCTAACTAACTTTTGTTATTAAAGTGAAATTTTTGTTCTTGCCGAACGAAGGGCAATTTTCGCGGAACTTGAAAAAAACTAGTCAAAGTCATTGTGCAAAAGAGTGTATAAGAATTTTCAAATAGTTGCTAAGGAGGCTGTGCAATGTTTAATGGTTAGCGGGTTGTCAACGCTTTGAAATTATTTATTTTCATTGGTGCTATTTTTTTGGTTAAAAATCGCGGCGTCACATTACTTGGCTAGCAATAACAACTAAAAGTGCACAAGTGAACACACACACACATAGATACTCACATAACATCTCCCACACTAGCGATATTGATTAGCTTGCAAAAAAATTGAAAATAGGGAAAGAACGCACAATTCGCATAAGAATGTGAAGGCGAAAAGAAAAGTGTTGGCGCACAATTTGCGCACTTGTGTTCTCGTGGAAAAGGAAGGCAGTAGCATACTATATAATCAGTAGATCTCGTTGAGTCACGGTTGCTGCTGATGAGGGCGACCCCAAAATACATCATTATCATCATCCCACTTACCACGTTCTTAAAATACTCTTACCACCAAAACTATACTGTGTCGTAACTTTCGACCATAAAAACATCTCCAATTAACTATTCTATTGTTTTTACGCGTTAAAAAGATAACAAATCAAGGTTATACGAATAATTAATCGCTGTAATTACGCTTTAATATTACATTGTATTAGTGTATAGAGTATTTGACGAACTGCTAGCATTTTTGGCAGCTGCGAGAATCGGATGTTTTTTATTGATTTGTTGGCCACATCATCCAAAAGTGCCACTGTTTATGGTCCTATCTTTGTTTCCATCTAGTTGGAAAAATAATGAGAGCACACACCTTTGTAACACATGATATTTCTTTAATTGCGTTCATTTATTTTTCTATATTTAGATTCACATCGCTTACACACTCAAAATCTCAAATCGCACTGACTTTAATTGCCCTCACATATTATAAGCATCATTCATCACAACAAGCAAAGATTACAAAGTCCAATTGGAACTCCACGTTTTAAAGTCGAAGCTCTCTCAATCCAATCAGAGCACACAGAAGCCGACGCCATGTCGTGGTTGGCCTTTGGAGCTTTCGCTTCCGGCTTCGGTACTTGCTCACTGCACGTTATTTGTTGTTATTGTCTTGTCCATCATCCCGTAGTCACCCTTAGTAGACCCTCTTAGTCATTCCATTTTTGTTTTAGCTTTTATTTAATCTGTGAATCTTCTCTGGCTTACAGTTCTACAGCGCCTGCTTGGCGGCGATGTGCCACCAAATAAAGTTGTCGAGATCAAGAGCGAATCCCTGGGCACTCTTCAGGTGCTCGCTCGCGATGATTCCATGGTCCTGTTTGCTCCACCCTTCAACAGCAATGACAAGCGTGCCGTCTATGAGATCATACTGCAACGTCCCACCTCCGATTCAAATACCACATCCTTCAGTCTGTTTCGTTCGCCAGTTCAATCGGATGCCGAAGAGAAATTCAATACGTTCATGCAGCGATTGCCCGTCTTTGTGGGCATCGTTAAGGAGGTAAGTCTTATGCTTTAGTAATCAATAGAGATCACAGTCTTAAACTCTATTCTCGCTTGCAGTATTATAATGTGAATGGCTTGCAAAAGGTTTGCGATGCACTCTCGGAGAATCCCTCCTGGACGCTGGCCCATCTTGTTGCCTACTTCAATCTGCTGGAATACATCAGCAATCCGAAAGTGGTGCAGTGCATTGATGTGGCGGATCACACAACGCTCATGTCGCCATTTCAATTGGCCATCAAGCAGGGACACATTGAGATGGTCAAGGTGCTGCTGCCGTTCAGCAAAATGGAACACTTGGATATCAACAGCAACTCGGTGTTTCATTATGCAGCCAGCACAACTAAAGAGATCATTAATGTGAGTGCAGCGTATAAGAGAAAGGAAAGGGTATTGGGACTAAAGGCTAGAAGAAAATTTGTAATAAACAGATGGAGACATCTTTGAGATCTTTAACAGATTTAAAAACTCCATTCTGTGTCTGTCCGTATGAACAACTAAATGTTAAACAAAATTTATTGCCAAATTATTAATCATTCTCTTATAGATTAGATAAAATCCGTGCCATCATTGTTAAACGAAAAAGCGTAATAATGAGCATAATTTTGAAGCTAGATTTACGGTACTCACAATCTAAATGAACCCATAAACCTTAATTACGATCATATATTATTCGTTCACTTGAATGTTATTCAAAAAATGGTTTGATTTATTTATGTATTTACAATAATTGCTATCATTGAAATGAAAGTGGTTTAGGATACTTCTAATAACGTTTAAAACTAGGCTGTTGCATACACGTAGTTATATTAACTTAGATTAATTCTCCTGAAGTAGCGTAGTTCATTACCCTCATCTAAAGCTTGATTAATGTATTGTTACTCTACAGCTGCTCACCGACAATAATACCGCTAACCTGAACCACCTCAATTCGGATGGCTACACGCCGCTGCACCTGGCATGCGTCACCGACAAGCCGGATAATGTGAAGGCTCTGCTGCTAGCCGGCGCCGATGTCAATCTGAATGCCAAGAACATTAGTAAACTGTACAAAACATCGACGCCCACATCGGTGGCCTCCTTCTTGCGCACCAATGCCAGCAAACTCTACACGCAGGATATGAAGTACGGTGGCACACCGTTGCATTGGTGCTCCTCCCGGGAAACGTTGCATGCGCTGATCATGGAGGGTTGCGATGTCAATGCCACCAATTTCGATGGACGCACTGCATTGCATGTGATGGTGGCACGCAATCGTTTCGAGTGCGTCGTCACGTTGCTCGCCCACGATGCGGACATTGATGTGTTGGACACGGAAGGCAATGCTGCGTTGCATATTGCCATCGAGAAGAAACTGGTGCCAATTGTGCAGTGTCTTGTGGTCTTTGGCTGTGACATTAATCTGAAGAACAAAGATGGCAAAACACCTCGTCACATGGTAGGCAACGATGCCAGTGGCAACAAAGAGGATGAAATATTGTACATATTGCATTCGGTGGGTGCCAAACGCTGCTCGAACAGCAGCTCCAAATGTCCGCCTGGCTGCAATGCCAAGGGCACCTACAATGGCATACCGCCGGAGGCTCCCGAATCTGTGGAACAGCGTGAGCACATTGAAAACATGTTGGCGACAACCAGTCGTCAAGTAGTCGGCGGTTTGCTCAACGCAGCAGCGAATGGTTTACTGGAGAAGCAACAGCCACCACCACAGTGAGTAACCTAATCTGTCATAGCTGTACCAACAACTAATCTTTCAATTCCTCCTCCACATAGAATGCCCGTTGTCGTGAACACGGAGAAGGAGCAAAAGGGTCAGAGCATGATGGACGCTTTGCTCGGCATGTTTACCACCAAAGTGAATGCGGAGGAGAAGGACAACTCATCGGGCAGTTTAGCCAGTGCCACAGCGACGCCGCCCTCTGGCGCTGCCAGCCCCGAACAATTGCCCTCGCCCACATCCCCAATAGCCGCCGAGGTGGGCGACAAGCCCTATGGTCGAGGTCGTCTGCTGTGCTTGGATGGCGGCGGCATACGTGGCCTGGTCTTGGTGCAAATGCTGCTCGAGGTGGAGAAACTCTCGCGCACACCCATCATCCATATGTTTGATTGGATTGCCGGCACCAGTACTGGAGGCATCTTGGCCTTGGGACTTGGTTGCGGCAAGACGATGCGACAGTGTATGGGATTGTATTTGCGCATGAAGGAGCAATGCTTTGTGGGCTCGCGTCCCTACAATAGCGAATACTTTGAGGCGATACTGAAAGATAATCTCGGCGAGTTCAATGTGATGACGGACATTAAACATCCCAAGATCATGGTCACTGGCGTCATGGCCGATCGCAAACCCGTCGATCTGCATCTGTTTCGCAATTACACGAGTGCCAGCGACATTCTGGGCATTGTGACTTCCATAAGTGAGTCAATGTTTATTGTTTATATGTGAGTAATTTATTTACTATAATTTATATGGCAGGCAACCGCCGCATACCGCCACCGCAACCGGAGGAGCAGCTGGTGTGGCGTGCTGCACGTGCCACGGGAGCAGCTCCCTCGTATTTCCGTGCATTTGGTCGGTTCCTGGATGGCGGTTTGATTGCCAACAATCCCACGCTGGATGCCATGACTGAAATACATGAATATAATATGGCCCTTCGTAGTGCGGGTCGCGAATCGGAGGCTGTGCCTGTTTCCGTGGTGGTTTCATTGGGCACCGGTCATATACCGGTGACCGAACTCAAGGACATCGATGTGTTCCGGCCAGAGAGTATCTGGGATACCGCCAAGTTAGCCTACGGCATTTCAACTATTGGTGAGTGAAGCAATATAATTTGAAATGTAATTTGTAATTAATCTCTCTTCGTTCCTAGGCAATCTGCTTGTGGATCAAGCCACCTGCTCCGATGGTCGTGTCGTGGATCGTGCACGCGCCTGGTGCAGCACCATCGGCATCCCCTACTATCGTTTCAATCCTCAGCTGAGCGAGGACATTGCAATGGACGAAAAGGACGATCAGAAGCTGATCAATATGCTGTGGCACACCAAGGCGTATATGCACAATAATCGCAACAAAATCATCGAGATGATTAATTTCCTGAAATAGCGCGCAAGACGGATTTAGACCGCATACACTTTAATAATTGCTGCATCTCTTCTCCCTCTCTTTTTATATTGTCGTGTCTGTATTTTTATTTCTGTACACACTTTTAACACCCTTTCCGCGGTCTAAATCAGGACACACACACACACTACACAAAACACACTCCCACCACAACAACAACAAAGCAAACCAAACACTTTTCCAGTCCAAAATAAATTACAAATTTTATTAAATAAGTTTCGCTGTTGAAACGAGGCTAACGCTAAAATTAACGGATTGTTAATATACAAATTTTAAATTTGCTGTTGAAGTCATCTGAATGTATTACTAATTTTGTGTATTTATTATTGTACTTGTATGAATATTGTTTTTGCCAATTGGATTATTGCTAGTTTCTATGTTTGTAAACATTCCGTGCCGCTTTCTTAGAGCCAATCAATTGAAATTAGCACGAATTATGAATAAAACATTGATTAACTTAAATGTAAAACTACTTGTTTTAATTGTAAATTTAGTTAATAGTTTAAAATACACGATATCGTATAGACGTCAGTCTATAAAAACAACTTAATGAATTATCAAAGTACATATGAATAATTTACTAAGAATTTCGGAATTAAACTAGTTTATAATAACGAACAAAGTTGTATGGTTTTTATTGAGAAAAAATCTTGTTAAGCAGCTTTTTTAATAGCTTTCAAAGGAAAAATAACTAAATTCATAATCATTTATTAAAATGAATTAATTTACTTATTTCTAAAAATTACTTATTCTAAAATGCTGGACAACACTCGACTATGAAAACAGTCGCTGTGTAAACATTGGATTATTTGCCACGCACAATTGCGGTTTTGCTGAGTTTCCAATTCTAAAGTGGAATTTTCCACAGTCTTGTATGAGTAATGCGAGATTTATTTAACTGCTTCGTGTGTTTAATTTACATGAACATAAATAAACAACAGTCACACACCCACACACACATGCAATAGCAAAACAAAACCATATGTTTTTGCAGCTAATCCGATAACATACTGCTAAACTGTTATTAACAGCGAGCACTTATTTTTGATTGTAATAGCTACAAATAATTTTGAAATTGAATTTTGATTATTGAATTATACTCCAGATAGCCTGATTAATGATTTATGTATTAATTCTATGCCAGTTTTTAAGTATAATCAACAGTAAATCGTTTAATGTTAAGCGATACTCACGAATGGGCAGCGTTGCCACATGGAGCGCACGCGCTGACAGTGCCATTTAAGACGCGTTGGCAGCACCGGCAGCACAAAATGTAAACAGGAAAAAAAATCGAGAAAAATACAAACAATACAGACAAAAAACGTAAGAAGCGCGTGAAGAAAAAGATAAAAAATTTTTAGTGTGCCGAACAAGAACACAACGCAACGCAATAATTGAAAAGCAGAGCGACGACGCAACGCATTACGTACAACGTACACACCTCGGACATGTCCAATGAGCGTGTGGACACGGGCAACGACGAAGTGCCAATGCCAGTGGCAGTACAAGAACAAGAGCAGGCTGAAATGGAGCCCAGCATATCCATGTCCATGCCCACGATGCCTGTGTCGAAGGGCATTATGATAACGCCACCGCCACCAGTGATGCCCCCAACGCCGACATCGTCGCCCAACACACACGGCGAATGGCCCAATCTGAATCCCAATGCCAATCCATTCCAGCTGAGCAGAGATCGCAGCGGAACGGGGGAACGGGAACACTTTGCATTGCCGCATCTGCCGCCGCTGCCACTTAACGTTGACTATCTGCCGAGCCTAATACATCCCAGCACCCTGCCATCGAGCAGCAAGAGCTTTAAGATGCGTCCGCGCATGAAGCGTCTGATGTACTGCAGCTACAATAATATCCTAACCGAGTCCAATAACCGCAAATTGCGCACCGCCGCCTCCACCTGCAATATTGAGCTGCTCAATCGCATACTAGAATCGGGCGGTAATCCCAATGCCGCCGATGAATACAATCGCAGTCCATTACATTTGGCTGCATGTCGTGGTTATATACCCATTGTGCAACAGCTGCTCAAATTTGGAGCCAATCCCAATGTGATTGATTCGCTGGGCAATACACCGCTCCATCTGGCGGTTATTTCGGCCAGCTCCAATAACTTCAATGTGGTTGTGCGTGTGCTCCTGCAAGGTGGCGCCAGTGTGCACATGTTTGACCGCAGCGGCAAGTCGCCATTGGAGTTGGCCGAGGCTAAATTGCGACTGCTGCGCAATCGCTACGATCATCCCACACCTGAGACCGCCAAGATCCTTGAGGATATGTGCATGCTAACCACTCTCATATTGCGCTACATGGTAAAGCAGCAGCGAGAGCTGGAGGATCTATCAGCGCTGGAGAAGCGACTGCAGAACCTGAGCACCAGTGATGATCAAGAGCAGGTGGTGTCCCAGACGGCTGACGAGCTGCTCGCCAGTGTCGAGCGTTTATCCATCAACAACAAGTAGAAGAGAAGGCAAAAAGAAAACGCGGGCTCAAATTGCGTGCAAAAGGGTAAACAATAAATTAATTATATTTCAATAGTATAAACTGTAAGTTAATCTTGTATTTTGCAGTTTTTTTTACGTTTCCTAATTTGGCTGCCGTTGAGTTGGAGTTGGATTTCGTGTGTGTTATCCCACTGTGCATTCCTGGAGATGCAGAGACCACACACACAGCCAACGCTCACATACACACACTCAACACACACACACACATGTTTCATGCGATCTTCTTTATTAAGTATTTCATTTAAGTTTTCATTGTTTATGCAAACAAACAATACACGACACACAACCACATACACAAACAAACAAACAAAACAAAATATGTTTACATTTTAAGCTTTATGTTTAGCGCGCCAAAACAAAAACATATAAATTTATGAAATAAAGATGCAATTTGCAACTGCAACACACAATTTAACACCTAATTACAATAATACATTTAACTAAATGATTACAATAAAATTACAAATCGTTAAATGTCTATTGTACTCACTTCAAAAATAATAAAGAAAAAACAAAACAAGCATTAACTTAGGCAAAACCGGCTTTCTGGGGTTAAGCCCATGTTTTACTCACATACCTATGGTAAATATTTGTATGTATGTATTGTAAAAAAAACCACTATGAAAGTTGACTGATCTGATCAGGCATTGAGATTTGTCTGCCGAATAGCCTTGTGGCGGCTAAAAGGGAAAGAATATAATGTGGGCGTGGTGTGTCATTGTTTTGTATTCTATCCAAAAATAAACATTGTACATATACATATATATGTATGTACGTACTCATAAGTACTTACATATGTATGAATCTGTACATATGTTGTTATGTATATGTACGTATGTATGTAAAAAAGCACTAAATTCCCTTTCTGCGCAATAATCGATAGCAAAAAAGAACAACCAAAATCGCATTATTTAAGACTTCTTTAATGAGTTTTAGTTTATATTAATATTCTTCAAATATGCATTTATTTAACTTTGATTCTATAATTTTACTAATACCAAACTAATTACAAGGAATGACATTATTGAAATACCAGTATTAGCTGTATTGTCGATAACAGAATCAACCGCCGTTATCAACCAATTAAGGATTGTAAAGCTACAGAATTTAAAAATATCATTCCCTGTTTATAATTTTGCACAGACCCACAGTCCAAGGTTGTTTAAAAAATAATTTCGAAAGACATTTATTTTGTTCAATCACGGAAATAGTGAGCTTTTTAAAATAGCGCGCCTTTTAAAGTGCGTTTTGTAAATAAATCAATATACCATATGGAGTGTAACCAGGTGGCAATTAAACGGGTTTTCTATTTCAGCGTTAAAAGGTATATTTTGAAAATCTAGTTTGCGGTCACACTGCTTTGTTGCTTCTCAAACGAAATATTAACAATAAATATATTTTTCACTTTACATTTATTTACTTAAAAATGATGCAGATGAAAGAATACAAGGAAGTGCCGCAAGACGCGCCACCTGCCGCACCTGGCGATAATAGTAAAAGCCCTGGTAAGAAATACCTATAGTGAAAACCAATATTTAGTGCATATAGAAGTTATTATTATCGTTATATTTTGTATATGCGCATATATCCGGTTCTGTGTGTGTGTGTGCTTATTGTTTGTGGGCGGATGCCAAAAGTTGATGTAGTTTTGAATAACATAAATTTATTCAAGTCATAAATTAAAAAACATATGTATTTTGCCAACAGAGCCATGGATGAGCATTCCAGTGGGAAGCAACTGTCCCCAAGGCCTTGAATACTTGACGGTGCTCGACCAGTTGTTGGTCTCGCAGAAAATCGAGAAACTGGAGCTACTCACTGGCTTTGAGGCAGCGAATCGCTTTAAGGTGAAGAACTCTTTGGGACAGAATGTCTACTCCGCGTACGAAGAGAGCAATTGCTGCACTCGCAACTGCTTGGGCCCAGCTCGTCCATTTGAGATGAAGATCTTGGATAATTTCCAAAACGAAGTGTTTCATCTGACCCGTCCATTTCGCTGCGATGCCTTGTGCTGTTTCCCCAGCTGCTTGAATATCTTGGAAGTATCAGCACCGCCAGGTCAAGTGATTGGCACTGTGGAGCAGGAGTGCACATTCCTTAGACCCAAGTTTGTGATCAAGAATACTTTCGGCGATGTTGTGCTCAGAATTGAGGGTCCCCTATGCCCTTGGAAATGCTTCAGTGATACTAACATGAAGGTCAGTTAGTCAGCAGCATTCATTATGTGATATACAAACCGATATGTATAGTAAATCGCTCTATGAGATTCGATGCAATCAAAGCGACAGCAATGACGTCATTTTGTTGTCGTTGTCGCTATGCTTGAGTGCCGTCTGTGTGTAGAATGCGAATCAATTGATATGTATATGTACTTTATATATATATACATATATGTAGCTGCGATTTTATGTGTACATGTACGGAAGGGTGTGCCTGATTAATGCGATGTTTGCATTACTCTGTTTGTCTGCTCTTTTTAGGTATTCAGCGTAAACAACGAACAAATTGGCAAGATAACCAAACAATGGTCCGGACTTGGACGCGAACTGTTTACCGATGCCGATTACTTTAGCGTCACATTTCCCCTCAGTCTGGATGTGCGCATGAAGGCGCTGCTCTTAGCCGCTGTATTCTTAATCGTAAGTAAGGTTTAATTTCAATAGAATCTATATTAAACATCTACCCATATTTTACAGGACATTATGTATTACGAGCATTAGAGAGCAACAAACAGCAACCATCGACAACTTCATCGACTGCTTAGTTGTTACATTTTAAGTTTTCTTTAAACCGCACGAATCTTTACTACACGTAACCAACGCAAGAACAAAAGTCTATTGGCTAACAGAATCTCCACACAACCTGCATCGAAATATCGTCCCGCATTTGTTGATTCTAACTCTTAATCTGAATGCAACTTGAGATTATCATTGCCAGAAACGTGCGCACAAATATCATTTTGAAAAGGCACTTCAACTTATATTCTAGCTTATATTTTTTTATTCTCGAATTTTTTATTACAATAACTATATATTTATATGTTATATATACGGAAAAGACGTATTTGTATTTGTCAGACACTGACATTTGGTTGGCATTTAACGCACAATCCCACGCACACACAAAATACACCACTTTTAACACACACACACACAACACACTGTTAACACAAATGATAGAAAGAGTGCCTTAAAAAAGTCCTAGTTGTTGTACACTTTAAGTCCACCCCAACCCAAAGCCCCGTCAACTGGCTCCAGATCCGAGTATATATAGTAGCTATTTTTGTATGTACTTAAAAACCGAAATCGATTGTTAAAAACGTTACACGTTATTTGGGACTAAAATGTTATTTGCATTCATTTTGCATTAAATATTTCATGAATTTTTAAACTACCAAAAACCGAACAAAAAACACTTAGTTATGCTGTATTTTCTTGACATAATTATTGTATAATAAAAGAAATTCTATTTTATATAAACCAAATTGTGTGCGGCATATATTTACAAACAGTCATGTAATTAATTAATGATACGATTTTTAAGATGGGAATGTTAAGTTTGCAACAACTTCACTGCTTAATTGTTCTTGGCAAAGTACTTGGTCTTCTCCTCCGGATTGGGCACAATCTACAAAAAGGAAATACAAGTTCGATGATAGAACTACGCCAATGCTTTCTCTACTTACCGTATCTGCGCCTGGTTTCCAGCCAGCTGGACACACTTCACCATGGGTATCAGTGTACTGGAAGGCCTGAACCAAACGAATGGTCTCATCCACCGAGCGACCCACGGGCAGATCGTTCATGGTGATCTGACGCAGAACACCGCGCTGATCGATGATGAAGAGACCACGCAACGCATGACCACTAGCCTCCAGATAAACTCCATAGTCCTTGCTAATCTTGTGCGTCAAATCGGACAACAGTGGAATCTTAACACTGCCCAAACCGCCTTCCTTACGTGGCGTATTGATCCAGGCCAAGTGTGTGAAGTGTGAATCAACGCTTGCCGCAATCACCTCAGTGTTGATCTTACGGAACTCAGCAATGCGATCGGAGAATGCGATAATTTCAGTCGGGCAAACGAATGTACTGTAAGTGTTGATGAAATGATTATAACACAAGCAAGATGTGTGCTTCTAGTGGCGCAACTTACAAATCCAGCGGGTAGAAAAGCAGTACGACGTATTTACCCAGATATTGAGAGAGCGATAGCTGAACAATTTCCTTGTTCACAACAGCGGTCCCCTCGAATGGAGGAGCTGGCTTCGAAACTAAAAAAGAAATGTCATGAGTTAGGATTGATGTTAAATTAAGAAAGTTTCTTTGGCGGATAACTGTATTCAGTGAACCCTTGGGCTTGACACTCGTTTTTATTTTCAGAAAAATTTTACACTTTTTTGATCATACCCCTATTAGCCGGACACAAATTGTGCTAACATATGTGTCGATCAAATAAAGAATTCACTGTACTTACTAACTGCTTTCGTGTACTGCAATTGATGATCGCCCTTGGGATCGCCAGCGGGATAAACGGAACCACCAGCAAACGAGTAGCAGGATTCATTTTCATCGGCCTTGATTGTTGTTGCTGCTGCCAGAAGCAACATGAGGGCTAAGCAGCCTTTGTTGTTGTTGTTCATGTTTTCACTGGTTTCAATGCTGTAAAGAAAGCACAGGTATATTTGTGAATACATTATTGCAATTAGCCGTGGCATTAGTATTCATTCGACACGCGACGCCTTTGACTTATCCCACACCCCTTAAAGCACACACACCAACACACATATTATATGTGTATTTGTTTAGAATTTCCCCTTTCGGGAGACGCACTTTTTGGCCACGCAGTCAAAAATTCTGCCTCCTCATCGGTCGTTCACTTAAGAGCCAACTACAGTTCAATTGTCTTTAGCGATTGCAGATGGGGGCCGACACCAACTTTATGTGATAAGCGGGGAATCTTATCAATTTTTTTTATACACGAATAAAAACGAACACAGCTACTGCACTATGCGTGTTGTAAATAATTTCAATTCAATTTGCTCACGAGAATTTCACAGAGTACTACAAAGCAGAGTCGATATATGAGTGTAGGTATGTTCTCCCTTCCGCGTGTGAACCTTTAGTGACATAAAAATATGTTTACACAGCCTGTCTACCTTTTGTTTATAACAATTATATGCTTTTAAATTCAACAGGCTCGCCGACTGTTGATTTTTGTGCCAAACAATATGTCTGTGCAAGCACTTACCGGCTAGCGATGTGACGATGCAAAATATCGTTTGTTTCGTGCTAAGTTGTCGTGTTGCGCTTGGCACGATAATGAAGTGCTGTTTATCATAATTACTGTTATTTTGAAAAATGATCTTAATTATAAGTTGATCATAAGTAAATTAATAAAAAAAAAATGGGCGTACGTAATAAAAACGGTTCATTTGAAAATTTATTTTAGAGAATTAATAGACTTGCTATACTCGCACAATAATGTACCATCAACTTGTTGCGATGTGTGATCGATTTCAACAATATCGATATTCACAACCCTTTCGCAATAATTTAAATTGCGCCGATTATCGAAAAAATTTCCCTTCCATTAAAATATTGGAAAACACAGTAAGGTTCACTTTTCTGTTTGTACTTACGCGCTATAAACTTTATTAAAATATATTTATATAAATTGCTTGCGCTTATAAATAAAATTTTACGCTTGGAGTTAAAACAACATGTAGGTATTCCATTTATGCATGTTTTTTTTTTTGCTTACTTTCTACGACAAATAAATATATGCACTTTATGTATAATATTATATGATGACATTTTCGCAATTTCGAAAACAAAAAACTCCAACAAATTGAGCAAAAATTTGTATGCAGATTGCACGGAAAGCGAGAACATTTTAAAATACACGGTTTTTTAGTATGCAAAATTATCAATTATACGTAGTTATGTACTAGCTTTGATTGAGAAAGTATTGTGAGAGTTGATGTGGGGCATGCCCCTGAAAAATGCATGTTGCAGCAAGTTTTGCATTGTATTGCATAACGAAGAAGGCAAAGGCCTAGCTCTCCCAGACCTCGTCACGCTGTTTGGCAGCTAAAAGTTTGCGTTCTGCGAAATAGAGAAAAGCATATGTAAATCATATTAGCAATTGTTAAAGCAGACAAGACTTACCTTTGGCTTCTCGAAGCACACGTCGTTCCTTCTCCCTATCTTCCGGCGCAGTGGGGAGTTTAACACCCAAAGCACCCGATACCAGACGACGCGCCAGCGCTGTGCAAGTCTCGGGACGCTGACGATAAGGCTGCAGCGATGTGGCACCCGCCTTCTTGGCCTTGAGGCGGGACTCTAACGTTGCCGCAGCCAGCGGCTTCAATTTGACAAATGGATGGCCCATGGTCAGCACCTCAGCAGCTGTTAAATTTAATTGTTTTTATTTATTTACACAACATGCAAGCTCAAACTACTCACCAATATCAGAACTGCTAAACACAGCCAAAGCATGAGTGTCATCCACCCATTTAATGTCAAAGCCGGTGCCTTTGTATTTGGAGAAGAGCATCAACAAATCGGGTGTTTTGAATTCAACCGGAAAATTGGAAATCTCCAGCACATGCGGAAATTCCTCCTCATTTAGTAGTGATTGCTTAATATGATAAACCTGCAAGTGAAGTATATAAATTAAAGTTATGGAGAACTTTTTTATAATTTCTGTTTCTACTTACGCTATAGTCCATTTTGGGTAACTCGATTTTGCACTTGCCCACGGAGTCGGTGAGCTCTTGCAATATTTTGGGATCCAAGCAGTCGCCGTTCTCATCGAACATGTTCTCCCAATCATCGCCGTTCTCCTCCTCATCATCCTCGGTGGTGCTGTCGGCAGAGGCCGTCGCGGTCGCAACTGTTGCTGTGGCCGTGACCTTTGGTGCTGTCTCAATCGTATCGGGAATCTCCAGCACGTCGGACACAAAGGTTTGTTTCATGATGCGACGATTGCTGCGATTGATTTCCTAACAAAACAAACCGCAGATGATTTATTTTGTTTGTTTAACCTTGAATGAAAGATGTGAATTACCTTGGAGGCTCGCTGCAATTCGCGCACTTCATTATCACATTTGTTGGCATCGTCAGTCGTTGTTGTCACATTGTTGGCATCTTCGATGCGCAGCGTTTGCTGCTGTTTATTCTGCTGCTGCTGCTGGCCGCCTTTACTGCCGTGGCCTCCAGACTTTGTTCGTTGGGCTCCGGCCATCATCTGAACGAAGAGAGAGCGAATGTTTTGATTAGTTAAAAAGCAAGCGATGTGGAAATTACTGATAATATTGCTAGTGTAGATAACGCACCTCCTTATCACAGTGGTTTTCTGGCGGCGATGGTGTCGGCGTGGTGGTTTCTTCTTGGTTCGCTTGGTTTTCGCTGGGCGCAATCACAAGCAGCGTAGCTGCCTCTAAAGGTTTACCTGCAGATTTCTTGCCACGCTCTCGACGCGATCGCGGTTTTTTGGGTTTTGCGTGTTGTTGGGCTAGAGCGTTGCTGTCGTCCGACTTGGACGGGTTTGTATCTACAACTGGCAAAGCCAATGGCTCCAGCTGTAGCTGCGGCTGTAGCTGTGGATTGCACGTAGACGCAGCAATTACTGCTTGCGTTGGCGTTGGCAGAGACGGCGACGTCGGCAGAGGCATAGGCATCGGTAATGCTGATGTTGTTGCTGCAGTTGTCGTTGTCGTTGGCGGCGTCGTTTGACTGCGCCGTGCCCTTGGCACATAAACGGCGCGGTCGGGACGTCGTTCGCGTCTCGTTGCTGCTGCTTGTTGTTGTTGCTGTTGCTGCTGCTCTCTGTGCGAACGAGATGAGCAAAACAGAAAGGTAAAAACGATTAACACATACAGAATTTCGTAAAACGTATGGGGAAAAAAACATTTATGTTTAACGTTCGTTTGTATGCAAATAGCCTGAACGAAAGCAAAAAAAACTCAATTATTGCACATTTATTTTATTGCTTATGAGTTAAGCTTTGACTAGTGAAAAACTATTAAATTATTACACACTAAAATAAAGTAGTTGTCTAATATTTTGATTATAGCCTACCTGTTTGGTGAACCTTTGGAAGCGTTTGAGGTAGTTGTCGATGTCGTTATTGTTGTTGTTGTTGCTGCTGCGTCGGCTTCTGCTTCTGTTGCAACAACTTCGTCTGGCGTCTCGTTCGTCGTTGCAGCGGTTGCTGATACTACGGTTGCTTCCTCAGTACTGTTGTTTCTTAGTGCAGGCGGTCTATAGAGATCCACAGAATTCGATTTGCTTACTGTATGAGAGAGGAAGAGATAAACAGCGATTTATTAGCAAACCCCGAATCAGGTGAGGCAACACACGCATTTGGCAAAAAAGCAAAACACCAAAAAAAAGTGTGTACATACGCCAAGAGAAAAAGAAACAAAAATTCACTAATGTTGACCCAATATTATGTTGTTGCGCTTTGTGCGCTGCTTCGTGAATGTCAACACGAACAACAACAGGGCGCGCGCAACAAGTGAGCGAGCAGAGCATAGCGCACGCGAGAGAGCCGAGGCTATGTGTGAGTGCGAGAGATAGTGTATGCGTGTGCGTGTGAGAGAGCGCGCTCATATGATGCAACCCAAAAAGCAGCTCGCGAAAGAGGGCGACCTTGAACAAAGCTGCGTGACCCGAACCAAAGCAAACGAAAAGTATGAGCTGGCTAACGGGTGGGAGGAGTGCACACTGTGCACGTACATTCACCGGCGTGTTTGGCTTTATTTTTAGTCAGTTTGCACACACATAATTAATTGGTTTTTGTTTTGCAGTTTTGCTTTTTGTTTTTGGGTGCTCTTTGTCTATTTGCAAACAATTCAAATGCTTGCCAAATGTGCCAGCCGTTTTATTACAAATACTTGCACATTATTTACGTGCAATATGTATGTGTGTAGGTGTGCACACACTCAAAATGGTATCTTCACTAAACAACTTGAATTCTGATTCAATATTAAAGCAGCTGTTTGTGTATGAGGGGATTAAAACCAGTTTTTGCACTGATATTTTAGCTCAACCTGTTTTCCATTTCTCTGTACTCTTTTTATGTTGTTGTTATAATTGCTGTCAGCACTTTGTGTTTACGGAATGCGGAATACCGCTAATGTCAACCAAAATACTTACAGGGTGTTTCGCTGATATGCTTCTTGACGCCCATTTTACACAGTTCCGTTACGCGTTTTCTGCTCGCGCTGCTGCTTCTTCCGTTACTGCTACGCCAACTTTTCACGGGCTGTTGTTGTTGTTGCTGCTGCTGCTGTTTACGGCTGTGTTAATTACAGTTAGAATATTTGTTAAGTTGAGTGGGTTGGAATGGAATGTAAAAAAAAGCTAACTCACGCCTCAAAACCGTTGGGATCGATAAGCTGATTGCGAAAACAAACAACTGTGCGTCGATGGGGCCCTTGACCCACGGAAAACGTCAAAAGATCGTATTGCTGGCGATAGTTCTCACATGTTTGATGGATGAGATAACGGCGATAATTGTTCACAGGTGGAAAGAGCAGCACTCTGTTGTTTCCCCCCAAAACAAAGAACAAGAAGAAACGAGAGCGTTATACATACATAGAAATACATTTGTGTGTGTGTGAGATGTAAGTAAATGTGCGTGCGTGTGTGAGAGCAGAGCATCTCTTCTCTGTCTGTCTGTCTTACACTAACAGGTTGTTTCGTCAAGTGGAAGTAGACGAACAGTAAGAAGCACGCAAAGCTCGACTTGTAAATAACTTATTATGCAACGCGTCAAAGACAGAGACAAAGGGTCAAACGGCACAGCAACAACACCAACACATTGTAATAATTAACATTCATCTAATAAAAATTCACCAAAACAAATATATATTTGCTACGCGAGCAACGACAAGTGAATTTAATAATAAATTGTTGATGGTGCGCAACGAACGCGGTTGTTTATTGCATGGCGATTAATTGTTTATTAAACGCGTAGTGCATGGTAAACGAGCAAACAACGAGCACAGAAACCAAAAAACCGTGTTACCAGCCCCAAAACGCCAATGACGACGACGACGCAATGCGGAAAATAAAGTTGCATGCTTCGTTCGCCGTCGTTTCTGTTGTTGCTGTGTTGTTTTTGTTGCTGCTGCAGTTGTGGGGCAGCTGGGAAAACTCGAATTTTGTGGCATTTGCAAACCGGTAATATTATTGCATCGATGCCCCGTTGTTGCATATTTCCGCGTTGTTATAAGACAACAATTGGGGTACGAGGTACGGAAGGGATCACGACAGTCTCTAATGTCACAACGACGCAATGCAAGGAGTTTTTGTTTGTCATTTTTGTTGTTGTTGCTTTTGTAGCGCCACCAGCTGCGATATTGTGACTTTTTATACCACACAAGTACATGAACACATACGCGCACACACAATCACTTACAAACTCACACATGTGTGTGTGCATAATACACACCCACACATACACGCGTGGCAAAGAAGTTCTAATAAGAACACGAGCTCATTCTTGCTTACCCACTACTCAGTCGCTTTTTTAAAAACAAATCAATATCGATTCCAACATTATAAACAAATTCTTGATCGGTTAAGCTTAAATTAGCCGTAAACGCGTTTTTCCGTTCGCCGTTCTCCAGCTTTTTTATTATTTATTTGCGACAATGTCGCAACATTCGATTCTTTCAGACTTTTTGTTTCTAAAAAAAGAGCTTTTCTAAAGCTGTTTTATTTGTCTCGATGTGACCATAACCAAATATGTTTTAATACCGAAATAATAAAAAACCTGGTTACACTTCCATAGTGATAGTATACAACATGTGTAAAAAGGCGCACAGTTTTAAACAGCTTGTTGTTTCCGTGTTTTTCACAAAATCTTGTCGTTGTCTAGAAGATTTTTTTTCATCAATCAAGACTTCTCTTTCACCGATTTCGGTCAACACTTAATGCTATTTTAAAAAATCGGTATCAGAATACGAGAACCGACAAAAGCTCAAGTATTTAACAGTATTTTATTTATACGGTCTCACAATATATTTCTTTTTACATATTTACAACTTTACATTTACAATTCGATTTTTTATAAACAATTTAACAAATCGGAAAAATAAGATAAATTCATGCAGTTGAATTTCTTTTTTTTTTTTGTAAATATGCAATAATTTTGCTGCTGTATCCCTTAGCAGTTGAGTGCTTACAGTTTGTCAGCTGTTGCATACAAATCCAAACAGCGCCGACATCGCAACGACCAGCTGATTTGTGCACACGACAGTCAGCTTTTGACAGCATAGCTCTTAGGGTTGCCATCGCAAAAAATAAATTGGAAAGTGCAAAAAAAAAAAAACAACAACGCACAGGCTACGACGACGGGAGAAAACAAAGTGTTGTTTGCTTGTTAGTTTGTGAGCATGTAAAAATTTATATATAATTAAGATAAAGGCCAATTTGCCTTGCTCTTAGTCTAAATTTAAAGTGAGTTTGTGTGTGAGTTGAAGAACAAAAAAAAAGCGAACAAACAGCAGCTGAGGAGCAATAACAACAATAGAAAGAAGTGAAGGCGTCTTTGAGCAGAGTGTTGTGTGTGTTTTTGGTGCTTGGTGCGTGGGGGTGAAAAGCAGACAACGACAACTGTGCCATTGGCATAGAAAATTTTGCATATACACATATACAGCTGTACACACACACACACACTGAGCACAAAAAAGGGAACGCGCACTCGAAACGTAACTAACAACTATTAATAATATAATTGCAGACAGACAAAAAATTGATACAGGGCCAGGGACGTTGACGTCGTCGTCGTAAATTGGAAAGTGGCAAAAGGCAAAAGAAAAAAAAGAGCTTCAAATATTAAAGCGAGCACACACACGAATACCACACACACACACACACATGGAGGCGTTTGTTTGATGAACGATTTGGAGCAGCGAACGCAGAAGACGAAGAAGACAAAAGCAGCAGCAGTAGCAGCAACAACAACACAAGCAGACAAACAAATTATGACGACGCGTGAAAATGTTGCCAGCCGTCTGTCCAAATTGATGCTTAACAATAGCAATAGTAACACTAACAATGGCAGCTCAACAGCACAAGCAGCAACAACAACATCAACGACGACGACGGCGTCGACAACAACAGCAGCTTCCATGGTGTCCATGGTGCAATCACCGCAATCGCCTGGTGAACAATCCGAGTTGAATCAATTGAAACGCGATGCGGATCCGCAATTCTCGCGTTTTGCCGACTACTTTGTGATATGCGGTTTGGATCTGGACACGGGCCTGGAGCCCGATCGCTTTGCAGGTAAGTTTTCCTTTGCATTTTCTTTAAACTGAATCTCTTACTAATTGTGAATTTCGTTGGTCAGGCGATAATCTGCATTGTTCGCCGCTGGATCGTGCGTACAAGAGCAAACCATTGGCCCATTATCCGGAGCATGTGACCTGGAATCCATTTGATGCACACGGCATTTGCATGGTAAAGATTCCCCTACTCTCTCTCCTTTCTCTGCACTCTGCATGTTGGGTGAGGCATCAATTAAGTTCAATTGCGTGGCATGACGCGATCGGTTTTTCTCCCTTGCCACGTCAAAAACTAAATAAAAAAAAAAAACGAGGAGGTCCAGCTTCAAGTGCCCTCTCCACATACACAGTAAATATGAAATTCATGCTTGAGCGAGCGGCATTTAATTGATGCCACATTGGCAGACGACGACGATAAGCAAGCGCAGCACACACACTCGCATTTGGTTATCATAGTATATAAATCTAGACATGTGTTGTTTGGCTTTTGATTGCTTTATAAGATCGATGTTGATCGATGAATCGTTGGCATTGTTCTTCGCCCTAAGTATCTTCATTTGTTTGCCCCATTAATATGCTCATTAATTACCCCCCAACTCGTCTTTGTTTTTCCGCTCTAGCTGTCGCTGCCCCAAGGATTGCGCTTTCGCACACAGAAGCACAACATTGAGCCGAAGTTTCATTCATTTGCGACGACACGCGAGGACGGCAAACGTTGCTATGGCTTCAGTTTGGTCTTCTACGAGGAGATACGCAATCGCAACATTTGCGGGGCCATCCACACCCTGCAGTCCATGTTCATCACGGAGCTATCGAATGGCCAGCAGACGCATTCCCTGAGCCGCGTCAAGGATGGCCCAGTGAGTCGTTCGTTGCCCAGGCACTTCAAGGTTGCCGGCCAGGCGCCGCAGTCGGCTCAGAGTTATTACGACATCAGCAAGGACAAACTGTTTGTGGCCAAGAGCATTTCATTGATTTGCCAAGCGCCCTACGCATTCGCCGCCCAGCTGTTTCTCAAGAACTTGTATCGGTGAGTGAGTGAATGGAGTGGAAATGTATTTTTGGCATAGTCTAGTATAGTATAATTCATGTATTTAGATTGAGAAGAGATACTTTCTGACTTTTGACAGTTTTTTCGTTTACTAGTCGAAGCTGGCGTGGGATTTCATTTAATTGTTAAAGTTGGAGCATAAGCTCCCTTTGATTATGGTTATTTATTTTGTAATACTATCAAAGTCAATTGTAAATTCTTCTTTTGCTGTACGACTTAACTTGACTTCTTAAATCCGTCATGTATCTCAGTTTTTGCTATATTAACTTTTGCTTAGCCTCTTGCTAGACATCTATTCTTCACATCATCACTTTATCAATCCAATTTTAACTCATTCTGATAATACTAACTATCTAATCTGTTTGTGATTTTATTTATTATCAATTTTGACGGCATTACCTCAGCTAAAGTTATGATTTAGCACAAGTATTTATGATTTTCATGAACTTGTGAGGAAGGTTGCTATCATCATTAATTTTATTTTTCCTGTATGAAAAGTCTATGTACTTACTTTCTGAGATTTTGAATCACTATCCACAACTATTATGATTAAATAAGTATTATGTAGTGTTATATTGGTTTTATTTAGAAATATAGTTCGTCATTCAATAATTGACTAAGAAGCAATCAGCAAAAGTTATGATTTAACACAAGTATTTATGATTTTCCTGTACCTTAAGTAGGGAAGGTTATTACAAATAGGTGACCATGATTCGGACATCATTTATTTCTTTTCCTGCATCAGCTTTCTAATCTATGTAGGAATAGATTGCTTTCAGAGATTAAAATTCTCTACTCACCAATTATGATTAAAAAAAAGACTGTGTTTTTTAGTTATATATTGACTTTACTTTAAGATTAACGTATTATATGATAAAGCATTAATCCCAGTTCATATTTTTAAATTTCAATGTGGTTTATTTTATTCTAGTTTTCTCAATTAGTGTGAATAATTCATTGAAATTCTTTATTTTCAATCATATTATAAAACTATCAAGTTGTAATTGTAGAATTGACATTTAAGTCGATTACCAAGTCTACATAAATTTATTTACTTTTTACTATAATAACTAAATTTATACTCTTCTACTGTTTCTTACAGTTGTCTTCCACGACAGCCTGGCGCTGGCATCAGTCTCGAGTCCTATGTGTACAACATACTGTATGAGGTGATGCTGCCACAGCCCGGCAAATCCATACGCGTCTATTTGCCACCCATGGAACCGCATCTGGCTGCGATTGCATTGATCCTGCAGCGTCCATCGCTGTCCACTGAACTGCCGCTGCTGGACTTTCCGCTGCGTCTGCTGTTCAGCTATTTGGGAGTGGAGTGCGTTATCCAACTGCTCACCTGTGTTCTGCTCGAAAGTCAGGTGCTGCTGCGCTCAACGGGTGAGTTTAGGAAACTTTCGATATTCTCTTTAAATACACCAAACTAACGACATTCCTTTCTTTTGGCAGACTACCAGCGTTTGATGATTGTGGGCGAGTGCATTACTTCGCTGCTGTTTCCTTTTATTTGGCCACATGTGTATGCTCCCATTCTGCCCGCTGCACTGCATCATTTTCTGGACGCACCCGTGCCCTTTGTGATGGGTTTGCACGCGGAGTGCGAGGCGGCGCACAAAATTGGCAGCGAGGCGGCGTTGTGCTTTGTGGACATTGACAAGAAGCACATACAGCTGCCCGAGGAGTTGCCCATCTTTCCCCACAAGATGGACTTTATGGCAGAGATTATCTCGGTGCTGGACAAGTTTGAAATTGAGCGTGATCGTGCCCAGGAACCGAACCTGAAGAATGGCTATGGAATGCGCGGCGGCGCCGATGCCATGATCTCCAGCTGCACGCTGCCCAATGGACTGCAGGCGGCAAGGCGCAGCAAAGAGCGCTTCCAGCAGCTGCAAGAGACGGTGTATACGCTGGGCGGTCCAGGTGGTTCGCCTGGTCAGCTGCCTGGGGTGGACTATCAGCCACTGGTGGCGCATCCCTCGAAGATTGATCATGTGCCGCGCATTGCGGACTTTTTACGACGCAAAGGCGGCATGAGAGCGGCACAAGCATCTGGTTCTCCGGTGGGAAGTCCCACGATGTCGTTGTCCTCGTCGCCGGTGGGCATTTACCATGATGTGGATGCAGTGGACGCAACGTTGCCGCCATCGCGGATGGGCTCGTTGTCGCGTCGCTCGGAGAAACAAAAGCTTTCCGCCGTGGATCAATACTATCAGGATTTGCGTATCAATAACTCGCTGAGGGAGATCTTCTTGAATCGCTTTGCGCACATGTTTCACGCCTACGAATACTTTGTCATCTATCCCAATCAGGCCAAGGACGAATGGTTGTCGAATCGCGAAACGTTGCAGAACTTTGATAAGTCATCATTTCTGTCCGATCAGCCAGAGCATCATCGTGCGTTTCTGGCGCGCTTTCTTGAATCTCAAATGTTTGCCACGCTCATTGACAACAAAATTCTGGCCATGTGGGAGCCACAGCCCGACGAGCAGCTGCAGCTCTTCGATCAGCGCATCAAGCTGTTGAGGTTGTATATTTTACAGATATTGATTGAGCTGCAATCTTATTCAATTTACTTCCATTTCAGACGTCGGCATGGCGAGAACATGATCTGCGCCACCAGCTATGAGCCGTGTGTGCTCAGCCAGGATGCGCAGCAGGGCTTCGAAAAGCGTCTCAATTGCATCGACATTGAGGTGACGCCGCCCAGCGAGATTCTCTCGAATCGCGCCGCCTACTTTCGCAGCTTTCCGTTGCTCGAGAAGGGCGTGCTGAATCAGGAGTGCGCCTCGAGGTAGTCTTTTCGTTTCGTTTCACTTACCACAACACAACACAAAATTTACCCTGCAGCTCTCAGTCCACATCCATCCATCCACGAAACCACGCACTAATATTATTGTTATCCCCCCCGAAACAAATCATGTTGCATAATTCCTCAACATCGTCTTGATATTAACCCAATATTAGCTTAGTTTAGTTTTGTTTTGTTTTGTTTTAGCCAGTATAAACGCTATTTGATTTAATTCTCTCTATTTATTAATGCGAAAAGTTAACAACAATTCAGCTACTAGTGTAATTAAAGTTTAATTGATTTAGTTAATTTATCCGCGTCTTTTGTACATTAATTTATTATTTGCAATTAACTCGTTAACCAATAAATTGCAGCTCTTAGCAATAAACAAAAACAAATCGAAAACGTATTCAATATTCTTTCGTTTCTTTTTTTTTTTAATTTTAATATATATTTTTACATTTGTCTTTATATATATATATATGAATTTCTTTTCTCGCACCGCATGCACATCTGCCCAAAATATTGTTTTCCCCTTTTAATCCTGTTCCCAATTTGCATTTTGGTTTCAACTTCTCAGTTGCCCCCACTAATCCCAAATCTCTCTCTCTCTGCATTTCTCTTTTGCTCCTCCCATCGAAATTGCACTAATCTCTTTCAAATCTCATGCCGCTAACCTTCATTCAATAAAATCGAACAAAATCGCTTACCAAAAACCCTAGAGGCAACAGCTTGCGACGCGTCAAGAATGGCAACAAATGGCGTGCCCGGGAAATCTCATTGGATCAGAAGCCCACGAATAGCAGCACCGGAGGAGGAAGTGGAGGCAGCAACTCCAACTCCAATGTGGCCATCAATCGACTCTCAGCGAATCTCACCACGGCGGATGTGAGTCCTGCACTCATCGCCCAGGCCAACTGGACATTTGTGGAAAGGCTACTGAAGGTAAGCTCCGAAAAATTTCAATAAAAAGGAAATAAAAGTAAAACGAAAATTTTGTAAATAATCAGAATAATTTATTTTTATTTCAAATTTTTATTTATTTACTTTTAAATCTACATTGAAATGACAAATAGGTATTAAAGTTAGTTAAACTTTTTTTTAAACTTTAGAAAATAAATTTAGAAAATTAAATTTTATATATTAAATAATTCAAACCCTTACAAAATTACACAATTAAATATGGAATGTTCTCTAACGGAATACACTGAAACCATAAATTGACACAAATTAAAAAGGATATTCTTATACATAGCTCTGGATTAGCACTCTATTTAGAGTTAAGATTGATTTAGGGAACTTTTTCTGTTTTACAATAAAATATATAAATTCGTTCATTTTTTGTATGAATTCGTTCATTTTTGGAATTGTCTTAATTATGATAATATCATAGTTAAAAGGTTTCTCAAGTTTTTATTAAAATATTTCAATATTTTAGAATGAAAATTAATGGTTAATGATTTAATATATGAATTTATCTAGAGCATAATTGAAATATAATAAAAAATTATAAAGATGTATATAATATTTATTTTCTAATTTTTGTGATGATTAAAAATAACACCCTTTTTATCAATATTTTTTTTACGAAACTCAGCTAAAATTACATTTTGTTATTACCTCACCCACTAAATTTTTATTTATTCCTTTTGCAGGACATCAAGTCGAAGACGAAGCGCATGCTGCTGGAGAAGATGGGCAACGAAGCTGTAGCACTGGGCCTCAAAGGCGACGGCATCGAGGAGAACACGCTGATCGCCAGCATGTGTGATCTGTTGGAGAAGATTTGGTCGCATGGACTGCAGAATAAGCAAGGCAAATCCGCGCTCTGGGCGCATCTTCAGGCCTACATTGAGTTGCAGGAAGCACGCGGCGGCGCCGCCAACAGCAGCAACAACGTGGAGCCTTCGACTCCAGTTTCGAGCAGTCCCAGCAGCAAGATGAACATAGCAAGCGCATCGCCAGCGCTTGCTTGGAATGCTATGCGAAAGCGCATGGATTGTGAGTTGAAGAAAGCACAGGAATAAACTGTATAATCCTATAATCCACTCTTCTTAGATCTGTCCACATTCCAAACGGATTTTGAGAGTCCGCCGAGTCCGAATCGCAGTCGATCGCGTGATCGCAACAAGTTTGTGGGCCTGGAGCAGCTTTGTCCGCTGCCCGAATCGCTGGAGTTTGATGTCAAGTGAGTTAAACGAACTTTCAATGACTTATTATATTAATTTTAACACTAATCCTCACTAGAAACGTGCTGGCCATGGCCGACATCAAGACGCACATTGGCTACACTCGCGCCTGGGTGCGTTTGTCTCTGGAGAAGAAGCTGCTCTCGCGTCATTTTCGCACGCTGCTCTCGGATGAGAGTCTGCTGCGTTCGCTCTACAAACGATCCGCTTTTCTGCGCTGCGAGGAGGAGAAGGAGCAGTTCCTCTATCATCTGTTGACACTGAATACCGTGGACTATTTTAGCTTTACCAACATCTATCCCACAACGAGTAGGTGTCGCTAGCATCCTCTTAGCCTCTTTCTTTGGTGCTAACTCTTTAACCCTTTGTTGCCCTTCCACCCCAACTTAGAGCTGCCCTATCGCGTTGTCATCTTCCCCTCGCGCAAATACGGCTCCTATCACACCTCGAGCAATGTGTGGATCATGGTCTCCGGCACCATGAATGAGACGCAGCGTGTGCCCGTGCCCAAGGGATCGCTGGAGTTTATCTTCCATGTAAGTTGCAATTTATTATGTAGATAGAGATGGTAGAAATTATCTTTTAAGCTTACCTAGGTCAGGGACTGAAGTTACGACTTATACATATCATAGAAATCAAACAAAAATGAGAAAGATTTTGCACAAATTTAACGTAATATTTGTAATATATATTATATATTTTTTTAATCTGAAGTTTTTGATTTCAAATAAGCTACTAAAATTGCAAAATAATGATTCCATTTGAATTCCTTTTTAAACGTTGGATCACATTTTTATGAACAGAGTAAGAATATTCCATATTTTAATGTTTAAAATAATATAATAGTGTTTTTAATTGTGATTATTATATTATGATAATCTATATTATATAATAATATTATATTGTATAGTATGGATTATTATTATATAATAATTACAAATAAGAAACACTATTATACTAGCCTAAACTTTAAAATATGGAACATTGTTACTATGTTCATAGAAATATCATATAATCCATACTATATAATAATACTTACTCCATAGCGTACAATTACTTATTATTGTATAATATGGATTATCATAATATAATAATCATAACTAAGAAATACTATTGTATAATATAATATAGATTATTATTAAATAATAAAACACTAAAAATATGGAATATTGTTATTCGATTCATACAAATATGATCTAACTTTTACTCAGTTCATAAAAATATGACCCAACTTTTAAAAATTATCAATATATTATTTTACTAACTTTATTACTTCTATCCCTTTTAGTACAAAAATCTGGGTCTGTTGACAACGATGCGCATAGGACACGATAATTCGGGGCAGAGCCACAAGTGGCTGGTGGAGCAGGTGGTGATGCGCAATGAGGTCACCGGACACACCTATAAGTAAGTCATTGGCCACTTAACCAGTCATCGCCACTTAGCATTTAATTACGCAACTTTTCGAGTCGGTTAAGTGGTCAGAACTTTGAGCTCTTTATAATTATGTGACTACACTAATTAATGACCCCCCCAAAAAAAGATACAAAAAACTTTTTCTGTTTCCGCGAAATACATAATGTAATTATCGTTTCTCGCAGATTCCCTTGTGGCCGCTGGCTGGGCAAGGGCGTGGATGATGATTCAACGGAGCGTTTGCTGGTCGGACAACGTGTCTCGACGAGCGTCAAGAACGCGGAGCTGGTGCCGCCCACACGAACGCCACCGCGAACACGAAGTCCCAGTGTGCAGCGACAGGAATCGATTGCGCCATCGGAGATTCAGCATCAGCTGGGCAACTGCGTCAATGTGATTGTCAAGTGGCACTACAAGCCGAGTAGAGATCGAGATGTGGGCACTCTGACGAATCTGCTGTGTGGCGACGATGGACTGGTCAAATGCCTGGAGCAGGTCTTTCTCTGTGGCTTCCGTTCGTCGCGCTTCTTTGGTCGCAATCTCTACATCTGGGATTACTTTAGTGAGCAAACGATGTTCTTTTTTAAGTTCCCTTTTTTAATTGAAATGTTTCTTTGCCTTGCAGCGAAAATCAAAGAGCTGTTTGAACAGAATCTGCAACAGGAACTGGATGATTCGGCATCCAGCATGGATTCCTCCTTCAGCAATGGCAGCTGCAACAGCCTGCAGCGTCGTGAGGTGGCCAGCATTTGGCGTCTCTATGTCCAGCTAATGGATGAGATCAACGGCACAGCGAGCACGCTGGGCAAAGATGGCAAATTTCAGCTGCTCATTTGCCTCAGTTTGAGGTAATTAGTTGTGATTTATTGCACTTCACGAAATGATTTAATACTTGTACTCTATATAGAGAACATCTGTTGACTCGCCTAATTAAACCCATGGCACTGACAAAGGTCACCCAGGAGATGTACGAGGAGGAAAGCTTTTTGCGTCGTCGCAATCTTTTGACATTTCTCATCCAGATACTGGAGCCGCTCGATGATTGCCACATTGTGTTGGAGAACTCCATAACCCAGGGCATACGCATTCCATCACAGTGCTGAGGAGCGTCAGCAATCGGTTCCCAAGCACTCGACTCACTCTCACACCCACAGACATTTTGCAACCAGTGACCTAGAGAAGAATACTCATACATATATCTGCCCTAAAGTACATTTGGAAACGCACGACTCGAATATTCTCGTTGTTAGTTTTATGTAAGCTGAAGACTTGCCCTCCTTCGAAACCTAATCCTAAATCTAAACATACCTTAACCTAATCCAATCACTTGCCATCCACACGCTTGCCAAGTGTTCCAAGTCAAAAAGTGAAGCCAAAGTTGAACAAAAAATTGTGTGCAATTAAGAAACGTCGTTTATTCTAATGAATTCTAAAATGTTGTTCAATATGAAATCTGCGTAGCTATTAGCATTTAAGATATTCCAAAACTCAAAATATTTATATATCATCTCTCTAACACTATCTCGGTCAATTTTCCTAAGTTAGTGAATTTTTTATTTCAAACAGGTAGCTTTTCATTTAGTTGATATTTACCAAAGAATTTTGTTTTATACATTATCGAATATTGTCAATTTTATGATATTATTATTGAATTTAAGACAAAGATAGAGATTTATCTTAAATGGTGTTTTATGTTAATATAAAGCTTTATTTTTTATATTTCATTTAGCCAAAAAAAAAAAACATTTACCAAGTTATTGAGTGTCAATAAACATATACAAAAGACAGCAACACATTTTTGAGAAATATTTCATCTCTTTACCAGATTGTAACAGTTTGTTGTGCCAATGTTCCATACAAGTTCAAAAATGCAATTTTCTGAAATTAAAAAAAAATGAACTTGATTACTGTTTTTTTTTTTACAATATTTGAAATTTGTGCCATCACTAATTCAGTGTAACCAGCTTAATGGAAAGAGTGTGGTACATTTTGTATTTTTTTCGAATCGCAATTAGTATATTTGGCCACTCATGTTGTGGTCACGCTGGTGAGCGCGAATTCCATTCGTTTCGCTGTGACGGGACAGACGCGGACGCAACAATAGTTTAAAACAATTGCTGCAATTAAAAGAGCAGCACCAAAAACAATATAACCAAGTGAAGCAGCGACAAACGCTAGCATACGCCACTCAGGCACAGTGCAAACTAAAAGCAAATTTCAATTTTGTGGTGCGTCATTTCGCGTGAAAAAAAACTCATAATATAAAAACGGAGCCACGAGCACTCATCGATTTTTAGCCGAAAAAAAATTGGAAGCTAAATTTAAAGGAAAAGTTGAAAGTAAGTTGCCCTGAATTTTCATTTAATAGGTAGAGTGGGATAGTGAGTGGTCGGTGCATTGTTGTTGTTATTGTTGTTGTGATTGGGCTCATACCAAAAATATATATTTACAAACAGCGCCACGGGGCTGTCGTCGTTACCCCTCGTGCCTGACAATATTGTCTGGCCGAGGCGATGACGTTGGCGCTCCCGTTGCCCGTGACGTGAGCAAAATAATCCCTCTCTCTGCTGACTCTCTCTTTCTGTCTTTTGCGCAGCGTCCGATTGATTAGCGTTTTGATGTGCGTCTCAATTAGACAGTGAGATCAGCCGATTTAGCTGCCAAGGCACCCCGACAATGTTTTACATAATCCCGCCGCCTTGACCAAATATTAAATGCATATTATTTGTTCGCACTGCCAGCTGCGCTATCGATTTATTCTACAGCCGGCTTGTCGACGCCAGCCAGTTCACGAACCCCGTCTCCCTCTTTCTTTTGTGTCGCAGGCCGCCACGTCATTCATGTTAAAATGCTTCGGGGGCATCGTATGACTTTCATACGTTTGTTCTTGTTTTTGCTGCATTTTTTGTGGCACAAACCAGCAACACGCGATGTTGGCTTTGGTTCTTACATATATATTTGCTCTCTCTCTCTCTCTCTCTCTCTGACTTCGCTCTCTATATAATAATGTGGCACCTCTGCTAACGAACTTTGCGCTGTGATCGTACGATTTTAAAGTTGGCATTCATCATTATAGTTGCTTGTTTGGCATTGTGTGAAATAAGCAACCACCACAATAAAACACATTTAATAATAAACCTAAACTATGTGCATTACTCATACGCAGCGCTGTCGACGTCGCTGCTGCCCACTGCCTACGTCGTCAGCTGCGCTCATGCTCCACTTTCCCAAGCGGCTGAACGACCGTTTTTACCGTTTGCCCAATTTCAACGCTAGTCTCGAAACCAAATCTATGAATGTGCACTGGAAAGAGAGCGCGAGAGCATATGTGTGACTGTGAATGAGTATCAATGTATGTGCGTGTGTGGGGGAGAGAGAGAGTTTGATCGTACGCATGTGAACTCTACGCACAGGCAGTCAGCTGTTTGCCTTACTCAATGAAACTTTTTATCGACAGTCATGTGTAAGCGGATTGTCTCATTATGTTTGCGTGTGTGAGGAGCATACGAATTTGGAGCGAACAAAATGAAATATTGAATATGCTTATCGAGGGCTTCGTTTTTTGCTAGGCAGGTGGTGTTTGCTATAAAAGGTCCCATTAAAGCTAATCAATACTTCTAATAAGTGTTTATCTTTTTTTCTGCATTTATGTAATGGGGGCACGTGAGGGCTTTTATGACGGAAATAAAATAGTGTTTACACTTCTACAAGTCGCGTAATCTACAAGAAATAGCAAAATAGTGCTAATTAAAATATGTACAGGGTTGAGTTAATTAAAATTGCTTGTAGTTCGTTTGTTCAACTAAATTGAAATTTCAGCGCGTCGCACAGAATATATGTATGTACATATTATATTTATTTTTGGGAAATTTTTAATAATCATTGCCTAGGAGCAATCAGAGGGGTTATCAATGCATGCACAGCGTACTTTGCATAGTATAGAGTCCGAACGAAGCTATATATAGAGAACAGTAGCAACATCTTATCAATGGAATAGCACTTTTCGCCTCCTTCTCCTGTTCCCTTCCCTTCTAACTAAGCCCAGCTAACGTGAATTTGACGTGACCAAACGACAACGACTGTACTTTTGGTAGCGAATGGCAGTCAAAAGTGAAAAGCTGAAAAGAATGAAAAGAAAACGTAACACCATTTTGATTTTGGTGCTTAGCCTTTCCACTCGATTCTTAGAAATTGGAGCTTTTGCACGCTGTATATATATTTTTATATTTTTTTTTTAAGAGAGAAACGCGAGCCACGTCCATTAACCCCAACTCAAGCTTAGATGACGAGAGTGAACTTTGCTATTTCGCTAAAAATGAACGAGAAGGTTCAGGTTCCCTTTATAGATCCGCTTGCGTCGATGTCTGTTATCGCTGCCAACATATGGCGGGTTATCAGTAGGTTCTCGTGGTTTGATTCAATATATTTCGTGCTAAGCGCAGTAATTATTTATTTTATCTATGTACTCAAAATACACATATTATTATTAGCTGCGAGAATTCATTAACTTATGTCCATAGTGCAGCGGAAACATGCTTCAAAAGATAAAAATAAAGACCCAAAACAAGCCAATTGATAAGACGGCAACAGGTAACAGTAACGATGCCCTATCTTATCTCGCACTCACTTTTTCTACTTCTGAGAGCTGCAACAGCTGTCAATATGCAAATGTCCGTTCTCTTTCGCTCTCACGTTACCAGCGACCACGTACCCATGTACCCACATGTCTGCTTTCCCATATTGTTTACATTTTGACTCGCCTGCAGTGTGCACACACTGGCAGGGTATATGTAGGTGTGTGCTGGCGTATTGAGCTGATCGTACGACTGTGACGTCATTGCCGACGTCGAACAAAAGTTTCCCCTCGAATATATGTACATACTTATTTTTTTTTGCAAACGCGGCATGTTTTGGCAACCTTTTTTTGATTAGCATATGTTTTGTTGCTGCCTGAATTTCACAGAAATTTCTTCTCAGGCAAAAAGTCAAATATAACGATTACATCAGCTCTACAAAAATCCAGTTCTGTGTAAAGACAGACTTGAACTTGAAGCCGCATGAGAACTTTTGCAAAATGTCTCTCGATCCGGTTTCCGAAATGTGTGTTATGTACTACTATATGAGTCAGCCGAAAGCATGTCGCCGGTGGAGACAACCTTGAATTGAACACCCGCACCAAACAGTTTCTGTGTCTCTGGGTACGTTTTTTCTTTCGTCTTAATATTTCTTATCATGGTGATAAGAATTGCCTACGAGCTGCCTAGTTATTATAGTACAAACAAACAAAAAAAAATTATGCTTTTGACGTAACAACAGCCGTCAATGCCAAACAAGCAGCGTTCTACGCAAACTAAATAAATGTTATTAGGCATTTGCTAAATTAAAAAAAAAATATTTCGAGCACGCATCCAACAGCTGATGACGAAAGAGAGGGAGATGTAAACTATTTTACTCATGTGCTCTCTCTTATTGGTTTGTTCGCGTGCGCTTTGATTCATGAATACATGCATACATTTCCATAAATACATACATATGTACGTACAAAAGTGTGCGTATTGCGTGTGTCGCCAGTAATCGTCATCGATAACACTTTATAACGGTGCTTACTCAAGTGTGTTTCAGGTTTTACTTTCTTAGAACTGCACTTGTTCGCTGGCTCGCTCTCTCCGTTTGATATTCACGCCCACCTTCAGATTGAGAAAAAGTAAGTGTGTGTGTGTGTTGCTTATATCTTATTAATTGCCTTTGCTTCACATTGGGTACGTGCCAAAATGTCTACTACAAGTTGTTGTTGTTGTTGCTGTTTGTGTTTTTTGTTTTTGTATTGTGATTTATCTGTGGTTACAGTTTCTCTTTTCTTTTCTACTTTTTTTTTTTTTTGTTTTTTTTTGATTTGTAAAGAATGTATCGCGTATCAAAGCGCGTGGCATATTGAGACGAATGGCAATTAAAGCAAATTGTTTTGTCCATGGCATCCGGCAGCGAATCAATTGAAATGTCACGTGTGCCGAGTGGGTTGAAGAAGAATCATCTAAAATGCGCTCAATTAACATGCATATGTTTATTTTGTATCACTTTAATTGCAGTTGCAGCAGCCGCATTGCAATTGACACAAGAAGACACCGAGTGTTGTAAAGTTCGAGAAAAGCAAAAAATCAGCAAAACTGCCGCGACCATTGTACAAGATTCGCTGCGATGGCAACTTCATCGATAATCGCCAATAACACCAGCAACACAATTAACGCGGGCTCCGCTGCCGCTGCCGTCAACGCTGCCACCGCCGCTGCCGTTGTAGTCACATCGACACTGAGCACAAGGAAACGCACCTACGAGACAGCGATTGCCATGCCCGCCATGGACTCCAAGCACCAGACGCTGACAACAACAACATCAACGACCTCATCAACCTCACGCACCTCACCGAAAGCATCGAAAGCAACATCGAGCAGCAGCCTCGACGAGGTGGTACTGGACATTGCCGAGGAGCCACAGGCAGCAACCACATTGCGCGACTGCACGCGCACAATCTCACAGAGCGATGCCGATGACGGCAACGAGGCGGCCACCTCACCCGACGACATCCTGCCATCCTCTGCCTCCGCTTCGACAGCAGCAGTTGCGATGGGTGATTATCATCTCAATGGCTTGGGCGCCAGTGCCAAGCGTCAATATGTCCCACGTCCCCAAACACCTGCCGAATTGGCGGCGGCGGCGTCGTTAAACAGCCGTCAAACGTTCTGCAGCAGCAGCGGCACAAGCGATTTAGCGGTAAGTTTACTATTAAATTTATATACTAAATAGTTATATAGTATAAAGAAAGTTTACTATCAAATTTATATACTAAATAGTATACATAGTACAAAGTAAGTTTATTATCAAATTTATATGCTACATCTATTATACTAAATAGTTTATATAGTATAAAGTAAGTTTACTATCTAATTTATATACTAAATAGTATATATAGTATAAAGAAAGTTTACTCCAAATTTATATACTAAATAGTATATATAGTATAATGAAAGTTTTTTTGTTATTATCAAATTTATATACCAAATTGTATATATAGTATAAATACCGAAATGTCTTTGCCACAAGGTCAGCAAGAAATCAATTGCATCATCGGTTGTGGTGTGAAATTCGGTTTTTGTGGAGGGGAAAGGTAGAATGTTTTACATGTTAGTCTCTGGAATATATTCGAAACACAAACTGCGTAGTTGCAAAATGGCAATATATAGAAAAATTCATTTGCTGAGAGATGATAAATTTAATTTAAAGGCATTAGTGCAGCAATTGCGAACGGATGAAATCATTTCCAGCGTCCGAAAACAAGTATATGAACTCATTAAAGTTAGTCGATGATACATAATTCAAAGAACATCATACGATATAGTGAGTTCTTTATTTATCAGGGGAAGTATTCATTTGGCAAACACATATACAATGACTACGTCAAAATAGGGCTGATAATAGTGGCAAAATTAGTAATCGCATATAAAACAGAAGCAATTGTTGTTACTTAATAGAAATGAGTGTACAAGCATTACAAGGAAGTTCATTAAAAGTTTAGTACAATTAAAAGCACTGTAACCTAAAGCAGTTTTAATGGCAGTACGATTTACGATTAAAGCGGTAGAAGAGGGAGAATGTAACAGCTATGTTATATAAAACATTAAGATTGTAGCTGTAACTTTAATTAGTTTTGCACAGCTTGGGACAGAAAATCGAAGCTGCGACTAGCAGATTAATCATTGCAGATTAAAGATGATAGATTGTTCTTAGGAACTTGCGTATATAACAACTTAAAGCCTTATAATCCTAGCTGTCACTTTAGACTTTTGCTCTCGATATTAAAATAAGATGGAAATCTATTTTGAATGGTTCTTAAGGGTAAACAAATCAGGTAAAAGAAGTCGTAGTAGCTATATATAACGGCATAATCACTTTTTCTTATAGCCCACAACATTGGGTCATTCCCAAATTAAAAAGTTAATGGCACGGAAAATGTAAACAATAAATGAGCTGCAAATAAAACAAAACACGATTTTCGTCGAACGAAGAATAAAAGGAATTCTTAAAAAGGCAAACCGTAAAAGTTGGCAAAAATCAAAACATTACTCATGGTTTTATATTAGGTTGTGTTAGTTGTTAATCTGGGGGGAATCTTATATGAACACTTTAAGTTTTCAATGATAATAATAATTTAGAGTTTTGGAACGATTAAATAGGAATAAATCACGATTTACTCTTTTTAATGTTGAATGTATACACGATTTATTCTTTTTCTGCAAAAATCAGCGAAATGTCAATTTGAATTGACATAATTTCCGTAGACTTTATTTATTATTCTTTTCGGAAGAATATATAATACATATGTACGCATTCTCCAAGGTTTTGGTCATTCGACCGTAAAATGATTTCCCCGTATTCAGCTTAACAAATACAAAATTTATAAGCAAAATATTATATATATTTTAATTCGCTGTCACATGCCTGTTTCATTTGAATTTATGGTTTTTGAACATGTTTAAGTGTAACTGTTTAAAATTAGCTATTAACTTGTAGAAAAAAAAACTGCACATGTTTTAAAATTGAATTTAAATATATATGTTTTAATGCCAGGGTATTTGCTAGTCGTTGTTATTCAAATGTTTTTCCTATTGTCCATTAATGTTAATTCGATACTTTTTTTTTGGCAATCTAATTGTAATGTTTGCGATGTTTGACGCTTTGATTGGCGTCAGTCGCGTTTATTGGATGAGACGTTAACTGGGCGAGTGGAGGTTCAGTGATTGTTCAGTTAGTTGGATCGCATCGTATGATATCGCGCCTCGTGCCAAGTCGTGCGACTATTTTCTTCCTATTTATAATCTTGCTCAATTTGTGGCAATTGAAATTTGTTGTAGGAGAAAAAGCAAAAGCAGCAACATCAACAGCAGCAGCAAGCAAACACAACAGTCTGAGAGTTCTCTGCCAGCTTTATTGTTGTCAATTGTATTGATTTGGACACAGTTGCCGCCAATTAATTGAAGGCAGACTGCGCAATTGAATCGAGCGCCCAATCCTCGAGACAGAGACAGCGACAGCTAAAGCAAGAGGCTAAAACTTAGTGTGCTGAGCGTCTGAGCTGTCAAACTGTCGACAGTCTAATGGCTGGAGCTCAGTTATATAGTTGAGAGCAACTCGAGCAGATCGTAGACTTCTTTTCCCTCTGTGATACACCTAGAAATATATACATATATATCTATATTTTTGTTATGTCGACAATGGACGAAACACCTCAGACAACTCCACAAATCAAAATGTTGCCATTGCACATGGATTTCAAGCAATTTGTAATAATTTATGATAATTATTGGATGTTCTATATGCTTATTAAATTTCCATCATTATTTTAATTGCAGACTATTTGCAAACCGGCGCCGTTCTCCTGCGATGAGGAGGCTATTCTGGAGCGCGAACGTTGCGATTATACACACCGCATCACCTATCAGATGGCACGCTCCGGGCAGACGGGTCGCCGGGTGCGCGTCTATGCCGATGGCATCTATGATCTGTTCCATCAGGGCCATGCCAGGCAGCTGATGCAGGCCAAGAACATTTTCCCCAATGTCTATTTGATTGTCGGCGTCTGCAACGATGAGCTGACGCATCGCATGAAGGGACGCACCGTCATGAATGGCTTCGAGCGTTACGAGGGTGTTCGTCACTGTCGCTACGTCGACGAGGTTGGTTTCTATACTCAATCCTTCTCTTTCGACCCTTATTAATACTTGTATTCTCTTTGTAGATTGTGCAGAATGCTCCGTGGACGCTGTCGGATGAGTTTATCGCCGAAAACAAGATTGACTTTGTGGCACACGATGACATTCCCTATGGACATGATGGTCTGGATGATATCTATGGTCCACTAAAGGCACGCGGCATGTTTGTGGCCACCGAGCGTACCGAGGGCGTTTCCACCTCGGACATTGTGGCGCGCATTGTCAAGGATTATGATCTGTATGTGCGTCGCAATCTCGCACGTGGCTACTCCGCCAAGGAGCTTAACGTGTCGTTCCTATCAGAGAAGAAGTTTCGTCTGCAGAACAAAATGGATGAACTTAAGTCGCGTGGCAAACGCGAGTTGACCAAAGTCAAGGGCGACATTATCACCAAGTGGGAGGAGAAATCTCGTGAATTCATTGACACATTTCTGTTGCTCTTCGGTCGCGAACGTCTCAATCACTTGTGGAACGAGTCAAAGGGCAAATTAATCCAGGCTCTGAGTCCACCCGGCAGTCCGTCTGGTTCGGTTAATGGCGATGATTTGGACGCGGATGCCAACGATTCGTCCGACGAGTACTTGGAGCTGCCCACGGAGTACAGCGGTGGCAGCAGTAGCTCACTGAATGGCAAGAAACAGCATTCGACGTCGTCGCTGGCGCGGCGCAGCTATCAGCAGACACGTTCAGGGGCCGCCTCCTCCTCCTCACCAGATAACTACGATAATGATGATGATGATCATGCTGCCGCCTTCGATACAGAGTTCGTTGAACGGCGCAGCAATTGAATTAGTTGGGGAAACAAGAACAACAGCAACAACAACTAAACCCTTTTTAGATTTGGCTAGTCTAAAAGTTTTCACGTCTTACTCTATCTCTCTGTCTGTCTCTTTAAGCTAATTGTATATTTATTAAATTGTTTGTTCGGTGCGAAAAAAAAAGAAAACAAAAACTTAAAACGAAATGCAATATGGCACACACAAAGTTTGTTGTCGCCATCTCCGGCAACACGAAAAAGAAATAATTGCAATTTTCTATAGCTGTAGCTCTAAATGGTATTTGTAATCTGTTAGCTTTAGTTTGCACTTGCACTCGCTCCTAATTAACAATTACCGATCCCAGCCCGCCTCGAGAGAGTAGCCAATTTATTAGCCAAATGGAGCCGCATTCATCATTCACAACCAACATGAAAGAAAGAAAAAGAAAAGAAAATCCAACGCAGAAGACTCATTTTTTGTATTAAGCCTTAAAGATTGTGCGTGAAAGTAAAAGGAGCAAAATATATAGATATATTTATATTAAATTATTTCGCGTAACACCTTTAACTATAAGTTCAACAACACAACACCAACAACTAAAATACATTATTAAATAAACAACAAATACACACATTCGTATCGTCAAAAAATCCAAACAAAAACAAGAAATGAAAAAAATATAAATGCAAAATACAGTTGCAAAAATGCTTTGTTGAATATTTTTTGAAAAATAAAATTTGAAAGCAAAATAGACTTATATTTTCTATTTTACATCGTATGATTTTTAAAGGCTGTTCGAGAAGTATTATTAAAGCGAATGAGTACGTGTGGAAATACATGTCCAAAGAGCTGACTATTTGATTGATTCCCAGGGATTCAAATGAGCTTTGGAATACTACGCTTGATAAGGCTTGGCCTGCCAGCAGCAATTACTCATAGTGAATCGGCTAGATTATTATCAAATAATAAGCAGCACATGAGTATTGCAACATATAAATAAATTATACAATTGTTTTGTGTGGGTGCAGAAATGCAATCAACCAGAAAACGCGGAAATTCCATTCCATTTCTTGTTTATTTGATTATTCCCATAACAGATATTTCATTGTGCATTTTGCTATGCTCTCTGCCTTTATTGGAGTATATATTGTTTGTTATATAATAATGCAATTACATATGAGTGTGGATTAATTAAATAAAAAAAACTTGTTTTATCTGGATAATGTTATTTGCAATAACGTTGTAATAGCAATGTTCGATCTAAACAAAAATTTCCCTTTTCAATATGCATATTTGTGTGTGTGTAAAATAAAAGTATTTTTTTAAGGAGCTCGGTTCATGCCGACTGCAAATAATGGTACCATCTTCTTGCCCTTCTTTTGCTTCTTATTGACAGCGGTAGCATCTGCAGCAGCAGCTGGATTCGGTTTGCCACCTCCACGCTGTTTCTGCTGACCCAAGGCGCCGACAAGTAATTCACCCAATGCCCAAGGACCGACAGCACGCAATTCATTGTCCTCATCCAGTGTCGGTCGACTAGCAGCTGCAGCAGCGGTAGCTCTTGGTGGTGGCGGAGCAGCGCGTCCCCAAGCGCCCACCTGGAACTCGGGTGGACTGTGGCGCAAGCCCGAGGAGGTGCCTGGTGAGGCGTTGCCAATGCTGGGCCACAGCTCCTGCTTGGGACTGGCAGCTACGCTAGAGTACCTTATGCCGCTTGGTTCAGCAATCGAGATGGGCATTGAACCGCGTGGTGCTGGCAATTCCTCCTCAAAGCCACACTAAAATAAGAATCAATATTAACTGAAGATCTACGTATATTGTAGACTTGTGGCTCACAGTGGGAAACTCATGCGTAGAGCTTAGATTCAAATTAGCTGCACTGGCAATAAGTTTGCCCATCTGACGATCGTTGATCTCGTTGATGTGCTGCTCGCGCTTACGTTCTTCACGCTCACGACGCTGACGTTCCTTCTTGCGATGCAACAGATCATCTATATGAGGTATTTAAAATTTAGTTGGGATACTTATTCAAAGACACTTTAAACTTACCCTTGAACAGCTTAAGAATGCTGTTGGATATAGTGGGAGGCTGCAGATCCACTTCGACTACAGCAAACTGACATGTGAGTGGTAAATGACCCAAGCAAGTGAATTTACGGCGATGCTCTTCATCCATGGAGTGATGCTCCTTCTGTAATATCTGTCCAGCAATCAGCACTGGAGCCAGATCCAAGGTGCCATAGCAGGCTTGCAGCATTTTAACATTCAATGGATGCAAATAGATGTTTTGACCGTCGTTCGATTGATAAAAATAATAATATTTGTTGGTGTTAATGGTGTTGATGTTGCAGGAGCTGCTGCTGTTGGACGACACAGATGCATTGTCGGGTTTCTCATCAATATCCGGTGTCTTCGGCTGTTGCTCTTCCTCCGCCACCTGCGGCAATGGTGGCTGTTGCTCCTCCGGCTCCAAACCAAGTTTTTCGCTGCGTTCGTTAAGCGTGACCAACGCCTGCTGTATGAATACATCCTCCGGACAGGATACATCGGATTCGGCCAAAAGTTCGCGACGCTCTCGTTCAATAATAGCAGCCACATCTGTGCGCTTGGCTATCAAAAACTTGGAGAATCGTTTAGCCTCATCCAGCGAACTCAATAACGGAAAGCGTTCATGCTCAAGAGCAGTTGCTGCTGTTGCACAGCTCTCAATGTACATGGAGCCCTTGCGACGACGCATCAGCTGAAAGCTGATGGTATTGCTCACATTCATCGCCTGCTGCTGCTCGATAGTGCAACTCTTCAGATCTGCTGCATGGATAGCATCATAGCAGATGGGACACTTGCGCCAGGTCTTGTCACTCAACGAGAGATAATGCAGCAAACAGGGCCAACAGTAAGCATGGCCACAACGTGTTAACTTGGCCGCCACTGGTGGATAGAGGCAAATGGGACACTGGGGCTCCTCGGTCGTATGGATGTTGATCTGCTCAATCAGCTGCCAATCGATAAGCGCATCGGGCGAGCCATTCACCTGTGCCTTGGCACTGCTGCGTATGACAAACTGAAAGTTGGCCTGCAGGAACTGCTCTTTGTTGTAGCGCGGCTGACGCCGAGATACAGCGCCACCATGTCCAGTGCCATGCCAATCCCCTGGCGACTCGCGTGGCACACAGTGAAAGTTCAACAGATGGTTCAGATTCTGTTTCTTGCTGCCGTGAGCATACACAGAGTTTAGTTCGTAGTCAAGATCACCGCTACGCATGTAGCCGGCGCCCGAGGCTGCTAGTCCGGCGCCGCCATGAGCGTAATCCGCATCTGCGCCTGCATAGCCATCGCCATAGCCTGATCCGTTGCCATTACCATTGCCACCGTAGCCGCCGTTGCGGGCACGTGGACGTTTGTCCACATTAACGCGTAGTTTTGCCGACTGCTGTTGTTGTTGCTGCTGCTGTGGTTGCTTAACGTTGCGTTGTTGTTGCTCGTTCCGTGGTGTGGGAAGCTGCTCCCGACGTCGTGAATTGCGTGTCTTGTTATTGTTGACATGCAAATCTACAGAAGCGAATACAATATCGATATATCGATGACAAATAGTAAAAACATGTGTACCCACCACTTGATGATTTGCGTTGAGCTTCAGCAGATGATTTGTTTGTGCGCTGCTGTTGCTGCTTCTTGTTGTTGTTGTCCATTGTAGTTATTTTTGGCTGCGCTAAGACCGCAGAGGTTGAAGGGAAGATGAATTGAGGAGGAAGAGGATGTTGTTTGTTGTTGCTTTTGCTGCGAATTGACGGCAGCAAATTGCGTCTCGCGTTGGTGTTTGTCTCCACACGGAGTCCGTTGCACGATTATATTTTGTTGAGGATTCATCTTTACTGAGCCATGATTATTAACAAATATACCCAGAAATAATACTTGCGTAATATTTCCAAAAGGTTCTGCTAGTTAGTTTCGCTTCGAAAAAATCGAAAATTAAATCGTCGGAAAGTACTCGGAATCGGTACTTGCAGTTGTCTTATAAGACTTTTGTTGTTGCCTTTTAGTTCACGTTCACTTCTATTTGATTGGTTGTCTGCTTTGAATAATGTACTTGTTGTATTGGTATTGGTGTCTATGAATGTCCAAAGGTGTGACGACTGCGTTTTTCACAATGCGTAAATTGCCGAATAGGGGGCTCGATTTCGATTTCAGCTTGTCCAATGCACGCGCACAGGGTTCAATTGTTCACAAATTGACGGGGGAGATATTCTCTATATATTGAAAGCAACTAATTTTGATATAAAAACCAAAAAAGCCTTGATTGGAAAAATCAGCATCCGTGCTGACCTATGAAAAACAGTGTGACCACCTGCGCTAAACGTCCAAAAGTGACCAAACGCGGGGAAAAGGCGCTCATATTGCGGGTACTGCCAACCGTTTTTACAGTATAGTAATTTGGTAACTATTTAATACTATAAACACTAATCATATATTATTATATGGTTAGTGCTATAACCTAATAGAGAATTAGTTCACGTAATTAAATCGTGAAGACCTATCATAAATAACAAATCGAAGAACTATTCATAATAAAACCGTCGATAGTATCGCAACTATATCTAAACAAAAACAGGGCTGCCGAATTCTAAAAACTATTGTGAATGGAAATGTTATGATCACAGTGACAAAGGTGGCAAACATTAAGAAACTATTAATATAAGGATTTTTTGTTTTAATGTTTTGTTTCGAATTTGACGTTAGTTACAAATTACTGTTAATTTAAGTTAAATTTATCCTCAAAATTGTGAAACTGGTTTTTGCAGATTAATGTTATAAATTTTCGCTGTTAATAACAGTGCAGCTGTTAATAACATTTTACGGCACTGCAAAATGGCATCGTCTTCTTCTTAGCAAATTGTTTTGTTTGGGGTTTGAGGCCAGACAGTCAGAGACCCATTAATTTTAAACAAAGGACCACGTTTCAGGACATTCATCCCGAGGTCAACAAGCAGCAGCAGCAGCAGACGACGGTCAAGTGAAAGTTTCCCAGCTTAGTCGCATTTCAAGAGCAGTCGCGACCAGTCATGAATAAGCGCAACAACGTGAGTGTATCCCAAGAGACACAAAGACGAATATAATTGATACACAATTAAATGCAAACTGAAAAAATGCACAATTTCTTTTTTGCAGATTCGGCTGCCGCCGGAGGTGAATCGGCTCCTATACGTGCGCAATTTACCATATAAAATCACCTCGGACGAGATGTACGATATATTCGGCAAGTTCGGTGCCATTCGTCAAATTCGCGTGTAAGTTGTCAATTTAATTGATTATGAATTAATTGCAATTACTTACTGTGTATACATACATGCATTTGCATTTATATTTGTGCAGTGGCAACACACCCGAGACACGCGGCACCGCCTTTGTTGTCTACGAAGACATCTTCGATGCGAAGAACGCCTGCGATCATTTATCCGGTTTCAATGTGTGCAATCGTTACCTTGTCGTCCTCTATTATCAGTCCAACAAGGCTTTTAAGCGCGTGGATGTGGACAAGAAACAGGATGAGCTCAACAACATTAAATCCAAGTACAATCTAAAGACTCCGGAGGCTCCCTAAGGCACCACAAAAAATGTTCGCTTACGCTACAAACTTTCCTCAACAAATTTTACTTTTGTAACTTTTTTGCTATCTACTTGTAGAGTTTTTTCCAAAAGATTTTTGTATCATCAATTAAACATCATCACATCATCCACACTCATCTCAACCACCAAAAAACATCATCATGCATCTTTGCTGAAGTTTTGAATATTTCACAATCATTGCCAAACCGAAGTATTCGAAATGCAGCAGGAAAAAACCAACATAAAAACACATTCATAAAAATAACAAGCAAGTAAAAGTAAAAAAAAATGGTAAAATAAAATTAGAAATGCATTTTTGTCTTGTTTAATATTGATTTAAAGCGTTAGTTGCAGATAAAACGTAGAGTAAAGTATTTGAAAAGTATTAAGACTATTAACAATATAACCCACAATTACAGCTTCCATCTGGGAAGTCTCTAGTACTCTTCCACCTCCACATCGTCATCATCTCTCAGCATTGCTGCAGCCGCCGCTTGATACTGCTCGTAGGTGTTGAGTTGCTTCTCCAGCTCACGCTGTTTGGCCAACTGCTGTAGCTCCTCTTCGGCTGCCTCGGCAATCTTCTGACGCATCGCGGCCTCATTGCGACGTTTCTCACATTTCTGTAGTTCCTTTTGGCGGCATTTCTCGGTGATTTGCTTTGGCAATTTCTCCGGTTTCGCTGGTTTCTCTTCGTGCACCTTCTGGTGGCGTATCAAGGCGGCCTCCTGACGGAAATTCGTGCCACAAGTTTTGCAAGCATACGGTTTCTCGCCGGTGTGTATCCATTCGTGCTGCTTCAGAGATTGGGAGTTGGCAAAGCGTTTGTCACAGAAGCGACACTCAAATTCCCTGACCTTCTCATGCACGCTCTTGTAATGACGCTTCATGTTGCCCAGATTGTTAAATCCCTGATTGCAGACGGGACAGTAGTGCAGGCCGCTCTCTTTTGGAGATGTCGGATTTGACGGCAATAAAACATCGGGTATGGGATTGACAACGGTGCCTGCAAGCTGCGAGATGTCTACACGTTCAACACGTCGTGGATCACGCGGTATGGTGGCCACCGATTCGGCACACACCTTAAGCAGCAGTTGATCTTCCGTATTGGCATCACATTCCGGCTGTCGCTGGCGATATGTTTCAAGCGCTTGCTCAGCGCTCTTCTCGTGTATCTTCAGATGCTTCGTCAGGCTCTCGGTGTATAAGAACTTCTTGCCACACACCTTGCACTCGCAACGCTTCTCCCCGGTGTGGGTCATCTCGTGTATCTTACATGCGTGCGACTTGCCAAACGTCTTGCCACAATACTGACACGCATAGTCGCGTATTTTCTCGTGCACAATCTTCACATGATTGTCGAGCGCACGCTTCGTGTGAGTGGCATGATCGCATACTTCGCACTTGAACATCTTCTCCTGCGTGTGCGTCAGCATGTGTTTGCTCCACTCCTGGCGAGTGGTCTTACCCACGCCACAATAGGGACACACATGGTTCTTGATGCCCGCGTGTCGCAGAAGGTGATTCTTCAACGCGCTATTGAAGTGAAAGGCCTTGCCGCAAATGTTGCAAGGATACGGCAGCTGCTCTCCGGTGTGTTTAAACTTGTGCTTCTTAAATGCCACCGGACAGCGGAAAAGAAGACCGCATTCACTGCACATCTGCTCAACGCGGGGCTCACTGGCCCGGGTCATATTGTGTACCTTCTTCAGATGAATCGTGAGCAGTCGGAGGCGGGGAAACACCAGCGTACAACTTTCAACAGTGCAGGGTATTTCCTTAGCGCACTGCATGTGCGCATAGTCCACATGGAGACGCAGTGCTGCCGGTGTGGTGAAGCCTTTCTGGCATCGTTCAATGCTGCATTGATACGGCAGCAATCCGTTGTGATGCTTCATATGCTCATCGTAGTTAGGCTCCTTCTTGAATTTCTGTCCACAAATTTTGCAGGTGAATCGCTTACTTCCTAGGAGGGATTTCTTGGCCAGTGTTTCGGAGGGCAGCAAGCGTTGTGCCAAGGGCACATCATCCTCGGGGGACGTTGTTGAAGCACCGTCATCTTTGTCCACATGCTCCAGCAGTTTAAACACATCCTCTTCGTTGCCAACTAGCTCGAGATTATGATGCGTCAGCGGATCATATTCTGTGTTGCTGTTACTGAGCTCCTCATCCTTGATTAGCAGCTCTGCCTCATTGCTGGAAGAAGCCACTGGCAGCGGTTCCAACAGATCGATGCTGTTGTTGGGCGAAATCACTTTGGTGGCGACCATTTCTTTGAAACGTTGCAGCGAGGCCACGCACTGGTTTTGAAAGTCATGAAGATCATTGAGGCGGGCATAACAACTGGCACACAGTTGCCTGGGATAGCCATCCTGGACATCGACCAGTAAAGATGTGCAATGAGTGAAGGTCTCGGCGAGATCTGGTAGCACAAACAGATCGTAGATGGGGCAGCCGTCGAGGTTGTCGAGGCAACCGCGGCATAGTGAGTTCACCGATGTTGGGCTGCTGACTGTGCTCATGTTCAGAAATTAAAACACAGGCAAATCCGTGCTTAACAACAATTTTCTAATTCGCTTTGCACAAGTATTTTAAGCGTTTTAACAAGTATCGATAAACGTTAGTTGATACTTGCGGCATCGATAGTTGACGCATAGACAAAAACATTTCCATTTGATGTTTGACTACTGATAATATAAATTTATTTGCTTTTGCTGTAAAATATAGAAGAAGAAAAACAAAAACATTGTAGTAAACATAAATCGATATTTAGTAATGCGCGATAGTGGGTATCGATAAGTCTATCGATAAGTAGCGCATATGCAAATGAGTATCTGTATCCGATAGATGTACTCGTTCTAGTTGGCTGACGAGTATACCAATTTTTTCGTGTCAATATTGTTTTTTTTTTTGTATTACTGCTGGGAAAACACAACTCAAAAAGCAAAGACTTTGCGAACGCCTTGCAATAAATCCCAATCAATCGCAACACGATGGACGTGGCGAGAACGTATTCCATACACACGCTGTGTCGCATTTGCCTCAATCTGCTGCAGAACGATGCTGCCTATGATTTATATATGGTGCCTGGTCTGGCCAAAAAACTATGTCTATGCACTTCGCTGTCGGTGGAGCAGAACGATGGCTTCCCCAAGAATCTGTGCACCAACTGCTATACGCGGCTCAACGATATGCACGACTTTCAAAAACTCTGCGTCGATTCGGTGCAAAAGTTTCAGGATATGGTCGCCAGCAACGCCTTCACTTGCCAATCCAATTTCGATGTGCTGGACCCAAGTACGGCGACACATGATCTGCCCAATGAGGATGAGGATCACATTAATTTCGATCCGCTGTTAAATCACAAAATGGAGTTAATCGAAAACGAGGAGGATGTGTTCAAAATGCTCGAAGATTGCGACAAGGAGGCGGAAGAGGTGGAAAAAGAAGTGAAGCAAGATAAAAAGATGAAAGAAATCAAAGAGCCCATTACCATCAATATGTTCAACGAGGACTCGTCGTCCATAGAGAGCGGCAACGACAACGATCGCGATATTGACTTTGAGCCGAACAGTAGTGACGATGACATTCCCCTGGCCCAAAGGATGCGTAGCAAAACCACCGCCACAAAGAGCACAAGATCAGCCAAGTCGCAAACCAAGCCTAAAAAGAAAACTAAACCCGAAGACGATGATGAGTTTAGCACTTCATCATCATCCGACGATGACGACGACGACGATGATGATGATGAAGAGGGAGGTGGCAAGCGAGATAAGCCCAAACGCAAACGCATTCCAGCGGCTGAGCGGCATCTGCATCGCATCATCGACTGTCACATCTGTCATCAAAAGTTCAAGAAGGCCATACGCTATGAGGAGCACATGAAATACCACAACGATTTGTTGCCCTTCCAGTGCAAAGTGGAAAGCTGCAAGAAGGGCTTCACCACCGCCAATGGACTGCGCATACATGTGGATCACGCCCACACGGAGCTGTCCGAAGTGCATGCCTGCAGCGTCGAGGGCTGTGGCAAGACATTCCCACGCGTCCGTCTGCTCACCTTCCACATGAAAAAGGTGCACAACATTTCCAAGTCTGCGGCACCATTGCGCGACTTTCCCTGCACCGAATGCGACACCGTGTTCCGTTGTCCCACAGCGCTCAAAAAGCACATGTACAAGCACACGGGCGAAGAGCTGCCATATCCATGTAACATCTGCGGTAAGCGTTTTGTCATCAACAGCGCACTCAGGGATCATCTCATGCGGCATGCGGGCATTAAGAATCACGTGTGTCCATATTGTGGCGTGGGCAAGACCACGCGGCAGGAATGGAACGCTCACATCTTGACGCACACCAAGGAGAAGAAGTTCAAGTGCCGACAGTGTGATCATGCCTCGCACAACAAACAGGCGCTATCGAATCACGTCAAGGTTGTGCATATGAAAATCAAGAACTTTGCCTGTCAATACTGCGGCAAGACCTTTGGCAAGTCGCATGCCTGCAAGGTGCACGAACGCACGCACACTGGCGAAAAGTGTTGTGAGTGCAAGATCTGTGGCAAGATCTTCCTGTGCGAGAAGAGTCTGACGAAGCATCTGAAAACGCACGAGAAACGCGATTTGCCACCCGTCGATATGCATCGGCCACTCAACATTCCGCTGCCAGGTGCCCATCAGATGCCAGAACACATGCAGGGAGATGGAATGATGGGTGGCCAGCATGTGGCCGACGATCTGCTCAAAGCTTGTGGCGGCGGGCCCGCCCCAGGCATGCCAGGCGTTGGCGTTGGCATTGGAGTCGGAGTCGGACCAGGCATTCCCGCGAAGCCGAAGAACTCGCGGCGTGTGCAACGCGTGGATATCTCACAACTAGCGGGCACATCTGTTAATCCAATACCTTCCGTTTCGGTGCCATCGTGGTCGCCGCAGGTGAACTTCACCAAGAAAGAGGGCCAGCACATTTGTCCGGGCTGCGGGCGTGGCTTCAACAACATCGGCAACATGAAACTCCACTATAAGATCATACACGAGAAGGTCAAGGATTTCGCCTGTCGTTTCTGTCCGAAGCGTTTCTCTAAGGCTCAAATTTTACGGCATCATGAATGGATTCATACGGGCGAAAAGCCATTCGAGTGCAAGATTTGTGGCAAGCATTTCCGTCAGGAGACGGCGCTGAAGAAGCACATCAAGACACACGACAAGCCCAACAGACGCAACTACATCCCAGAGAAGGTGACGGAGGCGCCGACAACGTTTCACAAAATCGAGCCGCGTGAAATCGATCGTGAGCCAAGGAACTATGAACAGTATCAGGATCCGGCCGCTGAGCGTGCTGCGGCCACAGCTGAGTTGCTGGCCCATCAGATCGAGGAGAACGAGGCAAAACGTAAGGCGGATATTGAGCGGCGAAAGATTCAGGAAGCCGCCTGTGAGCAGCTGAATAAACTGCAGAAGCAGCAGGAAATCGAGAAGGCAACGACATCCTATGATGGTTACTATGCACAAAAGGCTCAAGCCGAGGGCATCAGTGTCGATGCCCTCAAGATCGATCATGTGTAGATGAGAAGAATGTGCTCCACTGTTTTACACTCACATACACACAAACACACAACCAACCCCAGCAATATTTTTTAAATATACATATATGTAGTTATAATATTTTTTACAGTCTTTCTCCCCCCCCGTCAGTACACAAAACACAACAGAGTCCCCTCAGTAATTAAGTACACCATTGATCTGTACCCTCGAATTGCTCCAAAACGAAACTAACATGTATTGTAACACAATATTAATTTTACTATACATATAACATATGTACGTATTTCTGTTGTCTATGTAACTGGATGGCATCTATTGCTTAATTAGAATAATGACTTCATATTACATACATTTCAAATTTCTATTTGTTTCATTTTCTAGTCAATATTGAAAACTATTTGGGTGGAATATACGAAAAATCTTAATTTTAGATTGGGAACTTTTCCTTAACTGAAAAAGTTGGTTATTTTATAGTAATTTATAAAAAGTTTAAGAAAAGGGAATCTTATATTTACAGTAATTTCAAACCTTTTCTTTTTTAAACGGTTAGAACAACAATACATATAAAAGCTTTATTCAACTTTCAAGAAAATCCTCTTCTTTTAGATATTGCTAGGGTTATTTTTAACTACATTTTTTATTTACAACTTTAAATATACATAAATATTATATATGTTCTTATTCTTTTTTAAAGACACATTAGGAAATTTATAATAGGAAATACTTGTCCATGAATTGCTATTAAAAAAGGAAATCCAAATTGTTTTTTTTATACATGCGATCTACTTCGTTTTTGAAGAAATATTTAAACTACATACATATATTATTTATAAAAAAATATCTTAGTACAGTTTGGGGCAAAAGAAATTTATTTTTTCTTGACAAATCTGTTATTTTATATGTAGTTTGTGTATAATAAGGTGAGGAATACGTGAATTATATTGAAACATAGATTGGTGCATTGAAAACAACTGATTTTTGTAACCCAAATAGAAAATTTACGCCCTTAGAAATCTGAACTTGTAAAACAAAATATTTTCCCTATTGGCAACCATTAAAAACATAATTTATATCCGTCTACAGTAAATTTGAGAAGTATTGTAGTTTTGCATAAAAAAAAACTTCGGCCATAAAGAAAAACATCCACCAAAAAACAATGGATCGCCCTTTACCCAACCTAAATATTTACAATTAATTAATGATATCGCTGTGTGGTGTTTGTTTGAATACACAACAAAAACAAACCTAATATCGTAATCGAGTTAATCCATAAGATACTCAATATTCATGTACTCGCCTATCGATATATACTCGTGTATACACTTTGTGTATACACTCGTTTCGATTAGTCGATACCCGATACTGCCGCAAGTACATAAATTCTCTACGAGTCAGTTTTTGTTGAGAGAAAAGAAAAACTAGAAAGCAAGACGATTTTGGAATAATTGCAAAGCCAAAATGGATGAGGAGACCACAGTCTCAATACACACGGTATGCCGCACATGCTTATCGAACCTAAATAACGCTGCAGCCTTCGATCTGTTTTTTGTCCCCGGCCTGGCCAAGAAATTGTGTATTTGCACTTCGTTGTCGGTGGAACAGCAGGATGGTTACCCGAAAAATCTTTGCACCACCTGCTACAACCGCCTCAACGATCTGCATGACTTTCAAAGGCAATGTGTGGAGTCCGTCGAGAAATTTAAGGACTTGGTGGTCAACAGCTGTTTCCAGCAAACGACTGAGGACAATTTCAATGTGACGAATGTGGCTGAAGAGGATTTAGATCGCAGTACCTTTGACCCATTGTTGAATAGCAAATTGGAAATCGAGAATGAAGAGGATGTGTTTAAGATGATCGAAGATGTGGACAAGGAGTCGGAGGAAGATGAGCAGCAACAGGAGCAGCCGGAAGAATTCGATGACTTTGACAATGATGACGATGAAGGGGACGCAGACTTTCAGGCTGATAGCAGCGACTCGCAGGACTCGGTGCCGCTCTCGCGACGCTTTGCAACTAAGGCAACTAAGGCAACTAAACAAACCAAGCCCAAGAACAAAAAGAAAAAGAAGGAATCATCTTCCTCGGCCAGCGACACGGAAGACGAGGAGGAAGAGGCTAAACCCAAAAAGAAACGCAAGCGTACGCCAGCCTCCGAAGTGGGCAGTCGCAGTCTGCTTCAGTGCCACATTTGCCAGCAGAAGTTCAAGATGGCTTCGCGCTTTGAAGAGCACATGAAATTCCACAACGACAAGCTACCCTTCCAGTGTCCCGTGGAGAGCTGCAAGAAGGGTTTCACCTCGACCACCGGGCAGCGTCATCACATGGAGCACACACATCCAGAACTGTGTAAACTACACAAGTGCACTGTCGAGGGTTGCGACAAGGAATTCCCACAGACTCGCATGCTCACCCAACATCTGCGCAAGGAACACAACATTGCCAAACCCGAGATACATCCATGCTCCGAGTGTGACAAGGTCTTCCGTTGTCCCACGGCACTCAAGAAGCACATGTACAAGCATACGGGCGAGGAGCTGCCCATTTCGTGCAACATCTGCGGCAAACGCTTCCACATCAATAGCGAACTGCGCGATCATTTGCTGCGCCATGCTGGCGTCAAGAATCACGTGTGTCCGTATTGTGGCGTGGGCAAGACAACCCGCCAGGAATGGAACAAACACATCTTGACACACACCAAGGAGAAGCAATACCATTGCCGGCACTGCGACCATTCGTCGCACAACAAACAGGCGTTGTCCAATCACGTTAAAGTGGTGCACATGAAGATCAAGAACTTCGCCTGCCAATACTGTGGCAAGACCTTTGGCAAGTCCCATGCCTGTAAGCTGCATGAAAGATTGCACACGGGAGAGAACTGCAGTGAGTGCAAGATCTGTGGCAAGGTCTTTCTCTTTGAAAAGCGTCTGACCAAGCATCTCAAGACGCACGAGAAGCGCGAGGTTCCAGCAGCTGCCGGCGCAGCAAAGCCCAAAACAGATGCGGAAGATAAAAAGGACGATAGCCAAGAGCCAGCCGATGTCAAGCCGATGCCTCCACTACCAGCTAAGCCAAAGGCATCGAATCGCATCGAGCGTGTGGACATTTCTCAATTGGCCGGCACCTCTGTCAATCCCATTCCGTCGGTCTCGGTGCCATCCTGGTCGCCGCAAGTCAATTTCACCAAGAAGGAGGGTCAGCACATTTGTCCAGGCTGTGGCAAGGGCTTTAATCACATTGGCAACATGAAACTCCACTATAAGGTCGTGCATGAAAAGATCAAGGATTTCGCCTGTCGCTATTGCCCGAAGCGCTTTGGCAAAGCGCAATATCTGCAGCATCACGAGTACACACACACCGGAGAGAAGCCGTATGGCTGTAAGATTTGCGACAGGCATTTCAGTCACGGCTCCTCATTGAGGAAGCACATGCAATCGCATAATAAGCCGCCCAAGGAGCCGAAGCCACCGAAACCACAACCCAAGTCCACAGAGCCGCCAACGCCGCGAGTAAAACTGAATAGACAACCAACCAAGATCTATGAGCAGTTTCAGGATCCAGCTGCCGAGCGAGCCGCTGCCAGAGCTGAACTTATTGCCCAACAACAGGACGAACATGAGGTAAAACGCAAGGCTGCGGAAAAGACGCGCAAGATTCAGGAGGCTGCTTGTGAGCAGCTGCAAGAATTGCAGCAACAGCAGCTCATCGACAAGATCTCCAGCGACTGCTTCACCGAAGTGAACTATGAAGATGCACAAAAGGTTGAGGCCCTCAAAGAGGATCCCGCTTAAGCTACAGCAAATTCATTAATTTATAATTATTTCTAAGCAAGCATCTGTACAAATATTCGTTGTCCACGTAAAATATTAATTTACATACACATATAAAATGGTATTTATACCCGCTACCCATAGGGTAGAAGGGTATTATAACTTTGTGCCGGCAGGAAATGTATGTAACAGGTAGAAGGAGGCATCTCCGACCCTATAAAGTATATATATTCTTGATCAGCGTCAACAGCCGAGACGATATAGCCATGTCCGTCTGTCCGTCTGTCCGTATGAACACCTAGATCTCAGAGACTATAAGAGATAGAGCTATAATTTTTTTTCGACAGCATTTGTTATGTTTGCACGCAGATCAAGTTTGTTTCAAATTTTTGCCACGCCCACTTCCGCCCCTGCAAATCAAAAAAATCGAATAACAAGCGTAATTTTAAAGCTAGAGTTACGAATTTTGGTATATACAGTAATAGCTATAGTAGTTATGATCCCTGAAAATTTGGTTGCGATCAGAAAAAAATTGTGGAAGTAATTAAAGAAATACTTTTGTATGGGCAAAAACCCCTACTTACAATGGGTCTGAGTTGCTTTGGCCGACAATCTGGTATATTGTGCCGTCTATGGTATATTTTGAATGCGGTACTATATCGATATACCACATATACCATTTGGTATATTTTTTTAGTATTTTTGCAGTATATTTGGTATATTTTGAGAATAATACCGCAAAATATATTGCTTTTATTCAAAATGAGTAGCGGGTATCTCACAGTCGAGTACACTCGACTGTAGCTTTCTTACTTGTTTTTTTTTTAAGTTTATTCTAATGCAGAGGACAACTGTTTTCATCAGTAAAGAAAAAAATAATTCATTCAAAAATCAATCTTACTTTGCAAAGAAAAATAAATGAATTTCTCTATGTTGCAACAAGATCCGCAACGTAGGAATGCATATGATGAGCTTCATATAAAACAGACAAACTGTCGTTCATAAATGATTTCTAAGTTTATGGTATGCTTCAGTTAAGTTTAAATTTTAGCTAAAAAATAAATCTTATTAGTAAAGATTATTGTCTATAGTTTATGAAATTGCTCGTAATTTATTTTAACCCAATCATTCCTATGTCAATTTTATAACATCATTTACAGTGATTACGTTCCCCGACAAATGTGAAGTACATAGTATGTACACAGTATGTATGAACATAGTATGTATGTACACTGTGAATGTGTGTGTACATCAATGATAAAAGGGGCGTTACCAGTGTGTTTTTGTGTGTGTGTTTGTATCCTGGCATGTATGCGCTTGTGTGTGTGTGTGTGTGTGCTGCGACAACGCTGATAAAACACGTATAAACGTATTGTTAGCTTTTATAATTTATCACGACCTCAACTAAGCACCGCTCTCTGGTGAGAAACCTGTCAGAATTGTGTGAGCGTCATTATTCATGTCAACTCCTCTGGCGTCTGGTCCTCTCACTCCCACATTCTCTTCCTGTCTCTCCCTCTCTCTCTATCCCTTTTTGTGTGTGGCCAAAATTAAAAGACAGCTAAGGAGAAATTTACGATGGCTTTTTAAAATGAAGCTCGACTTGTGCGACATGTTAATTAACGCTGCTTAAAAGCAGATAAAACAAAAGTTTCAAACAATCACAATAAGCAACATGATAAATATATAATCAGCATCGAGCAGAAGCTGCGCTGCGAAAACGAAAACAAAAAAAAACGAAAATAATAAAAGGAAAGTCGACTTTGAAACTGAAATCGATATTGCAATTAACTAATTAATTTTGTCAGCTCTCGAAATTGGCTGCCAAATGGCTGCGACACCTGTAAACGACAATTCAATTGAAATCTCAACTGTTGCAAGCACCCAAAAAATAAAATCAGGTACACAACAAGTACTTTGAAAGCTGCTGTGGAGTGTGCTCGACTTTGAAATACCGGTTGACCATTTAGCTTAAACTATTCTGAGAGACAGAAAGACGAAATTTGTATTTGTGGGTAAATGAAAAATATAATCTTGAAGTTGTTATTGTGCTCCAAATTTTCTGCTTTGAAATATTTAAATTCGAATTTCGCAATTTCGACTATTTTATTAGCTCAGTTCAAACTATTTTTATGGATGTTCTTGTTGCTTAAATATTTCTTCTTCAGACTGTAAAAGATACTTTCAATGTGCATTTGTAATTTAAATGTTTATAGACTTATATTTATTTGAAAGTGTATATGAAAGTCTACAAAATGAGTTAGGGACAGTTAATCATAATTTACTACAAGCAATAAAAATACGCTATATAAATTAATTTTAATATAATATAATTAATTAAATAAAAACTAAAGTATTAAAATCGATTTTAAAGCTCCTCACAGGTAAGTATATGCAATGCACTTAAGTTAAATCTCAGAAATGTAACACGTAACATATTTATACAAAGATCTGATGCCTCAAAATTATAGATCCATGGGTAAATATATGCAATTCACTTTTACAATGTAATTATAATAAAAATATTTGTAAGCTTATATTAATTGAAGGGTTAAAATTTAAACCAATTCTTGCAAAATAGGCAATGCACTTAAGTTACATCTTAAAAATTTAACATAAATCATAGAAATATGCAATATATCGAAATAGGTAAATATAATATATGCAATTCACTTAAGTTAAACGATGTCAAGCAAATTGACTTTATTTTGCGATTTAGCAACGATTGTATGCAATTATCTTGGATGTACAATTAAATGTGGAAGCAATTATCTTGAATGTGCAATTAAGAGTAGGTGGAAATATTTACATTTCCGATGGCCTGCAAGATATAACACCCTTTTAACCCTTGGGTTGACAGGTATGAGAAAAAAGGGCAATGAAAATTGACTTTTTACGGTTGCTCGCAACCGAGCGCGTGCAAAGCGAGGCAACTTGTGCTTTCTTTCATGGAATGTGCTGCATTTTTCGCTAATTGGCTGTGTTTTTCAATTATGTTTGGCCCAAATTCATTAGTTGGTCTATTTGTGCGTCTCTGCATGCTCAATTGCGCGACAAACAGTTCAATATTTAATTATGTGCCACAGTTACCAGTTTGCCAGTTGCAAGTTGCCAGTTGCCAGAGTTAACCAGTTGCCAACCCAGACTCCCTGTCGAGAGCCTGAGCACTTAATTAGGTTTGCTTAAATGAAGCCACAATATGTACATTTGCTGAAAAGGAATTCATTGCTGAAAATTACGTTCTTTTTTTTTGTGTTCATAAGTACAATTTATGCACATCAAGTATTACTCTAAAACAGCTCTGGAAATGAGCTCTTTGAGCTCAAGTTTTTTCACCCGCTGCAGCAGCAATTCTCTCAAAGAAATATTGTATACTTGTACTATATATACAGACTTATATATATTTACCCCCAGTACTTGAAGCAACAGAACAGCCCTCGGCTGCAGTTGCTCTGACTCTGACTCTGACTTGGATTCTGATTCTGATTGTGACTCCAGCTCTGTGGAAAGCAAATCAAACAAAATCATCAGCAGCAGATTAAACAGTAGAGAAATGCTCTTGAAATGCTTTTAAAATGCCGAGCACTTTTTAGAACCTTCAAGCAAACTGTTAAATTAAAGACACTTTGCACAAGAGTAAATAATTTGTAATCATTTGCACAAAGTTCTCATTGCGCTCCCTTTTTCTTTTTCCTCTCCTCTTTTTTTTTTGGGGGTTTTTGTTGGTAAACGAGATATTAAAGCAAGTGTTCCAAGTAAACAGCAGAGTTTACTTAGCTCAGCTTAAGTATTCGCAAGTGCTTCCAAGGGGAGCATAAGTTTCGCTTAGATTGCAGCATTTATAATCTAAATTTGTATTTAAATTTCGTTTCATTAAGGCTCATTCCTGCTGTAATCTCTGCTAAATGAATTTATTTCCAAAATGTTGCTGTTGTGAATATTTTGTAGATTAAAACAGGTTTGTGGGCTGAGAAACTTATCTGACATTTTTTAAATGTCTCAAGAAATTTTATAATTATCGTAAATATCATTACTTAAATATCATTAGTATTAATTGGTGAGTAGTAATAATAAGCAAAGGAAATTGATTTTTTTTTTTAATATTTCTAGTATTTGAATTAATTTCTGATAGTTTTTTTTCGTTGTGTGGTATAATAGTATACTAAAACTATTCAAAAATATTAAATGTTTTTAAATATTATTATTTTTCTTAATATCATAAATTTTTCATAATATTATTTTATTTTGTGCTGAAATAATTTATTTAAAATAATCGGAAATATATTGATATTAAAAGATCAAAGCAACTTCGTAAGCTGACAAAGCTTATCATAAATGTCGCTAGTTATTTTACAATTATCTAAAATGCCATTTTTTAAATTTTTTTACTAAAATTTAGAAAAAAGTAATTATTAATGTAATTTATGATGTACATAAATACTTCGAGTAATTTAATAAATTATCGGTCTAGAAAAATTGAATTCAGGTGATTTTTAGCTTATAAACCTTTCTAATTTTAAAGTATGTGGTTAGTATTTTCATACATTTTGTTTTTTTTTTGTAATGAATGCGAATATTAAATTGGTTTTGTTTTTAAAGGATCTCCTAGTTTTAAGTATTTATTATTGTAGTTTATTTCGTTTTAATCTCACAGCTTATTGCAACCACCAACCGACAACTTTAAATCATTATACTGACCAAACTAAGAGAGGTATTAAATTTATTTGAAAGCAGGATATTAGTTTAATGTTTTAACATAAAACATATCACTTCATTAATGTTTAGCATATAAAATAAATGAGAAACTAAAAAGTAAAGCGCATTTCAACCAGCTGAAAATAACTAATTATAAATACGTTAAACTATGTATTTAGTACTTCGTATTGTCTTTTTCTTGGTAAATAACTATTCCCAGGCATTTGGCAATAGATTACACAAATTGTTTTAAATCAGGGCTAATTCCCATTCTTTCACTAAGGTCAGATTTGTTGTGAATTGGACTTTATGTTTTATAAAGTTTCTACTGTTTATTTTATTAACTTTACTGTTCAACTTTTTCATAATATTTCCCATGCTTTCATTTAATAAATATTGTATTTAAAAAACAATTTATTTTTTGTTGGGATATTGTGTGCTATGTGCAAATACATATTATAAAATGTATTCTCTTTTTTAATTTTTGTAGCTTTTTACACATTACTTTTCTAATTAATTAGGTTGTGCGTTAGCTCCTCTTTAAAAATAAAAAATAAATAAAAAAGGTTAGATATAAATAAAATGAATACTAATGTATTTCAAATGCACTGTTTACAAAGGCATTTTGCTTTTAAAGCACTTATTTTTAAATAAAACCTAAGCTGTGGAGATTCAACAGATGTGTTTTGAATAAATAAAACGAGCTTGTCATGTACTTATGTATTATACTTCCTTCCTTGTTCCTGCCATAATGAAATATTGCAGTTGACCAGTCGCAATCTTTAATTAAGCTCTGCGCATCGAGTGTCCTTTAATAAGCTCTCAGCAGCCAAGCTTTATTTCTGTTTTCTTCTCCATTTTTATAATTAATGTCATCAACTCAACTTATGTACATGTGCAAGTACTTACAAGTACACGCACACACACACACACAAACACACTCACACATACACATACGTATGTATATGAAATCATCACGTTTAATGAGGCAATGTCATTGGGAAGGCGCTTAATGCTGTCTCGAAGTCCACACATACAAACATACACACAAACATGCATATGTATGTATGTATATGTGTATGTGTGTGTATTTGTATCCACACTTGGCTTTCATCTCTTTGAATAGAACTTTTGTGCCTGTAAATTGGCTTCTTATGCTGCTCATTATGAGGCCGACAAAAATAATGGCGGGTTGTTGTTGTATATATGTTGAATATACTATATAGGATGTGTGTGAGCTGTAGCATGATATGATATACTCTCTGTGTTTTATTTATTTTGTTTTGGCTTTTCGCCGTTATTATTACGATGAGTACAAATTATGAGTGTACCACGGTTTAATCTTTGCCTGTTCATATGCAATTAATCAAAGTGCTATACATACTTCTATATACACTGCGTTGTAGGTGGGTCTTATTAAAAATCTTGTCGGCTGTTTTAAATCAATTATGTTGAAGCCATATGGCGACGTAGACGTCGACGTCGACGGCAGCGGTTAAGTGGTTCCGTTACTTTAAGCTCACGTACACGAAGGTTTAAACGTCAAAGCAGAGTAGACACTAATACTAATACCAATAGAATAGCACCCAGACATACGTTCATACATACGTATATGAGGATGGTACTTAAATGCTTATTTGTATGTAAATTCAAAAGGGCGGCATATGTCCATTAAGTGGCGCTTTAATTACTTACACAAAAACGTGCCACATTTTTGTTGAACATTTCTTTCGGCGTCTCGTTTTATTTAATGTAAAACACTTAAGAGCAAATACACTCTATGTTATGTTATGTTATGGGTAAGTAAGTCTACTATATAACTAGCATCAGTCTTGTGTAATTTGATATGGATGTGGAACTATTTGTTTGGCTTTAATCAGAGTTTGCTCACATTGCAATGGCTTAGATAGTCTGGTTTCCAATCTAAAAATAAGTATATCAAATTTTTCTCAAATATATTTTGTTAAATATTATAATATTTTGTTGACTTACCCTTTCCCGTTAGACATATCTCACGCAGCATATCGCAGTGACTGTAGAAGAACTGATGTTCATTGAAGTGCGCTGCACAGACGGGCAGAAAGGGATCACAATCGTCGATGGCCTTGCAGGCATCGGAGATGGGCTCATAGATGGGCAAAGCGAATACACAGAGCACGGATGCCAAGCAGATCAGCAGCAAGAGTATTGAAATCTTTGTTGCGATCCCCAGCGAAGGCATATTATATTAAATGCCAGCCGAAAGTGAACTCTATTTAAATGCTTATTAATTAACGTATTTATATATATGGCGTGCGGTTGTGTGTGCACAGGTGTGATAAACATATGACTTACTCTATTGTTCAGATCAGTCTATTTTTCTCTTATTTTTTTCGTAGACGCTTCTGAGTAATAGATATATGGCAAAAACGATGCGGCTGCGTTCAGAGACAAGCGTGACAAGCGAACGAACAACTGATAACCACTGCCCAGCTTCAAAAAAATATAAATCCAACTCACTGCTGCTCGCTGCGCTCTCTCTTCATCTCTCTCTCTCTCACTCTTTCTCTCGCTGGCAGTTGCCATATGAGCTTTACAATCTCTGCCCCCTGTCAGTGCCCCTTTATAAGCTTCCCCTTTGCTGACTTGCCCCTACACCGAGAGAAATAATCGATACGTTTCGAATTGACTCAATACGATGACTGAACAAAAACTGTGATCAAATAGATACTGAAGATGATAAAGATAAAATGTGAATTCGGTATTAGTTTACTCAAAATAATGAAAAAAAAAATGTATTCATTTAATGAAGTAAAAGAATAAAACCAATTTTAGGGGTTTCCGTCGTTAAGATCACTTAAGAGAAGTAAAAACTTAAAACTGTTTTTATTCTTTTTACTTCATTAAATTAATACTTTTTTTAGTAAACTAATACTGAATCCAAAATTTTCTTTTATTATTTCGTTCCACTATTATTATATACCGAAAAATGAATAAAAAATCCAAATTTTTCTTTTATTATTTTGTCCCACTATTATTAATATACTGCAAAATGAATAAAAATTATTGATTTCACTTAGTTTTTTGCTTCTTTGATATTAAACTAAGAAAAATATAATATTTCAGATTATTAATTTGTTAATCAAAAATTAAGAAGAATATTTTGTATATATTTTTTTTATACTAAGTACAACTTTGGATCAATAGAATTTTGGAAAAATTGATGTTATTACTCTAAAAAGTGAATAAATGAATTATTTTCTTTTTGATCTTTGTTAAGTTTTTACATAACATTAAAATTTCAAATTCCACTAAATTTGAATTTAATTTTTTAAGTGTATTGGAATATCACAAAGTTTATTCTGGTATGTGATTAAAAAAATTAATCGGAAATATGTTTTTGAAATTCTAAATTTTAAGCATATTGAATATGATGGCATTTGAATCAAACATTTTTCGTTAGGTGTATGATTCCCATGACAACGGTCGATTGTGGCGCATTGTTGTTGCTGCTGATGTTGCTGTTGCTGCTGCTGTTGTTACTGCTGCTGTTGTTGGCCAGTGAGACAATGATAAACATTGACTCTATGGCGCGTAGTTCGCGTTTTTCGCGGTGCTCTATTGTTTATGCTGTCGCTGTCGCAGTCGCGGTCGCAGTCGCTGTTGCCGGCATATTCAATGAATGCCGATGACGATGACGATGCCGTTGCTGTTGCTCATCTAACTGGAACACCATTTACAGCCGGATCGGAAGCGTTGCTCAGCGGAAGCGTAGCGTGCAGGTGCATTGCGGTGTTGAGCACCGCGAGCATAAAGCTCTGCTGCCACCAAATACACTGCCTGCAAATGAGTATACCACATGTGGGAGACTTTTCAGCACAGTTGAAACAGCTTTTGCGGGCGGGTTTTTGGGTTTCTCGTGAATAAATGATCTTCATGCGTCATTGCAATTTGCCGCTGAGTATCAAGTGATATACAGGGTGCTATAAATCTTGTGCAAAATGTTAGAAGCTGACTCACGAGTGCACAGCGAGCACAACAAGTTATGTGCTGCTTAAGCGAAACCTGACAAAAATTAATTTAGATATAACTTGTCAAGCATGTAAGTTGCTAAAAATAGGATAATAAATGTGTTGACATGTTCAAAAGTTGATCAAATTTGGGAGTATAACGGAATGCCTCGAAATTTTAAAAGTGTGATCGAATACAATAAACTTGAATTTTGGATATAATTGTGTTTTTATTATAATCATAAGATGTCTTATCATTTTGAAGTCTATTTTTTATAATATAAAACTATAAAAACATAGTTGACCTGATTTTGGGTTCAATTATATAAATATATTTTTATTTTTTATATATTATTGTAGACTTTACCTTTGAGCTACTACACTAAACTTAAAATTCGAAGTGTGCTCTAATTTAATTTTTGTAATTTTGATTCTATGTGAATCACGCTCTATAAAAGTGATTTGAGTAGTTTGGGTAATGTACACAGAAAAAAAAATTTGGAAATCTTGATCTTGATTTCAAGAAAATTTAATATAGCTTAATATATAGTATTCTTATAGTTCTTATAAGGTCAAAAATATTATGTTATATTTTATTGTTTTTCTTTTTTTTACTATTTATTTATTATTTGATCATTTTATGATTTAATTATAGCGCATTCAGTTGCTCGGATAAAAACACTATAAGAATTTCGATGGGTTACAGAATTTTATAACCTAAATCTTGAATTTGTGGTCTAATTTTTAAAATGTTGACATTTTTTAGACTAATGTTCTCAGCTTTACGAATTTGTTCTTAAAGTAGTGAAGAGCATAACTTTTAAGACGATTGTTCTTGATTTTAAAATTCGGTCTTTTATCGGTGTACTTACCTATTTTTTTATACTTTTTTTTTTTTTACTAATATCATACTCACATTTAACATTGTGTTTACTCTCTTAAAAAGTAGTACAAACTTTTTATAGGGCATTTGGTAGTCGAGCTGTCGTAATTAAGCCAGTTTAACTTGTTCTCTCAATGAGTTTATTCAACTATCTGAAATAGCACACTTCAGTTGGGGTATCTGCTAGTCAAGTATGTTCATTGTTGTTGTTGTGGTTGTTGCTGATGTTGTTGCTGCTGTTGTTGCTGTTTGGTATTTTCTCAATGAGTCATGAACTTTCGTGCTGAAATCTACGTTTATTGTTAGTGACTAACCTTTAACCATACTGACCTATAAACAACTTGCAGCTACTTACACTGAGTGGAGTCTATAAACATATTTAATATGCGGTAACTGGATACGACTTACCCCAATTTTGTGGCAAGCAAAGCAATTAAACGCCTCGATATACGATACTCGGACGCACCCGCAGAGAAAGAGAGAAGGAGAGAGAGAGAGAAGGAGAGAGATGAAACAACAGCAACAAGAACATTTCGTCAACCCCATTAGAAGATACATATTACGTAGATAAAAGATACATACGCACTTGTGCAGATAGTTAAATGGGGTGTCAGCTTAAAGAGCGCTTTAACTGCGAATGTGGTTGCTTGGGCCACAAGTAGCAGTACTTTGCCGAGTCATCAACATACACACACACACACACACACACACACACGCATACATTCGCATCTGCTAAGATGGCTGCATTTCCTGCTGGTGTAGATGCTGTTGCTTTCCGGTTATGTGGGTTCGCTCTCAGCATCGCATAGCGCAGAAACTTCCGTAAGTTCAGCGAACATATGCAAAACAATGGCGACATCGGCGCAAATAATTTAGCGAGTAAGGAAACTTGAGCACATTTGAATACACACACACACGCACACTCTCCTATACATACAAGTACAAGTATATACGATGTGAAAGCGCATTAAGCGTATGGAAAATACTTACCGTTATATAACACTATTAAAGGGGTTTAAGTTTCGGGGTATTATAGCATCAAATAAGTGTAGGAGCAAGCTCAGAGGCAGTAAAGGAGTCTACTAACTATAGGGTATTTTCTAGGCGAGTAAACTCGATAGCCGCCATTCTTCTTTTTAACATCTTATACAATTCCCCCATTGAAATTATATTTCTATACATTCATTTAAAAGTACAAGTTTGCTACCCCCATTTTTTGCAATTTTACGAACTTGAGTTCTAAATTTACAATTAAATTAATCATTGCTAAGAATTAAAGCTAACTTTTAAAGTTGTTGAACTGTTTAAATATTTTGTGTTTCGATGGACTACAAAATTTTCTAAATCTAGTATTTTTGGTCTTATTTAGAAAATTTGTAATTTTTTAGACTGTCTTTGGTTTAAAGAATATGCTCTTTAAGTGGTCTTATTTTAAGAACACAATTTTGAGGGCGAATGTTCTTGATATTAGAAATAAGTTTTTTTCCAGTGCAGTCTCGAATAGCAAAATGAGTTCTTAAATTTTCAATTTATAGAGCATCGCATATTCGATTACTTTAGCACATTTTTTTGTGCACAATTCTTGTATTCCTTGATGCCAGATTGATTTAGCATTTCAATTTAATTTATTTGCAAATATTTAAATGTCTTTTTATTTTGCTAGAATTTCTTTTTTATTGTTGAAACTTTTTCCTTTAGCAATTTGCACTTCTTTCTTGTTTTATTTCGTTTCCGCTTTTGCTTTGTGCTCACCGCAGCTTTTGTTTATTTTGTCGTGTATTAAAAAACAAAGAAGCGCTAGGAAAAAATACGCAAATGGGGGAAGAGTTCAAAACAAACTTGAATATGCAAATAAGATTTGATGGCATTTGGGTGCGGGGGTTACGACCTGACAGACAGGGCAGCAAACATGGCTAAAAGGATTGCCCGCCAAGTGTTTAAAGTAGAATTTATCATAATTAATTGGATCTGCTAATGGATTCTTACTTATCTGCGTGGTCTACGAGCGACATACTTTTCAAGCAATCCAAGGATTGTGAAACATCAAGTGGAATATAAAGAAATGACTGCAGAAGATAACAAAGTAAAAAGGTTGATGTTATTCTGTTGCAAAGCTAAGGTTACCATATCTATAAACATTAACGGACAAAAGAAAAGGGCAAAGGTAACCGGATGCAAGTTGTGGTATTTTGGAGTCCGAATGGGCAACTGGTTGCTAAACTCATAACCGTAACGAGGCCTTGGCATCTAACAAAACTGAATACAAATTCACCTAGAGGGAGAGGGCGGGGTCACACAAAAAAATAGAGAAAGAAGAGCACATTGCGACTGATAAGCTTTGCAACAAATCCAAAGCACCGGAAACCGGTCTATGCACTTGTCCTTCCAGTCGTTCCCAAAGCGGATGCTCTTCTATACTCACTTTCTATTCATTGGCATTCACTCTCGGGTAGCTTAAGGATTTGCCAGCTTAAAGAGCCAAGAAATGATGTTATCCATTTCAGGTGTCGTTGCAAGCTCACATCATAAATGATGTTTATTATATTTTATTTAAACAAAAAAAGAAAAAAAAAACAAGTAAGAAAGTTTCAGTCGAGTGTGCTCGACTGTGAGATACCCGCTACCCATTTTGAATAAAAGCAATATATTTTGCGGTATTTTTCTCAAAATATACCAAATATACTGCAAAATACTAAAAATATACCAAATGGTATATGTGGTATATCGATATAACACCGCATTCAAAATATACCTTAGACGGCACAATATACCAGATTGTCAGCCAAAGCAACTCAGACCCTAGTAAGTAGGCGTTATTGCCCATACAAAAGTATTTCCTTAATACCTTCGACAATTTCTATCCGATCGCAACCAAATTTGTAGGAATCATAAATACTATAGTTATTACTGTATATAAAATTCGTAACTTTAGCTTTAAAATTACGCTTGTTATTCGAGTTTTTTGATTTGCAGGGGCGGAAGGGGGCGTGGCAAAAATTTGAAACAAACTTGATCTGCTTGCAAACATAACAAATGCTGTCGAAAAAATTATAGCTCTATCTCTTATAGTCTTTGAGATCTAGGTGTTCATACGGACAGACGGACAGACACACAGACGGACATGGCTAGATCGTCTCGTCTGTTGACGCTGATCAAGAATATATATACTTTATAGGGTCGGCGATGCCTCGTTCTACCTGTTACATACATTTCCTGTCGGCACAAAGTTATAATACCCTTCTACCCTATGGGTAGCGGGTATAAAAACAAAAACTCATGAAATAATAGTTATTATTTGAGTTTTAAATCTTTACTCAAATAAGTAAAAAGGAAAGTTAGCATATGAATACTTTATTTAGTATATTTACTTTGGCTGACAATTTAGGTATATTTTTTACTCTATAGAATATTTTGAATGTAATAGTATATTGATACATTAAATATAACCTTTGGTAAATTTCAGTATTTTTTTCGGTATATTTTAAGAATAATACCACACTGTTTTGTTTTTATCTAAAAATTGTTGTTATTGTGTAATTTTACAGTCCCTGGTTGAAACTCTCTTTTCAATAATTATTATAACTGTAGAAATTTCAACACTGATTTGAAAAAAACAAAATCTCATGAAATAATGATTATTATTTGAGTTTGAAACTTTTAAATTGATTTAAGAAGAAGTTTACTTTATAAATCAACAATTTATGTAAAACAAGTATATATGCATATTTATGAATTATGACTTAATGACTCGCATTATCCAGCCAAGGTAACTAGTCACTCGAATAAAAACAGCGGGGATTCCCGTCTGGCAACCTTTGTTAACAAAGGAGCTCACACCGATCTGAACCATGCTGTGAGAATCTACCAATGGGCCACCAGAGTCACCATAGCAAATCGAGTTGCCCAGTTTAGTAGAAACGCAAAGGTTTGATTTAGGGATGTGTTTGTGCCATAATGCTGCGCACTTTTTCACGCTCATGATCATAAATTGTGTATACTGCAGTACATCGGTATAATTATTACTAGCGTTCATAGTAAGTCCCCATCCGGTGGCAATCGAGTCATGTCCAGTGTAGGTATCAGCATGAGGCTTCAACTTTGGCAGCTTAACCGCTTGAATGAATTTGTTGAATTTAACACGTGGAATGCGAATGAGTGAGATATCGTTAAACAAAGTCTTGTTGCTAAAGTTCTCATGGTAAAAAATATTCTTTTTGGTCACGGTGTGCTGTATCAGTGGATTGGAATTCGAAATGCTGCCCAATTTAACGGTGACCTTTTCAGCCCTAGATAAAACCGATGCGATTAGTAGGCAGTCATTTCATTGACGATTGTTCAACTTACCAGTAAGTACAATGGGCCGCCGTAAGAACCCAAGTGTCGTTAATCAAGGAGCCACCACACGCCCACATGTAGGTATATTTTGCTGTCTTGTTCTGCAGTATAAGTCCGACTTGATAGGGAAACTGACCAGGCGAAGCGTCATGTCCTCTAGTGATGCCAACATCGTGTTCATAATTTAGAATCGATGCCGAGACGAAGGCAAAAGCCAAAGCAAATATTACGAGCACTTTCATATTCAAATGCTGAAAAGACTATGAGCTTAAATAATTCAACGACCGCTTTTTATAGAAATCTTTCTCTCCTTTCATCTAATTTAGATTAATCACCGTTCTATATTTTATTATTGAGTTTTAAGAAATTGATTCGCCCGTATTAAAAAAAAACAAGTAAGAAAGCTACAGTCGAGTGTACTCGACTGTGAGATACCCTCTACCCAATTTGATTAAAAGCAATATATTTTGCGGTCTTATTCTCAAAATATACCGAATATACTGCAAATATTCTAAAAATACTAAGAATATACCAAATGGTATGTTTGGTATATCGATATAGTACACCATTCAAAATATACCATAGACGGCACAATGTGCTAGATTGTCGGCCAAAGCAACTCAGACCCCTAGTAGGTAGGCGTTTTTGCCCATACAAAAGTATTTCTTTAATAACTTCCACAATTTTTATCTGATCGAAACCAAATTTTCAGGAATCATAACTACTATAGTAATTATTTTATATACCAAAATTCGCAGCTTTAGCTTTAAAATTACGCTTGTTATTCGTTTTTTTTGATTTGCGGGGGCGGAAGTGGGCGTGGCAAAAATTTGAAACAAACTTGATCTGCGTGCAAACATAACAAATGTTGTCGAAAAAAAATTATAGCTCTATCTCTTATAGTCTCTGAGATCTAGGTGTTCATACGGACGGACGGACAGACGGACAGACACACAGACGGACAGACGGACATGGCTAGATCATCTCGGCTGTTGACGCTGATCAAAAATATATATACTTTATAGGGTCGGAGATGCCTCCTTCTTCCTGTTACATACATTTCCTGTCGGCACAAAGTTATAATACCCTTCTACCCTATGGGTAGCGGGTATAAAAATGCATATGTTCGGGCAATTTACTGTTTAAATTAACTTAGATCATCACATCACCATCACGGAATTTCCACGAACAAAAATTAAATAATAATTTTTGGGGTCTAATCCTCTAACGTATCTATTTTTGGCACTTCCGATACTTTTTTCTCTTCGCGAAGCTTTGAGAACTGTCAGGATCACAAATATCCCATAGGGAGGATAATCGAGCTCGAGATGTTGTCCGATGCCAAAGCAAATATTAACTAGGAGTATAAGTAAATCAAACAACGCCTTTTATAGAATTCTCCCATTCTTAGTTTTCTTTTTTTATTCTTAATATGGTAAGTTTTACCATTGCCCGTATAAAAACATACTTATTTTCGTTATTTGCACAAATAAACATCGGCTTATCAACATTAAGCTTTAACAACAATTATTTTGTTATTGGTTTATGTTTGCAAAATGTTTATTATTATCTCGCAAATTAAAAAAATAGAATCTAACCAAGCTTAGTTACGATTTTTGGTTCATACAACCAAAGAAATAACAATAGTTTTTATAGCTTTTAAAAATGTACGGTTAAATAAAAATAAATAATAAAAAAAAAAATAAAAATATTGCAGATAATGGCTTTTTTGGTATATTATTTTAGTAAATTTTAGAAGAAATATCGTAATGAAATCTCACAGTGGAATACAATCGATTGTAGCTATCTTATTTGTTGCATACTGTGGGCATACATAATTTTATAAACCAATTTATAGAACTATCAACAACGTCAGATCACCTTCATTATACTTTAGAATTTTCATATTTCCCGGCAATTTTATAATGATAATAATTAAAACTAATATGAATTATTAGAGTGACTTTTTTTTAGATTGTCCAAGCTCGATCTGTCAATAAATGTTACGAAGGATATACAATCGCTTACTAATTAGTCAATTGCCTAAACTAACATCGAAATTGTTATAAAGGAAGATCTGTCGTATCTCAGTATTTCAGAAACAGTACTGTAATCTGAGGTTCTTCCCCATCCTCAAGGAGCTGCCACACAAATAGCGTTCACCTCGCCGGATTATTATTCTGACTTGGAAAGGAAATTAGTATTTTTCGGTAAAATAAGTTGGAATATTTTAAGAATAATACCGCAATATTTGTGGGTATTATTGAAAATGACACAGGGTATCTCACAATCGAAAAAATATAATAATTATTAATCAATCAATAATAAGCATTGGTTTCTAAACGAGTTAAGAAAACATCAAAACATCCATATTATTATTTTGTAATTTTACTGTTCCTTATTGTACATATGTTACTACAGTGAAGAGTTTACTAAATTTTGCATTCTAACATTTATAACTGCAGTATTGATTAAGTGTTTTTTTTTTTTTTTTATAAATGTTGCAATAGATGCAATAGCATTCTAGATTAATTAGGATTTAATGACTCGCAATATCCAGTCAAGGTAACTTGTCACTCTTACAAAGACAGCCGGCTTCTTCGACGAACAATTTTGGTAAACAAAAGAGCTCACACCGATCTGAACCATGCTGTACAAATCTACCAATGGGCCACCAGAGTCACCATTGCAAATGGAGTTGCCCCATTTAGTATAAACGCAAAGGTTTGATTTAGCGATCTGTTTGCGCCAATAAAATATGCATGTTTTCCTGCCCATGATCGTAAAGTGTGTATACTGCAGTACATTGGGTTTATTATTACTAGCGTTCAAAGTAAGTCCCCATCCGGTGGCAATCGAGTCATGTCCAGTGTAGGTATCAGGATGAGGCTTCAACTTTGGCAGTTTAACCGCTTGAATGAATTTGTTGAATTTAACACGTGGAATGCGAATGAGAGAGATATCGTTAAACAAAGTATAGTTGTTAAAGTTCTCATGGTAAGTAATATTCATTTTGGTCACGGTGTGCTCTATCAGTGGAGACAATTTAAAAATGCTACCCAATTGAACGGTAACAGTTTCAGCCCTAGATAAAACCGATGCGATTAGTCAGTCATTTTTTTTGAAGATTGTTCAACTTACCAGAAAGTACAATGGGCCGCCGTAAGAACCCAAGTGTTGCTAATCAAGGAGCCACCACACTCAATATTTGTATAATTTGCTGTATTGTTCTGTATTATTAGTCGGACTTGGTAGGGAAACTGACCAGGCGATGCGTCATGTCCTCTGGTGATGCCAATATCTTGTTGATAATTTAGAATCGATGCCGAGACGAAGGCAAAAGCCAAGGCAAATATTACGAGCACTTTCATATTCAAATGTTGAAAAGACTATGAGCATAAATACTTCAACTATCGCTTTTTATAGAAGTCTTCCTCCCTATTCTTCTAATTTCAATTAATCATAAATTAATATTTTATTATAAGCGCCCGTATTCAATAAATATGCATATGTACGGGCAATATAATTTATATTATATCACATCATCATCACTGAATTTTCGCGAACCAAAATTTAATCACAATTATAAAGTCTAAAGTATTTATTTTTCACACTTCCGAACGATTTTCGCCATCGCAAAGCCTTGAAAACTGATCGCGAATATCCCGTACGGAATATTGTAAAATCGATCTCGAGACGTATGCCGGTGCCAAAGCAAATATTAACTATGAACACAAATAAATTAAACAACGCCTTTTATAGAATTCTCCCATTTTTATATTTCCATTTTTAACTTCTAATAGTTTTCTATTTTTAGTCTTAAAAAGCTTTACAATTGCCCGTATATTATTTACGTTCAATTAATTGTTTACACATATAAATATCGTCATATCAATATTAAGCTTTAACAAAATTGATTTTGTTATTGCTTTATGTTTGCAAAATGTTTATTACTAATGCAACTCGTACCTGCATCTCCGACACCATAAAGTATATTTTTTTGATCAGCACTCTTCTGACCTCTAAAATCGAAAATAGAATTAAACAAACCTTAGTTACGATTTTTATACCCGCTACCTACAGGGTAGAAGGGTATTATAACTTTGTGACATGGCATGTCCGTCTGTCCGTATGAACACCTAGATCTCAGAGACTATATAAGATAGAGCTTATAATTTTCGACAGCATTTGTTATGTTTGCACGCAAATAAAGTTTGTTTAAAAGTTTTGCCACGCCCACTTCCACCCCCGTAAAGCAACAAAAATCGAATAACAAGCGTAATTTTAAAGCTATCTATTAACAACTATAGTAACTGTGATTCCTGAAAACTTGGTTGCGATCAGATAAAAAGTCTCGATGTTATTAAAGAAATACTTTTGTATGGGTATATTGGTATATGGTATATTGTGCCGTCTATGGTATATTTTGAACGCGATACTACATCGATATACCAAGTATACAATTTGGTATATTTTTAGTATTTTGCAGTATTTTGGTATATTTTGAGAATAATATCGCAATATTTTGTTTTTTTGCTTGATTTTTATACCCGCTACCCATAGGGTAGAAGGGTATTATAACTTTGTGCCGGCAGGAAATGTATGTAACAGGTAGAAGGAGGCATCTCCGACCCTATAAAGTATATATATTCTTGATCAGCGTCAACAGCCGAGACGATATAGCCATGTCCGTCTGTCCGTCTGTCCGTCTGTCCGTATGAACACCTAGATCTCAGAGACTATATGAGATAGAGCTATAATTTTTTTTCGACAGCATTTGTTATGTTTGCACGCAGATCAAGTTTGTTTCAAATTTTTGCCACGCCCACTTCCGCCCCTGCAAATCAAAAAAATCGAATAACAAGCGTAATTTTAAAGCTAGAGTTACGAATTTTGGTATATACAGTAATAACTATAGTAGTTATGATCCCTGAAAATTTGGTTGCGATCAGAAAAAAATTGTGGAAGTTATTAAAGAAATACGCCTACTTACTAGGGGTCTGAGTTGCTTTGGCTGACAATCTGGTATATTGTGCCGTCTATGGTATATTTTGAATGCGGTACTATATCGATATACCACATATACCATTTGGTATATTTTTAGTATTTTTGCAGTATATTTAGTATATTTTGAGAATAATACCGCAAAATATATTGCTTTTATTCAAAATGGGTAGCGGGTATCTCACAGTCGAGTACACTCGACTGTAGCTTTCTTACTTGTTTTTTATAAATGTTGCAATAGAAGCAATAGCTTCTAGTTTAATTAGGATTTAATGAATCGCATTATCCAGCCAAGGTAACTAGTCACTCTTACAAAGACAGCCGGCTTCTCCGACGAACAATCTCGGTAAATGAAGGAGCTTATACCGATCTGAACCATGCTGTGAGAATCTACCAATGGGCCACCAGAGTCACCATAGCAAATCGAGTTGCCCAGTTTAGTAGAAACGCAAAGGTTTGATTTAGTGATGTGATTGCCCCATGATGCTGTGCAAGTGTTCATGCTCAAGATCGTAAAGTGTGTATACTGCAGTACATTGGGTTCATTATTACTAGCGTTCAAAGTAAGTCCCCATCCGGTGGCAATCGAGTCATGTCCAGTGTAGGTATCGGGATGTGTCTTCAGCTTTGGCAGCTTAACCGCTTGAATGAATTTGTTGAATTCAACACGTGGAATGCGAATGAGTGAGATATCGTTAAACAAAGTATTTTTGTTAAAGTTCTCATGCAAAACAATATTCTTCCTGGTCACGGTGTGCTCTATCAGTGGAGATAATTTCAAAATGCTGCCCAATCTAACGGTGACAGTTTCTGCCCTAGAGAAAATCAATGCGATTAGTAGGCAGTCATTTCTTTGACGATTGTACAACTTACCCGAATGTACAGTGGGCCGCCGTAAGAACCCAAGTGTTGCTAATCAAGGAGCCACCACCCGTATTTTCTGTATTTGCTGTATTGTTCCGCATTATAAGTCGGACTTGGTAGGGAAACTGACCAGGCGAAGCGTCATGTCCTCTAGTGATGCCAACATCGTGTTCATCATTAAGAATCGTTGCTGAGACGAAGGCAAAAGCCAAAGCAAATATTACGAGCTCTTTCATATTCAAATGCTGAAGAGACTATGAGCTTAAATAATTTAACGACCGCTTTTTATAGAAATCTTCCTCTACTTTTTTCTATTTTAGATTAATCACCGTTATATATTTAATTTTTCAGTTTTAAGAATCGATCGCCCGTATTATTATGTTCGGGCAATTTACTGTTTAAATTAACTTAGATCATCACATCACCAACACGGAATTTCCAAGAACAAAAATTAAATAATAATTTAAGGGTCTAATCCTCTAACGTATAATAGTTAAAATTTTTTAGACCTAATAAGTTTTACTATTGACCGTACAAAAACATACTTATTTTCGTTCAATTTGTTTACATATACATATAACATAAATATCGTCTTGTCCACATTAAGCTTTAACAAAAATTATTTTGTTATTGGTTTATGTTTGCAAAATGTTTATTACTAATGCAGCTCGTTCCTGCATCTCCAACACCACAAAGTATATTTTCTTGATCAGAACTCGAGAGCACTTGATTTGCCATGCCCTCTTCTGGCCTCTTATAGTCTATTTGATATATTAATTTGGTTATTAAAAATAATATCGTAATGTTTTTCTTTTATTGAAAATGGGTAGCAAGTATCTCACTCGACTGTAGCTTGTTAAATAAATTTCAATAACGCATTTATGAACTTTCAACAAATATCGTAGGATTACCTTCATTGAATTTTAGAATTTTCATATTTCCCCTAATATGAATTGTTATAGAGTGACATTTTATTTAGATTTTCCAAGCTCGTTCTCTCAATAAATGTTACGAAGGATATACAATCGTATGCTAATTAGTGAATTGCCTAAACTAACATCTGTTGATCGAAATCGTTATAAAGGAAGATGCCTAATCAAGGAAAAGGATTTAGTAGGAAAATTGACCAGCCGAAGCTGGCATCCTCTGACGATGCCAAATAAAGACTATATCAAATAAAGAAATAAGTAAAGCACCTTTAGATTGAAACATTCTAAAGCTTTTTAATTTCAATGAAGCATACATAGTTCATTGTGTCATCATAAAGTTTTAGCATTTGCCCGCAGAAAGCCAAAAATATACTAAAGTACGGTCAATTTACATAAGTCATATATCAACGAATATAGTCATAGCATTCAATAAAATTATGTGAGCAGAAGTAAACTTTACTTTTAAAGCGAATATATTTTTGATACTATATATCGCCACAGAGTGTTAATTACCTTGAGGTATTCCAAAATATAACTACATCGTACCCACAAAATACAGCTGTGTATCATGCTTTTCATTCAATTATATAAGCGAACGCAACTGAATGAAATGGATCAGTTGATAACTTTATTCTTTATTCAATCGAAATAAAACTGTTGCGAATTTTAATTCTGTGTATTTTTTTTATGGATGTAAAACCATTACAATTTGGCTAACAGTAATAAGGTATTTTTTTTATCTTAAATATTATCAAGTGAGATAGTTAAAGGAATTCAAAATTAATATAAATAAATAAGTGAGCAATATTCGAGTATGCCCATTTTTAATAAGACCATGTTCTACAAATATACCAAAACTACTAAACTAAACATTTAACAAATTTTATAGTTTTATGCAGCAGCAGCAAACAATCCCAGTTGACAAAGAATTTATTTTAATATAGTATTGATAAAAAGTGTTCGGAAAAGCAATTAGATGAACGAGGTTTAAAACTAGTATATGTAACTTTAAGAATGAGAAAAACAAATCTTCATACAAATTAAATAAAAAACATACAAGAAAAACGCATATTTGGTATAACGGTTACATTCAAAATATACCATAGATATATACATATATAATTTATGGTGTCGGAGCTGCCTTTTTCTGCCTGTTACGTACATTTCCTTTTGACACAAAGTATTATTACCCTTCTACTCTATGAGTAGCGTGTACAATAATAACCTCAGTGGCTTTTTAGCGAGGTTTCTCTGTAATTGCAGTAATTGTTGGGCTAAACTGTCTAACCGAGGCCAGAGCACTTCAACCCAATCCCTTTGAGCAGGACTCAAAGTCAACAATTAGCTGCTGTTTGCCAGGTTCTGCGAGCAAGTTATTATTGTTGTTGTTGTTGGCATTCGCTTGCTGTTCTTGTTGTTATTGTTGTGAAACGTTGCGTGAATTATTTCCAATTAATGGCTCTGGCTATGGGAATGCGAGCGTAAAAAAGTTTTACGGCCATCCAAAATGGAAACTATGAGTAGAAGTGCTACGAGTTATGCGAATTCTACCAATATAAATATATACACACGTATACGAAATATGAGCGTGTGTATACGTGAGTGTGTGTGTGTGTGTGTGATAAGGGGGCCGACCTACATAAATGGCAGAGGCTGAATAAGGCAAGCATCGAGTGGATAATCGTCTGGAGCTCATTCGCTGTTTCGCATTTTGTATGAGTTTTCATTTAGATTGAAATGCCCTCAGCAGCAATAAACTGGCAAATCCACAACGGGTTCCACGTGGCCATATCTCTGTGCGTGTGTGCGAGAGTGTGTGTGTGTGCGTGTGTGTGTGTGTGTGTGTATATGGGTCGGTCGATTGGTTACACGATACGATATAAGTAATAGAGAACGATCTATCCATGACCTGCCAATGTGGTTGAACCATTCAGCCAGCAATATGAAAATATTGCTTCAAGCGCAAGTAGCAGCAACAACTACGAAAGTACTATGCAACAAAAAACAAGTAAGAAAGTTGAGCTGAGCACACTCGACTGTAAGATACCCGCTGCACATTTGAAATTAAAGCATATTCTAAAAAAATACCGAATTTATATAGTAAAAGTGTTATTATAATGATATATGTAGATCTACATTCAATACATGTACTGAATTAATATACCGAGCATTACTAAAATATACCGAAGGATATGTTTGGTATATCGATATAGTACAAAATTCAAAATATACCAAATATATATAATGGAAAATGCTAAAATATTTCGCTATGCTATGCTTGGTATGTTAATATAGTTCTACATTTATAATATATACTGAATAAATATACCAACAAATACTGAAATATACCAAATGATATGTTTGGAATATCGATATAATACTAATACATATACCCAATTGATACAACAGAAAGTACTAAAATATATTCGAGGCTATTTTTGGTATATCGATATAGTACTAAATTCAAAATATACCGAATTGGTATAACGGAAAGTACTAAAATATGCCCAAGGCTATGTTTTGTATATCGATATATTACTACATTCAAAATATATCGAATTAATATACCGTAAAATACGACAATATACCGAAGGCCTTATTTAGTATATCAATATAGCACTACATTCAAAATAAACCATGGCGTACAAAGTGTCAAACAAAACAGCTACGACCAAACTGAACTGAAACGCTGATCGAGAATATATATGTATGTATTCTTTCTGGCTCAGAGGTGACTCTTCTTGCCTGTTACATACATTTCCTGTAGGCACTGAGTTATAATATCCTTCTACCCTACGGGTGGCGGGTATAACAAGAGCACGACGCGCAATAGGCACACACCAAAAAACAAAAGCCACGCACAACACACGGACAGAATGAACAATGTTGTATGCGAGTACACATATCCATTCACATGGCCATTACCATTACCATACCCAACCGCGAGTAGACCACCCTTTTATCCACCTCCTGCCCTATGGCACAGCAGCGGCATCAGCAGCAGCAGCAGCGGCAGCATCCCGTGGAAAACTGGCAGCGGTTTTTATTATTGGAAAATTGCTCAAACGCGCACAGATATCGACTCTTTTGCTAGTTGGCTGGCTGGTTGGATGGTTGGATGGATGCATTGGGAGGGTTCTTTTTCCGTTCGAGGCGAGGGGTGTTTAAAGTGTACACGGTGGCGTATGAGTAATATTGCCAACCAGAACCCGGCGAAAAGGTCAACAAAGCGAGCAATAAACAGAAATTTCAAATTACACCCGCAGGATTGAGCCCAAGCGCTCATATCTACAATTTGTATCTGTATTAATATTTGTTGTATCTGTGTCTCTGCTATATTTGTATTAATATTTGTATACTTTGTGCATTTTGTAGTTTATGATAGTAGCATGCAAGGAATGCTAATGCCATGCAATATGCCAGCCAGCATGTAACTAATTACAGTTTCAATTCATCTAAGCAAATTCATTAATTTGTATTAATTGAAGGTCTGTGTTTCGCATGTTTTGTAGTTACATAAGTTACCGAGCAGATTAAAATAAATGTCAACCCTTTGGTTTGGGCTCCGTTTGTCCATGTCATGTTTTTTGATGGCATCCCTCAAATCCCATTTTCGATAGAGATGCCGGAGATATGTTACGAGGAGTACGAGTAACACAAACTTTGTGACTGGTTCGTAAACTAGATTTGGACAGTTTTGACAAGACATGTCGAGGCACTACACCAAAAACAAACTACAATATGTATAGAACATATCCACATACATAGTGCACATCATAACACACGACAGGCAGGATGCATGTGCATACATTAAAATGCAAACAAATTGAAGCTACAAAATATTTAAAGATACTTTTACGTAATACTTGAGATAAGCCTCAAACTAATTGACGTGCTTAAGTTATGCGAAGCATCTGCCTTAAAGCTTAGCTGATTGAGATACTTATGGCTATAAATAAAATTACTTGTGGTCTGTACATAAGCAGCTTTCATATCTATTGATTTATATGTGGTGGGCGTTTGAGACGTAAATGTAGTGCAATTTAATATAATTCGGTTTCAAGCTTATCAAAATTTTAGTAAATTTGAAATTTATTGATAATCCTTTTCTTAAATAACTTAGAATGGGAATTTTGAATGTAATTGAGTTATTCTTTTTACTTTTAGAAAATATATCTAATGTAATATATTTGATGAGTGAGTTTATTGTAAGATGTATGAAAATGGATTAAATGGGTCTGTGTTTCATATGTAAATTAAGCTCAATTTAATTACATTTTATAGAATCTCAAATTTATTGAGAAGTTTACTTTAAAAATCGATATTTTTCATATCTGTGATTTATGTGACGGCAGAAAGTTTAATTTTTGTTAGTTTTAAGAAATGTATCTAATGTATTATATTTGATCAGTTAAAATAAATATACGAATTATTTTATTATACACAGAATTTGAGGTTATTTGCAAGAAGTTATTTTATATCCGGAACCTTCTTGAATTCTTAAGAAACTTACATTTAAAGTGGGAATTTTTACCATTTAACGTATCAGATAATACTAATTTGCGAAACTACTAATTAAGTTGCATTTCATCTCTCTCTCTGTAACAGAGTTTTTCTGCTTTAGCACTTTGTAGTTATCGATGCTTTCTAGTTTGTGGATTTTTTCGTTTCGTTTTTAATTGAAAGCTGTTAAATTAAGTAAAGTTAAGAACACTTTTGAGAAGCTGTAAAATTTGAATTGTCTGCTGCGAAATGAATGAAGAGCCATTTGGACTTTTGGCCCAAATGCGCAGCGATGTGTGTATGGTTCGGTTGTAGTCATACAATTAGGAGGAGCAAGCAGCGCACATGTTCTCCGACTCGTAGGCATTAAATTACAAATGAATTCCAGGCACGTGATCTTCTGCTTGACTGCATCTTTGGCCACCACCACCGACAGAAGCTGCAGCAGCAGCCATTGCAATGGCAACAGCAACGGCAACGGCAGCAAGTGCATCAGTAAATGGCCAGAGCTTGAGCTTGCCTTGAAGCATCTTTTGCCGGAGTACAACTCAATTACGGAATCGTTAGAGGGTGCAACATTTTATGGTCAAAACATTTTGAGCCAGCTAAAAGGGGAAAGATATGTGAATACTTATCTCGGTTTTAGCCTGATTGTACAACATTTAAGTCAATGCATATGGTCGCTTCAACGAGTTATTATTATTATTATTATTATTATCACTCGACTATACGCATCGGTGCACCACCAAAGCGACAAAAACTTATTCGTCTTAGATACAGTCTGCCTTCTTTAGTTTAGCTTCCTTAGCCAGCTTTTTGGCCTTTAGCTTTTGCGCCCTTTTTGTGCGGCAACTTCAATTGCTGACTGCAAAAATTGAATTCTTCTTATTTCAGTCACGCAACGTTGTTCAAAAGGCACCAACTGAAAAGCCAAAGAGTTCTTGGCCAACAAGTCTCGTCAAGAGTTCTTCTTCGCTTCTTCCGTTCGTTTCGTTCTTCCTCCTTCTCATCGTTGTCTGTTGTTTTTGCACTTTGGTTAAGTCCAGCGCCGTTGGCTGCTTTTCCAGCTTTCCAGGCACGGTCACAAGTTTTTATGGCCATCTTCTCGCAACTCGCACTCGCATCTCTCAGGCTCGCAGTTCGCATTTTGTATATTAAAGTATTTTCAGGTTTCAACAAGCATCTGCAATGATACTTGTCTAACGCCTTTGACACACTGTGCAAAAAAGGTCTTCAAATGGCATTACATTTTTCGCCCGAGCCAGACAAGCAGTTGACATTTCGGGATATGGGTCAAGTGGACATCAAACCCAAGCAAAACTGTCATAAAAATAAGTTAAGCTCTGCTAGCTTCCTAGCTGCCAAGCTGCAAGTCCTTCGACTAACTTATGTCCTGTACACTTTGCGTTGAGAAACTTTCAAAATTGCTGAATAATATACTTGAATATATGAACACACAGAGATTTAGATTGTTTATGGAGATTCTTCCGTAATATGGATTAAGCTCATTTTTTTAAGTTATTTAGAAAATTTATTGTTGTAAAAATGGCTCCCAAATATTTTAAATATTTGTTTGTGCATTTAATTTAAAATAAAATATAACATAATAAAATAAAATGGAAAAAATTGTCTAATTCAGGGTGAAGAATAATTAAAAATATTGAATTTTTAAGGCTACGAAACTTTATAATATAATTTGTAATACTTGGAAGTGTAAATATGTGGACTTATATCACATCTAGTATTACAGACTAAACCTAATATAAAGAAAACCAACAGTTGGGGCTTTTCAATCAAAATGTATTCTAATTGATTTATATTGAATTAAGCTCTGAAATAAAAGTTGAAGTTGGAATCCAAATTTAGAAATCTTAATTATGAAAAGAAATTCTTTTCCAAGTTATGGTTATAAATGTTGACTGTTATTACCTTATTTATTTATTACATTAAATACTAATTTGAATTTACAGAAAAGAGAGAGGCTGCTGGGGCCTTCGACTCAATTGTAGAATATAATCATTCATAATCCCATTCATGCTTCCCCGTTTAGCATCTCTTTTTTTATACAGGGTATTCTAAATGTTTACCATCAAATTCAAATTCCGGAGCCAATGGCCATTTAGTAAGTATTCATGTTGCACATCAACATGAAATTTAAATAATTCCGTAAACTCGTAACAACATCGTGAATAATAATAATGTAATATACATATTTAGACAGATTACACATCAAATGTGTTGCATACTTTTTAGCTGAGCGCTGCACCTAATTAATAATAGGCACATGGGCGAACGAACGAGAGTGAGAGAGAGAGACAGAGAGGGAGAGAGGGAGAGAGAACGCGAATATAAATGCGGGCGCTTTTTGTAACAGGATATTGGATTGAGCTGATAGCGTGTGGAATGAGCATCGACGTCAGTCCAGTAATGCAATCAAAGGTGAGACGAGCGTTTGAGTGAGAGAAACGCACCTACATAAAGTATACTCGATATGTATACATATATATACTTACATATGTATCTATATCCTGTTTCACGTTCCACGTTCTGCGTTCCATGTCGTCACATTTCCCGTTGCTCGTTTGAGGTTAGGTTGCGCATGAAAAGGGAGGCGGAAAGCCTGACCGACTCGGTGATTCGGTGTGTGAATTGCGAGCTATGTTTGTACTGACCATGTGACTTAATTACATTTGCATTATTAAATTTTATGACAGCTGCTGTTCTCAATAACACCGCCTGCACACACTGCCATCCTCTGTTCAAATTGTATGTGTGTGTGTGTGTTGCCGCAGTGCAATTATAACGAGTAACGGTACCCAGACCCCCCGAGGTGTGAGCTTTACAATGCAGCAGCCAAAAGGCCATGCTCAACAGTATTTGCCCAAACAGCAGTCAACGCGTGAAACTGTGCTACTAAAATGAATTATTCATCATTGGCATTACTTGCCAATTAGCGATTTATAAAATTTGAAAGTTTATCTTGTAATGGCGAGGATATTTTACTACAAAATACAAGTTTAACATTTCTGAAAAAAAAATTATTAATCTGACTTATCTAACTTCAAAAGATTACGATTTGTTTATATCATCATTATTCATTATTGGCATTACTTGCCAATTAGCGATTTACAAAATTTGAAAGTTCATCTTGTAATGGCGGGGATATTTAACTACAAAATACAAGTTTAACATTTCTAAAAAAAAAACTTATTAATCTGACTTATCTTACTTCAAAAGATTACGATTTGTTTATATCATCAGCAAATATTTAAAGTTAATCGAAATTTCGCTTCAATAACTGAGCAATATTTACTTGATATTAAACTATACATTTTGTCTGCCAAGAAATAATACAATTGTCTACTTCACTATATTAGAATCTCTTTTTTAATTCGTGTTTTTGTATTATTTAAACAGATTACTAAAATAAATGATTCATCATCAGTAATGCCAAAAATGTTATTTAAAGATTTAATAATATGGTTAGCAAGTATTTGATACTAATCTAAATTGTGTCTTCAAGTTGGAGCAATAAAATTAAGTTCAAATTTTTCTTGCTATAGAAAATTTTATTAGTTGTTTTAGTTGGAATTATTTTAAGACATATTGAGCAGATTAACAAGTTAAATATAGATATATATATAAATATAATAAATTATATGTAAAATAACATTTTCCGCTATAAGCTTCTGTAATGTATTTCCCAGTTGATAACATATTCTTAAAATTTCGCAGAAAAATAACATTAACATAATTCGTAATTATCGTCAAACATACAAAGGGGGGTTGAATGCTCGGTAGCTCCCTACCTTACAGCATTGTACAAATTCCAAAACAATAATAAAAATTTACATAATTGAAGCAAGTAATTATTTACAACAATTTAAATTAAATATTACTTTTAAGAAATATTTTTGTTATTACTGTTTCTCGTGGGATTATATTGCGTATGATTAATTTTATCTTAAAGCTAGTCCACCATTTTTATAGCATACTTTTTGGGGCATTTTTTTCATACATTCACTTATTGTATGAACGTATCACAGAACATTACAATTATTACACGTATTATTTGTACAATATGAATACAATTCGTTTTAATTTGATTTATATATGAGAATGGTATAGCAAAAGAAACTCACTCACAAGTGACATTCACATATCACCATGGCCACAACCGTTCTCCTCACTCATTACTCTTCCACTGTCTGCTGCTGTTGCTCCTCTCAAGGTCTCCACTCTACGTATGAGGAGCGTATGTTCGGCTGTCATACTGTCGTACTCCGACCCTCATCGCTTGTTGCTATCAGATTACCTCCAGCCACAATATTTGTAAACGATTTATCATCTGATTTTTAATTTCTTTTCCGAGCATTTGGCTGTCAATGGGAATGACGCAACCGAAAAAGGCTGTCATCAACCATCTCGGGCGAAAAAATTCAATCAGAAGAGAGCATCGAGAAAAAAGAAGAGAAAGAGTCAAAGGGGAAAAGGAAAAATAAAGAAAGGAATTACATACGGATTGTCGAGGATGAGAACGAATGGTGAGGACGAAGATGGAGATGGAGACGGGGCGAATTCAACTGCGAGTTCGTGAGTCAAAAGTAAATAGAATGTTGCCTGCCGTTAAAAGGTATCCTTGGCTACCGTAGTTGAGGTAAAAGTTTCTATTACATTTTTAATATGCGGCGCTCAGACTTGGCACAGTGAAACATAATTAGTGCATAAAATTTAATTTAATCGCTCAAATGAGAATGTAGACATGTAAATCTCAGTCATTTAGCTGTGTTCATTGGGGTTTCTTTCTCTCTTTCTCGCTATGTATGTGTGTGTGTTTTTTTTTGTTATGTTTTCCTCTATATTTTAAACTTGGCACACACGTAAAATTAACTAGCAGAAAATGCGCTGAGGCGGGGCTTGGGTATTGCTTTTGATGAGCTGGCATTATGAGCATAACCACAGAAGAAGCATGCACGATAAAGGATAACGTTGAGCAGAGAAAGAGACAGAGACAGAGACCCCGTGGCATATCCATAGCGAGAGTGCAGAACCTGAGTCCTCAGTTCATTACGATGCCTAAAGGTTGCGCCCGTCGAGTGATTATACACGTACACGAAACGCGACCAGAAAAAACCCGTCGTCGTCGTCGTCGTCGCCGTGGTTGTCGTTGAGTCAACCGCACACAAGCAGCAGCAGCAACAGCAGCAGCAGCAAGAAAGGATAACGAGCGACGAGGCTAAGCTAAAGCAGACCCAAAGGGCAATGGCAATGACAGTCAGCCATCCAGTCAGCAAGCGAAGCAGACAGTAAGCCAGTCAGCGTATACGTAATATACCAAGTATATTCTGAGCTATATTTAATGGCAACTGCTTAGGGTTATGCGCATGGGGAATATTCTAAATTTTATACATTTCATAGTGTTGCATATCCCCCAGTTGCAACTTGTATGCCCCGCTTGTGACTCCTTTCAAGGAATGCACCCGTTACTAACTATATTACGAGCACACTAAATATAGCTAGCAAATTGAGACAATGCCTAACTTCTAGATTTGCTGTAGGCCTAGTTAAGTGCTTTGTATTTTAAGGGGTATTCTTTTTTCAAGCAGTTATCCACATTTAAATATTACGCCGTCTGTCTTCTGTCATTTTTTAATATTTCTGCTTACCTCAGTGAAAAGCACACAGGATATGAGCATTGCAATATACTGTAATTAAGAATCTCTTTGATTGCGTTTTTCCTTCTCAATAAATATCCTGGTTGGTAGTTGCTGTTTGCAGTTATCGGGTATGAGTAGTGAACTTTTAAACATATGCATAAAATCACGACTTTTTAAATATACTTGGTTAATTATTGTATATCAATTTTGTTTTATTTTAATTCCTTAAGATTAAGTTAAAGGTTTTGACTTGTGGAACAATATATAATATTACTACACATTTATATATTCTGTAATCTGGTATATTTTAAATGTAATTTTTTTCGATATACCAAATATAGTCTTTGGTATAATTTTGTAATTTTCTAGTATACTAATTTGGTATATTTTAAGAATAATATCACTGTACTCTGGTATACCTGTTTCCAATAAAAGCGGTATTATTTTTATAAATATACTGAATTCATAACTGGAAAAATACTAAGATATATTTGTATATTCTGTACTCTGGTATATTTTAAATGTAAAAGAATTTGGATATAGCAAATAAAGCATTTAGTATATTTCAGTATTTTTTCAGTATATCAATGTAGTATAATTTAAAATTATTACCGCCTTTATTTCGTTATACCAAATATGGCTTTCGGTATATTTCAGTATTTTATAGTATATTAACTTGGTATATTTAATACCCTTTCTTTTAAAAAGTATTGTTCAATACTTATTTGTTTGTATTTAATATATTTTCATAGTTCATATAAAAATACTAGTTAGTCATATTACATATTCTATTTATTTCTCTTTTCGAATTGTAATATTTTGTTTAACGCTTGCCGAACGTTGTCAAATTTTTATGCATACTCCCTAAGCATACCCCACTTTAGCTACAGGGTATATGAAATGCGATTAACATGACAAAATTAAAAATGTATAATCTATTTTTGAGCGTCTTGCATATGATAAGTTTAGCTGCTGCAGAAAAATGCGCCAAGAGAATTGTTGATTTTCTTTGTTGTTTGTTTTTTTGTAAATAAAAACTCATTAAATTTGGCTCGAAGTTGCAACAATGCGTGCATCTCGAAAACAGGAAGCACAAACAGGAGCAGCGACAACGACAACGGCAACGGTAGCGGCAGCAGCAGCAGAAGCAGAAGGAGCAAAGAGTCACATTTGTGGTGGCAAGGATAAAAATAAAATCAAAAGCGTTTATTTTTGGAACATGCGCAGCTCATTGATAAAAAGTCCTGGGTGCGCTTATGCGCTCGCTCTCTCAGCATACAAATGTGGAGAGAGCTCAGCATAGACAACGTCATACAGAAAGAGAGGGAGAAGAGAGTGAGAGCGAGTGAGTGTTGAGAGAGTGATGGGAAGCGAGAGGAGAGCATAACATCCTTCAGGATATATGTGTATGATGCGGCTGGCAGCCTTTTTGCAGCTTTTCGCATATTTGGCCATTCAGTTTGAAAGAGACGCGCACCGAGAACAGTTCAGAAAAATCCGTTCAAGAAATATCCTGGCACTGTGCTCAGCTTCAGTCTCAGTCTCAGTTTCAGTCTCAGCTTCAGTCGCTGTCAGAGTCAGAGTCAGAGTCGCAGCCAATTGACTTCCTCTTAGTGTGCGTGGCATTTGTGAGCATTTTGTGTGTGTATAACGGTTAGTTTAAGATATTCCTATGTGTGTGTTTCTGTGTGTTTCTCTGTGTTTGTGACTCGCTTGCTGCGTAGTTTGACATTTTGCTACAGCAGCCACAGCCACAGCAAATCATATTAATTACAGTTGCAAATAATATTCATAAAAAATATAAAAGTATATTAAATAACAGAGCAGAGTAATTAAATTTTATTTGTATTGTTTTCGTGTCTCCCCCACAACAACAACAACATCATCATCATCATCATCGTCAACATCAGCAGCAGCTCATCGCTGGAATATTGCGTCACTGTACACTTTAGTTGAGAGCAACTTCTAAGGACGCTTTGTGCCAACTTTGTTTGCCAAGCAGCGCGTAAGTACGCAGTATTTTTAATTAAATTTGCATTTTTCCCTTGGGGTCAGCTTCGCATCAGCTTTCGCAGCTGAAACGCCGAGGGCCAAGCACCAGCTGGCACTGAATTTTATGGCTTTTTTCTGGTCCCTAAAAAAGAAAAAATTAAGGAAAAGAATGTTTCATTTTTATGCTTGATACAACCCCCTGCGTAGAACTAGAATCAATTAAAATGTCTTATTGATATTCAATGGGGAGTTTACTTAATTGGAATAATAAAGAGCGCATTAGCAACTCAAAGGCAACGCTTTGATGATGCAAAGACTTAAGAGGATTTTTTTGTAAGGCGAACTTTTGACTTTTAATTTTTTCAAATTGTTAAAAGTAATTTATTTTTGAAGTTTATGCATATTGCATACATAATAAAAATATACAAATAAAATATTGTTTAAATGTTAATGTTTTCATTTAAAAATAGTATTACAATTTAAAAACAATTAAATAAGATGCATTTCCTGAGCTTAATTGTTGTATAAAATAACTAACGAAAAGTTGCCTCAAATGTTACTAAATACTGCTTAAAGTTTTCAATGCCATAAAGAAAATTACTCGCTACAAAATGCAATTCCCTACAGTTGAGTTACACTTCCTGTTTGCTTAACGCAATGTAAGAAAACGAATATTTACTGTGGGCAAGGCTTAAAATGCCGTGTCATATATCAACAGTTAAAGCATTCTTATGTATATTCATTCATATGCCAGATACACTTGGAATTTATTTTATTTTCCCCACGAGTGTCGTAATTGCAGAGCTGCTGTTGTTGCTGCTGCTTTTCCAGTCTGCTTGTCTGTCACACGCTGCGTATGAGTAATATCATACATTAAAACTCATTAGAGACCGTAAAGCGTCAGCGTTTGTAGCTTTATGAAAACGCAACAGTAACTTCATTAATTAAATTTAATTAAATTATATCTCAGCTGCAATTTATTTCGTGACTTTTCGGTGAAAATTTCAACTCCAACTTCAACTTCGTATTTACTTACTTTTTGTTGTAGGCAATCGAAGAGCAGAAAACAGAATGAGACATAATTGCAACGGGTTTTTGCTCGCCACGCTCGTGACATGGACGCTTGTGGCAACATGCAACTTAGTTAGTGGCACCACAGAGGGCCAGGAAACGCCATTGGCACTGCCCGTCGCCGAACTGACGCAACCCACAACAGCCATCCAGGGCGAGGTCTGGGAGGAGGATGATCACGAGGTCTTAATACGCAATGAGCGCGGCACAAAGAGCGATGGTAAGTTTTGCGCTGTTTGACGCACACTAATTGAATTATGAAGTTCATTAGCAAAACTTGGGCAACATTTTGTGAACTCTATATATAACACGCTGTGTGCATTTATCACAGGGCTCTCGTGTCGTTATGGCAAGAATCCATGGACCGAATGTGATACCAAGACCAACACGCGTTCACGTACCTTGACATTGAAAAAGGGCGATCCTGCCTGCGATCCAACACGCACCATTCAAAAGAAGTGCAAAAAGGGTGAGTCAATTATTTCCATTACATGATTGTCTTTATTTAATTATATTAGTATCAATTGTATTCATTTTTTAAGTGCAAATTGTAGTAAATTATTTCAATTAACGAATTGTATTTATGAAAATATATATAATAAATTATATATAATATATTATATTATATATACATTTCTTTAAATAGCATATCAACAAATTTTACATAATATATATAAAAATAAAACATAATTAATAAAGAGAATATAGAAACTAAATTATAAATTGCATTAAGAGAATTTGCATTTCAAGAAATTTAACATTAAATATCAATAAAATTTAATAAAAACAAAAATTATATACATATAATAACTATATTAAAAATTACGTTTGTCCATTATTTAAATAATATTTAAATTCTCTTACCTTAAAATAGATTTGATAAATTATCTTAATTATATTAAATTAATTTAATATTTTTAAATAACATTCCAAAATATTTTTATTCATTTCTTAAGTGCATTATTTAAATATCAATTTAACCATACCACATTAATCAGAAGATTATCAATTTATTTAATTATGTTTCTTAAATTATACTTATATTATGTTCGGTACCTCATTTCAATGAAACCAAAACATTGCGAATGAGGTATTATGGCTAGATTATTCAAAAAAAAAAAAAAAGAATATATTTCATAAATATACCAAAAACTTGAATATTTAAAATAAATATATACTGAAAATACGGTATAGAATATACCAAATAAATATAACGAAATGAACTGAACTGAACTGAAAAATCACTTAAATATTTATTCCGATTTATGTAGTATTAAAACATACCTAACACTATATTTTGCATATCGATATACTATACAAAAAATTAAATTTTACAAAATAATCTTAAATATTCGGGATTGTTATTATTTACATTTATTTATATAGCATTTCAACAATCTTGACTTGCACAATATATTTTTTTTAATATCTTTAATGATAATAAATGTTATGTATTTCCTTCTCTAAACTCTTTACAGCGTGCCGATATGAGAAGGGCACCTGGTCCGAGTGTGTCACAGGACAAATGACCCGATCTGATAAATTGAAGGCGACCAGCGATCCTTCATGCGAAGCAACACGCGTCATTAAGAAGAACTGCAAGCCCGGCAAGTCCAAGGACAAGAGCGCCAAGGAGCAGCGCAAGAACAAGGACAAAGGTAGGCAAAGCTTTCAATTTTAATCTAAATTGTAATATACAAAAATACACATTTAATTTTATTTTGCTTAACTTGGTAAATTTTGATTAAAAAATATATATTTTCTACTTTCATTTTCATTTGAACTGCAGCCGCTCGCAAGGGACGTGTCTAAATATTTTTGGTAGCAAAACTTACTGATTTTTTAAGTGTCAAACGTTAGTTTTTATCCCTGATACTCGTTTTACAATGGAAATATAATACAAGAAACCAAAAACAAAACAAAAATACAAGAATATGGAAATAAAAACGTAAAAAAAATAAACCCATATAGACATTAATTACCATGTATAACCGTAAAGCATTCTATTTGAATACATTTATTAAGAAAAATTGTAGTTTTGTTTTTTAACAATCGATATAAATAACACTGAGAGTAAATTTCAATCTATAAAGAAATCTAAACGAGGCGCATGCTAAACCCCCTTAAAGAAAAAGAAGATTTAAATGTACCAACCATAGAACTAACATTTACTTTAACTACCCGATAATTTGGAGTGTTCTTAGTTACAAATTCGCGCGAAATTGATGAAAACCGAGTTGATTGCTGTAAATGAAAATTTCCAGCACTCAATTCTGTTTGCATAATTTGCGTGCGAAATTGTAATTTGGAACACCTCGGATTATCGAAATTTCACAGACTCATCATAAATAATAAACCAGTTGGACTGTTAGATAACATGATAACCCTGGTAATTGTGAAACAATTGTAACTGGAATACTTTCTCATAGATCCATTAGCCGAGTTGTTCTTTAAATTATAACTTTATATAAATTGACAGAAAATGAAAGAAACGTAAAGTAAAGTAACGTAAAACCTTTCCATAAATAAACAAAAGTTATTTCAACATAATTAATGTAAAATGTTTGTCAGACAAAAAAAAAACACACAAAAATATCAGCTTCTGTATTTGATCTCAAATAAAAACCAGAGAACAGAAACAGTGGAAAATAAAAACTACAAAAAAAAAAAAGAAAAGTGAATGATTGATATAAGTAAAACGTAAAAACAAAAAAACCAATTTTAGACATACATCAAATGCAACATTTAAAGAGAAAACACTTAGTGTAAATATTGTAAAAAGTAATACAATAGTATTGCAAAGTATTCGTAGTAACGAGACGCAAGATTGGCGAGAAGAGAGGAGTAAAAAGAGAAGAAAAGAGAAGAAGAAGAAGAGCAGTGATGAGGCCATGTCTAGGCACTACGCTGAATGCGATTGGCATTTTAAAAACACATATACAATACCCCCAACCATCATCAACTTATTTGCATATGATTAATAGTAATAATACTCAAACATACACACTCAACACACATATACACTCCCACACACACACACACACACACACAAACAGACAGGCACAGATACATTCATGTTTTATTGAACTGAACAGAAAATGCGGAAATGTCGTGCACTATGACATTTTCCGGGAAATGCAACTTACATAACGTCAACAAACCTTTTATGCCGTTGTTGCGGCTGCTAAAAACAGCGCAATAATTATAATTACAATTATAAAACAAATAATAATAATACAATAATAATAATAGAACTTCAAGACCATGGTTCGTCATTTTAAAAATAAATAAAAGAGAAACCCAAAAAATTGACAGATTTAGAGCGTTGTTTATGACTTAATGGATTTATAACATAAACATAATTCTATACCGAAAACCAAAAAAAAAAAAACCAAAAAGAAAAAAACAATAGTTTGATCTATTATCTAGCCCTCACTCAAGTGCAGTTCCAATGCACTGACTTATGTATGTACAGTGTTGGGTATACACAAGAAATACATGCATACATACTTATATATACATATATATATATATACACGTATATACATAAATATTTCATGTCGAAACGTACATAACTTTAACTGAAAATTATTATTTCTATTCTATCAGGAAGCCTACAACAACATCAACAAGAACAAGAACAAGAACAACAAAATAGTCATTTGCATAAATACATATTTACATACATAACGTAAGAATAACAAGCAAGACAAAATGATGAATGAAGAAAAAAAAATGAAAGAATGAGAGAAAAACGAAAAGAAAAAATAACAAAAAAAAAAAAATAACTGAACTTACATAAAAATATTATGAATAAAAACTTGACATGAAAATTTCAATAAAAACCAAAGCTAAATGAGTTTTTTCCATAACCTGTTGTTTTAAACACGAACATAGAACATAGAACACATACTTTGGGTAGAAGAGGTGTATCTAAAGCCAGTGTAGTTGAGAACAAGATACATCCGTGAGATACTCGTCGTAGATGCGCTTTGGCTGTGCGCCAGAATGGCGTGAAAAAAGTCATTTATCATCATGCAAATTAGCTTAAAGTCTGGCCACACTTTGCCTGCAGCATAAACAAGGCAAATGCTTGGTGGGCTAGCGAGAGCAAGAGGGAGAGGGAGAGGGCGGGCGGGGGAAATGTACACAGACGCTGCCAAGTTATCAGAGCGAACAACAATGAAAACAATTCCGTGTAAGGATTCTCTCGGCCTGGCATTGCTGCAATTTTCAGCAGGCAATTACAAAAAACTCAAAAAAAAAAAGATGACGGCGAAGTGAAAAAATAAAATGGAGCAACAACAACGATTAAAGAAACAAGCGTAAAAACAAGTAAGACAGATGCGGTAGAGTGTGCTCGACTGTGAGATACTTGCTACGCATTTTATTTAAAAGTATATATCACAAAAATACTAAAAATATACCATATACTATATTGGTATATTGATACTCGCTACGCATTTTATTTAAAAGCATATATCACAAAAATACTAAAACATTTACTATATTAATATACCGCAAAAATAATCAAAATATCAAAGGCTATATTTGGTATATAGTATGACTTCAAAACATACTAAACATATTAATATATATACTAAAATATATCAACGACTATATTTTGTATATTGAAAACATACTATACATACTAAAACATATACTAAAACAAATCCATGGGTTATATTTGGTATATTAAAATGGCTCTACATTCAAAACATACTACAACATATTAAAACATATCAAATTATTTGTAATAGTCTCTGAAATCTAAGTGTTCCATACAGACGGACGGACAAACGGACATGTGTATGTATGTATATCGTCTCGGCTGTTAACGCTGATCCAGAATATATATACTTTATAGGGTCGGACATGCCTCCTTCTGCAGCCACAGCGTTAGAATACCCTTCTACCTTATGTGCAGCGGGTATAAAAAAAGGCGAGAGAGAAAGAAGCAGAAAATAGTTGAATAGAGAGCGACACTATTTCAGTTTCAATGCAAATTGTTGGCAGGCTCGGCCGAACAATGGAGTTTTCGCCTGGAACCTGCGGAAGCCGCCATGTTTGTTTACGTTCAACACCCAGCAAGTACATACACAAATACATACATACATGTGTATGTGTGTGTGAGTGAGTTTAAGTGGGTGCTAGTGTGTGTATGTGTTTGTGTGTGTGTGTTTGGAAGCAGCGCCAACAACAGCAGCGAACGCAGTGTTTGCTTTAAGTGCCAGACAATATTGTGATAGTTTTTCGCCATTATTTTTACCAAGTCAGCAAAAGAAAAGAATGCATATATTAAATTAACGACAGCGCACTCTTGGCAACACTAGCGAAAATTCATTTAAAAATAATGCAGCTATGCAGCTATTTGCGAAATTAAATTTTAAATTAATTTATTATATGTATTAAAGCAATTCCAAGCCACAAAGAGCCGCAATCAACTACTTTACACTCAACCCTATAGCAGTATCATTATAGCTCATTAGCTGAGACTGTTACATAAAAAATATATATAATATATTTCCCTTTTTCAGTCCCTCTTTCATTTTTCGGTGTGTTGCTCTTAACTTTGTTTCAAAATTGACTTAAAATTTGCATTGCCTCGGGGAAATGGAAAGAAAATGAGAGACGAAAAGCGTAAAAATTGGCGAACATTATTGACAGTGTGTGTGTGTGTGTGTGTGTGTGTGTTCCCAAGATGTATATCAAAAAATTGTTTATTTTTACTTGGGCATTCAATCATTTATTCAGGACACTGTAAACTTTTCGGGTGAGTACGACAACGAGTATAATAATAATTGCTTGGATATAAAGTTTCGCTTCAATGGATATTGAATTGTAAGTGCGCAAAAGAAGAATAAAAAACAACCCAACAAAAAAAAAAAAAGATGACAGAGAAATAACAACGAAGAAAAAGTGCTGAGCATGACAATGAACTGAAAGCAGATGCTGATACTATATAGAAGGAGTGAAGCATCTGAGCTAAGGGATAAACACTGGATTATCACTATGATAGAGAGCGAAAGATATGTATGGTATTTGATGCGATGCGATTGCTTGGATGTGTAAACAAGTTGAAGTTGAGCGAACAGTTGGTTGTAAATAGATATGCTATTTTGCTGTAAGCTAAATTAACCTTTTTCGGCAATTGCATTCGTTATACTCACTTGCAAAGCTTTAGCAAGTTAAGGGATGTGGCATTTGGTAACATTATTCATGCAATAAATCACAAAGGATTCCGCCAACAGACACTGGGATCTAGCATGAGTACAAAAATAACACAGCCAACAAAAGCACGACTGCGACTACGAGTTGTGTAAAAAGAAAAACAGAAAACACACGCACACAAATGCACATGTGTGTGTTTGTGGAAATGTGCAATAGAAGCGGAAAATCTAGCAACTGGCGGAAGTAGCAGACGGGACGGAGTCCTGCTGTGCTTCTCCACCCTCAGGGAGAAAATAGAAATGGAACTCGAGCTGGAGGTTGAGGGAGGCTCCAACCTAATACTGAGCACGTGTACTTGATTGCGGTTGTCTCTACCAAGTAGTGGAAGTAGTTCTGTACAGTGAAACCTCTTTGCTTGGCTAGTCATTATTGTGGTCGAAATTATGTTCTGCCTTCTCTCACTCTTCCACTCTAAACGTTAGCTAAAGTGCATAATGGCTAATTCGGTTGACTGCTGCCTGCATTTCGCCTGCAAGCCAAGGTCCGGTTACAACTCGTTAAGCTATCATAAAGGTGTGTCCTCGGGGCATGCAATTGACAGTCCCCGAAAGCAATAAAATGCCAAAAAGGCCATAAACAATGTGGTAAATTTCTTGTCAGGGACATCGCTCCTGTGCTTCAGACCAGGCTAAATTAGTCACCAGGCATTCAGATCATCTGTTGTGGATAACTCGAGTGTTTATGATGCGATTGTTATGAAATTTTCAGAACACATAAATTACTTCGTGATGAAAGCAGGTACTTAATATTATGATAATAATTATGAATGCCAAAAGTATGTACATATATGTGATGCACAATTCTCAGATATGTTACCAGAAAGTTGCACATTAAATACATTATTTTTATTTCGAATTGCAATGAGGTATTTAAAGTAATTTCAAAGCAATGATTTCCTTCAATAACAGTCAATTAGTCACCAGGCATTCAGATCATCTGTTGTGGATAACACGAGTGTTTATGATGCAATTGTTATGAAATTTTCAGACCACATAAATTACTTCATTATCAAAACACATACTTAATATTATGATAATACTAATGATATCAAAAAACTCTTAAGTTATTAATAAATATATAATATATATGAAAGTTATTGTATAGTTCTTGTCAAGAACAATTCATAAATACAATTCCAAAAGATTTTATTTAGAATTGAAATAAACATATTTAGAATGAATTAAAAACTTTATAATCTTTCAACTACAGATTTCAATCTAGATAAATGTTGAACTTGTATTATAAAATTCTTTTAAAGAAAAACTCATTTAACCAAATATTTTGATAATATTTTAAATTATTGCATTTTGTGTTTTTTTATATTTCGAATTGAATAGAATTGTAATACAACTTCATAATCTTGCAAGCTATAATTTCAAAAAGGATAAAAGTAAAACTTAAATTGAAAAATCCTTGAATCCAACATATCAAATGGATAAAAAGGAAATCAATATATTTTAGCAAATTTCCGGAAATAGACTTCTCTTTAACTTCAATTTTAAAATCCTTGAATCGAAAATACTAAATAAACTTTTGCAAATTTCCTAAAATAGATTTCTCCATATCATTGATACTGATACTTTTGCTATTTATTTAGCTCTTTAAAATTCTATTTTTACTATTCCATAATCCATGACCTTCATAAGGTTCTGTCGTTACCTCTATAAGCTTCCACTTAGGTACAACGCCTTTCTCTCGCACACATAGCTGACCCTACTCTGCAGCATTAAGTAAAGTAATTCACATGATATATCATATGGACATATCAAATAACGAGCTAAATAAGTAAGTTAAATTTCATAAGGTTTTGTTTAGGCTTCGAATGAAGGACAAGGGCCCAGCAAAAGAAGAAACAGAGCCTGAGCCTGGACCACGGCCATGGCTAAGCCATTGGGATAAACACTTAGCTAGCCAAAAACAAAAAAATGAGAGAACGAAACAAAAATGAAAAACCCCAAAAGGAAAGCGTTGGGAAAAAAAGCTTAACAGGATATGTTGGTCAGAAAAATCCAATTACTTATAATTTCATATATGCGGGCAAGTATGCGAGTGTGTGCGTATGTGTGTGTGTTTAAGTGTGTGCGTTTGTAGTGTGTGTATTTAGGTGCGTGCACAACGACAAGGGTTGCATATGCCATACCGGAAAACTCAAGTGAGTGTGTGAGGTTGTACTAGTGTGCGTGGGCGTATATGAGTGTGTATGAATGGGTGTGTGTATGTGTGTGTCGAGTTGAAAGGTAAAGCATGATGGCAGCAAATTAAAGCGCCGTAAACCCTTGCACAGGTCTTCTTGACAAACTGTTGGGCCATATGTGCGAAACCGGCGGCTTTCCGAGTGGATAAAAAACAACACCGAAAAATTTGGGGGAAGGGAATTGGTGAATGGGATTGAGGGGAATTGTGGCGGCGGCGGCGCGGAGGATTTTTGAAGAACAGAGGGGCGTAAGCAAATTCAACTTAATCATAATTAAATTAACACGTTACAAAGTTGCTCGATGCCAATGCCAACGCCAATGCGAAGACACTGCTGACGTTGACGACGATGAACGAAAAACTGGGTGTGTGGTAGGATGGAAAAGTCTGCACTAATTTGAAAATAATAGAATGCCATAACTCAGGTGAAGAAGATGAGGAGTAGAAGCAGGTGATAAGCAGGAGACAATTTGATATAGATGTCATCGAACATTCATTTGCAAAGTCCCAGCAGACAGAAGCCGACACCAAAACCAAAACCGAGACTGAGATGTCACAAAAAAGAAAAAAAAAAACAACCTCAGCGAAGCGACAGCAAAAAGTGGCAGCGTATAGAAAGGAGTTAACGCTTAAACCGTTTGGGAATTAGAAGCGCACACTTGGCTGGTCTGGCATGTATCGTTATGGCACGTATGCAAAGCAATTCGCAGAACTGGCAATTTGATACTTGACATTTGTTGCTGCTACTTCGCCTGCCGGAACTGAGGATGGAGCTGAGTAAAAGCCAGACGACAGACAGTTTGGGAACTGGTATTGGGTCCGTCTTTGGTATAACTTTTTAATATCGAGGACGCAGATGTAGTAAAAATAAAAAAAGATGGAAAAACAAAATATATAGTAGTATGTTATGTATATGTATATAGAGACATAGTCGTATACTTGTGTCGCATGTGTAATCATTTCACTCGACGTGTCGCCAGTATCATGTTGCAATTGAATTTGATTGTGAGTCTGCGAAAATTTATGTGCCGCATCGCATCGCTGGTCGCCCGTCATGTGTGCGACATTTGCTTGGGGTTTGGCTTGGCTGGCGTTATGAGCCCATCCATGCTGGTGGAGAAGAGAGCATCTATTCCAGCATCCATCGAACCATTCATTCATACATTGGGTATTTGGTATCGCATATCAGCATCGTCATCTCGAACATGACGCTGCAGTCGCTGTCGTAAGTTATTGCACTGTCCATATGCCATTATCGGAAATAAGTAAATTATTATTGAATCGCATGACGCTACACATGCTTCTAACTACTCAGTATGGTATATAGTATATACTATAGTAAGAGTGTGGTATGCGGTATGTAGTAGACAAAGTCTAGAAGATGGATGGCGCCTTGGTCGTGGCTTTGTTTAGTTGCATTAGGCAAGAGCTAAGAGTGGTCATTGCACTGTTTAAGCCCTGACACGAGCACATATCAATAACGGCAAAACGCCAGAAAATCCCCGTGAAAATCAAAGTGGGTGGTTTTTTTATTTGGGGAAAGCAAAAAACAGACAGCGAAAAGAAAAGACAACAACAGCAAAAAACGCAGCCAGCAGCATAGCAACACAAAGTAAAGAAGAAAATCTGAGAAATTTTGAGATACAATTTCCCAGCAAAACAGAGAGCAAAACCTACGGAGAGAGAGAGAAAGGGAGAGCGTAAGCGTGAGAGAGAGGAAGGCAGCGCGCCGGCGCAGAGAGTGACAGAGCGCTGTCCAGAACTGTTAGCTGATAAAACACACAGAAAGCAAAAAAAAAAGCAAAGCAAAGTGGAAGATGAATGTGAATTCAGCTCATGCGCAGCAAAGCAAAGCATAAAAAAACAAACTGAGAAAAAAAGAAAAACAACAAGAAAGAATAAAAAAACTGAAGCACAAACTGAGAATATGAGAATTGTATTTAAAGCCAGAGGAGCCAAGTTGTTTACTGTCTTTGCTGAGGCAACGCGAACTCTGCACATAAACAAACAAATCTTGTCGGGTTGTCTGAAAACCGCGCAGCTCTCTTCCTCTCTTCCTCTTTCCTTCGCTATCAACAGAACTGCCTGGTCAGGCACACGCACACACACACGCATAATGAACGAAATAACTGAAAAATAAACAGCAAAGAAGCAAAAAGAAAACCCAGCAGACTTATTTACATATAGTACCAAATAGTATCTACACATCTACATAAAAGAGCGTTTGTCACACAATCTCTAAATACGCACATGTACCCCACTGTGAGCAAGGGTATTTATGTCCACCTTATAGAGAGAGCATGCAAGCATGTGCAATGCATCGCAACGCAACGCAACGCAACGATACTTTTCTGTTTCTGTCTTTCTGTTTCTTCTGTCTTCCATTCCACTGACCCGACTGCCTAACGACTGCACTGTCTGCCTACTGCTTGAGACTGTCTCCGTCTTCGTCTCCGTTGTATCTGTCTGCATACAAATCCAATTTTTCGTATTGTTTCTTCTTTTTGCTTTTCTCGAAAAACATTGTCCAGCTCGATTGTCCAGCTCTCTGGCTCTGTGTCTGCAAAACTGACTTGATTCTGACACACACTCAAAAAATGAAGAAAAAAAAAAACCTTTTCACTCAAAACTCGTTTCTCAATCACAAGAATTCTTGTATGGATCTGGTTGAGTCGTTGTCGAACCTCTCTGTGTGCCCTGTTACACAATTTTTGTGTGCTCTTTGTTTACATTGAAACTTTCTTGACCGCTCATAAGTCACTCGGCTTATCGCTCGTTTGCTCGCTCGCTCACTCGCCCTACACGACAAATTCATTCAGCTCTGTTTCTTATTTCTTTATAAACATTGCACCGCTGACTGCGCTGCTGTGTATGACCTCAAAAATTGACTTAAGTATAACTACAAAGCTGGCGAGTCAGCGACTTACTACAAAAGGAATTTCTGATTTGTTATGCTATAAATTCTGCAGTCAGTACTTTTTCAATAGTTTGTTTATTCATAACACATTGATGAACTGTTCATATTTGTCGGATGTATTTTTGGTTTAATAATTTAGTAAACTCTTTCAACGAACATAACGTGCACTGTTATTAACAGTATGTGAGTAAACCGTAAAAGCAGAAAATGTTTATTAACAGTATGTTAACTAACAGAGGCTGTCAAAAAGAATACTATTACTACTATTATGCATCTAACAGGAAACTTTTCAAATGAAAAATTGACTTAAAACAAAAATATTAAAATAAACTCTTTTAATTTTATGTTCTCTACTATATTTAGTTAAGTTTAGCATTAACAAAGTGTCTAATAGGATTAGTATTCTTTTTATTTGTATATTATTTTTAATATGATTTCAGAAGGTTCTGAAAGGGTTTACTTTTTCATCCAATACAAATAATTTCACATCTTTTCTGTTATTATTGAGCAATACGCTGCCTTATTCAATCAGTAACGAGCTATAAAAATCCCTGCTGGGATTTGCTTATTTGTATTTGAATTCCGTAAAGTCGTTGTTAATGTAATGGTATTTAAGACTGCCGCATTAAGCAGACTTTTATTTGTAAATTGGTTTCTTGTTCGCCGTCCTATCACGTGCTTAAGATCTCAAGTTTTCAGTTCTTATTATAGAATTGTAAATAAACTCTCGGTGCTTGCGCTGATTATGTTGTACACACATCCGAGTTATATATGTATGTGTAAAGTAAAGTATGTTTGAGTTTATATAGTCGAGAGTAGAGAGTAGAAGTGCTATTTAATGCTTATATAAACTGGTGTTTATATTGCTTTTTCGTCTTATCTGAAATGACATGCATTCAGTTGTCATCAATCATACGGGGCGGGAAAGAAGGGACGCTCTTGGGCTTGACGCTTGTGGCGCTTGCCACGACAGCTGCCGCGTTAAGACGCAACTTCGTTGTCGCTGTCGTCGTTGCTGTTACTGTTGCCCCACAATACTGTAAATGAGAAATGTCAGTACGTCAGTTATTGATAAGAGCCAAACTGTCATATATTAGCTCGAACGAGAAAACAAAAACAAAAACAAATATAGATATAGATAGATGCAACGCGATATCGATGACCGACAAACTCGACGCAAACTCAATTGGCATTTTCGCTCAGTGTACGCGTGCATTGAGTGTGGCTGTGTGTGTGCCGCAAGCTGAGTTATTTTCTTGCCTCTCATATTTCAAGTGTTGCTTGTTGCTTGCTTTCTGTCCGCTGCTGCTGCGGCACCAACAGCGGCAGCAACCACACTCACAATCGCTCAGTTCTCGCAGAGCTCTGGACAGTGTCGATCGGCAGCGCCAGCGGGCAAACGCGTGTGTATTCAACTGCAAAAATAAAAAAGGAGAAAAATTGAAGAAAAGCAAACGCAAAGCAAAGCATTTCACAATTCTATCAGCAATTGAGTTTTCATTATCGTCGACGCATTTTCAGGGATTAACCTTAGAGCAACCTTCTTGAGGTCTCTTCTTGTGTTTGTGTTGTTTCATTGTGTGCGCGCGCAGCATAAAATCAAATCCTTGACTGAGTGTTTTTTGTGGTCGAGTGCGGCATTGAGTGCAAATTCCAGCTAATACCGAATACCGAATACCGAATCTACTGAAATCAAGTTGATTACCCTCTGCAGCCAGTCAACACGTTCTGCAGCCCAACAACAAGCACAAGGTAACTTTCAAAGATATCTGAGCTGTTTCTTTATGGAATTTGAGGAATACAGAAAAAAAAAAACAAACCACAAGAATGAATTTACAAATATTCGGCATGCCGAAAGCGAAATACACTTGCAGATCATTTTATAAGTGGTCCTGAGATCACTCGGAATACGAGTTTTTATTAGATTCAAGAAATATGTGAATTCAAAATCCACTCACGATCGTTCTTGCAGTACTTTGTCAATATATTTCTACTCAAAATATCTTTTCAAATTTTGAAAATTATTTACAAAAATATTTCATGACATAAAAGTTGTATATTATTTTTGATCGATCTAATTTAAGATTCTTCAATGCTTATCAGCTAAAATTGTTGGGTACTTGAATAAATTTTCTTAAATTTCATAAGCCTCACAAAAGAATCTACCATAATATAATATTTACCAAAAGAAACTGTTTGTTATTTATCCAATTAGAGATTTCTTGCTTAAGATATTACATTTAAGAAAGATTCCATATATTTTATAGGCACCACAAATAGAATGTACTGAACAAAATGTCTGTCATTAATCTAATTACAGATAATTTTTGGCTTAAGATCTTAAAGGAATACATTTCCGTAAATTCCTTAGGATACACAAAATACAAAAATATATTTACTAGAAAAATATTGTATTAAATTAATTTGATATCGTTTATGGCTTAAGATATGAAATTTTTGTTAGAATACTTAGAATATTTTTCCTTAATTGCAAAAGTCGCATCCTCAAAAATCATGAATTAAAAAAGATTTAGTTATAATTGATCCAATTTAGGATTGGTTACGGGTGATTATTATTAATATTATTAGAACACTTCATTATCTATAATTTGCTTTTAAATACATCAGCTTGTTTTATAAGAACGTACTATCCGCATTTATATTTAACTAATGAACTTGCAGTGAACCAAAGCCTGATATACATATGTATAAATATTATAATTATAGAATTTATCGTAACTCTAAGAGCAGGCAAAGTTATATCTTTATAGCGCGCTTCGAGTGATATCTGTAGCGGAAAGGGTTAAACATAGTATAATGCGGACTGCGACTTGAACGTCAACAAATCGAATTACCATAGCATCAACTACATATAACATGCAGTTGAAAAGATTTGCCAAGTGGTTTGACAATCATAGCAACGCCTCTTTAACTGTCTGTCAGACTGTGAAGCTGTGATGTTGTTCAGGTGTTGTTGTTGCTGTTGTTCGTGTGTGTGTTGTTTTGTTGTCGGGTTGTTTTGATTGTCAGGTTGTTTGGCTGTCACGGCAAGATTTTGGTTGTACGTGAAAGTCTCTGCTAAAAAGTGCACGAGTGCATTGCGACAGATATTCAGATGTGTGGGAAAGTTGCAAACCAGACGACAGACGACAGACTCCAGACAACTGCAACTGCAACTGCAACTGTAAATGCAACTGCATCTTAGACGACAACGACATCTCGGTTTATTTTTTGTGCTTATAATGTCTTTATCTGATGCAGGCAACGACGACGACAACGACGCATCGACTTGGCTGCCACTTAATTAACATGTTGTTGCAACAATGCACGCAAATAACTTCATCTCTTTGCAATTGTTTCTTTTTTTCTTTTTGCAATGCAATCGACTCTCATAGTCTAGTGTAAGACGCAATTCCATTCCGTAACTGGTTTCATTTGTGCTGCACATAGAATCTTGTTTATCTTAAGTTTTGCCTCGATTTTCTTTTCTTTCTCGCTCAACTTTTGCTTTGAGTTTCAAACACATTTTTTATCACGCGCATTTTGTAGTTTCTTTTATTTTTCTAGTGAGTTTGCAGTTTTTGGCGTTGAATAAAAAACAAAACCTACAAAAAATTGTGTTTTCTGCACTTTCATTCGATTGAAACTTAAGCCAATGCCATTGTACGCGTTTATATGATCACGTTAGCTCATATTCCGCATTATTTGTATAATTCAAAAGTTATATAAAGTTGGTGAAGAGCGAAACTGTGAAGTGAATGAAAGAAACTGGCGCTTTGTCTTTTCACCTAAATGCCCCTTGACTTTTCGACGAGTCTTTTGTGAGAAAGAGACCCAAAGATAAAGACAGAGAGAGATAGAGCGATAGCCTGAGTTGCTCTTTGTGTGTCAAGCAAGGACAAGTAGGCTATTGTATGGTTTCCCAAATTTCTGCTGCCTCGAAACATGAGTGGCGAAAACAAAAGAAACGCATATATACAGGGTGCTAGCTAGGCACACACAACCTTGCCACAATTTTTTGCGTACCTGTTTTGCCACTAAGAAAATTTGTGTCGTTTCAACAACGCTATGAAGCTCTGCTCTTAATGGGGTTGCCAACAGCGAGAGTGTGTGCCATTTTACACACACACACACACACACACACACACACACAGGTAAATGCGTTGTTTACACTCGAATGCATTAGATCCACCGAAAAAAAAGCTACAGGTGAGAGTGCTCGACTGTGAGATACCCGGTACCCATATTGAATAACAACAAAACAGAGCAGTCGGTATTATTCTGAAAATATTACAAATTAATGTATCAATAAAATACTAAAATATACCTAAAGCTATATTTGGTATTTCGATGCACTCTTGCATTCAACGCGAATTTAGTCGAGCACGCTCGACCAGTTAGCCATATTAAATAAAAGTAAAACAGTATAGTATTATGCTGAAAATATACTAAATTAATATACTAACAAAAATACTGAAATGCACGAAGGGCTACATTTGGTATATCGATCTACTATTACATTCAAAATATAGCGAAATATACTAAAATATACCGAAGACTATATTTGGTATATCGATATACTATTATATTCAAAGCTTATGTAGTTGAGAAGACTCGACTGTGAGATACTAACCATTTTGAATAAAACCCAAACAGTGCCAAAATATGCCAAACGAATATATAGAAAATACTTGACGCGGTACTATTCTGAAAATGAACCAAATTAATATACAGACAAAATACTAAAATATACTGCAGACTAAATTTGGTATATATGATACATTACAATCAAAATATACTGGATCTCTGAGATTCAATGGGGTCGGAAATGTCTATTTTAGCTTTTACACATAGTTCTAATACCCTTCTACCCTATGGGTATCGGGTGTAAATAACAAAAACCATAACCCCAGAGCACACAGTTAGCTACCCATTTAGCGTACTTTTATACAACGTGAATTCACGCGGAATCTTTAAACGTTTAGCTGAATTTAATATCCGGGTAAGCTTAAGTGATTTTTTCTCTTTTATTTTTTCATCTTTTTTTTTCGGGAGCATACACATATATCATGTGTTTATGTGTGTGCAGATAGAGAAGGGATATTATGTGGTCTCTGAGTGTGTGTGTGTGTGTGTTGTGCTTTTAGCTGGTAGTACAATAAAAGTGTGGCGGGGGGACAAACAACAAACAGCTAAGCCAATTGGTAATATGAGTGGGTCAGGACCTGCTGCTGCTGTTGTTGCTGAAGCTGCTGGCTAAAAGGCACAATACTTATGTGCATAGTGTTGTGTATAGTATTGTCGCTAAAGAATGTACATAGTACTCGGTTTTGTTCTCCACATCTCGCTCTCACTCACTCTCTCTCAAACTTGCGCCAGGATATTGCCAAAACACAAGCGTTCTTTTGCCTATCCTTTGTGAATTTTCAATTGTTCTGTGACCACAAATAGTTTCGCCGAAAAAAAGGCGGGCTGCGGGCTTGGACCGAGTAAACAATGGCACTACACAACTTGGTTAGCTGCATACAAGGGGGGCGGCGACACGCCCTCAAGCCAGCCTTCAGTCTCTCTGTGTGTGTGTATGTGTATGTGTGTAATTCTAGGCCAACATAATATGCATAGGCTGGTTCCATATTTATATTTGCATAGTGCGGAAGAACGAAGACTTGCTTAGCTTGTCGTGACATCACAACGATTTAAGAAATTTTAAACTGGATATTTATATAAATAATATCCATTTTATTTTAATTCACTTAATGGTATAAAACATACCTTCTTCAATATTCATATTCATATTTCTTTGTATTTGCAACAATTTAATAAATTTAAAAGATCACATTTTGCAAGCTGCTTCGGCAACTACTTAAATTGATAATTTAATTTTTGTTTGAAATCTATAATCCTTAGTCAATCGAAAGTGAGTATAGAAATTCATATATGAATGCTTAGAAACAATTTCTATAAACAACAAACAAAATCTTGAGTCAGACTGAGTGAGTTTGTCTTCATATTACTAAAACAATTTAATGGATTTAAAATATCTTATTTTTTAGGCTACATAAAAATCCTTACTTACATATGCATATTAGTATGGTAATTTAAAGTGAATTAAATGTATTTAAGTATTTAATTATTGCATTTAATGTTTCGCATTTATATTTGCATATAAAGAGAGACGTTCTATGAACTTTGAATCCCAATCTTAAAAATAATGTACTGAAAAAAATTATTCCAGCTTGTACAAATCTGGCCACAAGATTTCTTCTGTCTTCTATCATAAGTAGTTAAAAATTTACGCAAGATTTCCATATTAAATGTTGATATCAAAAAGTTGTCCAAATTCAACAAATATACTCCTCATTTTTTAAAAGAAGAACTTTTATTATTGTCATCATATCGACATGATTAAGGAATTTTGTCGTCTTTTCTCTGTATAGTTTATAAAAAAGGAATTTCTAAGCTCGTCTTTGTTCGATTACAATTTAAGCAATTTTAAACACATCAGTCTTGTTTTATTATTTGAAATGAATTTAAGATATTTAAAAAACCCATTTTTTATATAGACAGACTTCGTTTATATATTTGCAAAGCCTATAAGAAAACATTCTCGAAGCTCGTCTTCGATTTGCACTAACTTAAGGCATTTAAGAAAACACTTTATTTTTATTTTGGGGGGTCCGCCGCACAATTGTTTTCTTTGTGCCAAGTCGTGTTTACTGAACCCAACACAACTGTACACAGAAATCACAGAGCGTAAATAAGTTGATGGGGTTGTTCAATATGCGCGAGAAAAAAATATATAAAAAAAATAAATAAATAAATAAAGAATATAAAGAAAAGAAGCAAAGGAATGAAACCACGGTTGAATGCGACTCGGATAAGAGCAGGTACCATATACCACCATATAAACTGCGAAAGGCGGAAAAATCAATCAATCAGCTAGCTAAGGTAAACAAATATTTAAAATGCAAAAGTAAAACAAATTTCATTCGCCTGCTTGCTTGACAGCAAAATAAGTCACACACAAAATACTTATATAAAGTAATTCAATCTGCCATCAAATGAACTCGAAAATTAACTCGGCAGAGGTTATCGAACTTCGATGGGAGGAGGAATGAAAACTCAATATTGTGGAGCACTTCCCATCTCATCCTCAACCACAACATACAAATGCAGAATAATTTCATTTTATTGCGTAAAATTCTTTGCTGCTGATTGTCAAATTGAAGTGTCATATCTTTGGCAAAAAGATTCACTTATTTTATTTCATCGAGCACAACAGCTATGCAAGTTATATTTGTGTCACTTTGCACACTCTGTAATCAGTGGCAAACAGGAAAATAAAGGGCATGATGGAACACAAGGAAGAGTGTTTATTTATTTTTTATTGACACAGCACAGTGGAGAGATAAAAATTTGATAAATTACTTCCGGTCTATTTATCTCGTTACTGAAATTATCAAAAAGAATTTATAAATAGCAGAGAATGAGCATAATCAATATTAAATATTATTTTAAGCGAATTCTGTAAGTTTCTTGAAGATAGTAAAATCAAATTTACAAAGTTTGCTAAACACATAATGCTTTTAACATTTAATATATCATCAATTAATATTATTTTTAACTAGCTTTAATAAGTATAATAAGTTTAATAAGATTGGCACAAAAAATATTGACATTCTAAAGGAATGCATAAAGAGCTGACTTTTACTATAATGATTAACAAACTAGCATTAAATATTATTTTGAGGGAGTTCTGAAAATTTCATAAAGATTAAACCAAGAGTAGCAGAACTTATAAATAATAGACAATGGGTATAATTTTTAATATACTATTATTAAATACTATTTTAGGTCGGTTCAAAAAATATCATTAATATAGTCAATAACATTTACTACATTTTTAGAATATTAAGGTCAGATCTTAGCATATTTTTAAGTTGATGATTATCATAATTAAATATTATTTTGAATAAATGCTCAAAATTTCACCGATATAGTCAATAACAATTCCTTAACTTTGAGAAAGCAAAGCACATCTTTTAATATATCATCATTAAATGTGATTTTAAATAAGTTCTGAGAAATTCGTAAAGATCGTCACCACATTTACTAAACTTTGCGTCACACCTTAGCATATCTCTTAATTCATGTTTAATATATTATGATTAAATATGATTTTAAATAACTTCTAAAAATTTCAAAAAGAGAGTAAACATCATTTTCTTAACTTTGAGAAAAGCAAAGTCACACACCTTGGCATATTTTTTAGTCTACGTTTATTATTTCATCATTAAATATGATTTTAAATAACTTTTGAGAATTTCATAAGGATAGTAAACAACATTTTCGAAACTTTGAGACACACCTTAGCATATCTCTTTGTCGAGCACACTTTGCTCGAGCTTGACACCTTTCCAATTGTTTTAAATTGCATATCGTCTGCGACGTGTTATACTTGAATAATAAAATTCATAAATAACTTGCTTTCTGGGTGCTCGAGTGTATTTCATATTTGCTCCTTCATGTTTCCATCCTTATTCAACTGAATCTCACGCCGAATAGGTCAAATAGTCAAATGCTGGGACTTCTGCAACTTGGTTTCTTGCTGAATTCCTTTTACGGAATCAAAGCAAAATATTTTTGCACAATTTGTGCAAGCAAAGCGTCTACGTGATGCTGTCCAGGGGCAGCTACGTGACGCTCGGCGCTGTCCAGGTGCAACCCAAAGGAAGGGAGCATACACACAAAAAACAAGCAACAGAGGCAGAATTAGTTTTCCAACTGGGAACTGCGAATTGTGAATTGAGAATTGAGAACTGGAAAACTGGGCAGCAGTTGTTGTTGTTGTTGTGCTTTGCTCCCATGTTCACTCAATTATTTATTGCATTATAAGTTGTTATTGTTTTTGATACATTCGTTTTGGGTGCTCTTTGCCTTTGCCTTTAACTTTCCACTTGTGTTGCGTTGCTTTCGAGTTCGAGTTCGCCTTGAACCACGTCCAGGCGTCAATTAGTTAAGTGAAGCAAACCAATTGCAATTGCTGGCACTAATGAAAGATATATCCGTTCTTTAACAGACTCAGACCCAGACCCAGACCTCAATTGCATTCACACATGTCTCGAAACTTGACAAAAAAATACCAGAGAAGAGAGATGCAAAATGCATTGCTGCAATGCTTTTGAATAATTTATTCAGTGGAATTGCCGTTACGCCTGCCAACACTTCTTCAGTTCTTTAGTTCTTCAGTTCTTGTTGAATGCCAAAGCCGGGAGTTCTTATAGAGCACAACTATGCTGGATTTTGAATGCAGTCAGTCAGTCCAGGGCAATTTTACAGCAGTCAACTTACCCATAAATTATCTCAATTATTGCCTTTGAAATGAAACGAACGAAAGCAAAATGCTTTGGCAGCTTCACATGCTCGCCAGATGTTGCTGCAACGTGCGGCATGAAAATGTCAGATACTGCATGATTTCTCGGATTTAAAACATTTCCCCAATGCTCGGTTGATACTCTTGCCGATGGGCATTTTAATTGTGTCAGGCACTGCAGTGAATGAAGAAGCGTAAATTTATGCAGATTATGTGAAACGATCTTTGGGGGAAGCTTGTTGAATGAGCTCTTCAAAGGAAGTAATTTTCAGATCTATGACGAAATAATTAAAGTAATAATAAAGAAGAAAATCTTGGCATTCAATTCTTAAATTTGAAGTTGAACGTTATAACTTATTGTGTCATATATATCATGAAGTGAAAAAAGAAGAGTCGCTTTATGAAGTTTATGAAATGTGATCTTTGTTGAGAGCTTGTTGAATGAGTTCTTCAAAGGAAGTTAGTTTTAAATCTATGACGAAATATTTGAAGTAATAATAAAGTATAAAATCTTTTAATTAAATTTTAAAATTTTATTATTATTATTTATAATGCAGTAAATGAAGAAGATTATGCAGATTATGTGAAGCGATCTTTAGTGAAAGGTTGTTGAATAAGTTCATCAAAGCAAGGAAGTTTCAGATCTATGACGAAATAATTAAAGTAATAATAAAGTTTAGAATCTTGGCATTCAATTCTCAAGTTTTAAATTAAACCTCAAAACTAATTGTGTGACATATCATGGAGCGATTAAGTTGAGTCGCTTTATAAAGATTATGAGAAGCGATCTTTAGTGGAAGGTTGTTGAATAGGTTCTTCAAAGGAAATAAGTTTCGGATCTATGACGAAACAATAACATTAATAATATAGTATAGAATATTGTCATAAAATTCTCAATTATTAAATTAAACCACAAAAATAATCGCGTCATATATCAACCAATGAATGCAGAAGAGTCGCTTCATATTATGTGATCTTTGATCTCTTGAAAGGAAGTCAGTTTCAGATCTACGACTTAACGATAGAAGTAATAATAACCCTGCAGTTCTGAGCGCTAGTTCGTTGCTGGCGCTTACCAGGAGCCAGTCACTACTTACAAAGTGGCGTCTAGCCATGCGTTTCTTAATTTCCGTTTTTGTATGAAATGTCCGCAAATAGGGTCAATCGCCACCGCCTCGATTACCACGAACTAGTGAAATAGTGCAACATATTAGGGTCAGTAAAATAAGTGCTTACATTAGACCCCATGGAACGGCCGGTAAAATAAGTGCTTACATGGGACCCCATGGAACGGCCGGTAAAATAAGTGCTTACATGGGACCCCATTGAAGGATCAGTAAAATAAGTGCTTACATCGGACCCCATGTTGGGGTCGGCCATTATAAATTTAAAAAAAATTTACAATTACAATTACAGTTTTTATTTAATTTTAATTTTTCTTTATTTTAATAAGACGGATACTTTTATTACTTTAAGGCAACTTGAGTTTTAAAATATCGTTTTTTTTTTTGGAGCTGCAAGGCCTTTCTCAACTGGTCCTCAGTTATTATATTATTATATTAAATAATTATCTTTTAAAATACTCACCGATCATAACACCAAAGAAATTGTCTTCTTTTTTAGGCCGCATTCTCCTGTCATTATTTCTATAACGTAGATTTTCTGTCATAATTTCCACTTCCTCTTCTTTAGGCACATTGTCGCTTTCCACTGTAGAACTATGCATTATACTAACTGCTTGATATTATTTTATTATCTGTTTATTTAATATTTTACACATTAAACATATAATGCATATATAAATTATTTTTTAAGTAACTCACCTAATAATTGATCGCGGATCCGCTTTGCACTTCTCAACTCAAATGCTTGCAATAATTTCATCATCTAGGAAACACAGCTGCGTTTGAGTAAAAGAGTAGCACAAAATAAAACAAAGACGCGTAAACAAACAGCGATGTAAAGCATAATCGAAGTTTTCTCTTTAAACTTGTGTATACTTTTTCCACAAAATAACAAAAACAAAAGCGATGCTTGCCGTTATTTTGTACTTATGCTTTAATGCGCATATATTTAATAACTAGGTGGTTCGACGTTCGATTACTATAGGGTTAATCTAGTAAGTACCCATGTAGTGATCGGCGAGGTAAGCACTTACCCAGGGCAATCGACACCTCCAGAACTGCAGGGAAAGTATAAAATCTTGTCATTAAATTCTATAATTTTAAATTAAACCACAACAACAATCTTGCTCATAAATCTAACATAAACTTCCGTTAGAGCATTTCAGCTTCGGCATATTAAAATCTATTTTTCGTGTTTTATTTGATTTTGTGTTTTTGGAACGGTCTCAATTTTATTTGGAATTGTCCAAATTAATGCGCACACATGGCGGTGCTTTTATTTGTGTTTGTTTTGTTGTATGTAGTTCTTGTTGTTGTTGTTGTTATTGTGTTTAATGTTTGTTGATTTAAATATGCGTTCATATGTGCTCCAATTGAAATTTTTATATATATTTCGAAATTGTATTCATTAGCCGGGGCATTATTGATGCGCAGACATGCTGATAAAGCCAATTGCGTGTGCATTGTATGCAAACATCAATTAGCCTAATACTACGTGATGTTATTAGTAATATGATTTAAAGTTAAAAGGCTTGCAAAAAGTTAGTTGTATATTTATTTAATATTTGCTCTTTCATTGCATTTCACACACGCTGCTAATTGACTTTTGTGAGTATCTCGAACAAAACATTCCATTGAATCGAATCACTGAACTGTCGGCTGTGAACCCAACTTACAATTACAATTAACATCAGTTTCGTGAATGCTTCAATGGGCTGTGGGCGATTTAATCGGGTTGGTGTTGTTGGGTGTCTTTTTTCCCAGACTTTCACTGACTTTATTTATGGTGTGAATTGTGCATGTGTAACACCGTATGTGTGTGTCTTTGTGTGTATTGGGCATTTTAATTGAAATTGCGTATCAAGCATTAATTTCATTTAACATTTCATGGGACAGCCGTCACGATTTAAGTTGGGTTCAACGTATTTGCCCACATGGCATTGCCCAAGGGAGGGGTTCTGACAGGCGCCTGTTAGTATGCAACAGTTTTTTTCTGCTCTTGCTGTTTCAGTTTCTGTTGTTGTGTGTAACACAAACTGGACAGTTGAATGCGAAGAGCGAAGAAGTGATGGAGTTTGCTCGTTGCCCAGATAGCCTAGATAAAATTCATTTCACTTCAAGTGCTTTACGAGATGTGGCGATTGGATGAGAGAGTGAGTGAGTGTGTTGATGAGTATGCTCGTTAGTAGCTTTTGAGAAGGGTAAACGAGACTTTAAAAACTTTATACAGTTATTTATTAGTTTTTATTGCTAGCATAGTTAAAGCTTTGTTTAATTTGCCAATTTTCTAATATGATGTAATTATAACCGTTGTTGGTTGTAGAGAAATTACTTATAACTCAACTATTATATAAGCTTAAACTTTTAGTGCTCGAAATGAAAACAAATAAATAAGTAAAGTTTAAAGAATAAGATACTAAAGAATGGAGTAAAAATAAATATAGAAATAGCTATAATAATAAATAATTGCATAAGGATTAAAAATAGTTGTAGATATATAAAAAAAGTAAAAGCCTAAACATTTAGTAGTATGTTTGAAAACTAATAAATAACCAAATAAAGTTAAAGAGACTAAAATTCAAATGATTGAAGTGCAAAATAGATTACATTTCTTGTTTATTTGACAATTTTCTAATAAAACAGAATTACTATTTGTGGTTCTAAAGTAAATATTTGTTATTAAAGCTATTTCAACTTTATTTTCACATCATTCATAACAATTTTATTCACTCTTAAACCTTTATTAATTATTTATTGAATTTCATTCCTAGCACTAAAAGCTAAAGCCTTAAAATGTTGGTTCATTTTATAATTATCTAAAATGTTATTTGTATAACTTTTTTAATACAAGTTCAAGTTCATTATTCCTTCGAATCTTTTTAGACTCTAAAGAAATTTTCAAAACGTTTTTAAAATAATATTTACACTTTCTTAGAATGATATATTAAAAACTGTTTTTAATTCGAATGTAGTCATCACAATTTTATTTCTACAACATTTCATATTATTTCCACATCATTCATCTGTGATTTTGACTAGAAAAAGAAACAGTTGTAATATACATTATTCTTTTATATTCATATTACACCCATTTCTAGCGATTTCTATCACAGGGTATTTAGACATATATTTTTATAAACTTAATTAAGCGAAACATGTTTATGCTTTTATTGAAATAATTTTTGCAAAAAAATTAATTATTGACAATTTAAAGCAGTTAATTCGCGCTTGTTAATCGCTAAATAGATAACTGCGAATCTCTTTGACGGTCCCGGGTCAAAACAACCCGAAGCTGACCAGAAGGTGTGGTATTACTTGCGGCTGGTCAACAACATCAACATCAACAACAACATCAACAAGAACATTAACAACAAACAGCATCTGCATCAACAAGATGCGATGCTTAATATTTGAGAACTTTAAGCTTGTTTATTAAAAATAAAAACTCTTCTCATCTTCAGGTAGACGGAGTTTTTGGAAGTTGCCGCCGCTTTGGGGGCTTCTCTCTCCTGCTCTTCTTCTTGCTCTTGCCTCTTGCCTCTTTATATTTGGCGTTGTTTTCGGTTTCGGGTTCTTTTTTGATGTTTTGTTTTGCTTATTTTCTGTTTGCTGTTTTACTTTTTGGGGTCTAAGCAAAAGTTTTCCACTTAAAGGTGAAATGGCTGCTACTAGTTTTCGGCTTGTTCAACTTGCCAGTTGCTTCCCGGTTGCTGCTGTTGCTGCTGTTGGTTGCTCGTTGTTGGCTGTTGGTTGTTGGCTTGTTGCAAGTACTGCTCGTACTACATATTGTTGAAATGTTTTGTGGCTCTTGTGCCTTGTTGTTGTTAGTTGCTTAGTTTGTTGTAAGTAAGTTTTTGCCTTTATTTGGTTTTTTTCTGTTCTTTTTTTTTTTGGGGCAGCTTCTCATTGTACTTCATTTATGCTGCTGTTGCGGCATTTTGTGTAGTCCTTAAAAAAAATTTCAACATAAATAGCTAAATTGCTTTTCAAGCAGCTTTTGTTTATTAGTTTGCTTCACTAATCCTTCAAGTAAAGTTTTGCAGCATCCTTGCCACACACAAATTTGATCGAAATTCCCAACACTTGTTTGTGTTTGTGTTGTCGCAGATATTTATAATAAATGCAAATTAAATTCTTTGTAAATACACGCATATTTGTTTGTGTGTGCTGAAATTTTATTCAAAAAATCATAAAGGCACAAACTTGACGTTGACGTTGCAGCTTCATGTTTGTTTGTTTATTGAAGGGAATACTACGGAGTAAACACACACAAATACGGAGAACTCTTTTCATTGCGTGGCACTGAGTGGCTTGCAGGATGGAGATGGTTGTGCGTTGTGCGAGGCGTTGTTGTCGTAACCCAGATAACGATAACGTCACAAACAGCAAACAGGAACAGGAGAGACTGAGAGAGTTAGGGGCAGATGACTTGCACGTGAATTAGCAGAGACAATAGCCCATAGCAATGCAAAAACCAATTAAATGTGAGTGTAGCTGCCAGTTCCAGAGCACAGACACACACACACACTCACACAGACAGCAGACACCGACAAGTCAGTGGCATAGTGAATCTATATAAGGTGTCGCATATGTGGGCACAGAATTCATGGGCTTGGCTGCTGCTGCTGCTGCTGCTGGGCCAAGTTATCTGCTCCGCATCAAACAAAAGCTATACGAAAAGCAATCAAACAATAAAAGTAGTTGCTGTCCAAAACAACAACCTGCCACGCCCCCTTTACGACTGTCAGACAAGGACTAGGAGTGTTATGGTCGTCTCTGGTCCGCTCTGCTTCGGTTTGCTTCGCTTCTGGTCTGGCTTTCTGCCTGCCAAATGCCACACAATGGCAATGACAAATTTATGCGCCGCACGTTGTTCAGCATATCCTGTCTCACACACACACACACTCGCACACTCACACATACACACACTCTTGCACACTCGCACATTCCCATTGTAATTAAAGCGTGTGTGGCAGACAAAGGTTCGCCGCTGTTGCAAGTGCCTGTCTCTGTTTGAGCCTAGAGATCAGTTGCCCCAAAATGAAGTGCATGCGAATTGCAGCGCACTTTTTTATTGCCGTTACCCATATATGTAGGGTAGAAGGGTCTTATAACTTTGTGCTGGCAGGAAATGTATCTAACAGGCAGAAGGAGGCATGTCCGACCCTAAAAAGTATAGGCCTAGACGATATAGCTATATCTGTCTGTCTGTCTGTCTGTCCGTCTGAATGAACACCTAAATCTCAGAGACTATAAAAGATAGAGCTGAAATTTTCTTGGATAGCATTTGTTATGTTTGCAGGCCACTCCCGCCTCCGTGAATCTATAAAAATCGGAGTTGCGAATTTATGATTCCTAAAAAATTGGTAGCGATCTGATAAAAATGATGTTACTTAAGATGTTAAGAAATACTTTTGTATGGGGAAAATGCCTACTTACTACGGGTCTTAGTTACTTTGACTGACAATCTAGTATATTTTGTAGATTGTGATATATTTCGTAGTAGTACGATATCAATATACCAAATAAAACTTTCGGTATGTTTTCCGCTTTGCTTTTAATCACTATGGGTAGCGGGTATCTCACAATAGCCTTTGGTATGTTTTTAGTATTTTTGAGGTATATTATTTTAGTATATTTCCAGAATAATACCACACTGTTTCGCTTTTATTCACTATGTGTAGCGGATATCTCACAGTAGTCCTTGGTATATTTTTAGTATTTTTGCGGTATATTATTTTAGTATATTTCAAGAATAATACCGCACTGTTTTGCTTTTATTCACTATGGGAAGCGGGTATCTCATAGTCGAGCACACTTGACTGTAGCTTTCTTATTTGCTTTGCAACAAAATTTACGACTGTGAAAAACTCCATGGGATTAATTAAAAAATTTGCTGCGCAGGTTTTGAGGGGGTTTTTGCAGCAAACCAATTTGCCGACTTGATCAAAACTATTTACAAATCCAGCAATTTTCTAGCTGCAACTTCGAAATTGCATAACTAACACAAGTGCCAGCTGCCAACACGTATCAACGTATAATGGGCAATGACTGAAGCCGGAGAAAGAGTTACTAGAAGAGCTTCAGGGTGTCCCTCTAGGCTACTGCAGTGCGGCCAGGCGCAGAGAGGCTCAGCCGGAAGCAACTCATGACAATTAAATGCAAGAAATTGCAATTCTCAACCACTATCATTGTGCAAAAGAAAGAGAAAGAGAGAGAGAGAGAGAGCTAAAAATAGAAGAAGCCAAGAGTAATGATTTGAAGTAGTTGTGGAAAATGCATTTGAGCGGAGGCAGAAACAATTTGATACAATTAGATTTTACAATTTTCATTTCAAAGACATTACAACACGTTCTCTGTAGCACAGTGTAAGAACACTGGTCAACAGCAGTAGAACAGTAACACAGCATCACAGCAATTGCAACAGTAATGCCAACTACAACAACAACAACAGGAAAAGTAATAGCAACAGCAGTTGCGGTAGTAAACTTGCAATCTAAATGGCCAGGCTTAAAGTTTGCTGTTGCCGTTGCCTTTTCAAGTAGCTGCTCGGTTGACTTTTAATTTCACAAAGTTGCAAATAAAGCAAAGCAATTAGTCCAAATTGAATGTCGACTCCGGCAACTTGCCCAAAATATATACGAGGTCCTAAGTTTATAGTCAAAACTTTACTGTATTTATGGATTTGCTAATTATTAAATTATGGCAAAAGATTTTTCGTATTTAATTTTAATCAATTGGATCTTAATAAAGATGGAAGTGGATAGATTTATGAGTTGAGAAAAGTTTGTTAAATTATGATGAATGAAATTTCCTCCTTCGAAATTATGACATTGCTGTTAAAGGTTAAAATCATTTTCATATTCAAATAATTAGGAAATAATGTATATACATCAAAGTTTTCTTATAAACTAAAAAATCTATATAAAGAAGTTATTATAAAGGTATTTCAGACGGTGTTAAATATTGTTAAATGCTAAAGGTGCCTTATAAATTTAAAACTTTACTCGGAGAGAAACAAATTTTAAGATTTCTTCGATCTTAACAAAAAGAAAATAAAAGATTTTTGCGTTTAGCATTTTATGCTAAATTTTCAATTTAATATTAAAATCTTGCTTCAATAATATTTTATCTTAAAACAACGTATTTATGTTGAAAACATCTTAATTCAAGATTATAGACTCTTTAGAGTCTTAAAACTCAGTTTGAAAAGTTTTCTTATAAATTAAAAGAGAGAAAGAGATTAAAGAGGTATTTTACATCAACATTAAAACGCCATAATTTAAGACAAATTCTTCAAATACGAATGCTACAAATACCTTGAAACGATGTGTCAATAATCCAAAGATTATATTCTAGAACACCTTAATTTAGATATAGGTTTATGCTTAATTCTTAAATTTAAAGTTCTACACTTCTTCCAAATTGTTGTGTAAAGTAATTGGATTTCAAATGGAAATTCTAGCTAGGAATTTTTGTCGACCCCTACACTTAAATTTTCTTAACGATATCAAAGGAATTATAAACTTTAAATTCTCTCTTGGTTCTTAAAACAACATCTCTCAATTCCATTATACTTATTTGCATGTTTATGAATAAAATATGCATAATGAAATGTGCGAGGTATTTGTTATTTGAGCACGCTCTTCCACGCTGTTATTATTGCGTGCATAATAAATGTTTACTTGAATTTGAAAACTGTTGCTTTTAAACATTATTTGCTAGACAAACTGCGACCGCAGCGCGTCTCTAATGTAAGTTTAAACATCGATTTAAGATTCACTTAAAGTTGTGTACGCTTAACGCACAGTGATTTTGTAGAACGAGAGAACTTTAAATACTCACATCATTTCTGGGGAAGGGAACACTTTAAAACGAGTGGCACACGTTGGCCTGGTTTATACATTGAGGTAACAAAGTGCAGAGCTCAGTGTTCGCGGACGAGGTTATCTACCGTTTTGTGGTCGTCGACTCATTATCTGCATTGTCATTTTAATTTCAGATTTTCGTTTGTGATTCTCTGCGAGCACCAGCTGAAATGAATCTCTTAATAACATCCGCGCCCGCACGGGCGTCGTTGCTCCATTTCGTGCTGGTCACATTGGCGCTGATGCCAGCGTTGATTTATGGCCATGGTCATCATGGCAATGGCAATGGCAAAAAGCATGCCATCGCACTAACCGAATTCGCCCACGGTGCCAGCTTGGTTATGGAAACCCATTCGGGTGAGGTGCATGTTCGTCCAGCTCGCGAAGCATTGCCCGAGGAAGCAGCAGCTGCACCATCCGCTCTGCCCGTGAGTGGGTCAACTGTGGGCGGTGGTGGTGGTGGCCAGAACAAGCGTGTGAAGAACAATAATAAGAAATCAAATAAAGCACAGCATCAGATGCAGCATGCCGGAGGCTCTGGTCGTCGTAGTGGCTTTAAGAAATCCGCCCTGCTCAATGGAGAGGAACAGCAGCAACAACAACAACAACAGCAGCAGCAGCAGGGACATCACAACAATGGCAAACAGCAGCGACAACTGTCCGTGCAACATGCGCAACGCGAGCATCAGCATCGCACAGGCAAAAGATCAGGAGCCAAGAAGGCAACCGAAAAGGGTGAGCGCTAAAAATATGTAGCATACTTTTAGGGGCAAATGGCATTTCGAAAATATATTTGAGCCAATATTTGTATGTGATTTACGCTCAAGTTGGAGGCCGGGTAACTAAATCATAACTCAAAATGGGCTAATAAACAACTGTGGAATATGAAGATTTATCAGTTCTAATTAAGGCAAAACATCGTTTGAATAACATAAGAGCGAGCAAGAGAGAGAAAGAGAGCGAGAGCAAAGTCGAAAAGCATACGAAGTACCCTACTCAAAATTGGCCCAAATATCTAAAATGCTTTGGCATTTAAATTCATGCTTTTAATATAAAATACACATGTACCGTAGACAGGATACAGAAGGATACAACGTACACATGTGTGTGTGTATACTTTTAGTGTATGTTGAATACGTTGAATGGTCCTTATTATTTCCGGCTACAAATCCTCAAAAGGTAGTTGGCGCCCAAGGCAAGTGACGCATACAAACGACTAACTTAACAGAGGTTTTACATTAACACACACACACACTCGCGCACACACACACACATTCACTGTGCGGTCGCATACTAAATTAGGCATCTTTGTGGGCAGCACACACAGTCTGTAGTCTGTTGTCGACTGTGGATATTGCGAAATTGGGCATTATGCGAAAGGAAATGGTCAGACAATGAGATGTAGGACATCAAGCACGATATCCACAACAAATAGCTAAAACAATTTTCTTACATTTTAAAAAAGGTTTACTGACATCTTTCAAGCTTTACCTACTTTATCTTTGCCTGCTTCGATGCTCACTTTTGCCGTCGCATTTACTTTGAATAACAAATAATAACTTCATACGTATGCACACACACAAACACGCATTTCGTATGTGTTTGGCATATATATCTCATTCGCAGGACCGACCTGTCGCTATACGAAGAGCTCATGGACGGAATGTGATGCCAAGACCAATATGCGCACGCGTACTCTATCCCTGAAGAAGGGCGAATCCAACTGTCTGCCCACTCGAACCATGCAGAAGGCCTGCAAGAAGGGTAAGTCAAAGAGATACTTAAGCATACAAAACTGTCGGTTTCGGATTAGCATTCGCCTTGATTAAGTTGCATACTCAAAGCATTAACATACCATATAACATTATTGAATTGCGCCTCCTTGATTTTTGTATTTGGTTAACGGATGCTCTCAGAAAATTAATATTGACTTAACATGTAAATCGCTATTCATCAAAGTTAACTCACTTCTTAAGAAATTATTATTAAATTAAACTTGATTTTTGATTATGCTGAATGAAGATGGCTAGGTAACATTCGTAGATAACATTTATATAATTCTTGATTAATTCATTATTAATTCTTGGGCATCACTCAACATCAATTAACTTTGATTCAGCACAAATTTATATCATTGCTCCAAGTTTATCATTTGCTTAACATAAATTCTTCGCTATGTTGTTAATATGACTAGCTTTAGTAATATAAAGTCTCCATCAATCAATTACTTTAACAACAACTCCCTTCTTCAGCAATCAATGATCAATTCAATTAGACTTAAAATTCAGTTAAAAGATTCTTCAACATATATTTAAGAGCCTCAATTTGTGCAGTAAAGTTAACATTTAATAAACATAAGTTATTTATTTTGCTATTACTTTGTCAGCTTGTCGCTACGAGAAAAGCCCCTGGTCGGAATGCATCGCTGGACAGCTCACTCGCGAGGACAAACTGAAGCCATCCGAGGACGGCAGTCCACAGCCGAATTGCAAACCGGTGCGCGTTTCGAATAAGAAATGCAAGTCTGGTGGAGAGAGGCAGTCAGCTGGTGGTGTTCGCTCCACCAAAGAACGCAAGCACAAGGAGAAAGGTAAAAAGGAATTTACAAAGTATCCACAGTCAATCATCTAATATCAAATATTTTGCAGGCACTCGTCGTACATCGCCTCAGGCTTAAGCAGACGGTCATCAAATCGTCAATCGATGTAAATCAAAGTATTTAGTAACAGCGCATTAACATTTTGTAGCAATAATTTTACACAAAACTTTTGACTAGCCGTAAGGTCAGTTCGAACAAAGTATCCATAATACACACACATAAAAATAAATTGCTATTTTTATAAACATTTTAAGAAAACGCCTTCGTTGTTGACTTTCATTTGGACCTTTATAAAATAGTTTAATTTTATTTCTTTGTAATATCATTTTGCACAAATGCTTGAGAATCTTTTTGTTTTGTTTTTAACTGCATTCAACTGCAGTCACAATAAATACGAAATGGGCGAAGAAAATGGGCATGTAAAACAAAAAAGTTGAACGCAAATTATAAAGTTGATAATGCACTACAATAAAAAAAGAAAACTAATTAATTCTAATGGCGTGCGGCATTCGAATATCTGTTGTCGCCGTTGGAGTAGCCTCCATTGTTGCCACCAAAGGAGCCGCCTCCTCCACCTCCACCTCCGCCGCCTCCACTATAACGTATCATTGGCCTCTGATCGTGCATGCCATTCATGTTTGTGTTTGATGATTGGTTGCCACGATTGCCGCCGTAACCGCTATACCCATTGAATCTGGAGCCACCGCTGTTGCCGTTCATCGAATTAAAACCTCCTCCACCACCACCTCCATTATGTCGCCCATTTCCGCGACCGCCACGACTGCGTCCATTGCTGCCACCTCCACCGGATTCTCGTGCAATGTACTCCAACTCTGGGTTCACATTCTGATTGGCTTCGCGCAGTATCTCAATCAGAGCTCGTGCGCATTTGGCATTTTTTCGCGTAAAGAACGCATAGGAAGTGCCAGTTGTATGCTTGCGTCCCGTGCGTCCAATCCGATGAATGTAATCCTCCGACGATTGGGGAAAATCAAAATTGATAACATACTTAATCCCGTCGACATCAAGACCACGGGCTGCGACATCTGTGGCCACCAATATGTTGGCACGTCCGCTGCGAAAATCGTTGAGCACATTGTCGCGATCCATTTGCGATTTGTCGCCATGAATGGAGCCGACGCCAACGCCAAAAGCATTGATAAATCGCGCCAGTTCATCGACCTTCTTCTTGGTGGCAACGAATATGATGATCTTGCCCGGTTCCCTTGCCTGATCGTAAATGTGTGAGAGCAGATCCTTCAATTTGCTTCCTTTCTCGTGCTCAGCACAGACTTCCACATACTGACGTATATTGTGATTAGCCGACAGCTCCAAGGAGCCAATGTTAATCTTATTGAAAAAGTTGAATTATGAGTTAAAATCTCTACAATTTAGAGAGAAAATTCAGCACTCACTTGCATATAGTTGCCAAGGAAATCTTCAGCCAGTTGTCGCACTTCCTTCGGCCAAGTGGCGCTCCACATGAGAATCTGTCTATCGGGTCGTATTTGGCCAAGAATTTTACGTATCTGCGGCTCGAAGCCCATGTCCAACATACGATCCGCTTCGTCCAGCACAAGGTAAGTGCAACGTCGCAGATTTGTGGTGCCTCCTTGCAGAAAATCCAGCAAGCGTCCCGGCGTGGCAATCACAATCTGTACGCCACGCTCCAAATCGTTGGCCTGCTTGGAGCGCGGTGCACCGCCAAAGATGCATGTGTTGCGCACATACGCATTGGAACCGAAATCATTGGCCACCGATTGGATTTGTTGCGCTAGCTCTCGTGTGGGCGCCAACACCAGAGCAATGGGACCATCGCCACGCCTTAACGGCTCCTGTCCGTTGATGTGTACGATGGCGGGCAAGATGAATGCCAGTGTCTTGCCCGAACCGGTTTTGGCAATGCCCACGAGATTGTTGCCTGAGATCACAATTGGCCAGGATTGGGCTTGAATTGGAGTCGGTTCCGCGTAGCGTTGGCGTTGTATCTCATGCATGCAATAGTCCGGGAAGCAGGCCTCATCGAAATACTGTATGGGATTGGGCGCGGCACCACGCACAGTGATCTGATGCTGGCCACGATAACGTTCCACCTCCTGTGGTGGTCGATTACGTGTTTTCGGGTGCTCCTGATAGAAGTTGCGTTGAAACGGTTGCAATCGCATGTCCGACCAGTTGACATTGTGCAAACCTAAAAAGGTCAAGTATGGATTAGATAACCGTAGATAATGAGTTACGAGATTACTCACTGTTGAAGTCATCGTTCACTGCACCAGCTCCACGATTTAGGCCGCCACTGCGACGTTGACGACTCTCGATGCGTCCCGAGCGTACTAAAATATTTTATCAGCTTGTTAAATATGGTTTATAGATTAACATGACACTCACCTCCACCTCCACCACCACCGCCGCCTCCAAAGCCACCGAAGCCTCCAAAGCCCCCAAAGCCCGAACGTCCTGTAATAATTGATGAGCTCAATAAGAAAATTGTGTCGATTTATTGTTTTTGCAAGCTTGAGTAATACTTACCACCACCGCCACCACTTCCACCTCCGCCACCGCCACCAAATCCACCGTGTCGAGGTGGCGACATAATTTACTCTCTAAGCAGAGCGGCTGAGGCACAAACGAAACAAAAAAAAACGTAATAATTGTTTTGAACCTGCCCCAGCTTTTGTTTGGCTCTTCTCTTCTTCTTTTGCTAAACTTAACCACAACACAAATTATGCTCAGCAATTTAAAATAATTTTTCAATAGTTTACAAACTGACAACGTAACAATACGATTTAATATGAATTGTTTAAAAACAGCTTCAAAAAAAATTTGCACAGTTATGTGTGCTTTGTTGTTTGTAGAGGTGGAAAATCATCGTTGACACTATCGATATATCACAGTTTTTGCAATACTTTAAATATCGATTACTTATGGCAAACATCGATTTTTTTCCAGTCCGTGCGTATTGTAAAGCAGTCGTTATTACAAAAATTAGATTTTTAGCTGAGTGCATAAATTTTTATTTATTAAAAGTGATACATTTAATGCGTGTTAACATTTAACTTAAATATAACTAAAAATTAATATCTACTGACGGTTTTAGTGCAATATTATAAAATGTCCAATGGTTTGCTAAAATCGCGCGGAATTGCAAGCATCTTGGCGTCACTGAAAAAAAAAATCTATACGATTTAAAAACAGTTTAATTTGCATTCGACTGTCCGTACTGCGTAAATAGATATCAAAATATAATCAATAATTTGTGAAAAAGGGAAATTTAATAATAAGTAACGGCATTTATCATACTAATTGTGAAGCAAGAAAATTTGGTGAGTGACAGCAGCTTTAAATATACCATAAAAGACTTCTGGTATTTTTTGTTAAATTATGTAGCAACAGTTATTGTTTTTATTGTACATTTTAAAATTGAGATCGTTTTTAAAACCATTGAAAACCTCTTCCGATCTGTCGTGTTTGCTATTCATGTTTATTCTTTGCAATCATTAATTATTCAACCACATATAACTGTTTTCAACGATACGGCAACACTCAGGCAATTTTGCAAGGTGGCAGCGCGCACTTCGCTCAAATGTAAATGCCGAGTTGGCAGCTTTTTATAAGCGCGCTAATATTTGAAACTGCGATTAACTTAAACTTAACGAAGACAATTTGTAGCAATCGTTATTTACCTGTCATCGCTGTTAGTTTTTGGGGAAAGCTAAATAAAAAATGTGTAAAATTATCCTCGGTTGAATTATACAAAAATGTCAAATTTATTAGTGGCCATTTCGTTAATTTGAATATCGAAAAATAGTCTTATTTATTTGAATCGGCAGACAAACGTTGCAATTTAGCAAATGACTCCAATCGCAATAGGGCGTATGCTATATAGGGGCGCACGCTTCAGCCGCAAGCTAATAAACACATCTCGAACGCTCACATCGGGCTTATGGCAAACCATGATCAATAGTGTCATGTTCAACACGCAGGCGGGCATCAAATGCACAGAGGATAGAAGAGGGGCGAGTAGTATACCGCATTGGAGTACGAGTACGAGTATTTATAGCAGTTACATTGCTCGCCCACAGCGGATGTATTTCGTTCATCGTTATTACTCGACATGCGAGAAAACATCGACGCAGATATTGTCGAAACTATTTCCGCAAACATCGATGGAGTTGGATGACGAGGAAAGTCGTGCGCGGCGCAAGCGAGAGGAGGAGGAAGAACTGAAAGAAATGGAGCGCGCCTGGCAGCGTATGAAAATTGGATTCGCCTTTTTTGGCATTGGAGGCGTACTCCTTTCATTTTGGGCTATCTACTTCTTTGGTAAGCCAACCGTCGATGAGCAGGGCAACGAGATGATCGATGAGTTTAGCACTCTGCCAACGATGCAACAGTATTTGGCACGCACGTTCAAGTCCTTTAATCATTTTCAACGGTTCATCCAGGAGCCTTCGAGCCAAAAGCTACTGCCTGATCCGCTCCAGGAGCCATACGTGCAGCCACCCTACACGCTGGTACTCGAGGTCAAAGATCTGCTAATCCATCCGGATTGGACCTATCAAACGGGCTGGCGTTTCAAGAAACGTCCCGGCGTCGATGTCTTTCTACGCGAGTGCTCCAAATATTTCGAAATCGTTGTGTACACCGCCGAACAGGGAATGACTGTGTTTCCACTGCTCGACGCCCTCGATCCGCATGGTTATATCATGTATCGTCTGGTGCGAGATTCCACGCACTTTGTGGGCGGACATCATGTCAAAAATTTGGATAATTTGAACCGTGATCTCAAGCGTGTTGTCGTCGTTGATTGGGACAAGAACTCGACGCAAATGCATCCGGGAAATACGTTCTCGATTCCCCGTTGGTCGGGCAACGATGATGATACCACTTTATTTGATTTGATATCATTTCTGAGCGTGCTCGGCAGCAGTGATGTGGACGATGTGCGTGAAGTGCTGCATTATTACAATCAATTCCAGGAGCCAATCGCTCAGTTTCGTGAGAATCAGCGCAAGTTGTCGGAGCAAATGCAAGCGGATGAGATCGAGAAACTGAATAAACCAAAGCCCATGGTTAAGAACTGGTCGCGTGGTTTTATGAAGCGTTAACAACAAAAACACTTCACTCAAGGGGAAAAGCCTTTCACTCGCTCTCCCTCTCTTTTTTTGTAGGGGCTTTTCGAATTCTACTTTACGTTCCTGTTGCATTGTTGTAACTTAACAAATGATTTCTGAAAGATATATATATATAAGTATGATAAAAACAGAAACAGTTTAATTAGTAGCTTAGTGAAAGCTGTCTGTCATTTGATCAAAGAAGTTTGCAATATCAAGTATACGTTATCAAAACTGAAACTGCAAAATTATATTTCATAGTTCTATTAAACCATAAATAGTCAGTTTTTATATTTAACTAGTCAGTTAAATTATTTCATTTAATTTTTGAAGAGAGCTCTGCTGAATTTTGTCAAATTCTTGAATTCCGATTCAATATAGAAGTGCATAATCTGTAGCAGACGCAATATCAAGTATACGCCAAATATCTCGTGTAATCGCAAATGTAACTGTGCGATCTGTAGCTAAGTTAATTCATAGCTATCTTTATATATACATATGTATACATTTATAATCAGATTTTAATTTCATTTATACAATTTCAATATCAAGTATACACCTCGCATTCCTAATTTCTCTAATGACAAAACTGTTAAATCTATAGCTTGGCTAATTTGTGGATCTTTTAAACGGTGTAATAACACACGGTAATCTTACATTTCAAAAATTTAATTCAATAATTTTCAATAGCAACCTGAAACTTTTAATTACGTTTCCAAGTTTTCTTTCCATTTTTAGTCAGTTATTGAACTTGAAATTTCATTGCAAAAGCAAATACACGTTCCACATTCCTTATTTCTGTGGCAATCAAAACCGAAACTAAATTTGTAGCTTTATTAATTCGTGGATCCAATTAAATGGTTTAAAATCAGACTGCCCTTTTGAAACGAAAATTTTGCATTAAAATATCGATCCATTTAACTCTTTTGTTTTCAAAAACAAACACTCAAATTTCTAAATTTTAGAAGCTCGTAGTTCAACCATTTGAAGACTCTTTCTGCAAATATCTATTTAGTCAATTAACTTGTAATTATGCTAAGTTGCTTCACAGATCAGATTAAATCGTTGAAACGGTAATCTTTCATTCAAATATCTTTTAATATTACTTATTCATTTTAAATAACAAATTAAAACTCTTAAATCTGTATCTAAGAAGCTTGTAGCTCAATCATTAATATATTCTTTATATATTTTAGTCAGTTAATAAACTCTCATTCCATCATTAGAAGTTACTTCCTTGGTATATTTAGTCCATTAGTTGTACTTGTCTTTTAATTTCACAAATGTGCTTTCGCTTTCCACATTTCTCTTATGATCAAAGCTATGTTAAAAGAGTGATTTCGATTAGTTTCTTCAGCCATTAGCAAATTCTCTATTTATATATTTAATCTGCTAGCCAAATAACTTTTAATTTCTCTCATTTATTTTCAATAGCAAGTATAGACCGCGTATTGCACAAAGTCAAATCTGTAGCAATTTCATTGTTGCAGACTTTTCTTTGAGTATCTATGTAATCCATAATCAAGTATACGCCCCACATTACTGCTCAATTAGTTATATGGCATCAAACTCAAGCGCATATTCGAGTTTCTTGAGCTGTGCATTGATCTGAAACTGTAGAATCTGCAGCTCATCCTCTGCGATGAGTTCGCTTACACCTTCCTTTGACCTTAGCATGCTGGAATGCATCAAATCTCTGACAGTATGAAAAGTTGCTTGCTCTCTCTTTAAATTCTTGCGTATTTCATACTGCAATCTCTTCACATTGGAAATTTTACGACTGCGCGCAAAGAAATCCAATTGCCGCTTACAGGTGTAGAGAAGAATCAAGAGCCAAGCTATGAGCAACAGGACAAAAAGATACGGCGAATCCATGTTTGAAATGTAAAGTGGTTTTAACTGAAATCGAAATCTATATAAGTGACACTGACACACACACAAACACACAACGCGACACGAATAATTTCTCCCAGAGCGGAAGCAAATGTTAGAATGACAAATGGCATTCGCTTCGTTGCTTACTTGAATACACGTATTGAATGAATGATAAATGAATATTCACACTTTTCACTCACCAAAAGTTGAATAAATTATGTATGATGAGAAAAGCAGCATCATTCATGCACTTTTGCCTTAATAAGTTGTATTAAATTTCTGTGCTGGTCCTAGATAAATATTTGTACAAATTCAATCATCGAACACCACGAATTTTTCACATTTAGCAAAAGCCATTTGAAAACAATAAGTCGCCTGATCGGGGCTGAGTTGAGGAGAGAGAAACAGAGAGAGTAAAGCTTCATTGGCTCCTGGGGCAAGTGACTTAGATTGTCTTGCTACTGCTGCTGCTCCACAAACACAAACAAACAAAAACTCACACACACACACATACACGTTTTGTCTCCTTCTCTTTGTGTAAGTACTTATTTATTATTTTTACCAGCTGAAAGGCTATGTGGGCTGGAAAAGCTGGCGCTCCGTCCTCCTCCTTCAGCTCTCCCTCTCGCTCACACTCAGTCAGTCAGTCATTCAGTCTTGCCTGTCATCCATCCATCCATCCATCTATTCAATTAAACTCAAACCGTGCCCGATTCCTGGCATAAATTTCGTTATTTATCCCTTCAGTGGGCTGACCTCACATGCCGTTTATGTTTTTCGTTCGATTTCTGTGCGCACAAAAAAACGAGAACAAAACAAACTACAACAATGTTTAAGAATTCGTCGCATTTCTGGGGTAGCATCGCACCTAGAATATACCCTATACAAAATACTTTGTTGTTATCTTATCTGAAATTCAAGAAGAAACGAATTTCTACACTGACAAAGACCATTTCATAAAATAATGAACATCTTAAAAAATGTGCTCTTATGATAACACTACTTTAAGATCAAGTGATTAAAACTAAGAACATTAATCTGGAAAATGCAAAATACTCAAAATTAAATTAAAAATATTAGATTTAGTAATTATTATTCTCGAAATAATTGGAATTTCTTTCAAATTATTGTCCAACTATTTTCGCTCAGTAAGTCAATTTGAATAGCTGAATAAATAATAAAATATTAATATTAAACAAGTAAAAATGTTACAGTCGAGTGTGTTCGACTCTGAGATACCCGTTACTCATTTTCACTAAAACAAAAATATACTAATAAATATATAATAAAAATACTTAAATATAACACATGGTTTATTTGGTATATCAATATTGTACTAAAAAGTATACCACACACATAATAAAATACACCAAAGTATGTGTTTGGTATATCGATATTATGCTATTAAAATATTCCACAATAATGCAAAAATATACCGACGACTAAATTTGGTGTATCGATATTGTAGTATGAAAATATACTGCAACAATACTACAATATACCACAGGCTATATTTGGTATATCGATGTTGTACTAAATTCAAAATATACCATAGAGTATAATATATAATAGATTGTCCGACAAATAAATATATATATTAAAGGGTACAACACTCGTATGTGTCATTTTATCAGGCAAAGCAACTAAACAGAAAAAAACAATAAAGTACAATGCAATAATTTTTAATCTTTTAGGAGTACAAGATGTTTTTTTCGTAAAAACTTGATTTTCAATCAAATATTTTTGAAATGAAAATGTGTTTTCTAACTCTAACATTTTTATGTTGTTGATGCATTTTATAGATTTAAATTCTTAGTATTAAGTCCAATATCAAAATTTTCGAAAATGTAAAAGTATAATACAAAAAATAAAAGCTGTGCTTGAAGTTTTTACTTAATCTGCGCAGTCATTGCCACCCTTTTAGTGCACATATATGCTTACAGGGTATATATACAACAAGTAGAACAAAAGTTCTCTGCAAAAATTCATTCTATTATGTTATTAAGCTGCTTTTTGGTTTGATAGAAACTCTGCCAGAATGTCCATACAGTTTGTTCCATATATGAGCGAGTATGTGTGTGTGTGTGTGAGTGTTGTATGTGTGTGTGTTTGTGTCAGTTATTTTTATATTGGTCATAGGTCAATGTGTAGCCCTTTTTGACGAGTGCTAGCAAATTAAATTGTACAACTTGAACTGACAGGCGTATGAATTTTTCTTTAAGTTGGCAGTTGGCATTTTGATTTAATGAAAAACAATGCAACATGTAGCAGGCAGCAGCAGCAGGCAGCAAAAACCAAAGCCGCAAGGCTCACAATTGCCACCAAGGACAGAGGCAGGACAAACCACAGTCAGCGGCATATAATAAACATAATCAGCGTCAGATGAAGCGTAATGTTACATACATACATCTCTATATAATGTATAGATGTATATACATATGTACAATTGTAGGTGCTAATATGCAAAACAAAGCAAATTTACGCATACAAATACGCACAGCAAATGTTACATACTTACTTTGCGCGCGTGTGTGTGTGTGTGTGTGTGTGTGTGTGTAGAGCTGCCTCACACGTGGCCAATTTAGCGTCGCCCACGCAAACTCAGCAACATGTTGCCGGCTTGTAAGTGTGTGTGCGTGTGTAGCTGACCACGTGCCAAAACAATTGGCAAACGACTTTTTTTCAACAATCAACAACAAGGTTTAGCAACAAGCGATGCGCAGCTCTAAGGGGAAAACTTGCTGCGGCAACATTGAAGCTGCAACGAGTTGTAAATGTGGCCAAAAAGGATGCTAAGGATATCCGCCTTTATCCTTAGCAAAGTGAAACAAATGCTTACTAAAGTAGTCAATTTAAATAATAAATTGAAAGCTTAAAAACATTATTTCAATTTTAAAAGAATTTGATCTAAAAATATAACTAATTTATATATAAAATGGTAATCAACTTTAAGTTACATTCGCACTTCCGCCTGGGCCTCAACAAGTACGCGCTTGAAGTTCTGGGCTGTCAACGTTGCGTATGTGTAATATGCAGCGCTGCGTTTCCACTCGCACTCGGAAATGTCAGAACCAGGCTGTGAAATCCAACGCATGCGTCGATGCTCTGCGAGAGAGAGAAGATGCTGCTGCAAGCCGAAGCTGCCTCACTTTCACTAGGCAAACGTCAAAAAAGCAGATAGCCAGCATTTTGAGTCTCGCGCTTTGAGTCGCATCTCGTTGTTTGCCACTAACTGGCACAGCGCCTTGCTTTTGCCGAAAGCTCCAGCACGCACTGCTACCAACAACAACAACAACAACAACAACAACCAAAAAAGAAGCAAAAGAAGAAAAACTACGCTTGTGTTGTTGTGAGATTTACGAGTAAGTATATGGCGAAAAGCTTTTGGCAACGCCGCAACGCAAATTTTATTCAGTTTTGACGGAACGGACGTCGCGTTTGTGTGTCGTGTTCGCAGTTGTTTTGGCTCCCTCAACAAAAAAAAGAAAAGTACAAAAAAGTGAAGAAAGATTGTTCGTATCTCGGAGTGGAGCACAAAGTGTGTGTGCTTAGTGTGTTTGATAGTGTGAGCGTTGTTGTTGTCCGTGTAAAGGACTAAAGTGTCACAGTGTTCGTGTCTTCTACTTGTATCTTCGCTGTGCAACATAACAATAAAGCATCAGCTAAGAAAATTCAACAAACAAATTGGCGAAAATTAAAAGCCGCTCCCATTGGAAGCTGCTACATGCTTTGGTATGTGTGTGTGTGTGTGTGTTAGTGTGTGTGCCACAGTTTTAAAGTGCTTCCTTCTATATACAATATTTCCCAATAACATAATCCAATCGTGCTCCAAAATATTGTGTATGCTGACAACTTTGTTTTCGCTGCTACTTTTGGTACTTTCTTCTCTTATTTTTTTTTTTTTGTGTTCTTCTTTTATGCACAATATGCTGCTTCGTAATACAGATTTATTTGCCCTTAGACGCCCCTAAATCAGCAGCGTTTGCTGCCAGCTGCCAGGCCTAAACAAACGTCGTTTCGCTTTTGGGTGTGCTGAAAAGTATGCTATGAAATTTTTGCGTGCAATTTCGTCTTTGCACTTGAATTAAATTTCAATTAAATATTAAAGTGGCGCGCTATTGTGAAGCGTTTAAATTGACTTTCGACTCCGAGGTGTGTGTGTGCGTGTGTGTGTGCGTCAGATAATGTAAACAAGCAAACGGAATATAATAAAATAAATATATATATTTTTGTGTGCGAAGCGTAAGCCAAACATTTGAGCAGCTGCAAAAGTGTGCGCAGTGCTTACGTTTGTGTGTGTGTGCGTGTGTGTGTGAGTGCAAAGCCAAGTGCCACTCGAATCATAATCGTTAGATGTCGTTAGATGCATATATAGAAGCTATGCCATAATATTAGTTAATGTACACAGACGGACTGACAAAATAAGCTTCGCATGCTTTGCCATAGCCACACCCTAAACATATTCGTTTCGTTCTACAACCAGGCCCAATGTGCGCGCACTCACACACACACACACACACACACTGACACATACACTCGGAGTGTGCCGCATAAACATGGTGCAACAACAACAACAACAACAACAAAGAATGTGAAATACCAATGGATTTGTTAGAAAAACAGCATTGCAAATTATTAGCACAAAAATAATGTTTTGGGGGGGCAGCTTCGTAAATATGTAGCTACATAAATACAAATGGTCTCTATTCTTATAAACGATTATTTATGGTCATAATCGGCTTATCTAAGCTGTGGTAATAATATCTCCATTGCTTTTCGAAAGCTCATAAATGGCCAAAATACCTGACTGAGCCATCAATCTTTAATCTATCTTATGTGCGACTAGCACAAAAAGGGACGGATTTGTTTGCTTATTTTCTTATTTCCTTTCAATGTGACACAATCATTTTTCAAACGATTTCATTCTGCTTCAATCTGTTTCACAATTTCATATTCTTTTAATATAATTTTGAAATCTAATATAATGCAACGATATAAAGCTTATTTATTTATGATAATTCATTGGGGTTATAAATAGTCTTGAATTAAAAGCATTTCAAATACAAAATCAATTTTTTATGTATTTAAACATTTTAGTTTGTGCTATAATTTAATATTTTGTATACATATATATATGTAATAATAATATATTTCCATTCATTATTATTAGAGCTCATAGAATTTTATTTATAGTTTCATGAGACTTGGAAGATTTTATTATATTTGATTTTTCAATTTATATTACTTATAAACTTTTATTTTATTTTTCGATATCATTTTACCTGCTATGAATATTTTTATATGATTTTGATAAAATATTACATTTTATAAGGAGAATTCTATTAAACATTTTTGGCACTTCGATTTTTTTTTTTGCATTTTATAACGTTTTTTTTTGAAATTTTATTTACAAAAAGTATATACTAATATTTTGATTCTTGGATATTTTGCCTGATATTAAATATAGATAATAGTAATATGAATAATAGAAATAAAATTCAAGAAATGAATTTTAATTTAGTTTATCAATGCATATTTAAATGTATTATTTTTCTATTCGGATGATAGCATCCCAATTGAGAACTTAATTTAAGATTACTTAGTTTCGAAATCAATATCTTAACTGAAGAGTAAATTGATTCCCAATAGAAGAAATTCCCATCGATATTAAAGTGTTTTCCAATTCATGCTTAAGCAAGCTTCTTTTACGGTTGAGCATAAAATAGATTTCTCATTTGGTTGAAGAGCTTTAAGATTGTTCTCGTTGTTGTTCGTTTGCACTTAACATCAAAGCATTTGTCAGCGTTGTTTGTCTGTGCCACAATGTGGCAAATGAAGAGATAAAATTATGCATATGCAAATTGCTGGCACGCTGAGTGTCAACTTTTTGTTGTTGTTGTTGCTGTCGAAGTTGTTGGTGTTGTCGCTGCCCTAGAACACGTCAACTTGTACATAGGTTTATTCATGAAAATTGAGAGTGAGAGAGGTGAGAGGAGAGTGTGCATGGAGGGGGAATTGTAGCACACGAATTCAAGGTCAATTTACGCGCGTATTTGTGTATTCATGGAATTACTTTAATATTTGTCTGTTTATCATATTGAAAGTTAATTTAATTATTTGGCCGTGTTGAGCTGCCCTCGAGACAAGCAAATTGGATTGATTTCTGTCACTCGCGTGTCATTCCCTGGCTGCTGATGATGACGCTGTGGCAAGGTGGCAAGGTGGCAATGTGGCAACGTGGCAACGTGGCAAGGTGGGTACAGTCATTTGTGACTGTCATTCACTGTCAGCAGCACTCTGTCTGCAGCTACCTTTTATTTCTGTACCGAAAAAGCAGCTTAACTTAGGCATGTGGACACACAACATTTCTCTTTTCTATCTATCTCTTCAATGGAATTGAAAACCACAAAGAAAACACAATAAAAAAAAAAACAAGTAAGAAAGGAACAGTCGCGAATGCTCGACTGTAAGATACCCGCTACCCGTTTTGAATAAAAACAAAGCAGTGCGGTATTAATTGTAAAATATACCAATATACCATATATCGCAAAAATACTAAAAATAGGCCAAAGACTATGTTTTGGATATATTTCTATATCGATATATACCGAAAAATATATCACAAACCTAAAATATTCCAACAGCTATGGTTTTGGTATAGTAGTATTTTAATACACGTGTTTTGGTATATTTTAGTATTTTTCTTGTGTATTGATTTAACAATAATAATATACCACAGATTGAAAATTTTACCAGATTGTCAGCAAAGCAACTAAGACCCTTAGAAAGTAAGCGTATTTCTTAAAAAACTTCCAAGATTTTTATCTGATCGCACCCAGGAATAAAAAATACTATATTTATTATTGTATGACCAAAAAATCGATCAACTTCAAAATTACGCTTGTTATTTGATTTGCGGGGGCAGAAGTGGGCGTGTCAAAAATTTGAAACAAACTTGATCTGTGTGCAAACATAACAAATGCTGTCGAAAAAATTATAGCACTATCTCTTATAGTCTCTGAAATCTAGGTGTTCATACGGACATACGGACAGACACACTGACGGTCATAGCTAGGTCGTCTCGGCTGTTGATGCCTCCTTCTTCCTGTTACATACATTTCCTTCCGGGTAGTCGGTATAAAAAGTATAGCTATAGCTATAGGGTCCTTCCTCATGTTACACACAAAGTTTAAATACCCTTCTACTTTATGGATAGCGGGTATAAAAAAACACAGGCTCGGATGAAGCAATTCGTGTGTGTTCTAGCTGTAAAAAAAAGTAAGTTCGATATAAATAAAATTACAGCAAATTGACAATCTGACATTGCTGAAAGGTCTCGTCGCTTTCGCTGTCTCACTGTTTGTGCTCTTTTGGGGTGGCAATCGAAATCCTTGAAAACCAAAAAGAAAGGAAGGTTGAGACCCAGAGACTGTAATGAACTCTCATTATCTAGGCTTTGATGGGTGACAGACAGACAGACAGAGACCTGTGTAAAGTTTGGGTTCTTCTCTGTTCTGCTCTTCTTCTTTTGTTGACATTTATCATAAAATACGAAGGTGAATTTAAAAACAAGTCGACAAAAAGCGACTAACTAAATGGCCCCAAAAATGAAATGCGAAGGTCGCCGTCGCCGTCGCCGTCGCCATCATCATTTCGGTTGGCCTTAATATTTTGTTTTCCACGTGCTGATTACAATAAATCACAAGAGTGGGAAATATGCTGATAGAGCTCGCATCACAACGAAGCTTAAATACACTTTATATTATGTCCAAGCAAAAAGGTCAGACATTCCATTCAATAATTATAATAATGCTTTATTTTGGGGACGTAAAATGCGACAGCATGAAAAGGAAATGCGATAAACCTACACACAAAAGCGAATCTTTTGTCACAGTGAAGACACACAGGATGTGAAGGATATGAAAGGGAAGGGTGTGCATTCGGTCCGTTTGCTAGCATCTGATACGAGTAGAAGAAGGAACGCAAACATTATCGACCGCCACTTACATTATGACATGCTACGTTTTAGCAGGATACATAAACCTTCTACGAAGGAGCAGCGCAGCAAAAAAGGAGTTGAGTAGTGATTCCTTCTATCATATATAGTATATATGGTATAGTGTGTTAGTTATGTATTCGAAGAGCACAAGTCAATTTCATTATGCGTCGTAACACAATGAGTAAACACAACAGCGAGAGACTACAGGCAAATAATTTGCAGAGAGAGAGCGAGGACGAGCCTCACAGGACTACTAATACGAGTGCTGAGCAAATCTTGTGCTAAGCCCAAGTTTTCTTTTCTTCTTTCTTTTATGCCCGACCCAACACTTAACGAAAGAAGAGTCTTTGGAGTGTGTGGGAATTTGTGTAACATGCAGATGAAGGCATCCACCAAAATCGGGATTCTATGGCGACATTTGGCTGACCGTCTCTCTGTCTGTCTGTCTGTCCTTGAGCTTTAACACCCATAGCTCAAAAAATATAACAGCTGATCCAATCAAATTTGCTGACAACACTTTACTCTACGCAGATTATGTTTGTTTTAGAATTTCGCAATGACATTTTACTTTCTCTTTCTACTTTATTAATGAAAAGAAATTTTTAAAGTGAACGTATCGGAAAAGGAGGAAAAGAAGGAACGAAGAATTTGTCAATTTAACAGGATTAATAAAATAACAATGCAAGGAACATATTATACAAACTTTTATTAGAGGAAAAAAATGTACTTAAGCCTTATTGTTAAAAGATATTTACATATACTTTTTATTTGACATAGCAGATTATTGAGAAAAGTATAGTTTAAAGTATAGTTCTGTAGTAACAGAAATTAAATTGTCTTTAAATACCTTATTTTCAGTAAGTTGCTTTTATTTAATTTCAAGAATCTGACTCCATTTATATGTTTTGTTGTTTGCTCATTATGTCATCTCAAATAATGGTAACTGTAAAGAAATAAATAATATTACAATATGCATGTATATTCTTCATATTTTTTATCTGTTTAAGAAGAAGACTTCAAATTGGTCTGAACTTTTATTTTGTATACTTTAAGCTAAAGGAATGAGAACAACGATAGCTCCTTAAGAATTTTTTGGTGGCTTTATATTTATTTTAAAAGCAATGTTCATTATTTGCAAACATAAATAAATATATGTATATATATATATATTTATTTATAGTCATATTGTAATTCGAATTCACATAAACTTGTGAAATATTAGTGTTTTTAAGGTCTCCCAAAGTCGAGCACACTTCACTATTTATCTCTCTGTTTTTCCTCTACATTATCGAACATGCTTCTCTATTTCTTTGCTTTTGTATTCCTATATATACTATATTTATCTAAAATTCCTACGCACACAATATTTGTGCCAGGTCTCTTGAAGTCATGTCTTAGTGTTCATATTTGTTCATGTTGTGTGTGAAATATGATGAACTGTCCGAAGTGCTGCAGTTGCCAGAAGTAGTTTGCTGAGCTGAGAGGAGGTGACTGTGAGGGAGGGAGGGAGGTAGGGCAAACAACAGAAAGAGGCTCTCACGTACATATTGCCTTATGTATGTTTAAGTGTGCCAACGGTACACTGCACATACTAATTTTCTCGCCATGAATGGCAAATGGTTAACTTACGTGGCAGCCACACCAACGTCATCCCTAACACCATCAACATCAGTAACAGCACCTGGCCAACATTTTTTGTTATTCGGGGATGTGGGTGGGGGATGGTTGTTGCCTTCAAGGTCGTTTCAAGTGTCTCCTTGGGACACTTTTGTATATTTCTTTTAATTTCCTTGGGCTTTCGCTTGCCCCACACATGCGATATAGACCAAACGCTTTTTATTTTCTCTCTCTCATACTCCTGGCCTGGCCAAAAACACTTGAACTCACTTGGCTCAGAGCCTAGCTGACTGGCTTGGCTGGCTGGCTGGCTGTTAAAGGCCCAGTTAATGGGCCAGAACTTTGTTGTTGTCTAGCACGTGCTTTGGCTTGTTTACTCGCTTCCTGCCAGCTGCTGGTTGTTGGCTGTCGGCTGCTGGCTGCTTAATTTGTTGACTTCTCCAAGGTATTGCTGCCGTCGGCGGCAAAGTTAACATCAAACGATAATCTAGAAACTCTTGCCGAATTTATGATTTATTTTCTTCCTGTCTCTCTTTACAGCTAGCTAACGCTTGAGTATGGCAACGGAAACCTTTTTGGATCTGGCTTATGAGCGTGCCAAATCGACGAAACGTCCCCTGAGACCGAAACTCCTTAAGCTAACGGATGTTGCCACCCCGCATCGCAGTCGCAAGAAAACGAAAGTGAAGGCAAGTGTCTAGCAAAGAATGTTTCTTCTCTCTACAATTTGTTAACTTGACTCCTTTTTACAGTCCAAGGACCGCTCGACAACGGTGCGTGACCGCATCTATGATGATCCCGCCTACACCGAGGACATCAGTCACCTGGCCAACCCCTTGCGACGCAGCAGCATCTCGGGGAAATCGTCGTCGCAGTTCACAGGCGCGGAGCCAATGCCCAGCAGCAGTTCGTTGGGGAAACGCAGTCAGCTGACCAAAGACTTTCTCAAATATGCCGTCAATAAACCGCTCAAAACGAGCAACAACAACAGCAGCAATGCAGCTGCGATTAATGTGGACTATGACTTTGAGTCGAGCAGCTCGGACAATGAGCCGCCGGAGCCGTTGAAGGAGGCAAGCATCACGCGTCGCGTGCTGAGCCTGGAGCGAAGTTTGGCTGCGGCGTGCGAGAAGAACGAGAAGAAGACGTTGTCGGCACAGAAACGCAGCTCGAAACAGAAACGCAATCTGAGTTTGGACAACAGCCGCAAGGCCGCACAACAATCATCGCAACAACAACAACAATCCACCGAGTCTTCTGCTCGCAGTCGAAAGGAATTGTCGCGCAGCAATCGCAGCAGTAAGCAACAACAACAACAACAATATCTGGAGGCAGCCGAACAGGATGATGATAGATATTCAATGCGCAGCTCGGCGCAGAATTCGGCAGCCACAATGCCCGTGGAGACGGCAGCCAAGCTGCCAATTGGTCGTCGATTTCTGCGTGGCGAAATTGGTATCAAAAGCTTTAACTATTATCTGTTGAAAGAGGGCTTAAAGAGCACCAAGAAGCTGGATAAACAGCGCAGTGCAGGCGACGCATCACAGACAACGGGCAACAAAGGCAGCGGCAGCCACAGCAACAGCAGCAACAATGTGAAGCAGTTGCATACGCGCAGCGAGGAGAATATTTATGAGGAGATATTCTTCAAGGAAACAGCAGCCAGTAGCAAGCAGGATAACAACAGTCTGTCAGAGCAACAACAACTAACAACAGCAGTTGCTGGGGTGCAATCCGATGAGGAGCAACATCACCAACAACAACATCAACAGCAGCAGCAACAATGCTTAACCGATGCTGCTGCTGCTGGCGTCTATGCGGATTGTGAGCTGTGCATGCAGCAATGCAGCAAAGAGAATTGCAAGTATTGTTTGCCCGCAAACGTTGCCCAGCAACAACCACAGCAACAACAACTGACAGAAAATGTGCAGCACTTGGAGCAAACGAACGCCGGAGCAGCAACAGCAGCAGGTGGTTTGCCTGCTGCGCACATACTCGAGTTTCAATCGTACAATCCCAACAATCCGGGTGTCTATAAAATTGAGACAACACCCGTGGCCATCACTGGTGAATACAATCCGATATTGCAATTCCAGCAATCGTCGGCGACAACTTCCACCTCGGCCACAACCACGCCCAGCGAGCAGCAGCTGCACCACCAACTACAACAGCAACATCACCACCAGCAGCAGCAACAACATCAGCAACAACAACAGCAGCAGCAACAGCAACAGCTTTACAACAGCTTCTACCAGCAGCAGGCGCCGCACAAGTCTTATGGTCAGCATTATGCGGTGGGTGGCAGTCTGTTGCTAGCGCAGCTGCCACCACGACGACAACAACATCAGCAGCAGCAGCAGCAGCAACAGCAACATCACAACCAACAACAGCAACCGGGTTACATTGTGAGCTATCAGAATGGCTCGGGCAGCGCATCAGTGCATCGCCTGAATACGAAATCCTCCTCATCCAGCGACTCGCTGCCCTATCACAAATACAACACGATGGCGCGCCTTGAGGCGAATGTTTATGCTGCTCCCGGCACTGGGGATCTTTACTATGCCATTGGCGCCCAGCCGTTGCATCCGCTGATGTATGCCGCCAGTCGTCCGATTGGTGGCTCCCAGATACTCGTAGATCAATTCGAATCTCCGCAGATGTATAAAAGCGATTCACGCGCCTCGATACTGAGTGAATTCTCGCTGAGAAGCAGCGACAATTCGCAGCGTTATACACATCGTTATCCGCATCGCTCGAGTTTGTTTTCGACCCACGGCAATGCGCATCAGCGTCGCTACTTTGGCAGCACCGAGAGCTGTCGCATTGGCTACGATTGTCGTCGTTGCAGCTTGGATGGCGGAGTGATGGCTGCTGCCACTGCGGGCATGGGCGTGGCCAATGGTTTGCCTGGTGAGAAGTGCAGCTACTCGGACAATTGTCGCAACTATGAGTGTCGCAATTGTGATTGCTCTTCGAGTTACTTTAGCTCCGATTTTGATGACATCTATGGCTCAATGGCACGCGGCGGCAGCAGCGGAATTCCACGCAAAACTGCAGCTGGCACTTTGCCATCGAGTGGTCCCGCTGAGCCAGCGGATTACGAGCAGGCTTCGGCTCCTTTACTACCACAGCCAGCGCCCCAAATGGATCTGAAGCAGAACAAGTATGCGATGGACTTTTTCAAGCATGTGAACGATGTGAAGCGCAGCATTTATCAGTCGGAGATGCAGCGCAACAACAGCTTGGAGTCAACGCGTCGCATCAATCGCACGGGCAACAGCAACAGCTACAACAGCAACAGCAACAATCCCAAGGCAAGTCCCAAGCGTTCGGTATCGCAGCCGCAGGAGTCAACGCTGGTGGTGACAACGTTGCCGTTGAGCAAGGGACGCAACACAACGGCAACAACAGCTGCAACAAAGCCAACGCCAGCACCTCGCACAAGTCTCCAACAACAGCAGCCACAAACGGCAGCTGAAGATGCCACGCCCACGCCCAGTAAGCGACAGCCGCAGCCCACCGAGCGGCGAGAATATCCATCACTAGATCGTCTCGTTGCTTCCACCACAGGCGCGATTCCCAAGCGCCAGAGTCGCGCCGAAGATGAGCCCAAGAGCAGCAGCAGCAAAAGCAAGTCCAAGCACAAGGAAGAGCGTCGCGAACGCAGTGCGCCAGCCACAGCGGCAACAGCGGCAGCATCAGCAACCGGAGCAACAACAGCAGCAACCAACGAGACAGCAACAGCAACAGCAACTGGCACAGCTGGCAAGCGACATCATCGCTCGAACAGTGGCAAATCACATGGCAACTCGAGCAATCCGTTGCCAAATCAACGACGCAAGGACATTCCAGCGCCGCCGCCGCCATCGCCGGCCACCTACTCGGATCTGCAGGAGCTGAAGGCCAACATGGAGGGATTGCAGGACGACACCAAATCGCAGTCGCGTTCACTCGAAAGCGAGACGAGCGAAACGCCCACAACGACAACGCTGGCTGCCAAGTTGCAGCCGCCTGCACTTCCTGCAACGCTGCCAGAACCAGCAACAGCAACAACAGCAGCAGTAGCAACTGCATTAGCAGCAACGCCGGAAATGCCAGTCAAGTGCACTGCAACAATGGCGCCCAAAAGTGCAACGGAAGCGGAAGACGACGACGTGTTCTACGATGCGCGCAGCGAGGACTCGGCTGGCGCTCAAAGTGTCGTCTCCACAACAGCAGCAACAGCAACAGTAGCAGCCACATCAGTAACAGCCACAGCAACAACTGAAGCCATTAGTCAGCCAAGACAACAGAGCAAGGTATGCATGACACTGTAATTAGCTAATCGTCGACAACCTTTGACCTTAACCTGGCAGCTTTGGCTGCCTGTCAGCTAGCTGTCGGCTTTGGGCAGCTTTTGCATACCCTTCGCAAAAAAGGAATTACGAGTTTGTTGCCACAGCTGCTGTGTTAAGCCCTCAAAGAGTATTTGTGTTAGCCATCCGGTTACTCAGTCCAACAGTTCGTATATTTTCTGACAAACTTAACTATTTTTTTTACAGCTTCATCCATTTATAAAGCAAATTTAGCCATCCGCCTGTCGGATTGTTCATCTATTTTTATACACGCTACCCATAGGGTAGAAGGGTATTATAACTTTGTGCCGACAAAAATTGTATGTAACAGGTAGAAGGAGGCATCTCCGACCATAAAGTATATATATTCTTGATCAGCGTCAATAGCCGAGACGACTAGCCATGTCCGCTACCCATAGGGTAGAAGGATATTATAACTTTGTGCAGGAAATGTATGTAACAGGTAGAAGGAGGCATCTCCGACCCTATAAAGTATATATATTTTTGATCAGCGTCAACAGCCTAGACGATATAGCCATGTCCGTCTGTCCGTCCGTCCGTCTGTCCGTATGAACACCTAGATCTCAGAGACTATAAGAGATAGAGCTATAATTTTTTTTCGACAGCATTTGTTATGTTTGCACGCAGATCAAGTTTGTTTCTAATTTCCCATGCAAATAAAAAAAAACGAATAACAAGCGTAATTTTAAAGCTAGAGTTACGAATTTTGGTATATACAGTAATAATAAAAACTATGGAAGTAATTAAAGAAATACTTTTGTATGGGCAAAAACGCCTACTTACTAGGGTCTGAGTTGCTTTGGCTGACAATCTGGTATATTGAGCCGTCTATGGTATATTTTGAATACGGTACTATATCGATATACCAAACATACCATTTGGTATATTTTTTTAGTATTTTTGGTATTTTAAGTATATTTTAAAAATAATACCGCAATATTTTGTCTTTATTAAAAATGTGTAGCGGGTATCTCACAGTCGAGCACACTCGACTGTAGCTTTCTTACTTGTTTTAAATAAAATTGTTTTTTCGAATTTTTAAGTTTGAAATTATTTTTGAAGATTGAAAAGTTCTTAAAGTTAGGAGTAGAAAGTACAAGTTTATTTTGGTGTAACTTTACTTTATCTCATATGTTATCCAACTGAAACTCTTAGAATATGCATCTGTCAGTATTCTGGAAAAGCTTTGCAAATTTCACTCTAATAGAAACATAATAAGCATCATTTTTTAATTGGCAAAACTAGCTTTTATGTTGTTTTCGCTCACATATCTTTCCTAAACTTAAACTTAATAGAGTTAGTTAAGCTGGCAATTTGTTAACATCTTATTAAAAAGTTGTCTTAACAAGGGTGTTTAATCGTCGACGTTCCTAACTCTTCAGCTGTGTTTAAATATGCCTAGAATTTCAAGTCAATTTGCGTTAGCGCAACGTCGTCGTCTTTTTGGCCTTTTTAAGGGGTCAGCTGAGGAGCTGACGAGCTGAAGAGCAGCAGTAGATAAATAAATGCTTAAGTATGCAGTCGTCAATCATTTCATTATCCTAGCTGCTCATTTTTCCTCAAGCAGCCGTAATATTTTCTAACCCAGTTGACCGTTGCATGCCCCCAGACTTCGACTCTGACTCCGACTCCGACTCCGACTCTGAAATGGTCATTCATCAGGCTCGTGTCTCGGGTGTGTCGTGTGTGTGTCGTGTGAGCAGCAGTGGATACAATATCTAACACACACACAATACGAAGACAAATGAAGATAAACACGAGTTTAATTTTATCAATTATTTTTGCAGGATGTGGCACAGTCGCAGTCTCAGTCGCAGTCGCAGTCGATGCCGAAGAAGCGTGAGCAGTCCGGCAAATTGACACAAGCGGCAGTAACGACCCTGACAAAGGATAACAGCGACTCGCAGCTGCCCAAGGACGTTGTGGAAAGCGCAATGCCAAATGCTGCAGCAGCAGTAACAGCAACAGCGACAGCAACGGGGAGTCAAAAGCCAACAAATGATGATGAGCGCTGTGAAGCAACAATTGACGATGTTGCTGGCAACATGAAAAGTGGCGACACATGTTGCGCCAGCGAGGCGGGCGAATGTGAAGCAACAGTCAAAACAAACGACGAACAAGCGAGCAAAACAAAACGCAATAATGTGAATGGCAGTGCGGCGGCGTCTGCAAATGTTGCTGCAACATGTGCGGAGGGGCAATCAACCAGTTTGTTGCCAGCAACAAATGTTGCAAACATTGCTACCAGCAACAGCAACAACAACAAGTTGGACAACAACAGCAGCCAGTCTGGTAACAACAACAACAACAGCAAGAGCGCTGGCAGCGACAACGACAAAGACTCAACAACCATTGGAGCAACATTGGAGCTCGAGTTCAGTTGCAAGTCGGAACACACGGACAGCGCAACGCTGACGAACAGGTACGCGTATCCGTGAGATACTTTTTTTGTGGACTGCCGCCACAAATCTATTACATCTGTGTGTGTATGTGTATAGTGTATATAAGCGAGTCAAATGGCTTGGCTTGGCTTGGCTTTTCTGTTGACTTAATCTGTGACTCAAAACACTTGTTGTTTATTTTTGCGCGTTACGTGTAAATACATTGAATTTGCATCCGTGAGATACGCGCGAGCTAAAAACCGCAAACAAAGTTAACCGCGCGACCCCAAACAGCGCGTGTGTCTCGCGCATTAATTAAACGTGTAATCCAAGAGAGTAGTTAAAAATAAATATACCAAAAGTGCCAGCAATCAATAATTAATGCACGGGCAATTGAAAGTGAAACTAAAACTAAAACTGCAAATGCAACTGCAACTCAAAACTGCAAGTGCAACTATTGGCAGGCAATGCCAAAGACACTTGATTACAAAACTGGGTTCAGCCCACGTAATAAAACTACGTTGAAGAAAGCCAGCAACAGAATTCTTTGTAATTTTAGTTTTACTATACATTTTATTTCTATTATTTTTTTGCATAATTTTTGCCCATTGTTAAAAGTTATTCGCCTCTTGTGAATTGGCCAAATCATGCGGCCCATTGTGGCTGTCAGTTCAAGTGCAGCCAGCCCCCAAACTTTTGGCTTTGGCTATTCTTGGCCCATTGCCATGCCCCCGAAACCCCGAAACAAAACTGTCTCTCTCTGTCTCTCCCTCTCTGTGAACATGCAACTTGTGGCACGCGTAATTAACACTTTTGCAAAACTCAACTCAAAAAGGTCAACTAAATATATACATCTATGTTAAAGCAAGGGATGCGACCTAATCGAATTGTATCACGCCTGGTCGCGTCTGGTGTAAAAAGCATTTTATATTCATATACATACATACATATATGTTTAATTGTGGTCACATGAATAATAATAAATGTGCAGCAGCAAATTGCAGCTCAACAGCTCTAACAGTGCGTTAAATGCCGCTCAAATAACAGATGTTTATTTTTCGGTCATTCAAATTGCCTTTTTCCACATAAATTAATAGCGCATAGATTGCGCATTTCCACAAGAGTGAGAGTAGAGAGTAGAGAGTGTGTTTGTGTGTGTGTGCTGGTGTGTGATAGTGTGCTTGTGTGTGTGCTTTTGGCGTCGAAACCGCAACCATAATTAATATAAGAGGCAGCTGTTTGTTAGATGCCTTTTATGGTAAATTTAGTGGAGATTCTTTCAGCCATAAATTAAATCAAATTCATATTTCACCAAAGCCAACTTTCCAATTAGACCAGCTTAAAGAAAATTTACACAATTTCCATAAATTTTGACATTTTTCGAACCATTTTAGCCAAGCGTGAGTAATGTTCTAGCTGGGCTTGCTCGACTACCAGTTACCCTGGTTAAGCCTTGCTTTTTGATTATTTATAAGTTTTCTTTGAGATTGCTTTGCTCTCTCAATTAATACAGCACATTTTAAAAATTTGATTTGCTCTTTCAATTAATAAAGAACATTTTTAAAATGCCATTCATTGGTAGAAGGCAAGCAAGCAAAAATGAGTTGGCTTAAGACTCGACTTGCAGTTACCCTGGATTAACGTATTTTCAGTTCTTTTCGTTTTTTCCACCTTCAATGTATAAAAAAATAATTTAAAGTTTCTATAAATATTTGTATTATTGCAAAAAACTATTTTGGCAAAGTATGAGGAGGGATCTGATGTTCTAATAAAGCATGCCCAACTAGCAGTTACCCTGCATTAAATTCATTTGAATTCTTTAATTCTGCTTGTAAGCAGTTTATTTGATTTGCTTTGCTATCTCAATAATCTAAGTTTCTGTAAGTTTTTGAGCTTTTGGGCAAGACAATTTCAACAAAGCCTTCTCGACTAGAAGTTACCTTGATTCCTGTTGAGTTCTTTTATTTATAGGCCGTTTATTTGTGTTTGCTTTGCGCTCTCAATAAATAAAGCAAAAATTTCCATAAATTTTGCCATTTTAAGAAAAAGCCAAGCTAACAAGACAAGTGAGAGAGGATGTGAAGTGTTAAGAAAGCATGCTCGACTAGCAGTTACCCTGCTTATTATATTATATTGAATGCTTTTATTTATAGGCCGTTTATTTGTGTTTGTTTTGCGCTGTCAATAAATAAAGTATATTTTTAAAATTTCCATAAATGTAGCCTTTTTTAAAACAAGTCAAGTGAACAAGATAAGTGAGGGACGATCTGGAGTGCTAGGAGAGGAATACTCGACTAGTAGTTACCCTGCCTTCCATGGATTTATTTTCTTCCATTTATAACTTGTTTGATTGATTATATCATATTTATAATTAAAACATTTTTAAACAAGATATGATTGGTTGTGCAAAGATTAGACTCTAGCTACGCTCGGCTTTGAATTCTCTCAACTAATTTTTTTACTTGCAATTTATTTATTATGTTTTAATTTAAGTGCTTTTCTGCTATTCAAAATCTGTGTATTTCTTTTGTTTTTGCTGTTCTCTCTCTCTCTCTCTCTCTCTCTCTCAAATTAAATGCCTTAAATAATAATCCTTCCAACTTCACTTTGCTGTTAGTTTAGCGAAATTTGTTGCCGGAAGTGCTGTGCTGAAATTTCTTCGTTCGCTAACGACGAAAGTATTTTTGCATATTTTTCTTTCTTTGCAACTTTTTGGTTGCTGGATGCTGCCGCTTCACTCAAATAAATTAATTTCGCTGAACCTGAGATTCGCTGAAAGCGATTCATAACGTGCCAAAAGATTCGAAGGCTAAAATCAAATGAAAGCGGCAAAGTTGTGCGGACAGGCGGCGTTTTTGTGTGGAAGGCTGATTAATAATGCATCTACCACTGACTGCTACAATTTATGTGCGTGTTCGTGTTCGAGTCTCTCGGTGTCGTCCTCCAACACATTTCATATGCGCAGAGCATAAAAACTTGTCAGCGCCGTTCTAAGATATGGGTCATCGATTCAATACCCATTAGCGTCAGGCATATGCAAAAAAAAAGAAAAGAAGCAAGCTAGAAGACAAACCAAAACGAAAAAAAAAACAAAATCGCATAAAAGCACGCACAAGACATGTTGGCAGTTTGAATCTGTGGTTGAATCGCATGCTAAGCCCGCTTCTCCCCGAAAAGCGCAAAATCATTGGGCTGCCAATAATAATGGTGGATGGGTGTGATATGTCTATGTGTTAGTGTTTGTGTGTGTGTGGCCTAAACAGGAAAGGATGGCAAAAGTGCAAAAGCTTTAACAAGACACTTGCTGAGAGTGTCCCATTTGATTGAGAAGTGGCAACCAGACTCAAGCACACACACACACTCACACACATTGCCGACGGCGGCGCTCTCAATCTCAACCCCGACGAGCTGCTCATTAAGTGCCTAATGCAATGCGGTGATGCTGTGATGCCATGCTGTGGCGATGGCGGTGGTGGTGTCACTTTTGCTGCTGCTGATGGCTGAGCTCAGAGTGATTAATCGGTCGAACAGCGTGACCTGTCATTGGCACTCTGAACAATCTGTATACATGGATGGCCTCGCAGGAGGCATTATAATTATACGCTACCAATAATTGAAACGAAACTTTTCCCCGCGCACAAATGTATGCTACACATTTTTGTTTAGCACATATGTGAAAGCTAACCCGGCGTAAATCCAAGCTAAGAATTTTTGAACAAGTCACCGCTTACTTTATAAGCTGCTTAGCGGCAAGTGCAAGGCAAATAGACAAAAATGAAAAGTCCTGAGCTTAAGTGGACAGCATTTTGTGGCCTGCACACATCAAGTTTAATCGCACTCTTTAAATACAAATAAATACGAATGGATAGCAGAGAAACCTTGCTAATGTACTATATACATATATATATATCTATAGTATATAGAAAGCAGGAAAAGATGAGAGAGCGAGAAAGAAAAAAAATAAAGCAGAATCATCAGCTTTGCGTACCTGACTCGTCTGTCACGTGCATTATAATACGAGTATAAGCGAAAAATGTGCTGAGAAGCACGTTTGGTAGCCAGAGAGAGAAAAGGAAATAAAAATAAAAATTAGGATTGCGGATGCTGGATGCTGCTCAGAGGGGGAGGGGGAGGGAGGAATGACAACGGGATGGAAAACAAAATACACACCGCGCAGAGCACGCAATTATAATTAAAGCATGCAAATAACATTAAATAAGCTGTCGCAAAACCGTATTTCGGTGGGTCAAACTTCTACCACCCAACCACACAACAAAACCAAGTAAGAAAGTAACTGTTGACGTGTATGCTTGACTGTGAGATACCCGATAGCCATTTTCTTACAGTTTATCAAATTAAGATACCGAATAAATACTAAAATTTATCCTTCGTTTGTCGATAAAGTACTACATTCAAAATAAGTTGGACTCCTACAGTCGAGTATGCGGTATTATTCTTGTACCAAAATAAAATACCAAATAAATACTTAAATATACCAAAGGCTATTTTTGGTATATCGATATAAAAGTACATTCAAAACAAGTAAGACAGCTACAATTGAGTATGATGTATTATTCTTTGAATATACCAAAAAATACTAAAATATACCAATGACTATATTTGGTATATTGATATAGTACTGTGTTAAAAAGTAGTAAGAAACCCACAATTTAGTAGGTGGTTTTATTTTTTCAGTGTATCAAAGGAAAATACCGAAAAAATACTAAACAATACCGAAAACTATATTTGGTATATACCACAAAAACCTACAGTCGAGAATGCGGTATTACTCTTACTAAATAAAAATACCGAAAAAATACTAAACTATAGCAACGGCTATATTTGGTTTATCAATTTAGTTATAACATATGTACATTCAAAATATACCATAAAGTTATAATACCTTTCTAGCCTACGAGTGCCAGGTATGACAACCAGTTGTCAATGTGTGTGTGCGTGTGTGTGTGTGTAGAAGTATGTATCCACTTGCTTTTCTTAATGATCTCTGTGTGCAACACGCACAAGGCCACTTGCGGTAAATTCCAAGTCAAGTTCGGGGGCGTTAAGGATTATAAACGTTGGGCACGAATAACGAAACGTTTTTAATGACTAGCCAAAATCCTTGGGGATTCCTTATGATTCCCTTCTTCTTCTTCCTCTTCTACTTCTTATTCAGCCTATCAAATTTTTGGAAGCAACCATCACCACATCATCTGCACAACTTCTTATTCTTCTTCTTCGATTTCGTCTATCAATTGCAAAGTTGATGCCAAAATTAAGCATGCCAATGTTAATCAGAAATGTTAATGTGGCGTTAACATCGAGCTCTTGACGCTTCATGCTGCTCTTACCTGCAAAGCAATCCCCTCTGGGATTTCTCATATTTTTAGCCACTCGAAATTTGATAGCCGCTGCTGCTGTTTTGCCAATTAATTTGCCGGCATATTGAATAGCTAGTAGAATTATTCGTAAAACCTTTATGCAAATGCACACTTTATGACTTTATTTATGAAATGTTTGCAATATTTATTTATTATAACATTTAGCAGTTAATTACCATCTGTGTTTATCGAATCATTACATTAGTTTAAAACAAAAGTCCTCAGAGATATATTTTAACTTCTAAACTGAATTGTTTTAAGTTTGTTATCACACACATTCGATTGAAAAGTGTGAATGATAAAAGCATAATTAAATAACAATTACATTTTTAACAGCTGCACAAAGTGATAAAATCTGTTGAACATGTTCAACATTTTAAATATAATAATAATGACTTAATTAAATGACAAATTCTCTACAAAAAAAGTTTGCACAAAGTGACAAAATCTCTTGAAAATGTTTTTTGTTTGTCTATGAAACAAAAATTTGAATAGTCATCCCAAATTTTAATGATAAATTCTCACAAAAAAGTTTTGCACAATGTCACAGAATCTCTTGAAAATTCTAAACTACAATTTCGCATAGTGTTTATAAACTAAATTACAATAAAAATCTCAAATTTTAATGGCTAATTCTTTGCAAAAATGGTTAAATATAAAAATTTCACAAAGTGAGAACATCTTTTGAACATTTTAAACTGTATCTTTACAGTTTATTAATTTAATTAAATTAATTTGAATTGCAAATTTTATTAATGACATATTTTGAACAAACATATGTTATAATAAAAACTATAACTGCATACATAAAAGTGAATCTCTTAAGCATAATCAAATGACATTTTAAAAGACAACTTTCAGCTTATATTTGCAGTGCATCTAGTAAATAAATTTTATTTAAACTGTATGCAAAAGAAGCAAATAAAAACACAAATTCCCAACAAAAAAGTTTATTATAATGACTTCACAAAATGGCAAAATTTTGTTGAGAAATTTTAGCTGCAACTTTTCAGTTTATTAAAATTTATTTGTATTGCCTCTGTCTTCCAAATTTAATTCAAGTAGTATATAATAATAAAATAATTATGCAACAAACTGTCATCTAAAATTGGTTATAATAGAAGCTAGACAAAGTGATACAATTTTGTTGAACATTTTAAAACTTTAAATCTTAAATTCACTAAATTTATTTGTATGCTAGCTAAATATAAAAAAATGCAAGTTGTTTGTTCAACAAACATAAGTTTTAAATATTAACACAGCAATTCTTATCAAAAGTTGCACTCTTCTTTATAATCTACAAAAAAACATTCTTGCATCAAGATTTGAATCTTAAAAGAAGATATTTTTAATCTTTAAACGCAAATTTAGCATTCAAATCTTGATTTAAGACTGTTTTAACTTAAAAATCTTATTTCAAGATTGTTTTTTTTATTATAGAAAAAATTATAAATCAAGATTTGCAATCAATTTTCCGATCTACATTTTTTTCTCTTTGTGAACATATTAAATGGCTATTTCTCAGAAAATAATTTCTTAATAACCAAATAAAAATTCCTTGGCATTTTTATGGTGCGAGTCTTAAAGTTGATTGAATTCATAAATGTTGCCTTCATCAAATAAATTGAATTCAAGTTGTAGTAATATCTTAATCAAGTCAAAGTGTCAATATTTTGTTCAAAATATATTTATTGTTTAGTTTATTAAAGAAATTTAATTCAAGTTGTAGAAAATAAAAGTATAATTGAATGGCCCTTTTTCAAAACAAAATTATAATAGCATAATCGAATTATATAACAGCTACACAAAATGGCAAAAATTCGTTGCTTGTTAGAATCATAAATAAAAGCAACTTTTGTCATTTGAAAGTACTGATAATATTCAACGAATATTTCAATTTCAACTACAAACTAGAAACTGTAATTACCCGCTGCACTTGTGTATTGCTTAACAGCAATCTAAAATGTATTTAATCGGCACACAAAATTCTGTTGCAGCCATATGAAATATGGCCTCAATATGTATTGGCAGAAATTGTCTTAACCAATATTTTGGCCCCAGCAATCTGTTAAGCGTTTTCAGCAATTATCATAAGTGTATTGCACGTTTGCGATTTCTGGTAATCGATTGAAGCACAATTCTCTCTCGCATAAATATAACAACAATAAATAGCACACAAAATGTATGCATAAGATATCATTTAATTTGTGGGCAGAGAGATGAAATGATATGAATTGTGTGCTTGTGTGAATGACATAAAAGGGAAGAGGGAAGAATGATATCGAGTACAATGTGCCAAATGATAGATATCCATATGTAAATCAATTCACGTACATTCATTACATTTATTTTATTTCATTTCATTTCATTTGATTTTATTGTTACAGCGAAATTCCTTCCGATTGAAGGAGAGTCGATAGGTATTTTTCATAAGAAGAAAAATGAAGCGAATGTTTTTGTTGTTCGGCTGCGTTTTTAATATAATTTTGGTAATCAATAATTTGCGGAAAATGTTTTTCCGCCTCGTTCCCTTCCTTTCAACCTTCTAGCGAAGGCATTCAAAAGGCTCACACAAACACACATACACACAAACACACTCACACACACACACACACACACACGGAGTGCGAATTATGCAATGGTATGAGTTGCGTCTGAATGTAAATCAATTTTTGTGCTTTCTGATGCCTTTGCTGTTGCTGCCTTGTTGTTGCTGTTGCTGTTGTTGTTGTTGCTGCTGTTGCCATTTGTTGTATTCTATTTGCATTTCGATTTAAGCACTCGCAACAAGCAAACACACACGCATACATACATACACACCAACACCAACACACACCCACATTCATGCAAAAAGCAACTCATATGTATGTAAGCACTTAACCAGAACTTTCATAGCTCGAAAATCGGTGAAAACAAAATAGTAACGAGTTTTATTGTGGCTCTTGTTGTTGTTGTTAGTATTGTTCATGTTGCTCATACCCGGTACCTATACAGTAGAAGTGTGGTATAACTTTGTGCGTATATTTTTCAGAGACGACGTCGACGATGTTCGTCTGTCTGTCCCTCCATTAAATGTACAATTTAAATGTATTAGTATATTTGTATATCAACATTTGGCATACTTTTGCTTCTTTCGGTATATAATATTTGTTTGGTATATAAGATTAATAAAGTGTAGTGTCACATGTAATATGTAGTATATTTACATACCAAATACAGAATTTAGTATATTTGGTACCTTATTACCAGAAAGTATAATTGTAAATGTACAGCATTCGGTATATTTTAGTTTGTTTTCGGTATTTTGATTTGATATATTATATTTTAAGAATAATAAAGTATAATTTTAAATGTAATAGTATATCTACTTACAGAATTCGGTATATATTTGGTATATTTTAGGTATTTTATTTATTACCAAAAAGTATAATTTAAATACATTAGTATATCTGTATACCAAATGCAGCATTCGGTATATATTTAGTATTTTTAGTATATTTATTCACTATATTTTAAGAATAATACCGCACTTACGGATATCTCACAGTTGAGCACACTCCATTGTAGTTCTCTGACTTGTTTTTGTTGCTGCTGCTATGAGCGCGCATTTCATTGTTTTTATGTATTTTGCGGTTTTCGCTATTGTTAAATGTTCAGCAAAGCACAGCAACACAGCAGTAGCAGGAGCAAAAAGAATCCAAAATAAATTCCCCTTTTGCAATTCCTTTCAAATACTCGCACACTCATATTCATATTCATAGTGATGTTTGTATTCGCATTCGCTAAGCTTCCACACTCTACGTATGAGTAATGTTTTGCTATAGTTTATTCATATCGCTGTTAAATAGCGTTTTGTTCTAAGCTTAATGTTCGGATGCCAAAGTTTTCAATTTGGCTACAACAATCCAAAGCCAAAACTTTATCACAAAGTTCAACAAGAATGAAAACAACAACAACAACAACAACAATGCAATGCACACGTGTCGATGACATAAAACTTAACTTGCGAGTAGTTTTTCTGCAAGGAAGCCAATGAAAGTGCTTTATTTGGTTTCAATTTCAACAAATTGTTTTTTATAAGTTTGAAGCAAGAGTTCAGATGAGTTGAGGAGTTGCCAAAGTTTAAGATTGTGCAAAAAAATGTTGTTAGTATTAGCTGTGTTCTATGCTTTTGTTGTATAAAAGTTGTAGTAAATTAGAATTAATTAACTATAGCTAATATTAAGTATACGTTCTGTAAAAGTTTGGTTAGTATTAAACGTTATACGTTCTATAATTCTCTTTAGTATTACAAATAAAGCTGCTCAGTCAAACTATTTCATAGAATTTTAAACGTTTAGGACAAAGTTGCAAATATCTTCAAGAAATCATAAAAAAATAACAACTATAATCCAAGTGAAACAAAATTCTTTCCAGTCAAATAATTTTTCTAAAATTTGAATATTAAAAAAAAACACAAACTCTTTAAGACTTCACCTTAAAAATAAGGCAATAATTAACCTCTTCAAGAAAAAGTCTTAAATAAAGAACTAAATTTAACATAATTCAGACCAGTCAACCATAAAAATAAGTAACAATAAATAACATTTTAAGTGAATCTTCAAAAACTTCTTGGATCTTTTACGACAATATAGCAAATTTCTTCAAGAAATCATATATCATTAACAACTAATATTAGCTATTTTATAATTGATAGTTTGCCTAAATGTCGAGCTATGCAACTTATTAACATTAAAAATAAATCTAGCAGTCAAACAACTTTATAAAATGTATTTTAAGATATAAGTTGCAAATCATATTTTAACAATTATATTTAACATTAACTAATTAACAAAAATATTTATTACCAGAAATTATTTTCACTCAATAAAAATAAGATTTCGATTCTGTTCTCCTAAAACTATTTCACAAACCTCTTTAATAAATCGTTAAAAATCAACAGCTACAATTAACATTCAAAATAATTCTGCGCAGTTAATAAAATTAAGCCCAATCTTAAGAACCTCTTCAAGAAATAATTAAAAATTATCAACTATCATTAACATTAAAAATAATTGTTCGCAGTCAATCAATTTTATAAAATTTAAAATCTTTGAAGAGAGTGTTGCAAACCTCTTTAAGAAATTATCAAGCTGTGTCTGTGTACAGCAAAATACGAGTTTGCTTTTCATATAGAATTTTGCATAATGAAATAGAATTTATAAGTGGAATACAAAATTACTGAGAGCATACCAGAAGAGCTTCCTCTTCGTCTCTCTTCGTGTCTATCTTTTGATATTTGTCAATGTGGGCGTCATTTAAAGCCTATTGCGGCTCATCATGAAATTGTTGGTTGACTTTAAGGCAATATTAATAATACGAAATCATTAACCAAAGCAAGTTGGAAGCTTACGACAATGCTGAGGAAATATTAGTCGTAGTCGCAACTAATTGAAAAACAAGTTCAACAAAAAAATCACTTCATAAAGCAAAAATAGTAAAATAAAAATCGAGTGCTTCGCTGCGATAATAAATACGCGTAATTGCAGTTGAGTTTGTAATACGAAATCAGGGCCAAAAGCAGCAAAAGTCGAAAACGTATTTTGTAAGTTGCGTCAATTGTGGAGTTAACAATAGAAGCAGAAAGAGACGAAAATAAAGAAGTAAAATCGAGAGCAGTTAATTGAAAATAAGACTACAAACCAAACCGAAAAAAAAGATTGCACACAACCTTGAATACTCAAAGCGTACAATTGAGGAAAATTTGTTTTTGGCCAAGTTTTCAGTTGTATGTAGTTTTTGGCCAATTGCCTATGAAATGTGTTTGATTTTGAAGAGGTGAAACTTGTTTGCGCTATGGTCGCAAACTTAATTTGGTCTTGGTCATTGGCTTTCTGGCGGCATGCCGTGGTGCTGCGTTCAGTGCCGTTTGGCCAGTTGCTGATGTTGCAGTTGCAGCAGTTGTTGCAACATCGCGTCGAGAGCGACTCGAAAGTGCAAGTTAAAATATGCAGGCAAATGCAATCGATTTATCCAAAGTCCTCTTCGCTCTCTGTCTCGCTCGACAAGTGCTGCAAAAAAGACGAGAAAAATATTATTGAAAACCAGTTTCATATGCACTCTGCTGTTGCCGCTGCTGTTGCACTATTGTGTGTGGATGCCACCACATCTCTCAAATCTGCGGGCCGGCCCCTTATACAGTCTCTATTTAAGTGAGTGTCTGTGTGAGTTTGCTCGCTGGCATATTAGCGATTTTCATTTGAAGATATGTGGGAATAATGCACTCTTAAATGGAAAGTTTAATGCATTTTTTTTTTTTTTGTATTTTTCTGTAGCATGTTGCCCATGAGGCAACATCAATACATGTTGCATACCATTGTTAAATGCTGTGGGCCAACAACAACCAACAAACAATTTGAAGGCTTTTCTTATAGCTTGTATACAATTTTTATTTTGATGCAGATTGGGCACCTGTTCAATGCCGTTTCTATACAGCAACAATAAGCTGCTTAAAGAGAAAGAAGAGATAGAGAGGAGGAGAGAGAAAATCGTATATGCAAATGCAATTTGATAAAAAAAAATTGATGCAATACACAAAATTCCAATTTGTTGGCTGCTCAAAATTTTGTTCAACAAAAATCTTTACCTCTTTCCATTTTTTGCCAAGAGTTTTCACAGCCCTTTTCATCTTACTTTTTGCGCTCATTAACGAAAGGTTTCAAATTACATAATAAACGCAAAAACGAAAAGAAAACTGTTCAAGGAATTGGCAAAGAAAAGAAGAAGAAGTGGAAAAAACGCACGACTTTAACTAAAGTCATTATCTAGAGCAAAATGTTCAACTTACTTTTTCGCTAATGAAGTATATACTAAATGAAGTAAGCAGTATATACTAAATATACATGTTCGCATTATTTGTTAAGTGCCTATGGACAAAAGTCTAGTCTAAATACCATAATCTGGGATTACTTGGCACGATAGCTTTTAATCACACTAAAAGCAAAATGCGTGAGAAGGAAGAGAGATTATGCCAAAAGGGAGCAACTCTTTAGCTGATGTCCTATATAGAGAGTAAATTTATAGTCGAGACAGGCAACTGGACAGTCGAGACACAGATAAACAAGTCAGCAGAAATAATGTTGTGCAAAAAAAAAAAGAAAAGAAAGAAAAATTGAGACACAGACAGACAAGTTGCATTCCTCTGACTATTAGGAATGCATTTGTAATCAACTCACGCTGTTCAAGTATTTTCCAACATTTTTGTATATTTATATTGCACTGAGACTGAAGTTTGGAGTTTGAAGATACATCATCAAATAAGGCATAACCTGAGAATTGACTGAATTATTAATGCGTTGGCAAGCTCATGAAATGTTGATAAACTTTTTAATTACCTAATTAATTACTTTACTCGCAAACAGCGTAACGACGACTTCAGAAGCAAATATACGATATGGTATACACTTTATATTGCAGTATATACTTTATATACTATATCTGCAGATATACAACTAAAATGTGTGCTGCGTTTAGTATATGGCAAAGAGAGCGAAACTTGTCTGAAAACGCGTTCGCGTTGTATGCCCAAATAATTAACGCATGGCACTCGCAACGTAATCCCACTGCACACACACACACACACACCAAAGAGAGTGTGTGCGAGTGTTTGTGTGTGTGTGCCTGAGTTTGTGTACTTTACACTCATATTGCATTCAGTGTCAGGCATTTCCTGCTCAAGACCAGACTATCTGCACTTTCGCACAGTTTTTCCGCAATTTTCATCCTTTCACTTAGAAATAATTACTTTGGCACATGTGAATCTGCAAATTGATAAACGCTTCTCTCCATTCATGTATGCTCGCTAAATGATTATTTCCATTCATTTTTCTTGGAATTATGAATCGCTATTAAATGCTATTGACTTGACTTAAGTCAACTGTCGTTGACCAAGCATAAACAGGGTAATCGCTCCATCATCATTGTTGACATTAAATTGAAATTAATACTTCGGTTAAATTTCTATTAAATTATTATTATTTCTATGCTAATTTCTAGGCTATAACTGCTGGCATTGCTTTTAGTTATAGCCAGCAATAAAGTGAATGAAGTGAATGAAGTGTCACTAAAGTGTTGAGAGTTTATGAGTTATAAGCAAAATGTTGGCTTTGTCAATTTGCTCTAATTTGTAGACAATTAATTCCAATTAGTTTGTTTTTTATTTCTTAGTCTATTGAGAATATTGCTGAAAGTGAAGAACTTTCTTTAAACATTCCCAATGGCGGTGAATACAAACATTCATAACTAATAAATTTGCTTTATTCTCATGTAATTTTAAAGTTCTAGGTAATTTAGTGAAATTCCTATATAGCATTTTTCTGACACTCATGAGACTCACTGTAAAATGTGCAAATGAAAATCTAATAAATTAGCCCTACTTTCATGTAGATTTATACATTTTTCTCAACAATTCTCAAATATTTTTTACATCTATTATAAGTAAATTCCTTATAGCATTATATACACATTACTTCCTATTCGTATATTAGATTTTTAGATGTTGTATATGTATATTCTCTTTAAAGATTTTATATAGGTTAAAGTCTGTTATAAAATTTTTCCATTCAAAAATTTAATTTTTTCTCAATTTTTAATGTTGTAATATGCACAAGTTACAAGCTAAAAAATGATCAATAAGAGATTCCTAAATTGTTTGTATTATAACAATTTTCTTTGAAGACCTTCTACGTGAATTATACAGTAACAGTCCTTTATAATATAATTCTGCCTACCATTGAACTCATATTACTTTAAGTGCTATGAAACACACACATTAAATGCCAATAATTTAGCATTATTATAAGGGTAATAGAATAATTCATTATAATAGAAGAGTATAGTCTCTTTAAACATTTTTTGCATTATAAAGATTGTCCCTTACTGCATTTTTCAGTGCTGAAAAATGCACAAATTATAAGATAATAAATTAGAATTATTATCATGAAGATTCCTAAATTCGTTATAGTATACATTTAAATATATTTTAGTATATTATCAATTACTTTCTGCAAGCATTATAAAGTAACAGAAGTTTCACCAACTCAAGCAACCTATTTTGTTCGTTTTAAATGTTGTAAAACACAAACATTAAATGCTAATAAATTAGCATTAGATTCTATATTTTAGTATATTCAAAGAGTTACTACCATCATTATAAAGTAACAGTCCCTTACAACATTTTTCACCCATTCATCCAACGCATATGCGCCATTTTAAGTGTTGTAAAACGCAAACATTAAATGCTAATAAATTAGCATTAGTTTCGTGTTCGTGTTCGCTTCTAAGATATTAGTTTGCTATGCGAAAAGCTGCGGGCAAGCGCTTAATGTTTGTTGCTAGTCAATTGTAAAGCACATGCAACAAATGGGGGAAGTCCCTTTAAAACATTTCTCAACTACTACACCCACACAGTGACAGTTAACACGCACAACAAGTGAGTGTACAACGAAACAGCGAAACAAGAGTGGGACACAAAAATACTGGGCACAAGCATTATTCGCATAGGCCTCTGACAACCATAAATCATGTGCAGAACAGACAACTGAGAACACAAGAGTTGAAGAGTTGCGAGAGTTGCGAGAGCTGCGGGAAAAGTCTATTTCGATGAATGAGGAAACTGTGAAAAAGTGTTTTAAAGTTGGACGGAATTGATAAAGTTGATTGTGATGGCGGCGACGACGACGGATGATGTTGTCGTCGTCGATGTCTGTCTCTATTCCGTATGTAGGTGGACACATATCGAGTAAACATTTGGTGTGGTCTAATTGAAAAAATGCTTCAATCACCAAACAATATTTTAACAACGACGTCCCCCCATCTCAAAAATAACTAAAGAAACCAAATAGACAAAAAGAAAGAGAATGAGAGTTGGTTTTTGGTTGCCCTCTGCAAAATGATGGATCGATTTGTGTACTCGTGTGTTCTTGTTTAGCCTGCCTGCCTGATGCCCATCCATAACCATCACAGCAAGCAAGCAAGCAACGAGAGAGAGAGAGAGACATGAACAGAAAATGAGCCGGCAAAGACAATGCCACATACGATACGATACGGTATGAGTATGTGCCACATGTTGAAACTTTGTGAAACAACCATCAGTCCTGACTCGCACAAAATACAAAATACAAAATAAAAATGAAAAACAAAAGCTCATTCAAGCGCATTTATTTGCCTTAAACAAAATTACATTTATATTATAAGAGCACCCACGCACACACACTTTGCCAGAGCAGAGAACATCAAATAAGAAAAGAGAGAAGGGCAGACGATGTGTGATGGAAAAGCAACAAATACAAACTTAATAACATATAATAACATTCAAGAGTGTACACACTACACTCAAGCACGGAAATAAAGAAACAATCTTGAGTCAACAAATTTACAATAATTTTAGAATATTTTCTCCACTCAAGCAACCAAAAATGTTTAAAAAAAAATGAAGGTGAAACTCCATTTTGTTTTCCCTTTATATTTTTAGAGTGTTTATTAATTGATATTGTTACTTAATTGCTTGTTGGAGGAGGTATTTATGAGATACTTCTGTATGACAAATTACGCCCTCTGCAATCGGGTTTTAGCTGCTTTGGCTGACAATCTGGTATATTTTGACCTCTATGGTATATTTTGAATGTACTATTTCAACGATATATCAAATATGGCCATAGGTATATTTGTGTATTTTTATGGTATATTATTTAGTATATTTGAAGAATGGTATTATTATTATGTAGTACTTCAAAGATATACTACATAAGACCTTTGGTATATTTTTGTATTTTTGTGGTATATTATTTGGTATATTTTAAGAATGGTATTACTATTATGTGGTACCTCAATGATAAACAAAATGTGGTCTTCGGTATATTTTGGTACTTCAATATATACCAAATATACCAAAAACCAATATACCACAAATGGCCTTTGATTTATTTTGGTATTTCTGCAGTATATTATTTTGGTATATTTGAATAATAATACCGCACTGTTTTGCTTTTATTCGAGCACACACGACTGTAGCTTTCTTACTTGTTTTTTATTCTATTTATTCTTCAAGATTTTATCTTAAAATTTTAGAAGAAAGAAATTACAACTTTCGTTCATGTTCAAAGATTTTTGTGGCTCATTTTTCTCTATGCAGCACCTTTACATAATTTCACATTGAACTTGCGCTGCATTTAAGCGGGTTTTAATAACTAATTAAATATGACAACACAATCGGATTAACTCCCCCAATGCACCAAAGGTGCAATGTGCAATCCGAAACGCGATTTTAATTAATAGTCTTTGCGCATAATTATGCATATAATTAAAGCTCACTTAATTACTCGTTTGGCCCGCCAAAAAACCTTTAAGGCATTAAATCCACATCTATGATGAGTAGTCAGAACCAAAAAAGAAAAAAAAAAAGATATGTTCAAATGTCGTGGTGTCCAAAAATGGAAACTAGACACCGCTGAAGAATTTTCACCACAGCAACAGACAAAACAAGCTACCCAATAAGGCGAATAACTCGTGCGTCAACTCAAGAGCAACTGCTAACCGAGAGTTGAAATCAAACAACATCCAATTAGTGGCCGTAGGTGTTATGTATACGAACACACTCTTAATAATCTTAAGCACTATTATATAGTACCAAATGAAGTTGTATAAAGCAAATGTAGTTTAAGTGTTCCACGCACACTTTGCATTACATTATTTTTATCATTGTCAACTGCTGACCATCGAGAAAACCAGTTGCACCTACATACATACATTCATTCATTCATTCACTCAGATATTTTTGGCACTCACTGTTAACACAAAATGATGATTTCCTTTAGCCATAGTTGGCTGTTGGTTTTTGGTGACTCGTTTATCGTACTTCTTTTGAAGTTCCCTCTGCGCTGATTGCCTGGCACTCAGCGAGTGTATAAAAACCACTTGATCCATCTACTTTTGTATACATTTATTAACAAGACATCAAAAAAAGTTTTTATTCTTCGTAACCACAAAAGCGCACGACTGGAACAATAAAATTTCTATGCTTCACATTTGGATTTCTTCCTTCCAACTTGATTCAACTTTCGTTTCGCGAGTTGAAAAGGAATCAAAATGCGAAGCATCAGGCCAACAGCCTAACTTCAGTTACAGCTTCTTTAGTCGTTCGTTCCCTTCTTCCCTCATTCCCTCTACCCTCCTCCCTTCTCTGTCTGGTCGTTTTACCTCTTCGCCAGCCAAGCTTTACACTTCAGCGAATTTCGCTGAATGCTCATACGCTGCAAAGCCCACGCATTTGGGGGCGGAGGCGGGCCGGGTGGTGGGTGTGGCACATCTGCAATTCTTACTTCTGAGGAATAACTGCTGCCAGCCGGCAAAATGTTGTCTGCGCCATGTTACCTAACTCACCACGCCATGCCACGCCCCCCTCTCTCTATCACAGCAGCCTCTTCATTCAGCATTTGTTGACTGCTCTTCTCTGCGTTTTCATTTTTTTCCGCAACTAAAAAAGGCTAAAACGTGCGGCTCACAGTGCGTGTCGAAAGTTTAAGCACACGTGGCACTATTTATATTTATTGCCAGTCAACATTAAGCTCTTAAAAATTTTACAAACACTTTTATTTATTGCCAGACAACTTCAAGCTATCAAATATTTTAAATACATGTTTTGAGTGCCATAAAATTTTATTTAGGTATTTTAAATACATACTAAACTTGTTGTTCTTAAAGAAATGTCCATAAATAGCCAACCTCATTATAAAGCTATAATAATTAAACAAATGTTTAATATGTTGAAGCTGTATAATAACTTATATAGAAATTGCAGACTCCTAGCTCTTACTATGTAGTTTAGACGTATGTAGATAGTTCAGTTAAGCAATCAGAGCATACAGTCTGACATTTTCAAACTGTGATTCTTAATTTCATAAAAAAGTTATAAAAGAAAACTTAATGTATTATATATTACAAGCTACCTTGGTTACCCAAATGCAGCCTCCTAGCCCTACCGTTTCGGCAGGGCATTAATATTTATCTTTTTCATTCATCATTATCGTAAATGCTTTTTTTATGCCATCTGCAAAAATATAACCATAATTATAATTCATAACGTTTAAGAAGCAGAATTACCATTTATCTTGATTGAAAATAGCAGCTTTCTAGCTCTTACTATTTGGGTTATACGTAGATAGTTCAGTTAACCAGTCAGAACAAGCATTTTTGTATTTGCTAACTATTGCTATTAAAGAAATGACAATATATTTATCAATTTCATTGAAAAGTTATAAAAATAGCTTTGGGTAAACAAATTTTCAGCCTTCGAGCTCTTACTGTTTGACCAGTGCCTTGATAGTTCTCTTTTTCATTCATCATTCTCTTAAATGCTAATTAACTTTCTTTCCAAAAATTTATCCATAAATAACGATATTTGAAATATTAAAAACCTTTTATAAAGTTTTACTTGCAAATTGCAGCCTTCTATCTCTTACCGCTTGGGGTAAGCGTTGATAGTTCAATCGTCAAGTCAAATATCAAATTTCAAATGTAAATTCTTAAATAAAATTGCAATTTATTTAATGCCAAGAAGGTAACAAATGGCCAATTATGAGAAAACACCTTTCATTCGTAATTTTCATCAAAGACAGACAAAAGCCAAAGCTAAAGATATCATCTTTAATTAATTAATTTTCCAAGAATTGCCTTTTGCTTAACAAGGCAGTGAATCGCATATATGTATGTTATATATATATATAGAGTGTGCATATTTATGCACGTGACTGTAACATTTCGTTGTGCTGAAGTGGTTGAGTTGCTGTCTATACACACACACACACACACACACACTCATACACACACATAAATATGTGTGCGTAGTATGTCTGATTGTGGGTTGTGACAATGTCATTGACATTTCAGAGCCAAGTTGGTTTTTCCACAGAAATTAATCATAGTATTTTCTCATTGTCAGTTGTTTTGGTCGCTGTTGTTGTTGTTGTTGCTGTGCTTGCATATTCAAAATATGTTTTCTTTACATCATAATATTTGCCAGCAGCCACAAAAGAGAGACAAAATGTTGTAAACGATGAGCAACATCATCATTGCCCGCATAGCTAATGGACACCCACACACACAGACATACAACAGAGATCCCTCTCAATTATTTAGCACCTGACAGCGCGCAAAATGCCTGAGCGATGGCTGAGATGTGAGCTGTTTAGATGTTTTAGATGTGCTCGAATGGTTAATGGTTAACTTGTAACTGGAAAACCGGTAACTGGTTGATTTTGGTTGCGTTTCCAATCGCGAGGTCATGACTCTTTTTGGTCTACTTTAAGTTGCGATTGTGCCATAGAATTTAACTGACATGTTGCCAGAGAAGTGAGTTCTCTTTTATGTGTGTGTGTGTGGGAGTGTGTGTTTAATGCTCTGTGTATTTCATTCAGTATTGTAAAAATGTTGGCCGCAGCTGAAAGGTATTAAATGCTCAACAAATAGGCTTAAAAAGTTACACACATTGCGCATACGCCAGATTGTGCATGATGTGCAATCTATGCAGTAATACCCTGTAAAACTGAAAATGAGTAGGGTTGATTAACCACTTCTAATTGTGTAATTCCCACTGCTGTAATTCAATGAGTAACTAAACAGCGAGTCAAACTTGTGTTCTCCATGCTGTATTAGCTGCACTTTTTGAATAACCATTTAGGCTACATTGTATGCGCTGTCATGTGCACAGTCCCTCCCCCTCCCTCTCCACTTGTCGCTCCCTTTGCGAGTTCCTGCAGGGTTTTCACACTTGAAGCCAATTCCCTGTCAAGCACTCTCTGTCGTAACATACAGCAACATGCCTTCACACTTTGCCAACTAGGCAGAAAGTGCAGAACTATGTTATGTTGTCGGCCATTGAACTGTCGCACAAATTGTTCAACTGCATTTTGTAGTTTAAATATTTAAAGGTAATTAAACAGCTGACAAGTTTTGTGTGCTCTTATTGCAGTGAGGCGCCTACACTGACTACAACTACAACTACAACTACAACTACAACAACTACTGTGAGACCAGACTACTCCTGCCTCGACTCGAGTGAGGCACAATCGGACGATAGTCATCTGACACGGGATTCAGTCACTCGAGAATCGCAGAACGACGAACTCTCCTCTTCGACGCTTGATAAGCTTGATCTGAGCACTTTGCCGCTGCCAGCGTTGCCACCGAAACGTCGTCGCACTCGATCTCGTGCCAGTCCGTCGAAGCATCGCTTGGAGGCATCGAACAACAACAGTGGGGAACATGCTGCCGATGGTGGCGTGGATAAATCAAGCGCAGCTCAAGCGCAGCCACATCGCAGCAAGTCAAGGCAGCAACAGCAGCGTGATACGTTGCAGGATACTGTCAAAGCAGAGCTATTAAACGACAACCACATAAATCAACAGCAACAGCAGCAGCAACAACAACAGCAACAGCAGCAGCAACATCTTTCGGCATTCCAGCAATACGTTGCCAAGCGACGCGAAAGTCTTGAGGCATCGACGCGCAACTTCAACGAGAAGCTGGAGGCACGCAGAATGCTCTACCACATGGGTGGTAATGGGGCTGGCAATGCAACCGGAGGAGCTGGGGCACCGCACTCAACGCCCTCCGATGTGCCCACCTATCTGTTTGGTGAGCACTTCTACGGCATGCCGGGGGCAATGCGCAAAGCCACCTCGCCGGCGGGCAACAAGGAGGAGATCTTCTTGAACAAATCCGGCTGGGTTCAGGTGAGCACCAAACTGAACAATGAGAACAAGAGTCGCCGCCTCAACTATGCCCATCAGAATGGCGGCGATTCACGCAGCGCCATCCGGGCCATGCAAATGGAGCAGCTGCGTCGCCAGGAGCTAGGACGTCAAGCTTTTGTCCATCAACCTGCCAGCTTGTGCGAACGTGAACCCAAGTTTGTGGGCTCAAAGGTGGAAGAGCTCATCCAACGCAATGAGGCACGCTTGAGTGGCATGTCATCGCGTGATCCTGCGTTGCGTCCCGGGTATCGAATTCTCGATCCGCAGCTGGCGAGCATATTGAATGAGCGTCCCGGGTTTTTGCCCGTCAAGAGTCCCAACGATCTGGAATCTCCGCCACCCATTACGCCCATACTGTCGCCTCCGCCCGCTTTCCAGGACAACAGCAGCAACAGCAGTCGACCACCGAGACATCCTGAAAGACGTAAGGTTACCCGGCAATCGCATACGCTGCTGCAGCAGCCACGCGTGTTGCAACCACCACCACCACAGCAACAGCCACAGCTACATCATCAGCAGCAGCAGCAACCGATGTCCCACAAACCGCAGGGCATGGTCTTCTCCCGCAGCTTTGAGTACGACACGCGACGTCCGGCGGCCAGCAACAGTTATGTGGAGACTTTCTCGCGCAGCTTCGACGGCAATCTGTCGGAGCGTCCGTCGGTGATGCCTTCGCTCGCTGTGCAGCGCGAACGTTCGCTTAACTTCAGCACCCTGACCGGCAATTCACCGAACTACTTGACCAAGCGCGAGGGCAGCGGCACAATACCTCCAACAGGTGGTGGAGGCATGGGAGGCGGATCAAGTGCTGCTCCAGCTGGCAGCAATCGTTCGTTGCGCAGTCGCGACAATTCACCCAAGTATCTGCAGCCACAGACCACAGCCTATCTGAATGCATCGGTGAAGGAGGCGCCGCCCGCCTACAGCGTCGCGAGTGTCGCCAATTTGGCCAAATATTCGCCACGGTCGCGACACGATCGCACCTTTGAGCGTTCCAAGAGTCACAATGTAATTGGACGTTCGCGGAAATCGCAATTCAGTCGCCTGGGCAACAACGGAGGCCCAGCTGCTGCGGCCCCCCTGCCCGTTGCCCTCGGCATGTCGCGCTTCCGCAGCCTCGACACGACCATCAACAACCGGCTCAATTCGTGCGACAGCGGTGCTCGTTCAGGTGAGTTTGGCCAGTCAAATAAATATGGCTAGGAAAGTTACTTTCAAGTCTGCTATGTTAAGAAATACCTCTGGTATAATTTTAAGGGATGGAACAGAAGGAAATGCATAAAGCATAAAGCATATGGAATAGAATTTGAAACTTCTTAAAATTTACTTCTTAAAAATTCGTTCACATTGTTTTGCGAATATTTATTCACTTAATATGTATTACGATAATTAAACACCAGTTACAGCAAATCACTTTTATATTCAACCTAACGAACTCACTTCAGATTAGTTAAGCCGTATTACTATATTTCTTATGCTAACACATGAACTAGATCTTTATTCTTCACATGCATTTCTGAAATATATATTTCAATTCTAATTATATCAAATCAAGTTGATATTCATCGTATTTAAAAGTGAGTTTTTAAGATGAGATGTCATGTTTAACCATCTAATTTTAATGTAATAATTATAATTGGGTATTATTATTTTCGTTTCGTTTGGTATTCCCATTATCCTCATTTCTTTTGGGGATGTATGTGAATTCGAGCTACAACTTCATAAATGATTTTTTGTTTAAATCATTTTATAACTTTAAGTATTACTCAGTCATTAAACTCAGATATAAATCAACTTATATAGTATATAGATATCCTAAAAAAAAGAAAATGAGTTTTATTAGCTTGTTATGTGCTGTTCGTTAAAAAAATGCTTATCTACTTCATAAAATCCCAACTAGATAAAGTATCTCATTTCTTGTTGCTGATCATGAATTACTTAAGTAGCTTTCCTTTGTATAATAAAAGCATTTCACTGCCTTAGAATACCCCTTTTGATCAAAGGGTTACCGGGCATAAAAAAGCTCCTCCAGCTAACATTGTTTGTCCTCGTCGTATCTTTCCGCTTGCCAAGACTCAAGTCGAGTTGAGACTTGTCGATAGTCGGGGAATATTTTGAAGTAATCGCCTCAATCGCTTCGCTTCACTTTCACAACGAATTGCTATGTCAAAATTCATTGAATCAGTGACAGAAGTTGAGCTTTCAAGGGTCACACACACACACACACACATAGAGAGAGAGAGAGAGACGCACTCACACACACACAGATACACAGATACTCTGACAGAGTCATTGATCCACAGCCGTGGCATCCTGTCGTTTGTTTCAACGTCCTTGTCATTCTCATAGTTGAATGACTGTGGATGAAAGGAAATTTCGTAATTCACCCTGACGGACCGACGGACTGATTCGATTTGCTGCGTATTGGTGTGTGCTTAAGTGTGTGTGTGTGTGTGTGTGTGTGTGAACGTAACCCACGATAACATTTGAGCGAAATTTCATAAGTTCCGCTGCAAAATTGATGCCAAAACGTGACGATATCGCTCCAGACACAACTTCCTTATTTATTTCCACTTACATATAACAGCATTAGATTAATGTCAAAAGACTACCTTAAAGGCTGGAAAATTTTCCAGGAAATACTAAAATATAATACTCAAAGAACCTCAAAAGCTTTATTACTGCTGACAAACTTTCTTTTGAAGACTGAATTTTTCTAGGAATATCTTGATAAGATTTAAGAACTTCTGTTTAAATTCAAAATTCGGTAGAAAAAAACTCCTTTGTACGTCCCTTACCACAATATACTAAAAATATACAAGATACTAAATAAATACCAAATTTCAATGAAATTCACCTGCACAGATCTCTCCAACGACGAACTGGACAACGAGGACGGCAGCTCTACGGAGTTCCTCTCGGCGACCAACTATCAATTCCCAAATGTGTCCGCAGGCAGCGTGAGCATCTCACCGTTTAAAACCCAACGTCAACGCTCCCTCACACCCGACCGCAACGATTCGCACAGTTCGTCGAGCAGTTTGCGCAAGCAACGTTCGCTGACTCCCGAGTCGCGTTCTCTGACGCCGGAGGAGCGACGGAAGAAGGGTTCGCAGGTGTCGCTGATGAGTTCGCGTCAGAATTCAAGTTCGCGAAGCAATACGCTAGAGCGGAGACAGCGACACGAGGACAAGACACCGCCAACCATATCGAGGAGTTCGTCTAGTTCCAGTTACAGTGGCGGCGAATCTCATGAACCCCTCAACGGAAGTCCCAGCACAGCGGTGGTCACAGCTTCCGTTCCAACTGGAGGAAGTAGTTATCGTCGTGCCGTGGGACGCAGTGCATCCAAGCAACAGCAACAACAACAGCAGCAGGCGGAGCAAGAGCATTTGATACGACGGTCCAGGTAAGTGCAGCTGGAGCAAAGCTTCGCTGGTATGTTTAATAAGCCAATGTGTGCCTCATAGCAGATCCCTTCAACTGAGCGAACGTTCGCCGAATCGCGGCCACAAATCGGTGGTATGCGTGGGAGGCGCCTCCCCACAGCAGCAGCAGCAACAGCAACAACAGCAGTCTGGCGTGCATTATCAACAGTCGAATTCTGGGCACTTCAGCAGCTCCATGCGCGGCAACAAAATGCATCCCAGCTCCAATGGGCAATCGACGCGCTTGCGGCAAAGCGATGTGGACAAGGCGTGTTCCTTTGACTTTGACTACAACAACTACAATCGAGGAGGCGGCGCTGGAAGCAATGCAGCAGGCGGAGGCAGTGCAACAACAGCTCGGGGAGCACACACGAGCGGCAGCGGGGGCGACAGCGGCAGCAATCAGAATCTGCGTCTGGACTTTGATAAGAGTCGCTCCTTCGACGAGGATTATCGCGAGGCGCTGCTCAACAATAATGGTGGAGGTGGAGGACGTTTTTTGCAGCCGGGCAACGAGGCAAGCACTTCTTCGGGTCGTTTGAGGCAATCGAATTCCCCGGTTGGTGGCCATGAGAGGAACACAACACGTTCGCCGCAATCCTCGGGCTCTTCCTCGAACAATCTGCATTTGCCATCGCGTCGCACGAGCAGCCCCCAAAGCTATGGCACTCGATTGTGTGATCACGAATTGACTTACGACATGTTGCGCAAGTCTCCGATCATGAATTTCCGCCGTGGAGACAGTGATTACGAGTTGCCCGTGCAGCTGCGCAATCGTGAGACGATCAACTCGGGCGGCAACAGCGAACTCAACTTTATGAGCAACGAGACGCGCATTTACGAACATCCCACAACGGTGCTGAAGCCGCAGCGTTCGAGTTCGCGTGAGGAGCACATGTACAGGCAGACAGCGCCATCTCGAGGCAGCAGGTACTAAACACAAGGGGAAAAGTCACGAAACGATATCGATAACTGTAGCTGTAATTGTAACTCTAACGATAATGATAACGATAACTCTAACTCTGTTAACCACAATTTGAAACGCACCAAGGCCTCGACTGTAGGTCGCATCTATCACAACGTAAATTCTAAATGCTAAGCTAAGACGAGCAACTTAACTAACCTGTGACCAGAGAGAGAGAGATAAAGAGAGAGAGAGATAGCAAGCTCCCTTGTGTTGTTTTTCGTAAAAAAGACTGCTTACCTTCAACAAAATAACTTAAACTAACATAACTCTACTCGTATTATTGTTAATACTAACCACTAAATGGATCAACTAGTGCAATTCACAAGGATAATCCTCCACACAACTAACACACCTGCACACCACGCACCTGGCATCTTGGGTAATCCTCCAACCTGCTCCACCCCTTCGCCTTCCACAAACAACTAGGCAAAAAACACTCTATTCAACCCATCACTTTTTGCAGTCCAAAGAAATGCCGGGAGAGTCTGAACTCCTGCGACTATTGGCCACGCTGCGCCTCTTGCAGCAACAACTTGCAACATTCCGCTTCCTCACCGGCGGTGCAACAAAGTTTGCAGGCGCAGCAACAGCCGCACGTCTCCACGGTGGCCGTAAATGTGAATGTCATTAAATTGGACATGTGTGAGGCAGCAGCCACGACACCAACACCAACAACTACAGCCAGCAAATGCTCGACTCCGCAATGGACTTTATTGTGTGATAGCGTGCCCCCAATGGCAGCAGCTGGCAAGGATCGTCGTCAGCCAACGGCCGTCATCAGGCCGCGTGTCATTCCATTGGCAGCCAGTTCGCTGGTGCTCTTAGGAGATTGCGATCTGGCGGAAATTTCCAACAGGTAAGTTGACTGCTGAGCAGCAGTGGCAAAAAGGATATGCGATAAATACTCCATTTATTTATGTGAAATTTGTTACGTATTTTTCGTTGCGATAGCGGGGAAAACAAGACGACAAGCGAGCCAACAAATCAACAGTGCCAACAGCCGGCGGCAAGTGGCAATAAACGGGACCTCGCCGCCATATTGACAGAGGCAAACAGCAATGGCGACAACCGGAAGCGGCAACAGCAACGACAACAGCAACATCAACAGCAACGACAGCGCAGCCATTCACTGCCCGAAAGAAGTCCGACAGCAGCAGCAGGAACAACGGCAAGTGAGCAGCTGCTAACGACCCAAACAGTTGTGGGGTAAGTGTAATATTCCCCAGTTCCCCAGCCCAAAAAACATTTCAACCAAACTATACATACAACATTGTGCCCAAAAGTTGACTTTAAGCAGAGTCCTAAAAATTGCTCAGTTTATGCTCGACATTCTTTTTCTTTTTGTGCGCTGCCAGCTGCCTTTTAAAGCTCCCCAAAAGTTTTAGGGGAAAAAAGAAAGTTTTCTTTATATAGTTTTTTTTTTTGTTTTTGGAATGCAGTGCATTAAAAGATTTATGCGGACTATAAGATAGTCGTTAAATGTGCTGCTCAAGGCTGGCTCAAAGTGTCGCAATGCCAACAACAAAGACAACAACGACGCGGGCAGCGGGCGGTGTTATTAAAAAATGTATGAAACAATGCGCAGCAAACTCCTAAAAGGCGGCAACAATTTTTTCCCCATCACTTGACAGACTGTCGTCGACTGTTGGTTGTCCCAGCTCTGTTTTGAGCCGAGGCCAATGCAATTTCATTTTTAGTTGCCAGCTGTATCTGTGTGTGTGGAAAGTGGAAGCCCTTCGCACACAGCTGTCTGATGGACTTAAAGGCTATACGTCAATATGTAGGAAGAACAACTGAGCAGCGAACCTCGCGCCAAGCTGTGGTGGCTCCGGATGCCAGCACCCTTGTCAAAAGGTATTGAGGCATTTAAAATGACTGTCACTTAATCGTTAGCCGCCCGTGGAGTATTGTAATATTACGGACAACCTGTCGAATGGACGTTGCCCAGCTGCTGGCATTCGACATTAGTGTCACCGTCCTTTGACGTCTAATCAATAATATCCATTGAATTATATTTGTCGTAACACACTCAGCGCACTTGACCCCAACAGGCAGCATGGTCATTACGAAAAATAAAATACAAAATAAGTGATGAGAAACAACTTACTTGAGTAGGCCGAAAGCGCTTGCAGTGAGTAAGACGTTCAAATTAAAGGTCAAAAGTTGTCTCGACTCTCCGCTGGCTTAAACAAGTTCACTGACCCACTCTGCGACTGAACTGCACTTTAAAAAGCGGGCATGTTCCAAGAAAGGTATGCTCACAAAACACCTCGGGCATTTTTCCTTATTACTGCCATTCATACTCACAGACTGAAAAGAGACACTGCAAGAGACAGCCATAAATAAATGATGACCCTCTTTTGTTCTTAAGTCAGTAGTAAAAAAGACCATATAAAGCGGAAACTGGAAAACTTTTTTGTGATGCAGCCAACATCTTTTCTCGTCTCGTTCATTTTGTTATCGGAACACTCAGTTAGTGGGTTAGTTAAACATGAGTTGAGCGTTGTACGTGTTTGTGGTTTTTATGGCAAATTGACAATTACCCAAAAACGAATTTATTTGCACCGAATCTCTAAATAAATATGCCATATCAATCTGCCGAACGTATCATCAGTTATCATGGAAACCCCCCCAATTTGTTGTGTGTAAGGCCTCAATTGCTGCTCCATTGACCCTCAGACCCTCATCACCCACAGTGTCTCGCACTCCACCTCATTGTCCCACACCAAATTGCCATTGTTTTTCGAACTGCCCTCACCCAAGCATACATAAATTGGTAGCATACTTTTATGCTGCGCCCAAAATGCACCCGGGCGCGCATTATTTGCACTGCGCATGACCACAATGCACAATACACAGCCTCCAACCAGCAGCAACAGTCTCTCGACAGACATATTTATAATTTTTAAATATATTCAATTTGTTTCATTGCCACCGAATAAACAAACTTCCAATAGGATTTAAATTAGCAACCGTCGCTTCTGGTTTTTCTGTGTGTTTCGATAACATGTGTCTGTTGCATGCCCGATTACGCTGGGCGCTAACAGCGCGTTAACATGACCACTTTGAGTTTAGCATTGCCATTTTGAGTATCATTGTTGCGACAGTAAAAAGTATCGCTCTCCGATAACTCACACTTAACATTTGTTGTTGTTTTGTCGACGAAGAACAAGCGACGCGTCGGTTTGCGCGTGAATTAAAAAAAAGTCAATTTAAAATTTTTAATGTGCCTGTGTTAAAAAAAAAACTTCTGTGAATATCGAAAATTTTAACGAATACATATTGTATAAAACTTGATAGTTCTTTTACACACCAGCATATCCATATGTACATGAAGAGCATATTTTAAAAGCAACATATTTGCAAGACGAAATCGGTGTCAATTAATCTTATTCAAATCAAGTGCAGTCTAGCCGGTTAGCCCAAAAAATCAGAAAAACAACAAAATAATTGGTGTTCCCTCTTGAATATCCGTGCGTGGGCGAAGGTGTGTGCTTGCCTGTGTGTGAGTGTATTGAAGTGTGTTAGTGTGAGTGTTGCGCTGTGTTTGCTTCGCGGCATTTTGCCAAAAAAGAATGTACAGATGTGTGTTATAAACAAAGAAGCGAGAAAAGCGCAATTAAATGAATTTCACAAGGCATTAAGCCAAAATCAATAACATATCCAACAGCAACAACAACAATACATTTAATTTTGTTTGCTGCAACAGCACTGAAAATGTCTACAACAACAATAAGTGTGCCCCAACCAACAGCAGCAGCAGCAGCGGCGACAGCAGCCGATGAATTCCACGTCGTGTGCATTTTGGGCGTGAAGGATAACGATAACACGAATACGAATGCGAATGCCAACGATGCGACTATCGTGGGTGGTCTAACTATCGTTGGTGGAAGCGGAGGCGGGGGTGCGGATAGTGGACGTGCTTCGGCAAATGATTTTGATAGCGTAACGACGAACGAGGAGGAGGAAGAGGAGGCGGAAAAGGAGAATGCTGCCAGCGGCGCAGTGCAATTAAGGCCAACGAATGCAGAAGGACGAACTGAAACAACAACAACAACGACGACGACGCCATCTCGAAATAGCAGCAACAACAACGGAACCAAAGAGATTGTCTCACAGACCAAATGGTATTTGAATCCCAGCGACGAAAACGTAACAACAATCACTACCACAACCACAACCACATTGTGTCCGGACGATAATGTAACGTTGACAATGACTGCAGCAGCAGCAACAACGCCAACAACAACACCAACAACCCCAAAAGCAACAAGCCCAACAGCAACAGAAGCCGAAACCCAAGCTGAAGCAACAACAGCGACAACTGCAGCGCCATCTGCACAGATGTAAGTTAACATTTGTCGTAATGTATGAAAGCTCTCGCTAGAAAACTTTCCAAATGCTCTTAGATAACAGTTGACTATAAATAAATCAACGTTATTGATTAAACATTTTACATACTAAATATGCATATAATATACATATTTACAACAAGTTTGTTTGCACCTGTTAAGCCATTAATATTTCCTACTGTTTTTGCCGCACTCTTGGCTTTTGTGTGTTTGGTCTACTTCACCACAAATGTTACCAATTTTACACATCATTGATAATCTCCCCTGCGTTTGATCTTCTTCTGTCATTCTCCCTTTGTTCTTATATTTGGTATCTTCCTCAGTTCGAGGGCAGTTCAACAAAACTTTTTTTTTTTTTTTGGGATTCGATGTTTGCTCTTCTGTTGCTAGGTCCAACCTGCTGCTGTTGTCCTCTGTTTGTTTATCGATTTAATCGACTGTGAATAATTACGCGTTGACTTTGTGACCTCCTCAACAGGTTCTTTATTTGATGTCCTCGCTGTGTGTGTGTTCGCTTCGCATGGGCGGTTCAATGTGCCTTGACCGCGCTTTTATATATTGCGCCCACGTTTGTCTCCTGCTCCTTTGCTTTCAGCTCTCAGTCCTTCAGAGTGTTTCTCATTTATTATTGTCGATTTGTTTTTTCCTTTATTTTTGTGTTTGCCATTTTAGACGAGACATTGATTTGTTGCCCTTCAAAACAAAAACAAGCAAAACCCAATGCTCTCCACTTGTCAGTTCCAGGCAATGTCGTAAATCAGCACCAAAAAAAAAGAGCAAGACTCGTATGTGGGTTTTTATTAAAATTCGCTCATTTATTTTATTTCCTTCGTCTGAGATTCAGCTCGGAGAGTTGAGAATGCTGCGTACTCTTCTTATCCGCACCCTGTACGTACTCTATATTGTACATATATTTTTAGATATGCAGGCGACATTTTCTCCCTGTTTTATTTTTGTCATTTCGGTCGGGGCAACATTGTCACGACGTCGACGACATTTCAAATGCTGCTTATGAGTGTTTTGTTGTAGATTTATGTGTAGCGCCAGCTGCAAATCTTCAAAATAACTTGCACGGAATTCCAACAATCTTGCGTTCATTTATCCGAGTTTTAATCAACGAAATCAAAACACACACTTAAGATACATTCAAAATTAGTTAAGTATGGATTATCTTGTAATCTAACTGCAGATTGAGATTATGATTAATGCAACAATGCAGCTGATTGTGTAACTCGTTAAAACACAAAAACAGTTAGGAGGGACCTTGGTATCTAGAGACAAAGAAAAGCTGTAAGCTGTAATAACTGTTTTCGGTAACCAGCACAAGACTACATCACTGCCATTTATGGCCAACGTCTGTCAACGGCAACAAATCAGTTGCCTGTTGGTGCCACTGCAGCAGCAGCATCTTGTCAACGTTTTTCTCTCTTCGCCATCTCGTTGACTCCACGTAATTAGTTGCAGGCGCTAATAAAACTTTTACTTTCTGGGCAAAACTTACGCAATAACGTAGGACTTAAATGGCAATCTTAACGACATTCCTACATACATAAATAGTTCAAAACTAAACATTACATAAGTCAGAGTAGCATAAGTAAGTAAGTAAGTAGTTCGGTAGTTGCCAGTTGCCTTGTCACTCTGACAAAATTAAATTCTACACTTGCCACTCCACTTAAACCTGATTAATTTGTATATGAAACTTACCTGCGAACGTAATCAGGCCAACAATGCTGAAGTATTTCTTCAATCAGAGTCGCACAGAATATTTGATTTTTCGATGACCCCTTTACTCATATTCCACAGAAGCGTCGATGACAGTGGCAAACTTCGACTGCCCCAGCTGGACTTATCAGTATTTTTTTTTTTTTGATTTTATACGTGACTCGGTGGTAAGAGAGCAAAGAGAGATACTTTTTCGTTGTTGTTGTGTGTATCTGACAGACAACAAACCGACAACAGAAATGATATTGTGCGTTGGTTACGAAACCGAAATTCCACAACGTTATCAACACACACACGCATAAGAATTTCTAATTGCTTTGGGCTTTGTGCGTGATAAGGGCGACGCCACAGAAAAAGGGTTTCACAGTCGAGAGAGTCTCTGTTTTTTTCTTATGTGGTTTGTGGCACGCATTGTCACTTTCTTTGCAAATATGCAAAACACACTTCCAAACGAGGCAACTGCATAATTTCCATAGTCGAGGTCTATGAGCTCTGTGCCGTGGTTACGTAGCAAATAATAATTGTCTGGCTCTGTTCACTCTGGTCCCCTAATCAGAGCTTCCTGTGTTTGGCAGCATCTGATTCAAAGTATCTCTACCCTAGACACCAACTGTCTCTGTGTATACTTAATGCGTGTGTCATATGTAATTTTCTTGTTACTTCCCAATGATATTACCACATGTAATCGAGAGATTCGAGAGAAACCTGTCTAACTATGTGTTGGCAGACTGTGAGTCCGACTCTCTGCTTATGTCGTTAATTGCAGTTATTGCGTTTATTGCTAAATTAGCTGATGGCCCAAGACAGTTGCGTGCGAGGCGTTGACTTTCCTTGGCCAACAACTAACAACGCAATTCAATTGGGGGCCCAAACTGCAAGAATTTCTGTCTAACAAATAAAAGTTATAAATAGACAGGTTGATAGCTGCTTTTAGCGATGTTGCATGCCTCATTGAGAATGTGTTGGTGATTGCTAAACAATCAAATCGTATCAATATACCAAATATTTAATTTGGTATTTTGGTATATCGGTATATTAGGTATATTGTAGTATTTGTTTGGTATATTTTAACGATAATGTTGCATGCCTCATTGCTAAGCAATCAAATCGTATCAATATACCAAATATTTCACTTGGTATTTTAGTATATCGGTATATTTGGTATATTGAAGTACTTTTTTTGGTATATTTTAACGATAATATTGCATGCCTCATTGCGTTTAGAGTCTGTTGGCGATTGCTAAGGAATCAAATCGTATCAAATCAATATACCAAAATTTAGATCTACCAAATATTTCATTTGGTATTTTAGTATATCGGTATATTTGGTATATTGAAGTATTTCTTTTTGAATATTTTAACGCCTCCATTAAGTATATACTCTTGATCAACGAACCAATCAGCTAAGGTGACATACTTGATGGTATATTTGGTATTTGGTATATATGTTATTATAATATGGTATTTTAAAATTTTTTTGAACATATATTGATTTGTGTATTTTGCATTGGTATATCGGTATATTTGGAATATTAATGTAATTCTCTCGTATATTTTAACGAAAGCGAATGTTGCATGCCACATTGCATTGAGAATGTGTTTGTGATTGCTAAGCAATCAAGTCGCATCAAATCGATTTTTTTTATTCATCAATTTTCCAATGTGTTTTTCGCATCACTGACGCTTTCTTTGCCGCTGTGAAAATCGAGCATTTATTGTAATCGAAGTGTAAATCTGTGTCATATCGAAAGGTTAAACAGTTGTGTGCTTTTATTAAGACTCTTTTTTACCAGTTTGGATTAAACATTGTTTCCGGGGAGAAAGAGGGAAAGTTGTTGTAAAGCAATCGCCACATCTGTTGGCCATGCGTTGCTCAAGCTTAATGTTAAATGTTTTCATTTCCATTTCCAAACACACACAGAAATGCAGAGAAAGAGAGCAGAGTGCAGTTGCAGTTGCCGTTGCAGTTGCATTTCAAACAAACGAAAAAAAAAAAAACATCTTCAGTTCAAAGTTCAAAAGTTCTGAATGCGTCTAAATAAGAAATGCAAACAGACAGACAGACAGAGTGAGGAAATTTTGTTATTTTGGGGGGAAGGAACTTAAGCAAAAGTTTATGGCTCGCTTCGCTGGCTGCCACTTGGAAAAACTTGTCACAATTGAGCATTTCTTATGGATGATGCAGAGGAAAGTTTTGTGCACTTCAGCTTCTATTTTTTGACTAAAACTCTGGACTGGGCTTTAAAAACTGACAGCTGTCAGTGGAGTGGAGTGCGGAGTGGGGAATGCGGTGTGTTGCATGTTGCATGCTGAGCAAAAGTTCTACTTTTGACGTCTTGATGCATTCCTAATGAGTGTGAATGGGTATGAAGCTCGGAATATACTCGAAATATTTGGGTTAATGGAGATAGAACACACACACATTCACACACACCATGAATTTACGCTGTGTGTGTTTGTAGTTAATTACCTTGCTACCTGACGGTAAAAGTCTTTTTCTTGCTTCTTGTCATTAATCTCGAGAACTCAGAGCTCAGAACTCAGCGTTCGCGCCGCGCCGCGATGATGACAATATTTGCTCATTATAACTTTATGTCAACTGATCATTGAAACCCACACGAAACCATCAATTTTACTCAGTCAGTGAGCAAAACCCGAGCATCAGCTGCCGGGCTCACAAAAGTTTCGATGTTTTTTGGGCCATAATTAGTTTTTGTGCTGTTTGCGAAATTAAACGGAAATGAAAATTCAACAAACAACTTTAGCCTCCTCCCCAAACTCGTCGTCGTCGTCGTAATAGACAAAAATGATGACATTTACCGTCGACAGCAACCGAAAGTTAAACAAAAGACACAAAATGTGCTTTAAACTAGTTTTTGTTTTACTTTTATTTCTGTGTTATTTTTTTTTTGTTTGTAGCTAAACATTTAATTATACAAGTATTTCGAGTGGTGCGGGGGAAATCCTTGAAAATAATTCTCACACAAAACGCTGAATAACACAATTTTAATAGCTTCATCAGCAAAAGTTTTCGCTTCTTTTTTTTTTTGTTTTCTTCATTGGAAATGCGGCATGCAACTGGTTTTCCAGATCAATTATTGTATGTGGCGGCGTCGCATTTCTTGTTTATTCTTTATCTCACTTCTCTTCTCTGCATATTTCTCTACGGTCTTCTTCTTCTTCGTCTTGTCTCGAGTGATTTGCTGACTGTAATTCGAATCTCTGATAATCATGACAAGTCTTTTGATTGACTTGATCTTTCTTTTCCGTATTTTGCATTCACTTAAAAGTAATTTGCTTAAATATCTATTAAGACATGATTAACAACTTTTCAGATTCTTTGCAAGCAATCTTGAAAGTCTATTTCTGTTTGTGTTTGTGTCTCTGTTTCTCCTTTCAAACTGACAACGAGCTGTTCTCGTCGTCGTCGACATGCTGCAGCTATTAAGTAATTAAGTGAGACGTGAGTTTGTCAGATTCCTGTTTGCCACATAAATAATGATCGATTTGTCTCTTTTCTTTTTTTATAATAAAAACCAGAAGCCCAAAGCCAAGCAAACTATTTAGAGATCTTTTATATACGTTCATCACATTATGGTAAAAACGGCATTTTCTTTTTGAATCACACTAATCAGCTTTTTATAGCTAATTAACACAGCCACGAACATGCCCCCGGGCACTTTCGCTTTCAACTCGCGCGATTCCAATTCCGATTCCGTCTTCAACTCGCAAGTAGCAACTGCAACTCTGCGATTGCATTTTGATTTTTCTTTTTGAAAAATTTCCGTGTTTTTGCTGCCCCGTTGCCAGCTGCTGATGAGCCCAAAGACGCTGATGCCGTTGACCAGCTCAAGGGGAAATCGCTGAGTCGCTGCATTATTTTCAGTGAATCATTCGAGACTTTGGAGCACGCTTCCCTTGCACTTTCCGAGTGGGAGGAAGTTTCGACACATTCACATATCGTTGTGAAACGCTTGTTTGCCCTTTTCATTTAAAGCAGTTCGAATCGAAATGCTAAATGATTAAACTCGTTAACTATAGACTCGAAGGGTATTATATTTTTAGGCCCTCTGTAACAGGCAGAAGATGCCATTTCCACTCCCATAATGTTTAAATGAGACGATATATCTGTCTGTAATATACTTTATGGTATATTTTGTATGTGGTAGTATAACCAAACACAGAGTTTGATATATTTATTTTTAATATTTAAAAACACTAAATATAGTATTTGGTACATTGTGTATGGTTTAGTATTTTTGTATATTTCATTATTTTTTGGTATATTTTGTATGTGTTAGTATATAGAAGGCCGTACAATTTACAGAATAAATATACTACAAATATACAAACTATTATTATAGTATTAATATAACATTTGGTATATTTAAGAATACATATACTTTAAAATATACTTAGCTATATGCTATATTTGATATTCATAAAGCATTTGATATATTTAAGTATAAATATTCCATATTTGGTATTAATATAGCATTTGTTATATTTTCAGTATATTTATTTTGACTTTTTTGGTTTTATTAAATCTGGGTAGCAGGTATCTCACAGTCGAACAAGCTCAACTGTAACTTTCTTACGTATTTCATTGTAGTTTTGTTGACTTTTGATGCTTTAATTCACACTGCTCCGCTCTTGATATGCATTTCACATTTCATTGCTTAACTAATTGTTTCATTTCGCTTTGCATTCCTTTCGATTAAGGTTTGCATTTTTAGACCAAATCATTGCCAGCTTTTGTTCTTTGTATTTAAATTGTGAACTAATTGTTTTGTTGCCGCTTTAAATTCCATTCTCAAATCAATTGAGATCTCAGCATGTAAATGCTTTCGATATGGAACCGGTTTGCATTCCTTTTCAAACACAAACATAAATCATTCTCGGTGGCAATGTCAAAGCGAAATCTCACACATCTTGCTGGCATCTTGTGATCTGTGAGGTAAACAAATGTGAGTCATGTAAATGTCGCGTGTCTTTCTTTTGCTTGCCTTTCCTTTGCCTTTGCCTTTCTCCTGAGTGAGATGTCTGCCTCGAACTGACTCTATAAACAAATGCGGCTGCACTTCTGATTCTGATTCTGTTCTTTTCTGTTGCTGTTGCTGTTTTCAGTCAGCCCAAAACATGTTGCTCAACATGAAAACATGAAAACTACGAATCTTCGAAACTGTTGCTGCTGTCTGTCTGTCTGTGTATGTGTGTGTATAAGTTTATTTATCATAGAGGAGGAAGACAAAGTCAGGGACTAGACACGCCTAGACTGCGCTCTGTCTTGTCTCATTCTTCTTTCTGTTTGTGTTATCTACAAATTTGTATCTGAGACATGCACCGAGAGTAGTAAGGAGGGAATTAGAGGAGGTGGAAGAGGAGGAACAAGATGAGGCGGAGGCACATACAGGCGGACAGTTTCTTCTTACGCATGCGTAATATATTATCAAAAAAAAAAAAAACTTGTTGCCTCGACAGTTCATTACTCTTGTGTGTGTGTATTTCGTAAGCCAACTTCATCTATTTTGAATTTGATGGCCCAAAAAAAAGAGAAAAAAAATGTGAGGAAGCAAGAAAGAAAAACCTTTTTCTGTTTAGATAAATTGTGGCAGGTGAATGCACTTGCGGCTGTTGCGAGGTGGCAACAACACATAAACTATGCCACACACAAAAATCTACAATTCATACTGAAAATATATACATATTTAGTATAGTATAGTTGGTCGGTCGTTTCCTTATCGCTTTACGCCCATTACATAAACATTCAACTCTCCAGTCCAGCTCCGCAGCTCGCCGCGCTTGACCTTAACATTCGCAATCAGCTTAGCTCAGAGATAGTTGTTGTTGCTTCTGTTGTTGCTGCTGTTCCCTGTGGTAATTAAATGGAAATAGTACATGTGCTCGGTGTAACCTCCACTCAGTGTTTGTGTGCTCTCAAAAGCCGCCCCTGGACTCTACTTATCTCTCTTAGTGGATGTCAATCAAATGCTCCAGTTCCCTCAAGCGTCGAGACGAGACCAAAGACCCCAAAAACTCGATTCTGTTTCGTTTTTCTTGCCTCGCTTAGTTTTCAAACTAGTTTCGGTTTAATTAAAAGTTTAATTAATTTAATGGTCGGTCAAACTTTTAGTGGTACTCAAACACTCATATGTGGACATGGCCTGTACTTTATGTCTCTCTTTCTACCTTTTGCGGCACAATTGCATAATTTATGAAGTGCAAAAAATTCAAAGTGTAAAGAAAAATGTATTAGACAATTTCTATTCGCACTTTCATTCGTACTTTTTTTGTTTTGTGGGCTCGTAACCCAACGCCATATTCATTCCATCATTTCCATTCATTTTGATTAGGCAACGCATTAAAATGTGTTAATTATTACATAAGGCAATCGTTGGTTCCATATGTGTGTGCTTGAATTACCTCATGTGAATATGCATGCAATTCAATATTGATCATATGCCGAGAGAGTGAACGAACACTCACTCATTCACTCACTAATTCACTCTCAACATTCACCCCAGTTGCATTCGCACTTCCGTATTAGTCACAAAACACACAGATATCATTATTTAATAGGCCAGACCTCAGAGTTGGGCCAGAGAATTGCGTTAATAAGCTCAAAAAAATGCAATTGGCTAAAGTGAAATGCAATTTGCAACAGCAATTTGTGTCAACAGCTTGTCACAATAATCAACTTGATACAGGCTGAAGAACGAGTTTGCAAATGCCACAAAATATATTCAAAATGCTAATTTACAGCCACACAAATCTTTTGTTAGTTGTCTGCAGTTGTCTAAGAATACAAAATCTTTTTCATGATTTTCATACAAATGAAAGAAAAACAGTCCTTATTTCCTTATAAGTGATTTCATATAAATGAAAGGAAAACAATCCTTATTTATTTCCTTACTTATAACCCAATACTCATAAAAAAAGCTAAAGAAGTAACAGCCAGAATACAATATAAATTCTACAGGGATTGTAAAACTCCTAATTCTATTAGCCATTAATATTAATAATAATAATAATTCTTATTTCTTTCGGTTTTTAAAATTTATAAAAATTTAAAATGAATGTCTGAAAAAAATAAAAAATTCTACCACAAATGTAAAACTTCTAATTCTGCCTTATCAGTTTCAATAAATAAAATAATGCTTATACAGAAAACTAAAAAGTTCAAAAAAAAAAAAAAAATAAGAAGCTGATAAATAATATCATGAATGTTAAAGCAAAATATGTGTTGTGGAATTTTTGCAAATTCCAAAACAAAAAGAACAATTTACTGATAAATAATATCTTGAATGTTAGTAGTAATAATATTCTGCCCTTTAATCAAAATATTTTTTATTTCGTTTTGCACAGTACTTCTAAACGACTTTAGACAACATTCATTGAAATTTAAAATTCTACTACCAAAGTAGAACTACTAATTCATTAAAGAACCTTTAATGCCCAGATAAATTGTCTTATCAGTTTAGATAAATAATAGAATGCATATACAAAACTACAAAACGACTCAAAAAAAAAAATAAGTAAGAAACTGATAAATAATACAATTATTATTAAGAGCAATATTGCAACCAATTAATATACTTTAAACACATTATAATATATTTAAAACAAATTCGTGGTAGTTGAAAGTAACAAATTTAAAAGAAATTCAATGGGAAATTTACAACCAATAATTTCATTAAGAACCTACAGTGCTAATCAATGAAAATACGAAATTAAAAAGAAACCAAAGTATGAATTTGAACATTTGAGAAATGCCCAGAAAAAAGCCCAGCTGACGAAATACTGAATTAGGGTTTTACGCATTTGCGTGGAGAAAATATATCACAATTCCCACAAATAGAATTCTGCGTAGCCGTAAAGAACAAAAACAACAAGAGCAATGCCCGGAAGAAGTAGAGAGCGCCCTTTAGACCCCCAGACCCAAGTGTACTAAGAAGTCATATGACGACGAAGTAGTATTAATAATGAAACCTCAAACCACTCAAATATAATATGGTACCACCGTGAGACGTCAGTTATGCTATTGGTTTCCCTTTTATGGGCTTATCAAAATAACGAATTCGCACTTCCTTTGTTGAATTTGTATTTATAGATAAGCAAACAAGAGAGAGAGTTGAGTATTAAATGGGAATTTTTGAATGGCATTTGAAGTACGTCATAAAGTAAATCGTGTTGTTGGTAATTGGTGACAGCCATTAGTGTCAGCAGCTCCTTCGCAGGATGCCCATTGTCCTTTTTAAGTACATGTGAAATTTGAGTACCAGTATCCTGTGGCGCTCTCTCTCTGTGTTTGTGTGGTGTGCTGCGTTGTGGGTTCAACACACTCATCAGGTTTTCATAATTTTTCTTGTTCGTTCGTTAAGATTTCCCGGAACACACAGAGCGTTGCATTTAATTACAAATTGAGGAGGAAGATAAAAGAGGAAAGAAATGAGAGAAAACTATGCCATAGCCCCGGGGCCAAAGCAATTTCTTTGTCTTTTCGGCTTTTGTCAGTTTTTCACTGTTTTCATGTGTTGCTGTTGTTGCGGTGCGTGCCCCGACATTGTCCCCCCTCTGCTCCACTCCTCCCCTCAACTCATATTACTTGCGTCTTCGGGGGGTTTCTTTTATTCAGGTCTTGCATGTCTTTCTCGAGCTGCACTCGCATTCAATTAATTATGAATTCGTGAAGTGCCTGACTGCCTGCGTTCCTCCTACTTACTCTCTTACCTCTCTCTCTCTCTCTCTCTCTCTCTGTCTCTGTCTCGGTGCTTCTCTCTGGAATGGCAACTCTCCCACAAGTTGAATGATTATGCATTCAAAATACGTTACCAAAACTCTGCTGCTGCTCATCATCAACATCATTTGTGTGGCATGTTCTAAGCTTGCAACACATACTCGTTTGTGTCTCTGTCTCTGTCTGTGTCTGTGATGGCGCCTGTGGGCGTACTTGGCCTCTTTGGTGTTACCGACAAGCGACAAGTTAACAACAACAACAACAACTCGCAACAAAAGCAACAGGGGCAACAGTGGATCTTTGATGTTATTTATAGTTGCAATCGCATCATTCTTGTCTGCAATTGACGTTGCTGCAACTGCGGTGGCAACAGCACCAGCTGCAGCTAACATGTGGGTGCAACACCAACATCAACCAGCAACAACCAGCAACCAGCAACCAACAACATGCAGATGCAGATGCATCAGCAATCCCCCGAAACTCATGAGCAACTGCCAAGCCAATTCAAGCAACCACAAAGTACACATTCATTTCCCGCTCAATTCATTCATTAAATTCGCTTTATTTCAACATGTGGCAGTTGCAGCACATCTCTGAATGCAACTCCCTCCCTTCCTCCCTCCCTCACCCTCTCTCTCCTACATCATGTGTCCTTCAGCCTTATGAATATTGTTGCTGCATACATATTCAAAAGCATTGCCCATACCGAACGTAATGGATACATACATAAATTTCGCATTCATAACTCATTTAGCATGATTCCTACTGATAATGGCAGCCGCCTCCCCCCTCTCCTCCTGCTAACTCCTCCTAATACCCCTTTTGTCCCACTGTGCGCGCTCTAGGCTTTTGCCCATTTTGCATAATTTCGCTCGTCAAGAGTTGTTGCTCTGGCTTCTCTTTGTTCGTAGTACCTACCTCCTTCTCCTCTCCCCCCTGCATTCAATTAATCAATGCCAATTAGGCTTACATGTGCTACGAGTACTCAGCCATGGTTCAGAGTTCATGCTGTTTCCTTCAGCTCCAGCTTCAGCTTCCTCTGCCTTGCCTCAGTCTGTCTTCCCTTTCCATTCCTTTTTTTTGTATTCTCTTATTTTTAAATTGTCCTGGGCTGGGCACAGCATCGGGGACCTGACGAATGGAAAACGTCTGTCAAATGTCAATTTGCGTAGCTTAAATGGTTTTAAATCCCCTACCACACATTGTTGGGACATCCAGACAAACACATGTGTGTATGTGTGTGTGTGGAAAACAACACTTTGAGTTGAATTCTGACAAATTAAGAACAGAATTTCTTTTCCTCCTCGAAATTAGCATGCAGCCCACACATTTTATTTTATGTGATTTTAACATGAAATTTTGAGTATGCGCCACACAATTTATTTAGTTTAAATTCTCGAATCACTTTTTAGTTGAAATGTAAATCCCAATTTGGTTGAGTGTATCGCGCAGTCAGTCAGTCTGTCTATCACATTTTTGTTTATAATTTTATTTTATTCACTCATTTTGTTGCATTGTGCTTCCTATATGTTTCAGCATTTATTTATTAAAGTCAAAGTTCTATTGCGCATTTCGCTCGTGTTGCTGTCAATGCACTGATAATCCAATTTACAACGTCAACTTATTTTTAATACGTGCAGTTTGGGAATTATTTATGAACAACGATTATTGAACTGTGTGTTCTATAATATCAATGGATTTGCGTTTAAATTGAATGCCTGGCAACTGTAAATATGGCACACTTTGTGATATAGCATTTGAAACGATAACAGTCACCAATTTGTGAATGAATCTATGATATCATATTGTTATTGTGTCGATTCAGAATGAATTTAATGAGTGGAATTTCTGTCACTGCAATGATACTCACTAATGAATAGTGGATTTTTACACCCGTCACCCATAAGGCAGAAGGTTAATATAACTTTTTACCTACAGGAAATGTTTGTATTTTATACGTTACATTTTGGGTATATAGTATATCGATATACTAAAGTTGGTACTGAAACATCCATTTTGTATATTTTAACTAAAGGAAATGTATATATTCTATATAGTAAATTTTGAATGCAGTAGAATATCAATATACCAAATTTTTATTTTGGTATATTTTAACATTTTCGGTAATTAATTTAGTATGTTTTAACTTCTTAACTACAAGAAATGTATGTATTCTATTTGGTAAAGTTTGACTCTAATTGTATATCATATATATGTATATACTAAATTTAGATTTCGGTATATTTTAGTATTTTCGATTATTCATTCAGTACATTTAAAGAACTACATAGTTTTCAGTATTTTTAGTATTTTCAGTAATAAACTTAGTATATTTTAACTTTTTTAACTACACGAAATGTGTGTATTCCATATGACAAATAGTATATCGATATACCAAGATTAACAATCGGTATATTTCAGTATTTTTTGTTAATTAATTTAGTATACTTCTTATCTCACAGTCAAACTCACTCTATGTCTTTCTTGTTTATTTATACTCCAAATGTTAATATAATGAATCTATGATATATGTTCCTTTTGTTGCTTATTAACAGCACATTTCGTTTTGATATAAATGATACCATAAATCATTTCTATTTGTGAATGAATATAGTGTGATACGCTATTCTATACTAATGAATAGATTAGCTTTGATTGAGAATAGTATTTAGCTTACTCCAGATAATACCGAACTTTACTTTCCTTTTCTTACTTTTGTATACAATTCCCCTTTTCTGATGATTCACTCCCATTGATTATTGCATTCGCTCTACAAAAATGATTTCTGTTTTTCATTTATCATATCGTCTGACATTTGTATACGATTCTTCCTGTTGTGATAGTTGATGTCGGTTAGTTAATTCCTCTTTCATAACACACCAATTTCTGTGTTCATTTTGTAGAAGATCATTCCTGCAGATGATGTCTGTTAATGCATCTTTTAATAGCTGAGGTGTGTTAATAGGCAAATGATTCAGTTTCCAGTGTCTGCCTCTGCAGATGTTGTTTGTTATTAGTAGGTGATTTTGGCGTCTTTAATAGATAAGGTCTGTCTTGTTTATAAAGAGATGATTCAGTTTCTTGAAAGCAAATGAATTCTGCAGTTTATGAAGCTGCTGCGTCAAATGCTGAATGTTTATTTGAAAGACTCGTGATTTCACAAAGAAGAAACTTCTTTCTCTCTTTCTTCTCGATTTTTGTAACTCTATTTCAAATGAGATTATATCTTTCAGTGCAGCTACTTTTACCTCTAATAAGCATGTTTGATGTTGCACGCTTCTCATTTGTAAAATGCATTGCATTTTGCTTTGTAACTTGACTGCTTAGTGTCGTGTCTGGCTCAAAAGAACTGGCTAGACCAGAGGCCCATCCCAACTCCTCAAATGCATATTTGAAGCCTCATCTGCTCACTGGCTCATAACAGGGTCATTCCATATCAATGCGCAGATTTGCGTGTGAAGCGCCATTCCTCATTCCGATTTGGTCCAGCGCATGAGATGCTTTGATGAGGCTCTGCCGTTTCAGCTCAGTGATGATTCTATTAGAGTTGGCTAATTAATTTCTTTCAAATTGTAATCTAGACAAATGTGGCGTCCTTTTTTCTACAGTTTGCTAAACATCAATTTAACACGGCAAACACTTTCGTCTAATCAGTAGACTGAGGTGCAAGGATTTCCCTTGCATTCCTCAGTAATTTTTTTTGTCGGGATTAGTACACTTTAGTCACGCTCTGCGCTCTATGTGGCAATCTTTAAAAAGAGGCAAAAAGTGGAAGTGGTCCACCCCGTGGTCAGGCTTAAGTCGGTCGTACCTTAACCGCCTGTCGATTTGCCGCTTGGCAGTTGCACATTTTGAGACAGGTACAGAGTAGAAGGCGCATGTAACTGGTCTTACTTTAAGGCCAAGACCAAGACAGGCCTACCTGTCGGCAGCATTAAACAATTTATGTACGCACTGCGAAACCAGTTCGGAATTCCAGAGATTGCAAAAATGTTTTTTTTTCTGCAGACCTTGGCCATTTCAAGGGCCTTAAAAAAAAGTAGCAAGTACAACGAACGATTCGATCTCCCTTTACACACTCTCTATCTCGCTTAGTCAGTGGTTCAATCGTAGCTCCCGCTGCTTATCAGCTTTTGGGCCAAGTTACTGCTGTTGCTGCTGTGTGGGCCCCAACCTTGAGCTAATTGCCCCGCCTCGACCCTGAGAGACCGTTTTTTTTTTTTTGTGTGGTGGCATTGTTTATGCTTCAATTTATGCAGATGTCGTCGCCTGTAAATAATCCCAGCAATTTCCAAGAGTATTTTCCATAAACAAATCTATGACTTAAGTGTTGCTCAACGGACTAAGTCGCTGGCCGTCGTCGTCGTCGTCGTTGTTGCTGTCTTTTTATTTACTTTGCTCGAAAGGACCGACAAAAATAGAAGCACATCTTGTGTCAAATACACCATGAACTCTCTGCCCACGTATGTGTGAGAATGTGTGTGTGTGTGTGACAATGTATGTGTGTGGAAGTATGTGTGTCGGTTAAGTGCACATCCTGACTTCCGTTTATATTATATGGGGATGTTGTTGCTGTTGTCAGTCTGCGGCATCTATCCCAGTGTCGTCTATTCCATTTGCAGGTGCTTATCAAATTTCAGCGTCAAATGCATTTCCTTACTTCCTCCTCTCGGCAAAATCCAGAGAGGAAAACTTGTGAGCAGCTATTTCCTATCCAGCCCAGCTGTATTACGTTGCGAAGTGGATGTAAACATCTTTCTTTTGTCATATTTACACAAGTAAAAGCAATAGCAGGTCTGTTCCGAATTTCGCACACCTTCAAGAGCATTAGAGTGCATCTATTTATGATCCAATAAACGGAAATACTGTTTAGCAAATGATGATAGGCATCAGACATAGAAATAAATGGAAGTGGAACGGTTTTCAAGTAAAGAACTCAATGAGATTGGAAGATCGAATAGATTTGGAACTAATTCATTGAATTTTCAATTCAATATTATTGATTTTCATTATTATTTATTAATATTATTATATATATTAACTTGTAATATTTTTGTCACATGAAATTCCTATGAATACAAATGTTTTCTTAATAAACTTCAATTCTTAAAGAATAAAACGCCTGGAATCGAAATTTGAATTTGAATAACAAATTTGAAAGAATTCCTTTAGAATTTTCCGTTTAATCACATTCAGTATTGAAGCTTGAAATTCATACGAACACAAACTTTTTCGAATTGAATTGCAAATCCTTAAATACTCTTCAAGATTGAAACCATTGGAATTGAAGAATAATTTGAATAACAAATTTGAAAGATTTCGTAAAGAATTTTTTGGTTTATCACTTGACACATGAAATTCAGACAAATTTAAACTGTTCAGGGCTTCATTCTGTACATTCTGTAAAACAGTTCTATATTGGAGCACGTGAAATCGGAACACAATTGAATTAGAATGCAGAAAGATTTCCCATTGAATATTCCTATAAAACACTTGTAAAATTATTAGCACATCAAGTTCATACACTTTTAAGTCGTAATTCTCAACTTTAAAAATATTGAACACTTTAATAATGTTACGCGTGGAACCGGAACACATTTTGAATTAAAATTAAAAGAGGATTGTCACTAAATTTTCTTTTCAAACACTGATACTATTGACACATGAAACTCGAACGATCACAAACACTTCAAGTTATATTATAATCCAGAACTTTAATAAAATGCAAGTCTTAAATAATGTAATGCGTGGAATCAGAGCACACTCTTTGAATTAGAAATAAAAAAGATATGAATATACATATGTCGTGGGAACAGAACGTATAGAGATTGAGCTGATTTGTGAGCTCCCAGCTGACATAACTCTGCATATTATCAACGGAATCGCAATTGGGAATGTTGCTGTGTGTTGTCGCTCTTGTGTGCCTTGCCTTGCCGCACAGGACAATGACAAAGTATCCGTTTCCTCGAGCAGCAGCACACGTGTTTTACGGCATTACGCAGCAAATGGTTCTGATTTAACGACAGAATAAAGTACGACAACGAGTTTGTAGTACGAGTCTGGGATATGCTTTATGAATATTGCTTGCCACACGCTGTCCCTCCTTCCATAATCAAAGAGAGAGGGAAGGAGAACGAGTGAAAGAGTAAGAAGGTACATAACTCCTCACTCAGTGCTGTTGCACCACCATCATGTAGCAAAACTGGTTTTTGCGGCATACTCTGAGCAAGTAGCAGCAAGGCAGATGTTCCTGCCGCTTACAATATTTGTGTGCAGCGGTTTCCCTTTTGCTTCTTTTCATATTTCGTTATCCTTGTTGAGCCACTGCAGTTGCAATTGTTGCAGTTGAGCCAAAAATGTTGCTGTTGTTGAGTCAAAGTGAAACAGCTGCAACTTCAGCAGAACCTGTCGCTCTTCAACAGCTGTCGACTAGAGTGGATAGCCAAAAGGTTGACAGTCCCAATGATCAAGGACATGCAATCATAACGAGGCCAGCTGTCGCAAAATAACAAACAGAAAATAACAAGGAACAAAAACATTTCATTCAAATCAAGAGTTCAAAGCAGATGTCACGTGTGCCCCAGTCTACTAAAATATATATAGTATTTCGAAAATCGCGCCCCTAAAATTGAGTTCAACCCTCAACCTCAAAAGAATCTTGGCTCAAAAAAAAAAGACCTCACAGCAATGCACTCAAACTTCCCTCTCTCTCTCTCACTCACTATCCTGTCCTCCCCTCTCTCTTTCTCTCTCTCTCTATTGTCTAAGTCAGGCACAACTCAAGTGAAAATCCTATGCGGGTTGCTTTTCGGCTTTTGTCTCTCCGGAAACCGGGTCGATCAGTCTGCCGCTGTACAACATCGTGAACACTTCGCGTCGTCGTAACTGTCGGATCTTTGTGAGTTTCATCGTAAAATAGATGATGGTATTCTCCCACCCTGAATTCGTCTATAAAACATTTCAGCTTTACGAGTTTGTAAAGTGATTGTAAAAAAGAATTATTTTTGTGTGTGTTGTGTGTGTGAGTGCAGTGGAAGTTAATCAATTAACGATGAAGAAGCAGCGCAACGTTTATAGAACGGATGTTAAAATGGAAAAGTGCAAATCGATAAATGTTGCGAGCAACAATCGATTGCTGATAGCTGGCAAGCCAAATCGACGCTTTAACGCTGCCCGCACTTGGCAACGGTAAGAGAAACCCCCGAAATGCTCGTGAAATGATTTTCAATGGAAATGATCCAGCAATTGGCAGCTGGCAATGCGCATTCCCATTTCCATTTTCATGTTCATTTTCATTTTATGCTTCATTTGGCCTTTACAAGCAGATGTTCACTGACCCCACCCCAAGACGTAGTCCTCTCTCTCTCTCTATCTCTCTGGGTCTGTCTCTCGGTCTCTCTGTGTGTCTCAAGTCAAGAACAGAATGCATTTCGTAATTACGTGGCATTTGAATGGCAGCGGTAGATATCAATCACCTGTACCTGTGCAACATGAAACACAGAAACAACCAGAGAAAACATCTACAGCAATAGCTACAGAAACAGACGGCAACAAGGACCATATGCTGCATCCTGCAGCGTCAGAGAGAGAGCTCGGGACGAGAGGAAGAGATGCTCAGGGAACTGCATTCCTTCACGCATCCATTGGTTTAATCCGTTTTTTGTTATGAGCACACAATTTGCTGAAGTTTAAACTTCGGCTGCTTCTCCTGGGTCACATCTTGAAAGGAAAAGAAAACCCAAAGCCTGGTCAAGGAAAAACTAAATATTCCTCTCTTTCCCATCAACATCATCTCCATCTCTTGCCCTTGCCTTTGTCCTGTGTTTGTGTGTCCTTTGCTTGAGCCTGTTTTGTTTGCACGAGGAATTCCAGGAATCTGCAGTGTTTGCTTACAATAAGCATCAGCAAATTGTACGAAGGACTCGCATACGAAATTCGTGTCTTTAGCCATTGGTATTTTTGGCCAACTTTGTCTGCATTTTTGATTGAAATCGAGCTCCTTAAGGTGTATCTCGATGTCTGAGTGTCGGAGTGTGAGTGTGAGTGTGGTCTTAGTCTAAGCTGAGCGCTTTTCCATTTCCATTTCCGGCGAAAATCAAACACACTGCAAAAATTCCCATCTACCTGTGTTCCCTCTTCCTCTGCTGTTCCTACTTCCCCCTTTGCGCGCTCAACACTTTTGCTTGCCGCAGTTTCACACGCAAAAACCTAGCCGGAAAAACTCTTTAACAATTTTACAACAATGTTGTAATGCTGTATTCAGTATTCAGTGTTCTGTGTTCTCTGTCTTCTGTATTTTGTATTTGTTTTATTATTGTTGGCCGGACGTGTAGACTCCTGCAATTTTCATGTCGCCTTTTGTTAAGGTTTATGGTCGAGCATAAATGTTTATTACGGGGCTGGGCAGGGAGGGTCAGCTTCGGCCATAAATCACGCAATTTCTGGTAATCAGCCAAGGCAGCAGCGAGCCAGGCAAATATATACCAAGAGCTTGCTTAAGCCGGCGCTAAAAGTTTGCCCAATTGGCCCGAAAAGAAAGAAAAGGAACAACCTGACAACTCCTCCTGTCCTGTCCTGGCTACCGTCTTTTGCTAATTGTTCGCAGAACATTTTCAATTCAATTAAGAAGGCTTTGCAAATTTCCATTCATTGTGTAATTTTTCCCTTTTTTTCACTCTTTGTCTCTCCCTTCTTTTATTGCAGTTTGCCCAAAAGCGGCAAGGATGACGTCAACGTAATTGGCATCAGGTGTAACGGCTTTGGCGAATGTCTGGTAAGTCTGTCTATAATATAATATGTTGGCTTAGAATTCACGAACCTCGCTCGAAGAAGAGATTCATAGAGTGAGGCACTTAAAGCAAAGTTGCTGCGATTACTCAGGCATAAGGAATGCGCCGTAATTGAACAGCTGTCGAAGTGGCTCCAATAAAACTTGGACAAAACTCTTTTGGGATTGCAGCTGGCATTTCTCATATACTATATACTAGTATCGCATTACAAACGAAGCCATTTCCATCTTCTTTTTTTCTAAATGCAACAGCTGCGCGACGTTGAAGGGGAAGAAGCGAGCAACTGATTTGTTTTTGTCACACGAACTATTTTCGTAAGAAAGGAAATTATAGATTTAGTGCTAAGGCCAAGGGCATTAAATAAAGACACGACACTTTAAAGCCACTTTTGATCATGATAGATTGTGATTGTGTCTGATCCCCAAACAAACTCGACTAGACTCGACTAGTTAACAGAGTTCGTTACACCGAATGTTATGTATGTGTGTATTATATGTTTTACTGCGTGCGGTGAATTGATATTTATATTGTATAACATAAAATGCGCAGAAGTAAGCAATGTGTATTCTATTACACACATTATCAATGTCACCACAAAAATAGCTTCGTCTGTCATTTACTTTCTTGAGATTTGCTGTCCCCCCTTTGTGTAATGAATGAATTTCAGTTCGATTCAGACATTATCCATGGCAACACCAAGCAACCACAGCAATTGAGAGTCACGCATCTGATGTGGTGTTTGTTTTTTCTTTCTTTTATTTCGCTGCAGAGGAAGAAGCCCTATGCCATCGTTGTTATATGCAGTGAATGAACCTGAAATGCGATCCCATTTCCACGTCTCTCAGCCCCGTTGCCAATCAAAATAGATTCGCCAAGTTTTTTTTTTTTTTGCAATTTGCGGCTTCTGCATAATGATGTCCAGTTGTCATGCTGATAGTGCTAAGTGCTGGCCTTCTTTCGCTGACAGGTAATAGCCTGTCATTACACCTTAGAGTAGGTTTACATAACATTTGTGTATGTTATGTGGTTTAAACAAGATTCTTTGGGGATGCTTGGCAACTTAAGTAGCATGTTTTTGTCACTATTAGTTTTTGTCAGCAGAATTGTGGAGCAACATTAGTTTGCTTACATTTGAGATAGCTATCTTCGTAATAGCATGTTAGTGAGTTGCAATTTAATTCCGATTATTTCGCTTACATTTAATTATACATACAAAGCAATTGCATACATTAAAATAGTAACAAACTCAAAATTAGTTTCAGTTGCTTCTTCAATTGCTATCGATAACTGCAATGTTCTTCATGTATCGACATTGCAATGTATATCTATTTTTAACAGCACACTGTTAACAGCATGCGTCTCTGTAACACGCGCTTTACAGACTTGCAAGCTGTTATTGAAATTGCTTAGTTTCGTGATGTTCTTGTTCGTCGTTTACCATATTAAACTAATCTTCTTCGCAGCATGCTATGATGCACTTACAGCTCGTTAACATAGCGCACAACTGTTAGGCACAGCGTGAAAGTTGTTGCGCTTTTATGTTTATAATAGAAACTGATTTAATTGGTTGCGCCGAGACACTTGAGCATCGACATTGACTACAAGTGCTTTTTAGATCCTGTAGAACAGATACATGAGCTGTCATTTCAAGGCTGTTTCTAGCAATGATTTTCAATGGTTTTGTTTACATTTTGTGACTTAGCCAAGTTCAATGTGCTCATAAACATTACTTTGCACCTACAACTGCCAGAGGAAGTGGAGGTGTTTGTGCGTGTGTAATCGTTTAGGCATGTTTTTAGATTAAAGGTGATTAAACATTGATTAACAGGAACGAGGTACCCAAGGCGCGTTGGGTTTGCCCCAGTTCGATAAAGTTTAAGAAGGTAATCGGAGATAAGGTCGAAAAAAAAGGTAACTACAGATTTCGTGGCACTTCAGAAGCCGCCGACTATAATTAAAAGCCCACAAAAGACGACACACATTACACAATTATTTACAATTCCAAAAAAAAAAAAAAAAAACGTATGTAATACATGAAGTTACCGCAAGTCGATAAGAACATGGCCTGGGTGAAAATGCAAGTTGTGCGTGAAAATTAATGGTTTTTGGGGCACTTTTTACAGCTTGAAAGCATTTCGAAATAGATTTTATGGCGCTGCTCTACTATAAACATTAATCATAGAAACTGGCTTGTTGCGGGTAGGGGAAATTGACTTAAATTAATAGACTTTTCTTTGTTGATGTTTGGTTGCTGTCGAGGTGCAAACTAATCAAGCAAAACAATGCAACAACAGCGAGGTCAGATGATGATATTGTAATGTCAAGAGCCAATGCCAATGCAAGGGATTGAGATTGAGAGTCTGAGACTGAGAGTCTATCTATTGTGGAGCGACGATTGCCAATGATTGCATTTTCAGTGAGTAAGTGAGTGAGTGAGTGTCATCGTTGTCGACGCCTCGGCTCGTGCGCATCAATGCAATTCCTGCTGCTAATCTAATCAAGAGACACTTGACTCCCCCATCCCCATCCCTCACGCCAGCTAAGCAGCCTCAAGCTCAAGCGTAGACACAAACCTAGCGCAGACAATAACCAATATACAGAAGAGAGAATGGCAATCACAATAGAGTTGTGCCCCCTAGAACGAATGCTTATCAAAAGTGTTGGCCTCCCACAACAACACAACAACACAAAAGGGCAACACTCAACAATACACGCATAAGCACTTGACGTCGACATCGACATCCACATCAACATCGACTGCGACGACGACGACGATGTCGCAATGTCGCCGACGTCGTCAGTCGACTGGCATCGAGTCGCGTTGCGTCGCATTTGCAAATTCTCGCCGCAGTTCAGTTATTATTTATCGCGTCGACCGTTGACACCTGCCATCGCTGGGCAGTCAGTCCATCAGCTATAGCTATGAAGAAACTGATAATACCCACTCTTATGGATACCTATGGTCTGATCAAATTCTGGGACTTTGATGCCGGTGTTCCAGATGCCTCGCAAGCATCAACATCGGCCAGCCGACGTCGGCGTCCAGAGTTCGATCATTTGCCCAGCGATTCCATGCCCTGTGAGCGTGGCTACAAGTGGCGCGCTCGCTTGTTGCAGGTAAACAAAACAAAACCAAACAAAACAAAAAAAGCGGCAACACATTCCTCTAAATAAGTTACCTCACATGGGCTAGTTAAACAAACTATGGCCAAGACTGTGACTGTGACTCAACCGTATTATCGGCCAGAAGTGTCGTTTACAACTACGGCGAAATCTAGCATTTCGGCCACTTTTCTAGTCACTCTGATAAGTGACAGTCGAATGCGGACAATCGTACTGCTCAAAATATGCTGATAGTCCAAAACAAAATTAAGCAAACAATCACAACGTTGATGGCACTGCAAATACCCTGTAAACGTAAGGAATTTAAGTGAGCAAACGTTTTGAAGAAAGAATTGGGTTTTATTTTATTTTTCATTAACGTTCGCGAATCAAATATTTATCACAAAATTTATTTTAGCAATGCTCTATTTACTCTGTTTATTTATTTATTAACCTAAATGTTATTCAGCACTTATACGAACTTTTTTATCCCCAATAAAATTGCATGAAAGAATGATTAAGCGTAAAATTTACTTTATCTGAGCTTAATTTCCCTTTTTTAGCATTCCGAACTTTTTTTATTTTATATAAATTATCCTAAAATAATAGTTTAGTTGATATTTCATATATTTACTTAAATAACAGTAATTTAGCGCTCTTTCAAATCTTTTCAAAAAATTATTAAGCAATTTTGATGAACATTTAATAAAAACTGAGGAAGGTATTATTTTGAATTTGGTTGGAATTTTTTATTTATTAACCATTATATTATCTTATAATTTTGAAATGTTTTTTAACACCTTTAATTTTTATTAATCATTAAACAAGATATTATTATCAATTTGGTATGAGTTTTTCATAATACCTGAGAAATCTTAATATAACTTTATAATGTTTTTTTTTTAAAATGCTAAATAAGTTCTTAAGTAGAATAAATGTCAACATAAAGTAAATCCATGAATTCTCGATAAAAATACCCGAAAGTTTTATACAAAGTCTAACAAAAATTTTTGCCTAATTGCAAATTTCTAAAAACTTGGCATACTCGCTTTAGAATCACTTATTTACAGGGTATTGGGCACACTTCAAATTGTTGCTTTTTGTTTTATTTCGAATCAATTTAATTGTCAAACGACATAAAAACAAAAAAAAATGCGAACTCGATAAGAATTCGATAAAAATACAAATACAAACAAAACAGAACAGAAATAAGGAAGCTAGCAACAGCAGTAGAAAGAAAAGTTGAAGGGGGTGTGGGATATATTATAGATAGACAGAGAGTGTAATTAGACTAAATAACTAACGAACTGTAAAGAAGAAGTATCGAACTGAGTGTGGGCTTTAAGGCAAGTCCTCTTCGAAATCAACGACAACATTCGATAGTAATCAATTAGAATAAAATAGTTGACGTTTTTTTTTCTTTCTGTTTTCGGTTTCGGGTGCCCTTTAAAAATTCATGTGAATCGAATAGCTATAAAAACGCAGCTACCACACACACACACACATGCACACAGGGTGTTGTTGGTGTCATTGTTGTTGTTGTTGTTGCTACTGACTGTTGGTGTAATAAATCACACAGTTGACAATGATAAGATATTTGTGGTTTCGCGTGCGGAGGAACCAGCTGAGATCTCTTGAAGCGGTGCACTACGTAAGCGTGCGATCCTCTTCGTAAACAATTATCTAATGCCAGTTACTAACCTGCCACACTTTTCTCTGTCTCTCTCTTTGCAGTCGCAGCAAATGCGCGCCATCTCGAGTCCCACGCTGACCGCAACAGTCAAGCCCCAGGATGAGTTGAAACCAACAGCAGCAACAGCTGTTGAGGTGGTCAGCAACTCAACGAATAATGGAGGCAGTAGCTTGGGCGTCTTGCAGAAATTCAAACGCACATTGCACAATCTGAACAATCGCAATCAGCTGCAGATTACGCCGCTGCCAGGAGCAGGAGCTGGAGCAGCTGTCACCACTGTCGATGTGAAGACATCGCCCACAACGCCAACGGTGTCAATCACACCAGCTGCACCGCAAACTGAGGATAACAGCAATACTGCAAACTCTGCCGGCGACAGCAACTCAGCCAAGTATCGCTTTGGGCCGCTCATTTGGCGTTCGTCGAAGGAGCGTCGCAAGACCAAATTCAATCGACGCGACAAATGCAATTCCGGTGATTCGGGCATACAAATCGAACTCGAACAGGACGAGCAATATGCCCGTGCCCTCCAACAACCAAGTGCAGTCCACGCCAGGACGAGCACTCCGAACACCGCGGAGGCAAAGGCACGAACCATTCGACGCACTCACTCCGCGAAGGCGAGCAGTCTCCTGGAGCAGGTGGCTGGGAAGCCGCCGGTGCACAAGCAACTCGATTTGGGCAGCGCCTGCAGCATTGAGCGTGAGGCACCTGAATCGCTGCCAACGAGATCGCTCAGCCAACCGAATGGCCTGGAGACGTATGGCATTCGACGCACCGATGTCGAGGATAGTGACAGCGATAGCGTTGCCTCACACGATGAAGGTGAGTCTTCTTCCATTGCAATCGGATGATGCAACTCTACACTCAAAGAAATATGTTTCACTTATTGGTTTCGTTTACTTAAGCGCAACACACAATAGTTTTTTCGGGGGTTTACTTTCAAGGTTCTTTACGGGTAATATAATACCTACAAATTGCTACAATTTGAGTGTAATACGGTTACAATTACGTAGAGTACTTATTTGCTACACTGCGAGAAATGCATTTATCTTGCTTGACTTTGATTTAATTACATGATTATGATCATCAATTAGGTGCATAAGAAAGTAGAATGCTCCAAAGAAATGGGCTTCAATTGTTTGCTTTCATTTTAGAAGAAACATAAACAATATTATTTCAAATATTTGTTATTAAAATTGAATTGAAAAATTTCAATTTGCTCTTAACTTAAGCTTTCATATTAACTAATTTGTTAATAAGAGATCCCTGATTTAAATTAACTTTTCACTAAGAAATAAGAGAACTCATAATTTGCATGTGCATAAAAACATTTTACAAAAGTTTTTAAATATGAAAAATTGTCACTTTAATAATCATAACCTAGTCCCAGTTGCAGTCTAATAAAATACATTTTTCACTTTGCTAAATAGCAATAATTTAGTTAATTTAATTCCAAAATGTAAATGAACTTTTTGTATATGCCAAATGCGAATTTGTATTGGCATAAAACTATTTACAAAAATTTGTGTTTGCTGGGAAAATAAATGCTTAAATAACCATAAAATATTTATAAGTGCTGCTCTACAATAACATTTTGTTTTTTCGCTTCTTTAAACAATAAGAATTCTAAAATTTGAATGAACTTTTACTAAGCAAAATACGTTATTTGTATTGCCATAAAACTATTTACAAAAATTTGTGTCTATTGGGGAAAATGAATGCTTAAAAACCTATAAAAGATGCACAAGTGCAGCTCTACAATAAAATACGCTTTTCACTTTGTTAGATATTAAAAATTGAACATTTCACCAAATGAAATACGTAATTCGCATCGTCATAAAAACATTTTAAAAATTAGTGAGTTCGATGTGCAAATTAATTATAGGTTGTAAATTTAAAATACCTATAAATCATGAACAAGTGCAGCTCAATTGAACCGTTTAACAATTTCACATTTGCAACGCTAAAAATAAGTATCTAAAATATGCATTTTTCTGGCAAAATAATGTGTGTACGCTATAAGTAGATTGGAGAAACGAGATGAAAACATTTTCTTTGAGTGCATGCACAATCGCTTCAATTGACTTCAATTGGCCGTCGAGACGTCGAGAGTGTTACTAATGGATTGCAACTCGCATTTTTTGTTTTTTCCCTCTTCGTTTCTCCATTTGCCCCACAGCAAACAGCTACTATCCCATTTATGCGGAAGTGCTGTACAACTTCACGGCGGCTGGACCGCAAGAGTTGGGCCTGGAGCGTGGCACACTCATCGAGATATTACGCAAGGAGGTCGGTCCCTGGTGGTTCGGTCGCATCAAGAAGGAGGATGCCAGCCTAGTGGAGGAGATACTCGATCCGGAACTGGGCTGGTTCCCCAAAGACTTTGTGCGCATCATTCACAGTCCCGAAACTGATGCGTTCTACAATCTGCAAAAGCCAACGACGCGTCACGAGGAGGCGGAGGAAGCAACCGAAGCTGTCGTTGTGGATGTGGATGAGTGTGAAATGCCAGTTCCAGTTGTGGATTTGAACAGCAGCAGTGGCAGCAACGAGGATGAGGCCAACAACACCATGACCATGGATCAGAGCAATATAACAACCATTGTGATCGAATCACCGCCCAGCGATGCGATGCTCACAACACCAACAACAACACCATCGGCACGCATCACTGTCCCGCTCGACAATTGCGATGTTCTGCGTCGAAGTGCTGTGCGGGAGCTGCTCGAAACTGAGGTCAATTACGTCAAGCTATTGGCAGCCATATGCGATGGGTAAGTCACTAAATATAGAATAGTTTTATCAACTGTTTGAAATGCATTTACTAACTTACCGCGTTATCTCTACTTTCAGATACTTGCCGGCGATGAGCAAACGCATCGATATATTCTCACCGAACAGCATTCGCCTGATCTTCTCCAACATCACAGCCATCTACAAGTTTCAGCGTCGATTCCTCGAGGCGTTGCGCAAGGGCATCGAACAGAATCAGCTGTCCAAGGTCTTTCTCAAGATGGTAAGTGCCCCTAACTTTAATACTGCTTTATATATCCGCTATCCCCTTAGGGAAGAAGCTTATTATAGCATTGGGCAGAAGGAGGCATCTCCAACTCTATAAAGTATATACAATATTTATCAGTCTTAGTTGCCTTGGCTGATAATCTGGTATATTTTGAATATAGTACTATATCAACATACCAAATATAACCTAAGGGATATTGTTAGTATTTGATTAGATACAAATTGTAGAAGGTATTAAAGAAATACTTTTGTATGGGGAAATAACGTGGTCTTAGTTACTTTGGCTGGTATACTTTACATTCTATGGTATATAAATATGGCCTTTGGTATATTTATAGTATTTTATCAGGGGGTTGTATTCACTTTGACTGGTATAGTTTGCATTATATGGTATATTTTTAATATATTATTATATCTTCACACCAAATATAGCCATTGGTTAATTTTTTAGTATTTTATCAGATACAAATTGTAGAAGTTATTTAAGAAATATTTCTGTATGGGCAAAAACGCGTACTTACTGGCGATCATAGTAATTTTGACTGGTATATATTGCACTCTACGGTATATCTTCATATCAAATATAACCTCCGGCATATTTTTAGTATTTTCGCGGTATATTTTCAAATGGGTAGCGGGTATCTCTCAGTTGAGCACACTCAACTGTAGATTTCTTACTTGTTTTGTGGTGTGTTTTTGGTTTATTGGCTTGTAACTGTGTCTGACTTGTTCTTACTAATCTTTCCAATTGTTTCTTTGCAGCACAAGGGATTCCTCTGCTACTCAACGTACTGCAATGCTTATCCACGTGCACTCATCGAACTCGAATCCTACGACCGCATCAAGGACGCACGCACCATCTTAGAGAAGTAAGTTGACTCTTTAACACTACATCAATCACATTATACTAACTTCAACTCTTCCTTCGTAGCTGTCGTGAGTCGGAGAACCTTGCGGAGCTGCCGCTCTCAGCGCATTTGCTGGCGCCCGTGCAGCGCATCTGTCGCTATCCGCTGCATCTGAACGAGATTATCAAGTCTGCTTTAAGCAGCAACAACGGCACCAACGATGAGGTGGATGGCCAAACTGAAACACTCGACTGCGAGCAGCATGATGTGTTCCAACTGGACGTGCCCGATACCCACGAGATGGTGAATCGTGCGCTCGAGAAGATGCGCGGCATCACCGAAGCTGTCAACGAAGGCAAACGCCACAGCGAGACAATAGCACGGCATCAGGCCAGTTTTCAGAACTTCAAGGGGCCGCCACTGCATCTGCATAGCACACGCTTCTTTCTGCAAGTGGATGCCACACGACAGAAGCAGAATCTGTGGAACACCAGCTGCACGCTGTTTCTGTTCGACAACCAGCTGATCTACTGCAAACGGGACATCATCAAGCGCAGTCATTTCATCTACAAGGGACGCATCTTTCTCGATCGCTGTCGTGTGGTGAATGTGCGCGATGGCAAAATGTTTGGCCATACCATCAAGAACTCGCTGCGCATCTACTGCGAGTCGCGTGACAAGTGGTATGACTTCAGTTTCCGTTCGGCGAATCGCAAGCATCGCTTTCTCAATACGCTCGCCCTGGAGCGTAACTTTGGCGGCAAGGCGTTGTACGTCTCGGAGATGGCTGGCTGCGAATACAATTACGATGAGCGACCCGGGGACTACTCCGATCAATCCGATTACGAGCTGCCAGACTGTGAGCAAGCACATGGCGGAGGCACGTCTGCAAGCGGCGACAGTTCAGTGCCCGATTCGCCAGCGAAGTCGCCGTATCGCTCATGCGATACGCTGCCAAAGAAATCGCAATCCCGCGATGGCATTGCGAATGCAAATTCGAATAGTTCGAATGGCTCCCAAATGCTGTCGACCACATCGACCGGTTCCCTCGGACGTCGTCGCATTGGCAATTGGTTCCGCAAGCCAAAGAGCACCAACTGCACACCGAGTCAGTCGCCCACGCACAAGCCGGGCTTCGATGCCGATGTCACGCTGACGGCAGCACGTGTGGCAGCCATCGAAATGGTGGAAGCCGCTGCCGCACAGCAGCAACAACAGCAGCAAGAGGTGGACTCATCATTTGCTTAGTCACATAAATACTACACACATACTATTTATACATAATTATAATTTGAAAGCTACAAGAAAAGCAAGCAAAAAATAGAAATCGCAATCACAATTGCAATTGCAATAATCATACAACCAATATACGAGTACGATACGTAGAAAGTCGTCGTAGTGGGGGGCGGGGGCGGGGCATGAGAGCACGGCAAGAATTGCAACAAAACAAACGTGCACGATATAAGTATATAAAGAATATTTGTTATTATTATCAATTACATAATATTTAAACTGCATTTACTAATAGAGAGCGAATACAGGTAAGGCAACTACTATTCGTATCATTTATTTAAGTTAAGTTTACTCCTATTTATATTTACTATTTCCATTCATTTTTGTTATGGTGTTTCCAATCTTTGTTTCTGTCTGATATCATTAACCAAAATCGACAAGTCTGTTATCTGTATATAATTAATTTTGATTCTTGTCATAAGCTTAAAATAAATATGTTTGTTTCTAATCGTTTATAATGTCGTTTTTCTTTTCTGATAATTTATCATTATCTCTTTTTTTGCACCTGTTATTCTTTTGGCGCCTTCAGAGCTCCAAGCAATGGAATTAAACACCTGTTGAAGAAAGAAAAAGAAAAATGCGGAAGTCCAAAACTTAGCTGGAAATTAATGAAATGAAATTAGACATTTGATAGCATATACAAAACAACATACATACATATTCATAGGCATACATAATATGCGTTATATAGCCATAATTTAAAATAAAATGTAGTTTCAATGAGTTACAAAACATAGAGAAAAATATTAAGCGAGCATTATTCAATTAAATTGTTCCTTGTGAATTTGATCAAAAAAGAGAAAAAACAATGTAAAAACTAAAAAAAAAGATTACATTTAATGTTAACAAAAAAAAAAAACAAAACAGAAACAATTTTCAAAACAAATGAGCGAATTTAATTTTTCTTAAGGAAAACACTCGTATATGCCAAAAAAAAATTAGTTAAAATGCGTAAGACCAGCTTAAGTTAAAAATGAAATTTAAAACAAAATGAACAAAAAACAAATTCTGAAAGCAATTTACTATTTAATAGACTTTGTAAGAAACCTTTGAAATGATTAGAATTTTATTGATTTTTTGCAAAATGTTATTTGTGTGCCGATCCTATCATTTGTATTTAGACGACACATTTTTATCTGCAACAATTTCGAATTCGATTGACAAGAATTCTAAAGTTGTCGGAATAAACAACTTGAGAACACACGTGGAACTATAAAATAGAGGGCGACATGTTCGAAATGTTTTAAAAAACACAAATGAAAGAATATGATAATAAATAATTGCAAAAGTTAATACTACATACATAATAATTATACATACAGACACACATAAATACGTATAGTATACATATTATTGAATGCGTTAAATGTGGTTAATACTTGGTTATGACTGATTGTGAGCAATTTATTCGATGTACGAATGCCAGAAATGTTTGGAAATCAACCAAAAATGATATGAAACACACACAAACACATCCATATTATGTACATTTTCGAACGGAAGCAAGTAAATAAATATATACAAGCATAAGTGTACCATTAATGCCAAATAAATAAATATACATATATATTTATCCAAAATGTGAACAAAATTATATCTTTTTATTCTTTTTGAAATGGGAAAACAAGATTCAACAAATCCTGCTGATTAATATATTTCAAAGGAGCTCTTATTTGAATTAACGTCTTTTTGCGCACCTTGTCAAAAGCTGCTTGCTATAATGCGGGACACTGATCAGCTGTTTGCTAACATAACTATTCTTATAACAGCAGCTTAACATGCTGGTAGCTAGGACGCCTCTGTTAACGCAAGACGTCAACATTTATGTGTATAATAAATAATATTTTGTACAATAAAATAGAAAATAAATTTTCCAGCAAAAATAGTCGTTTAAAATAGCGGCTTTGTTATTTATGGTACGCTTAACGTTTATTCCTTTGACTAAATTGTATGTTTAGTATATTATTGCCCAAAACAGAGTGGTATATCTATAAATTGATATATTGGTCACACTTATAGTATCAACAAATGGGTGATCGCATACACACACAGATGATCAGTGTAAATTTACAAATTTGTTGTGATTTTTGACCGCAAAACAGTTACCTCAACACACAGTTATGTTATTTGAGCATACGCGCGTGAAACAGCTGAAAGAGTTTGCCTGGTAATAATGCACAGCGCTGCTGGAGCCACAGCAAACAGCAACAGCAAAGTTGTGGCCACATTGCGTGCTGATGGCAGTGTGGCAATGGAGGCCCAATCCCTAAACCAGCAGCTGTCCAATTTGTTAAACTATGAGATTGTAAGTGCAGTTCAACAAGAATTCTGTGTAGTGCATGCTAACTAACAAATTGCCAATTTGCAGCGCACCGAAAGCGAGCTACTGCTGAAAAAGGGCAACGCGCCCGCACCAACGGTCGTTGACTTGGGCAAGCAACTGTTGCAATGTGCCCGGGACAGCGATGTGGCCGGCGTGAAGACTGCGCTGGCACATGGAGCACCCTTTGCCTCCGACTGGGTGAGTTAGCAAAAACCACAAAACAAAAATAGCAAAAGTGACACCACAATTTATTTGTAGCTGGGAATGTCGGCGTTGCATTTTGCTGCCATGAATAACCAATTGGAAATCTGTGAAATTCTGCTACAAGGTGGCATCAATATGGATGCGAAAACCAAAGTGGATCGCACACCATTGCATTTAGCGTGCTACTATGGGCACGAACGCATCGTCAGCTTGCTGCTCGCACTCAAGTGTGCTGTGAATGCACGTGATATGGTAAGGAATCTCCTTATTCTACTTTCACTTTGCCTGGCTAATCATTATGTGTTCATTCTTCTTGCACAGCTTCGCATGACACCGCTACACTGGGCTGTGGAGAAGCGACACAAGAGCATCGTACGCATGCTGCTTAAAAGCCATGCAGATGTCACCTTGATATCCAAGTTTGGCAAGACTCCAGTTGCTCTCGCCGTACTCACAGAACAGGCGGATATTTTGGCCGAACTGGAGGCGGCTCGACAATCGCAGGCTAGTCGGAAATTCAACGAGGAATCGGAGGTAAACATTCCATTAATTATCTTTCATTATAAATGCTTGATACACTTTTATTCCATTTGTAAAACATGCAAAACGTAGCGAAAAACTTTTAAGATTAAAGTATGTAAAATGTCTAAAGAGTTGCATAAACTTTAAGTTAACATATTAAATTACTTGTTATTAACATTTTGATGATTTTTGTAGAAGGAAACCAGTGAAGCAGTTAATTCAATTATGGATGATCCCAAGTCAACGAGAAGTGTTGAAGATACAGACATGTCTGTGGAGGATAAGATGGATGTACTGGAAACTTTGCGAGGGCGTAAGTTAAAGCCACTTTCTATTGCTTTCCCAACTAAACAAGTTTTTTTGCAGACACCAACATGCTGGGAAATTCAGCTTTAAATATGCTAAAAACTCATGGAATTGCAGACATGATGCAAGACAATCAATTGGGTACGAGTTAGAATTAATTTAAACAATTCAATTTGAGTAATTTGTATTCTCGCTTTGCCAGACGATGAAGCATCGAAGAAGATGCTGAACACCGCGCTACGAAATGGCCGACAACTTGTGCTCTCTGAGGGTGGACGAATGCTATTGCATGAAACGAATCGTGGAACCAATGTGAAACAAAGTACAAACGGAACAACTATCAGTAATAATTTAAGAAAGAACGCTATCGGTTTACATCCCAGTACAAATCATGCAACTGCCCACAATTTATCACCGCAAAAGATACGCATGAATGTCATCAAGCAAAAGGAGACGCCGTCACCAACTGTAGCGGGTGGCGTGACAAAAAACAAGGTATGCAATGAACACTTCCAACGGAGAAAATCTCTAAAATGTGGCTCTACCTTTGCAGAATATAAGAATTATCTCGCTGACGGACTTTAAGAAGCTGTGCGATCAACCCAAGTCTCTGCAGAAAATACCAGCTACGCTGGCAAGGTGAGAGTGATGTGTTATAGTAGAGAAAAACCTCCAATTCAATTCGGTTTATTTCTCTATAGTTCTGGAGTAGTGCGTCAACTGGCCGATGGCACCAAACTGGTTAACATGCGACAGTTGCAACCGCGACAGGTTTGCTCTCAAACATATCTATCATAAACATTCTATTAATTACTAAAACTATCTTTAGTTAAAGCTACCAACGGTGGCCCGACCCTTGGACAACAGAAGCTTAGATGAGCAGCAGCATTTGGTAAACGAAAGCATGAATGCAACGCCAGCACACACATCGCATCCCGCATCGACAAGCACGCTTCGTGGTCAAATGGGCACCGTGCAGACGATACAACTGCGTCCAACGCCAGCAGCTGGAGCTGGAGCAGCAGCAACTGTTGGTGCCGCCAGCAACAACAATGGAACAGCCAACAAAACTTCGGCAGGCGTGCGTCCAAATTTACGCGCTGGCGCCAATGATGTTAATGCGACTGGAAAGGGTCCCAATGTGATGCCACTGCTGACTTCCTATGAGATGTGTCGGCAGCTGCAGGAGCTGCGGCGGCACAATGAGGAATTGCGTCGAAGCGTGGAATTGGTGCAGAAGGAAAAGGAGGATATGCATCAGCGGCTAGAGCGTTTGGAGCAGTTGTTGCTGGTGCGTGAATCCGATGTGGAAATGGACTATGTTGACATTTAGCGAAGGATTTAGTTTATTTCGTACGCCGTGTAAATATTCATAACATTTATGATAGTGCATATAAAACATAAGATATTCTATTTCTAAGCTTTCGGTTTAAGAGAACATTTTTAGTTTGCTGTATTGACTGCTTCCGCACGTGTTGGCCTACATTTTGCTAATAGCAACATCATTTATGAATTAATTCATTAACATTAACTTTTAATGTAAGTAACTAGCGTTTAGCAGGAAAAAGAAATCATTGATTAATGTTCAAGTTTAAATGTTGCATATATAAACAAATTTTGTAAGAGAGATCCATCATGCATTTGTCAGATGCTTAGAATATGAACGATTTTACAACATTGTATATGTATATTTTTTACATTTAATAAAGTCTTGTAACTTCATAATGTTGACTTGTCTAATTGGGAAGCCTCGCAAGGGTCGTTGCATTGCATGACGTCAGATTATCCGGTTTCCTGTGTACTCCAGCCAACAGGTTGTGACGTCACAATAGAAAACGCCGTTGTGCAACCTTCACAATTCGCATTATTGCTTGGCACTGTAAACAACGATAGAAGTTATCGAATTAAGAGATTTATCGATATAACGTATTTTCAATAATACTGTAGAGTGCATTTTTAAAATGCTAGTTACGGTCACACTGATTCCGCGCCTGCACGTGTGAATTTGTAACCAGTTGATTTTTTGGAAATATTGCAGAAATGGTTTGTAAATATAAGCAATTTCGCTGAGTAATTACTACAAAACCATTCTGACTTGCAGGGAAAGAAGCAGGGCGACGAAATACCCGGCTTCCCATCGTTGGACCAAAGTGGGAGCAGCAATAGCCGTGGCAACGATGACATACTCAAAAGTAAACCCAAGTCGAAGAAAAGCGGCGGCTTTCAGTCCATGGGCCTTGGATTTGATCTGATCAAGGGCATCACAAAACGTGGCTATAAAGTGCCTACGCCCATTCAGCGTAAAACCATACCGTTGATCCTGGAGGGACGCGATGTAGTTGCGATGGCTAAAACAGGTTCCGGTAAAACAGCCTGTTTTCTGATTCCGCTCTTCGAGAAGCTGCAGCGTCGTGAGCCCACAAAGGGAGCACGTGCCTTGATATTGTCGCCCACTCGTGAGTTGGCTGTGCAGACATACAAGTTCATCAAGGAGCTGGGCCGCTTCATGGAGCTAAAGACAATTTTGGTGCTGGGTGGTGATTCGATGGATTCACAATTCTCAGCCATACACACATGCCCTGATGTGATTGTGGCGACGCCGGGTCGCTTCCTCCACTTGTGTGTCGAAATGGACTTGAAGCTGAATTCAATTGGTGAGTGACTAACATATTTTCACAGTCTACATCTTACTAAACGCTTCTCTTATAGAATATGTGGTCTTTGATGAGGCGGATCGTCTGTTTGAAATGGGTTTCGGCGAGCAATTAAATGAGACGCTGCATCGTCTGCCTGCCTCACGGCAAATGGTCATGTTCTCTGCCACATTGCCCAAGCAGCTGGTGGAATTTGCTCGCGCTGGTCTCAGTGATCCGGTGCTCATACGTCTCGATGTAGAGTCCAAACTGCCCGATGCTCTGGCTCTCAAGTTTCTCTACTGTCGCCCCGATGATCGCTATACAGCGCTGGTGGTGCTGCTCAAGTATGTGATACCCAAGGAGGCACAGACTGTGGTCTTTGCTGGCACCCAACATCACGTGGAGCTGATTGCATTCGTAAGTGGTGCGATACGATTAAAGAATTTCCAGCTAATCCTTTTACTTTTCTAGATACTTGGTGAAGCTGGCATTTCAAATACTTCAGTGTACTCCAGCTTAGATCCATCAGCACGTAAAATCAACACTGCAAAGTTTGCCAGTAAAAAGGTTTCCGTCTTGATTGTCACAGATGTTGCTGCACGTGGTATTGACATACCCAGCTTGGATTATGTGGTCAATCTGCACTTTCCGGGCGTACCCAAGTTGTTTGTGCACAGAGTCGGTCGTTGTGCGCGTGCTGGACGCACAGGAACAGCCTATTCCATATTCTCCACAGACGACACAGCTCATTTGCTGGATTTACATCTGTTTTTGAATCGGCCATTTGATATCAATGACAACGCTGCGATAGGCACCATACCACAGGATTTGCTGGAAGAAGAGCATCTGAGTGTGACGGAGATCAAGAAGAGTCATCATATTGTAAGTATTTAAATTCGATTGACAATGCTTGACAGTTAATTGGAATATTTATTTTGTTTTGCAGGCTGGTGTCTTACGCACAAGTGAAAATGCTTACAAAAAGTACTTGAGCTCGCGTCCTGTGGCTTCCACTGATGCCAATGCGCGTGTCAAGAAGATCAAGTTCTTTGCTCTCAAGTCTCTAGAGGATTTCTTTGACGCTGCGCCGGCGCTGCAGCAAGCGGCTGAAGTGAGTGGCGAAGAACTTAATGCCAAGTCAAAGCAAAAGGTGGCTGAAGCTGAGCGCAAGCTGGAAGAAGAGAAGCATGACATTTTGGTCAAAATGCGCAACTTCCGTCCGGGTGGCGTAAGTCGAACTTTAAACACAATATGAATTGAACACATATTAAGTTATTACTCTTACATTTCCAGACCATATTCGAGCTGAATACCACACAAAAGTCAACGCCTTTTGTGGTTATGAAGGAGAAGCGTTCGCAACACGCAGAAGTTATTGAAAAGTTTCGACTGCAACGCGAAAAGGAGGAAGTGGAAGAGGCGCAGCGAGTGGACGATGCAGCCAAACCACAGAAAAGTTCCACAGTCGATGATGAAACCATTAACGATGCCTTTAAGAAAGTTGTAGCCCCTAAGCGACGACAGAATATGGATTCGCTGTACGCGGATAAATCGAAGAAAAAGAAACGCAAGTTGCAAGTCAAGGATGAGGAGAACTATATACCTTATCAGGCGGCAGATAAGGCCACCGAAGATGGTCTCGCGATCAACTCATTCGAGCGACAGGCACGCAACGCAGAGTTCACTGTGGTGGATCGCAGTCGAACGCAAGAGACCCAACACAAACCTGGCCTGAAGAAGTGGGATCGCATCAAGAAGAAAATGGTTTCGGTACAGGATCCACGTTCGAACAAAATACGCACAGAGTCGGGGGCCTGGATTCCCGCCTCCTTCAAGACGGGTCGCTACAACGAATGGAAGGAAAAGTCCAAGATCGAGGAGCAGCTGCAGCTTGAGAATGCCGACAGCGATGATGACAACTTTAAGCCGCTGTCGCATGCTCAACGTTATCCTGTGGGTCGTCATGCGCGTCACAATGCGAAGATGGAGCTGAAGAAACGCATCAGCAGCAATGACAAGGAAATGCGTAGACCGGAACAAATTGTCAAGTCTCGCATGCGTTTGGAGTTCATTAAGCGGCGCAACGAGGAGAACACAACGAAGAAGGCCGAGAATCGCAAACGTAGCATGCGTAAGAACCAAAGGCCAAAGCCGGCGCCACAGAAGAAGGCAGCGGGCGGTGGAGCAAAGAGACGCAAATAGGCAAGAGAATTACAAAATAGTTTACTTACCGATTGTGTGAACTAAAATAAAACTGTAGTTGTATACTAACATGTAAATTAGAAAACCACATTTTGTTTCCTTGACCTTTTCCTCGTTTAGTTGAGTTAAGTGCATTTTGTGTATATCGAGAGAGATTTTCACATCCGGCTGCGGCTGAACTTCAAGTGCAGCGCACTGATCCTTTGTCTGTCAACCTAAGCTATTAGCGGCACGAATCTCGAATGTGGTGTGAAACAGCTTAGTAGATGCGTCTCGATATGCATTTAAGAGCTGCAAGCAAATGCGTTTGCAACTCAAGAGGTTGCACGTGCGCCGAGGCAAGACTTGTTAAACAATTTATGAACTGGCAGGAAATGTGACTGAATGATTAAAGTGGAAAGAGAGCATTCCTTGTTCACATTCCCATTTCACATTTCCTGATGTGCAAATCCCATTACCATTTACCATACCAAGTTCATTATGCACGTTTCTAGCTTTTTGGGGACGTTCTCTGTGTGTGGTGCTAATCTGCTTGACACGAATCAGGCTCAAAGGTATGCCCATGGCTGGTCAGTAACGTAACGTGAGGTTAAATACGAGCTAACAACACGCCTGCCAGTCTGTCTGTCTCTCCGTCTTTCGGTTTTTCTTCCCTGCCCGGAACATGACCTAAATAAGCACTCAGACAATGGGCCAGTGCCACACGATTGACTCGGCTGACTGACTGTTCGACTGCCTGTCTGTTGGTGTTCTTTGTTTTGGGGTGTGTATTAAGTACACACAGACACACACCGTTCCAGGAAAGTCCGACCACACCTAGCCTCAAACTCCTGTCACGCACACACGCACAGAGAGCGTACGTGGACTAGGACAAATACAGACATTTTGCACCCCGTTGCGTCCCAGAAAGCAGAAAAATGTTTATTAGTAATTACTTTTGGTTTGCAGTAAACCGCTGTCACGGAGATAGATCTTGCAGTCAGTCGAGTCAGAAGAGTGGATCATTCATCTTAGCGAGTCAGATCAGTCTCGATGTTGATGATGATTCAACCCGCATAACAAGCGCCAGATGTTCGAGGCGAGGCGAGTCGAGGCGTTGGTGTTAAAGTTAAAGTCACGCAGTCAGCTTGCAGCCCCTAAGCCTATAATTAGACTTTAAAAATCCAGCAAATATCAATCAACTCACTGTTGCATTTGCCACCCCAATTGCGCTGTGATGACTGTACCGTATGTGAATGGTTTCCCCCTCATGACTAGAAGGGTGTTTCTTTCGTTCCTTTTTCGGGCTGCAGCGTCATGATAGATATTTGACAGACGCCGGGGCTTGGGCCTGTGCCTGGGCCAGGGTCACGTGGCCAACGGCCCGTCAATAAACAATATGTGTGTGCATCCAGCAACGGAGCAACAAGAGCAACCCTCTGGCACAGTTCCGATTGTTCCGACTCCGACTCCAACTCCCGGTCCGACACTCTCTTCAACATGCTCATATTTCACTCGTTGTTGATTCTGTTTCTGTTTCGCCGCAGGCCATGAAGTATGAAGTACTCTCTTTTTGAACTCGTATACCAGAAGGCATAATATTGTACGTTACTTCAGCAAGATCTCTTTTGACACTCGCTGTTTGCCAAGCTGTTTACAGTTTACAGCCAGGGACCTAATGGAAATTTTATAATAATTGCCAACGAAATTTGTAGATGTTTTTATTAAATTCGATGGGGTGCTACAATTGGTTATGCAAGATTAAAGATTGAACGAACAATGGTAGCAGGAATAAAGGGAATGGGTGTAGAAGTAGTAATAAAAGTAAAGTACTTATAGAACGATAATGAAAGATATCAAAATTTTAGAGAACAGAGAAGTCTTTGTATGAATAAATAGATTAGTAATTGATAGTTAAAAGAAAATGTTCTATTAGAAGTTATAGTTAAAGTGGCAATGGAAGGAAAGTTATATTAGAAGTTATGGTAAAAGTGGTAATAAAAGTAGTTGAAGAAGTGGTTGTTAAAGAAGGTAGTAGAATAAATAGTTGCTGGTGTAGTAGTAATAGTATTAGAAGTATAAGTCGAAAGTATTTATATTGTTTGACGAGTATAATAATATGCAAGTTTTTAAATGCAGATTCTACAATCCTTTTGATAATATAATTTGATTTTGTTCATAAGTGAATGAGGAATAAAACTATGATGTACTTTGAATAATAGAAATAAATTTAGATAATAGCGAAATCAACCACTATATTTCTAAATCTAAACATATAGAGACTAGATAATGTACTATGTTTTAGTAGTAATTCTAGTAGTAGTAGTTGCAATTTGTAGAAGTAGTAGAAATTATTTCAGAAGAAGAAGTAGAAGTAGTATTACTGTAGCAATAGTGCTACAAATAGAAGTAGAAAGTCTAGAAATAGTAGAAATAAAAGTAGAAAGTCTAGAAGTAGTAGAAGTAGAAGTAGAAGTAGAAGTAGAAGTAGAAGTAGAAGTAAAAGTAGAAATAGAATTAGAAATAGAATTAGAAATAGAAGTAGAAGTAGAAGAAAGTATTCTATTCTTCTACTGACTACTTACATCTTATACTGCTACATATTGTAACTTTTCTTATACTACTATTAGTATTACTGAAAGGTTATTATCATTATAAATAATGTCCGCAGAAGTATTTGTAGTATCAGAAAAAAAAAAAACAAGAACATTCTCAAACGATTGCTCATTCATTTGTTCTACATATCTCTAGATAATTCTCTGAAATAGGAATACTTTCAGTTTTATTCACTTAGACATTTAAGAAGATATAGAATAGAACGATTTGTGTTGATCATTAGCATGTGGAGCAGACGAAGATGATCATTTGCAGTCAAGGAGCCAGTGAATGACAGCTTGTAAGTAGTTCAACCACTTGAAGCGCCTTGAAAATAAATATAATTGCAATTTCGCTAGAAATATGCGATTTACATCTGCTATATATCACAGCAGAAGTGTGAGAGTGAGGGAGACGGAAATAGAACTATAGACGGAGGTAGAGAATATGGAAATGAAATAGCAAACAACAAATTCAATACAAACGTTTGCATTGTTTTGGCTAAATTGGCCTAAGATCTGTCTGATTGTCTGTTTGTGCGATGAGGGGGAAGGGGTTTCGAATCTGGAATATTTGCCTAATTAATTAATGTCTGCTGCAAAAGGGGGGCGTGGCATGGCGCCACTTGGCCATCTTCGATGGTAATCAATGTGCTGCTGCTGCTGCTGCTGTTGAGATTACGAAAGTCTCGCCGCAGAGTATTCCAATGTTTATATAGTCTGGTATATACATACAGCTTGTGCAGCTGACAATGACATGTCGAGGGGCACTCGAGGAATCTCTCTGAGGTCAGCTGCCAATTAATTGTGGACTTGTCACGAACAATAACAAAGCTCTTTCTAATTGAAAATGCCAGAGCGCGGTTCCTGCTTTCAGGAACAGCCTAATATATTATTCTTATGGGTCGCTAAGTATAAATAGTCGCCCATTTGTGGGGAAGAAGACTGAAGACAACAACAACAACAGTCCGATCGTATCTGTCGCTTTGGGGTTTTATTTTTAGCAACCCCAACAATGATTTTGGAGTTTCGCGAGCCCCATTTAATGGGCACCAGTGACAAATGCTCCAAAACACACACTCACACACTTAGAGCACCCCAATGAAGCATCAAGGCGTTATTTGGGGTAAGTACAACATCGAAGATGTACATAAAATAAGAGGGAAAAAGTGCTTCTGCTGCACTTGTGCACAGCAGGCATTTCATGCCCTATAAAATGGATTGGGTGGAGGGGAGGGAGAAGCTCCCCTCGGTCGAATGTGTATTTTTAGGCGTGTCACAAATTCCCCCTCAAAAATTCTGAAGCTTTGGAATTGAACTTATTATCAATATTCAAGAACTGGGGACGACACATTGTCTCGCGCATTGAACTTCTTCGTTTATTTGTGTCGATTTGCTCCATTTTTAAATGCTGAAAATATGTTTATGGAATTTTGTGGCACTGCGATTTATATGTGCAACGCTGTTGCTGCTGCAGGCCCGACTCGGTAAACATTCCCCAGGCACATTTATATTTCACACATTTCGCCAGGTATTTATATCAAAACACTTTACGAAATCATCACCATCAAGCCCACTGGGGTGCGCCCTAAAGGCCCCACACACACACACATATATTCTTTGTTGCCTTGTTATTGAAGCAATATTTTGAATAGCTGGGGAATTAATCGTTCGAATGGGCCACTCAATGCAACACACTATTCCCACTTTCCTTCAATGTTCTTAATGGAATTGTTGCCTACCTGCTGGCAATCCATTGCGAAATTCTAGCATTCCCTTCTCTAAAAGCATCGGTAAAGTAAATTAATCTTTATGAAACTTTCAATGTGGTTTTCCCATACAAACAGCTTCATATTGGTTTCAAATTTTATTTAATGTGTGTAATTAAAGAAGACAGAAGCGGTCCTTATGAAACTTTGCCCAGAGTTAACTTCAGCATTTATCAGTTGATCTTCAAAATTAATAAACAATTCGAATAATCATAATGAAACTTTGCCAAGAGTTAACTCTAGCATTAATCAATTGATCTTTCAAATTTTAGCTTCAATCAATAGAAAAATAACTGGAAACATCTTTATAATGAAATTTAGCATATAGCATATTTTTCAATTATTGACAAATTATATCACAAATTTCAAAATTATGAATGGCTTCAACTCATATAAGATCTTTGTAATGAAACTAACAAAGAATTGTTAGGAGTTATTTTTTTCTTTATGAAACTTTACCAATAGTTGACTTTAACATTAATCAGTTAATCTTTAAAATTTAAGCTTAATGAATGGATAAACAACAACAACAAAATCTCTAGAAAGAAATTTAGCATATGTAAAAAATAACAATGAATTGTTAAAATTCATATTTTCAGCGTGAAACTTTACTGTTGACAATTCATATTCCCAATTTCAAAGTTTAAATAAAAATCTCCGTAATGAAATCTAAGGTATAGAAAAGTTATAAAGAATAGTTAAAAGTTATATTTTACTTAATGAAATTCTGTTATGTGTTGAATTTAGTATTAATATTAGTTAGTGTTTTCAATTTGAGATTTATGAATGGATTCAAAGCAAGAGAAATGTATATAATGAAATGAAGGAAGTGTAAAATATGATCTATAAGCATTTCGTTTTCAACTGGTTTAACAATGTTCGAAAAAAATTCTTAAATGAAGTATAATTCCAAATAGACTATTATTCATCAGGAATTTGTCCTCATTAGAATCCTGTTATTCCTAAATCTTTTTTTCCCTTTATACATTGTAACAATGATTGATACTCAGCTATAATATGACCTTTTAAGCCAGTTCGATGTCTTTTGAAGTCATTACACTATTTATTGCTATTTTTCGGGAATTTTCTATAAAAGTAAAAGTATCAAAACAATCCAAAGTATTTATTCGAAGCAATCTTAATTGATGCAGTAAATTGTTGTTGGCTTCAGGGCTACATTGTTTGTTTTTTCTTTTATCTATACCCACTAATTAGACAGTAAATTGAATTAACTGTCGTGCATATAACATAGTTTCTTTTTTTTCCCTTCAGCAATGGAATAGTTTTTCTTTTTTTCTTCTTGTTGTGGGTATCATCCCTACTTTCAGGCCCGCAGGCCGAATTGAAAGCTATAAAAAAAATACAATAAAAAATTAATTTCCTTTTGTATGTTTGTCTGTCTCGTCAGTTTTTTTATTTTGGAGCTGCACTAGACCCATTGCTGCCCCTGCCTCAAGCTACACTCACTGCGTTTCGCTTTTTTTTTTTTTTTGTGTGTCTCGGTTCCCAGCAATCATTCAATGTGTGTGTTGTTTGTGTGATAATTCTTCTGCAGGCAATTCATAATTGATTTGATTAAATTTCATTTTATTTTTCTGGCATTTTCGGGCAGAGATTTTTGTTTTCGTTTCTCGCTTCGTTTCGGTTTGGTTCGGTTTGTGGAATGCGGGCAGAGAGCAAATTCTTCTATGGAACTGCAAAATTTAATAAACTCGAAACAGAAATTCAATTGTGATACAACGTTCCTTAAATGGCATCCCAGTTGGGGCATTTTGTCATGCTTATGGATCGATATGCTAAATGTGCAAACTCTGTGGCGAATATTATTTGAACAAGCGAAAATCCATAACGAAAACTCCACCAAATATTTGAGCATTTTATGCTCTGTTTTCTTTTTTCACCATGCTGTGACCAAACAATCATGTATTTGGATTTAACTTTGGCACTTCTGGTGGGGGTGAGGGAAGTGTACCCAATTGGGGAGGATTTGGAGCTCGGGGGAAAACGCCAACGCAGCCTATAATACACTCTTGTTAGCATGATAATTTGTGTTCACAAGTATGTGGTGCATAAGGGCGACAAACTGAGAGTTTTGGTCTTGATTTGTTATTGTCCGTCCGTCCGTCTGTCCACGGGGTAATATGCGATTTAGTCGCTTAGTTTGACAGCTATCAAGTTGAAACTTTGCAGAGATGCTTATTTTTATTGTAGGTAGTATCTTTATTAAAACTACCCAAATCGGACGCTAATATAATGCTATTTAATTTTCTGCACACATTTTTTAACAAACTACGATTTTGCTGACTATTTGTTGTCTGACAGATAAATATTACTTGCCTTTTTTAGTGGAAATAAAATTAGCTCTAAAATCTATAAAATAAAATAAAATGCATAATAAAATTCAAATATAACATAGAAGCCTATGACTTTAATAAAGTTACAAATTAGTTTAAATTTCTTTTTTCTATTTTGTTCATCACTTATGTCTTTCTTCCTATAGTCTGTACTTTTTCTTGTGGCCATTAGCTGGCAACACTCAGAAGGGTATCAATAAGTCTGTGCGTTGTTTATAAGTACATCTTGGATGGTTTCTTTTTTGTAGTTTAAATTCGGTAACAGGACATTCCATACATGAAATCTGATAATAAATTTATTATTATGCAATATTTAAATTTATAAACAATTTTTAAATCTGTGGGCATAATAATTTCCGGGTATATATAGGTCGGTTTCGATAATAAATTAATTAGTATGCAATATTCATATTTATTAACAAACTACAAATTTCTAGGCAAAGTAAAGTCAGGGTGTTTATTTGTCGGTGAGCTGAAAATAGTGTAAGTTGCATGTTATATTTTTTGCGCTTAAATTGGGCTACAGCAACGACTTAAACTAGTTGAAGAATGTCTGAGAAATGTCCAGGCAACGGATGCATCTTTCTTCTCCCTATTTACAGATTGTTGAACTGTCGTAGGCAGCTGTACCACTTGAACACAGCTCTCCCGCTCTCTCTTTCACTCTCTCGCTCTGTCTAATCTGCGCCTCAAGATCTTATCTGGCGAGTGCGTGAGTGTAAGTGCGTGTGTGTGTGTGTGCGTGCCTATGCGTGTGTAATGCTTCCGAAACACTTGGAGTTGATGTCTAATTTGTAGCAATGCAGTCCGAAGCCCGTTGCATGCTACCAGCTCTGTCCGTCATTCTGTCTCTCTGTCCCTCTGTCTTGTCCGTCGATCCCGCATTGTTGACGGGCACTTTAACAATTGCACAATTTACTGAAGAATGCGTCTAAGCGTCACTTAAAAACGCATTATTCAATTTATGGCATTTTGTTCGAGATGCAAACTCAAACGAAGAAGAAAGATAAATCGAGCGAATGCAGCGTCTTGAGCATATAATATATTTATTTAACTGGAAATAGCTCATAAACTGCTTTGCCAAATGCGAAATTCTCGTTAATATAGCACAACTCGCTATATATGGCATTTTACAACTTCCGGCGCCCCAAAGTGATGGACAAGAAAAGAGGTCGCTCGTCCTGCCAATCAATCAGTCAATCAAAGGTTCCTTTTTGCCAGTGTTGACATTGGATGAGTCATTCACCCATTCCATATAGTATCTATATATAACTACTGTCTCTTAGTTGCATGTTATTTTTATCAATGAAATGGCATGCGAAAATAAATGTGCCGCAAAGCGCGGTAGAGAAGGGAAAGCGAGGGTTCAACAGGCATTTGGCGGCGTCTTACTCACTGCTTAGCACGTGCATACCACTCAGGGGTTGCTTGCACCCTAATCTAATAGTCTACTACCGTCTACGACTACTACTACTACTACAACTGTCTGCACACTATGCTGAGGAAGCGTTTAGAATTGATGACCACAATGTTTATCCAAGGATTCAATCACTTTCGACATCCTTGTCGCACTTAACGAGGCCTGTCCCCATTAATACGAAATTTGATATTTTAGCTGCTGGTGTTCATAACTTAAACTTTACTGGTCTTACAATTATGCTGAACTGTACGTTTATTTACTTATTTACATGTATTTAAAGTTCAACTCAAACAAATGCGGTATTCATCAAACTGTAGGATACAAACCAATTGAAATGAATACGCCTCGCGCCCTCTTCCATACTTATCGATAACACACGCTATCGTGCCGCGCCTACCTAACGCGTAAGTGGTATTAAAATACTAATAATACCCAAGAGGTATTTTTGAAGCTTATTAGGGTGTCTATTTTTATCATAACACAATTAAATTAATATCTGACGAGTGGATAAGTAATTTTGTACACAATCGTGCAGAATAGCAGCATTATTAACAAAATGTAACCAATATAGTGGTAATGTATGTGGTATTTTTCTAGTCCTAATTTAGTGCATTTTGCCTTGCGACTTACGGTCACGCTGCCGTGTATCGAGCAGTAGCAAAACAATAATTGAACGAGTCGGACGTCGCGTCGGTCGCTCGCTCGTTTGTCGCATAATTTGTTCGTACAGTGGTGTGGAAAACACAAAAACAACGTCGAAAAAATACAAGTTTTTTATCGCACACTGTTAAACAATAATATCCGCTATGATAAATATAGCATATTGTTGATATTCACGCAATATATTAGTTGAAATTAGAAATACGATTTGTGCGCGTCGCGTCTCTCAAATTCTGATTCTGCTTCTGATGCGAGTATGTATGTGTGTATATACATAAATACATATGTATGTATTTAGGTGTGCCTTTTGCCGTCGTCTATCGTCTGCCTAGCAAAAAGCAAGAAAAAAGTGCGCGCGTCCACTTAAACAAATATGCAAAGCGAATGATAATAAAAAGCATTGATTAATAAATAAGCAAGATATTTCAAATATTGAATCAAGTGTGCTGCTGTCTGTCGTCGTCTGCTTTGCTGTCGTCAAATTTGCCGTTTTTTTCAAGAAACAGGCGTACACACACGCAAAAAGTACGTGCTGAACAAGACACACACACATCCATGCGCTTACATGCACGCACACTCACACACGGATTGAATGCTTGTGTAGATTTTAGCGCGCTGCCTACCTACACACACAACAACAATAACAACACAACCAAAGTCGTAACGAGATTTTTTGCAAAGCCGCAATTGGTGTCGTTGTGTGCGTAACGCTGTGTTGTATACGCTTTGCTGCTGTGTTGTGTTATTGTTGGTGTTGTTTGTACTTGTTGTGCAACAACAATAACAACTGTTAGCAAGCTTAAATTGCACTACGCATTTGGCACTTTTCATAAACACAAATTTTCGATGTGACCGCATAATTTTCACCTGCAGTTTTGTTATCGTTTCGCTAAGTGTGTATGCGAATGTGTGTGGGTGCATGTTTGAGTGTGTATGTGTGTGTGTGTAGGAGAGCGAAACATAATAATTGAAATATTTTCGCCTCGTTTGTGATTTCTAATAGCAACAACAACATCATCGACAACAACAAGTGAAAGTGTAAAAGTAACAACATAAATAGTTGTATTAATAGCAGCACCAACAACATCAGCAACGCATTGCACAAACTGTGGATTACGACGCCGCAAAAGCAGGAATTACTCTACTCGTTATATACTCAATCTTGCAACTGTTGCAAATACATAAACAGCAAAAAAGGTAAACACAAAAACAACATGCAAGCATGCATAAATAAGAATATGTGTGTATTTAAGTTCCTCTTTCACCTGCCATTCTTTTTGCCTGGCTACTTAGGTTTCAACTGAAAAAGGGCACAAAACAACAAGGGAGGGGAAAACGAGTTGCCCTTTTTTTATTTATGTTTTGCTTCTGATATTCGTTCTTGTTCTTCTCGCTGATCGTTCTCATGCGGTGCTGTACATGTCCTTTTTTGAGCTGTAAGCTGCGGTCACACTGCATTTATGATCCCCCACTATTTGGAATGCATAGAGAAAGAGATAAGAAATTCAACTGTAGCACTATTTGTGTTATGTTTAGATACTGAAAAGACGATAAGATATTCGACACGACACCAAATAAATCAAAATATGTTGCGCAGTCACACCTTTAATTGACCCCCAACTCAGTCCATTGACATTACCCTGAAATAAGCCAAGAATTTAATTAGCATTCCAAATTGACACCTTGACTACGACAGCGAGACTTTGTGACTTGTGCGTCCCACGCGAAGCGGAAAGTTAGCTTGAGCACCTTTTGCATTTTGCTTATTTATTGCCCTTTTCGCAGCTTAATTTCCCTATAGGAAAAAGGGCAATTATTTGCTCCAAACGAAAGCTGCCAACTTGCTTTCTTGTTGTTTGATTGCAATCGCTGATAGACAGATAAGTAGAGGAGGCAGGTAGGCAAAACATGTATGTGGAAGGGGGACAGACAGTCAGACAACACACAAGACAAACATGCATACATTGTGTGTCGACACGTGCCGCAATACAGAGCGAGACAGAGATAGACAATGTGACATTTAAGTGTTGTTTGTTTGTGTCGCGTGGAATGCGTGAACGAGTTGCACGTTTCCTGGTTTAATTGCTGGCCATTGGCCGCTTATCGAAATGCCGCCTGCTGCCTGCCCTAGTGTGGCAGCTGCAATTTACCACCCTTTTACCCCCCTGCTCTATTGCCGAGCGATAAGCGTGCATTGACTTCAAATTGTGTTTTCCTTTGCTCAATCCTAATGCATTTTACTTGATCTCTGTCTGCTGCTTTTAGTGTGCATCTTTGTTGTGTCAAAGTCCGTTAACATTTGCAGAATGTGCTGCGTCAAAGCAGCCAAAAAGAGAGCGAAAGATGTCGTTGAACTTTTTCAAGCACAACAATAACAAGCAGCATTAACCATAACAAAGTGCGCGAGTGCGAATAAACTAACAAGGTGCAAGAAGAGGAGCGCAAAACAACAAAAACAACAGCAGCAATGGGCACATAACATAAACCACATACACGAGCACATACACATAAATCGTTAGCGTTGTCTCTTTTCGACACATTGAGCTACGCTTCAAGCTCTGACTGCGCCATTAACCAAAAGCTCGACTTCTGTTGTTGTGTCGTTGTTGTTATTGCAAAAGTTCCGCTGCTTTGGCTTTGCGTTCTGTTTCTTCTGCTGTTATTGCTGTTGTTTTTAGTTCTTGTTGTTGTTATTTCGTTTGCGGTCGCAGCGTTGTTTTTGGTTTCAACAGTAATTTCGTTTTCATTTCGATTCGGCTTTATTCTTTTCGTTTATGTTATTGTGCTCGAAAAGTTTGCCTAATGATGTTATTTAGGAATTTTGGCACTTCGTATTCATGCGCGCTTCCTCTGCCTCTGCCTCCAGTTCGCAGCAAGTTTTTCTGCTTTGTTTGCACTACAATTCTCAGGTATGGCAAGTTGCTGTTTGTGTGTGTGTTTTTGTTATGATTCCATTGTATTTGGAAGGAAGGCTTTAGCGGGAAATCAAAGAAACAGGGCACGTTCGATATGTTGAATGATTTGAAAAATGTCGAATGTGACATAAGAGCTGAACTACTCTCGATCCACCTGTAGGCGAAACACACAAAAAACTAAAATGTGTGCTACGCTTGCAAAACTTTGTTGGACAAATTGTTGTTTAACTGGTGGCGACGCATCCAAAAGAGTAGGAAAATTTCGCTTGTTGCCCAAAGCGCAAAGCTTGAAACAACTCGAAGTCTAAAAGTAGCCACAAAAGCGAACCAGTTTGGAATTTCAACTAATCATTTCCGACATTAGAGACGTCGAGAGTGTTTGTAACCTGTCTCAGTCGCTCCTGCTCTGTCTCTTTCTCTCTCTATTGGCTTTGCACCCAGTTTTTGTTTCGAGTTTGTTCATTGGCTTCAATTTCAAAAGAAAAAACAACAGCAACAACAATGTTAATTGGCAGCCAATTTTGGCATTCACTTTAGTTATTGTTTCTTAATGTAGCGGAAATTAAGATTGATAAACAATTTATTGACAAACAAGTTGCTCAAAGGAGAGAAAAAGCTGCTGGCCTGAAGCTGTTCAAAAAAGCTTGCATTTAATAGCTTTGCCAATTAGCGAAGCTTAATGCAAGTCATCGTCGTTTCGTTGCAGCCTCTTTACCTATTCTAATGACACGCATTGTGTGTGTTGTGCCCCATCCATCTGACCTACTGGGCGCCTTCAGTTGCCACTTCAGTTCAGTTCTCTGACCATTCCCGCATTCTTGCTTGACTACGCATCCGCTGCATTTATTATTGTTGTTGTTGTTGCTAGTGTTGTTGATGCTCATTGTGCTCAAAAGCAGGCGGAGAAAAAGATTGTTTATGAGGCGATAAAAATGCGCTGAGAGTGCAACCGAGGGGCTGGGGCCTCAAATTCCTATGCCGAGAACTCAACTCAACTCGATTCGACTCCTCTTCTGGCATCGCACATGTGCAGCTCTTCGTTGGTCTCTCGACCCGCAGCCGCAAAACAAGCGATAGCCATTGTCTTGCATCAACAAGAACAACGAACAAATCAATGCTCAGCTGCAGATACAGATACAGCTAAAAGCTACAGCGACAGTCACAGCTATAGATACATTTGTGTACCAAAACAATTCGTTGTCCAAAACAAACCACAAAAAAATGACTTAATGAATGAATACTTTTGCCAGCTGAAACAAATTTGCATTAGAAATTATTTTCAGCCGAAAACGTTTTGAGCTTAAAAATATAATAATTTATTTATACATTAAATACTCGCAAGTTAGCAAATGTTTGCTTATAATGTCTGCCAAATTGCAATTTCACATTAATATTTTCATTGAAAGTAGAAAATCTAATAAGTAACACAATAGATTGAAAGTTGTATTTATTAAAAAAATTTAAACGAAACTAAACAATACAGTACAATGCAAAAAAGCTGGAATTTCTAACAATATGCAGGCAATTAAAATGATTCATTCCAATTTACTGTAAAAACTTCATTAATTTTCAAAGAATTTCAATTTGTAGGCAGCTATAATTAAACAAGTATTTATCATAATGTTGCAGTAATGTTTGAACGCTAATTCTAAAAACAATTCCAAAAGTGAATTTTCATTACATTTCTTAAGCACCACGATTATCATAAATTCAATTTTTATCGACGTAAATTCCGATAATTTTGCTTTTCTCTCTCGGTGTGTAAAGTGTAAAAAGTAAAGCTTGAAAACAAATGAGTTTTGGCATCGTAAATTGTCGCTGAGCTGACAATCCCACCCGGTTGACATCCAGCAAAACGGAAGTGCTTTTTCTTTCCCATCTTTTCTTTTGCTCGTCTTCCTCTCCTCTCCTCTTCCTCCTCCACTGTTTCGCTCAGCAAATGGTCCACAACGAGAGCGAGGCATAAAGCGTGCAAAAGTGAAAGTCTTTGCAAGGTGTTTGCATATCGCATTTTGTCCATATATATATACTTAAATATATATATTTGTAACTGCTTCTTCTCCCAGTCAGTCAGTGAGGTGGAACGAACGCTTCGCTTATATAATAACAAAGTGATCAGAACAACAAAACGAAGAGGAGAATGTTGTGTATGTGTGTGTGTGGCCCCAAGTCACACATTACATGCTATTATAGCATGCTAATTATATTTAATGCCTGTTACTGGGTCACTCACAACTTCCCAACTAACGGACTTCAACACAACTTGAATATGAATAAAACTGGGCAACTACTGTCGTAAGGCTTCTTTCAACTATCTAATTTCACTGCTATCAAAGTTATGTTGCTGTTACTGCAGTCAAAGCTGTTTTTGCTAATAAACATGAATATAAACTGACGTCAAGAGCTGTCGTCATAACTCAAGTTTTAACAGCGAGGAGGGAACTGAGATCTATAGATGGAACGTTTTGGTTCCTTCACTTGACCTTTGTGAGAATGCGCGACGTCTTTGGGATTGTTCAAAGATTAATGCAGGACATAAAACCTCAAGTACTTCTTCGTCTTCTTCTTCACATTTGTGACCTTTGCAGCGATTATAAAACAATTTTAGTTGGTTGAATTTTGCATCATATTCAGAGAGGGGTTGGCAACATTTTTGAAGCACCCAGCAGCAAATATTCCAACGGAATTTGAATACTAGATGAAAGCAGCAGCAGCGTCAACCTAAATACATAAGGTCGCAAAAATATTTATGTAAATAGAAGCAGCGCAAAAAAATAGAATAAAAAACTATCATCTAAATATGTGTGTGCACATATTTCTCGGCTCTGTCATCAAAATTCCTTTTCGTATCAGCGTCAAATTCTTTTTGCATAGACAGAGAGCAAACAAAGGCAGTAGACTGGGACTGAAGCATCATCATTATTTTTTCGAACTTTGCTTTTATACAAGTGAATATACAAACATATATAGTACATATATAAAACGCCTACAAATTGATACGCCACATCTTGACTTATTTATAAACCGAATGAACGAATATAAAAACCCGAGCCAAGCGATTATTTATGCATATTCTCTCTGGCTTGTATTTGTCACTGTGTTTGTGTCCGCATTTGTTTTCTGCTATTCTCTGAGCTACTGATAAGGCATTGCTTGCTGTCTGTCATTCCATTCCATTTGAGCTTAAGACGACGCACAACAATCCAAATTGGCGTCTCAGCTCAACTCAACTTTGTCTGTCTGTCAGTCTGTTTAATTCATAAATACAAGTTTATCGTGTGTGCATCCCCAAGCTGTATTTAATATTGTACTCGTATGTAGTACAGAACAGTTGATAAATTCTCTCAAGTCTCCGCGCTCTCTCTCTCTTCTTCCTTCTTCCGCATTGCAGCATGAGGCAGCATCAGCAGCTGCCACATTATGGGCGACAGCTCCATGAAAATGCAATTTCCGTCCGGCTTACAAAATGCTATATACACACATACTCAAGCATATCCCCCATATAGTATGTAATATGTACATTCATTGCTGTTGGGGCGTACATTAATTCTCATCTTTATACATACACATATTTTTATGAACATTATTTCATTATTATTATTACTATTCTTAAATTACGGTTGCCGCTATTGTTGTTGTTGTTGTTGTTAGGGGACTGTGACGCCATCGTGTTCACTCATTGAATATATAAATATATATATATTCATATACATGAATGCGTATGTGGTCGGACATCGGTTGTCGGTCGACCGACGTCTTGTATTAGCATTTTTAGTTTTTGAACTGACGTAGAGCTTGCGCGTTTGCCTTTGTTGGTGCAAAGCTTGGCTTTTCATTGAATTAAAATGCCATTAATAACGCCTCAATAGAAATTTTTTCGTTGACTTTGATCCGTGCTTATCGGCGGGCAATACAAAGAAAACTCGAGGGGAAATTGATGACGAATTAAAGTTGCATTAATAATGCAGTCATTTTTAAACATCTAACAGCGTTAGAATTGGTTTTTGAATTCAAATTCTGTTAGTAGCAACAATGTTGTTTAAATATATTTAATATGTTAAAATTTCATAAAGTTAACATTAAATTCTGTAACATTATGAATATACCAGTCTTTGTAATATCAATGTTATGCTTTACATGTTAAATTTCTTAACATTCATTTCCACTATGTTAAAGTACATCGCATTACAGTTGCAGCATTACAGTTAACATAAATTTCCATAACATAGTCAATATACAACTCTTAGTAACATAAATGTTACACAATCAGTGCAAATCTGTAAAAATTATACATTGTATTCATGAATTAGCATATTAAAAGCAGCAATGTTATGCTTTACATGTTAAAGTTCTTTACATTCATTTTCTTAACATAATGAACATAACAATCTTTTTAACATTAAGGTTATGCCTCACATGTTAATTTTTTTAACAGTTCACCTTTAATGCGTTTAAATTTTGTAGTAACATCAATGTTATGCTTTACAGTTTCAAGTTGTTAACAATGCAGCTCTGTTAAATAACATAAGTTTACATTACTCACTGTAAGGTATTTAATTAACTTAATTTCCCATTGAAATACATTTCCAAGTTTTCGTTTTCGGAAGTATCTTAATAAGCATAAAACCCTGCCGATTATTTGGTCATAAATTACGAAATTATAGTTGAAGATTTTAGTGCATTTGAAATGCATTGATTACAAGCCGGCAGTTACGCATGAGCATTTATGTTTATACGGCTAATAAAGCCTGGAAATGTTAATTGTTGCGTAGTCACGCTTTTCCCACAATCAGTTTTACATGAGCATTTCATTAACCTCTGCCGGCACTTTTCTTTTTTTGTTTTCCTTCTCTTCAACTTGGATGTATTTTTGTGTATTTCTGCGCCAATGCGCGTCGTAGTCGTTTCATTCGGTGAACTATCTGAACTTTCGTTAAGCGAAATAAATGAAAAGCCAGCAAGCAGAGTTCTGTTTACCTTGGAATGTCAACTCCTACGAATGTGTGTCTTGTGTGTGTGTAATGAATGCATTTAAAATTAAAATTACGTGGAGCACAAAATGTGCGCAATTAAAATAAATATTTGTGCAAGAGATTGAAATTGTGCGAGGCACTCCCCTGAACTCATCTCCACTTCTCCCCTCTCTTCGCTTTACACAAGTTGTGTAACTCTGCTTAACTTTCGCCCGAAAACTTAGTGAAGGAAAACCAACAAAGCTGAAACGAGACATCGACAAAAAAACATGAAAGAAGACTACGCTTCAGCTTATGTACTAAGTATCTCAGCTGCTATCTCTGATATTTTTGTATCTGTATCTGTAGCTGTTTGTCAGTCATCTGTCACTAATTGAGGGTTTCACAATTTATGTTATTGTTTGTCAACAGTTGCATTTTACTGCTGCTGCTGCCGTCGTTGTTGCTCTTGTGTGTTTGGCTTTGCAGTTAATAATGGATTTGGGGCTGGGACTTTTGAGGAAGGCGTGGGAAAACACTAATAGAGTTGCTTATGTCAGTCATTAGTTGGCTGCTTGCTACGAAGGGTCTCTGTTTTTGGTCAGCAATCGTATCAATTCAGTTGCTGTTTATGCAACACATTTCCACCCACATAGATGCCATTGACCTTTTATAGGGTTCCGTTCGCTCGCAACTCGTTTAAATTTTTAAATTGTATCGTGCACAGTTGCCATCCATCGCATTCTCTTTCGCCCACACACTCAATTGTCTGTCTGTCTGTCAGAGTCGAGGAGAATGCATGCACAATACAATCAGTGAGCCAAGCCCAAAGTGCAACTCTCGGATATCTACTGAAGTAGCTCTGCCATCCATCCATCTCAAAAGGAAGCTGTCTGAGGCTCTACTTAAACTTTAAGCATCAAAGCATCGTCCATAGATTCCAACTGAAGTGAGCTGCATAATTGAATGCGTAGCCTTGCAAAAATAACAATTTTTGTTGTTGTTGTTGTGTATCTCATTGTTATCTCAAAAGTATTGTTTGATATTCAAGCGTAATTAAATATAGCCTCAAGAATGAAATACACTTTATCAAATTAATTGATAACTGACATGTGTTTCGTTCGTTTTAAAAGATGTTGTATCTTTTTGCTAGCTTTCAGTATAAATAGCCTTAAGATCACTTTATACAATTCAAAGATACTTTGTGTACAAACGCAAACATTCGCTTTGGCAATGTATTTGACTAGTTGACTCGATTGAAAGCTGGTTTTTCGTTTTCGAGCAAATGAAACGTACCTCAAGAGCGTGAAAAACTCGCAAAGATACATTTGGCAATGTATCTGAAGCTCGCATAAAGTGATTTAATTGCTTATATAGAGTTGTATCGAGACTTTTTTTACGTGAATGTGAAGTGGAAATCTTGAGCCAACTAAATGTGATCGCATTTCGGCGCCGCATGTTCCAAGTAATTGTTGCTCACCTTGCAGCCAATTGGAACTATGAACTGGTCAGAATGGAAGCTGCAAATGCAGTTTTAGCTAAATGCTAACTAGATAGCCAGCTATGCTATTCACATAGAATACATAACGATAAGATTGCCAGGTGCATCCATGAGTTGCCACTTGACGTAATTGCGATATCAGTTAGCTGCTAAGCACCGTTTAGATACGCGAGAGAATAGAATTAAGAAAGCGCAGCTAACCAGCACTCAATTATGCTTGAGGAAGCGAGAGAGATACTGTCCCGTTAAGTGTAATGCTAATGCAGAGATTCATTTTAAGCATGGCAATTAGCACACAATGCAATGTGGCAGCATCTTCGATCAATGTGCATCGTCGAGCTATTCAAGCGCAGCCCTTGAAAAGTTATTCAACTTGATTTCAACCGACTACCAGTTCTCTCCAGTCTCAGTCTCTACTCTCCAGTCTCAGTCTCTATCTCGTGTCTCTAGTTGACCTTCATATTATACAACTAGAGACTCTGTTACGTAGAATTTCGTGTCGTCGCTCTGAAAAATAAGTTTTGCGCTGTATCTCTAACTGCGTATCGCCGTCATGTATCTTTTGCGCCGATATCTTTTAGTTTCGACTTTTTGTGGTTTATCAACCGCAACAACTACAGCTACATCAGTGCTCGTAAAAAGATACACAAAACAGTTACAACGAAACTTAACTTTAATCAAATCTTTCTTTCTCTCTCTTAAGATTGCCTTTTATAGCGTGTAAAATGATATTGCAACAATTGCAGCTACAGGGAACTTTAAGAATTTTGCAAAAAGTTTTTCTCCGGCAAATTTTGCTGGCACTTTTCACCTGATGATAAAAGTTTCAAATTGCAGTCGTATTCGTATTCGTGTGTAGTATGCTGGCAATGAAAATGTCGAAACCAGATTTGTTGCATGCCACTTGCAACGTTTCTTGCCACGAGTTAAATGTATTCACATAGTTTTCCATTTTCGTTGTCGTCGTCGTCGTTTCAGTCGATGGCGAAAGCCAATTGAAAGAGAATTGCGGATGCTGTTTCCCCCCTGTCTAGCTCTCTCTCTCTTTCTATATGTATATCATTTCTCTCTTTTCTCTATCTCTAGCTGATTGGAAGCTTGCAACTGGCAACTGCAAGCTGAGGTTGCAAGCGACTTGGTGACTTCATATCCGTCGCTCTGCGATTGGAATTGTTGTGTAAATTTTGCTGTGTTTTGCCATTCATTTGTTCACTCACTCATTTCAGTCATTCATTCAGTCATTCACTCAGTCAGTTGCTCAGTGAATTTGCATATTCGAAACTGTATCAGCTTCGCAGCTTTGCGTGTGACCTAACACAACACACGCAGCGTGAAAGTGTTGAAAAATATTTGTGCCGCTGGGTCGAATATTTCACATTGTTGATGTTGCTTATTATGTCTCTGTATTTGTGTGTGTGTGTGTGTGTGTATCTGTGTGATGTACAGTTATTCAATAATAAACAGAAATCAGCATTGGCAACAAAATACTGCAACATTGACTGGCAGTAGCCAAATGCTAATTAGCCCCGATTGCCACACTCCAAATGCATAACATCATCAGCTTTTAATAGCTAATGACTACTGTACAGTAAAGTCACGCTGGTGCTAAACGCCCTTTCTTACACATAACTCTTAGGGTAGAAGGGTATTACAAGTTTGTGTCCAGATGTATGTAAAATGCAAACAATCTGGTATATTTTGTAGTAGTATATCAATATACCAATTGACAATATGGTATATTTTGTACTCTATGATATATTTTAAATGAAGTAGTATATAAAAATATAAAAATATAGACAATCCGGAATATTTTGTACTTTATGGTATATTTTAAATGTAGGAACAATATACCAAAAATAAGATTCGATTTTTTGGTATATTAATTTACAGACAATCTGGTATATTGTGTACTCTATATAAAATATTTGATGTATGAGTATATCAATATACCAAATTTAGCATTTGGTAGTATTTCAGTATTTTTTCGGTATATTTTAAAAATAATACCACACTGTTTTGCTTTTCTGAAAAATGGGTGTCGGATATCTTAAAGTCGAGCAGTCAATCTGGTTGGCAATCTGGTATATTTTGTACTCTATGGTATATTTTAAATGTAGCAATATATTACTATCTATTCTACTATTCAAATATTGCATTTGACATATTTGAGTATTTTTTTGTATGTTAATTTAGTATATTTGTTCAAAATGGTTACCGGGTATCTCACAGTCGAGCACACTCGATTCTATCTTTCTTGTTGTATTTTATTTTTGCAGTTTATGGCACACTTTATGCATCAACTTCACACTCCCCATATATTTAAGCTGCTTTCCAGAATTGTTTCACATTTTCTGCCATTTATTTTTGTCTGTCTCCCTGTGTGCGACTGTGTGTATGTGTGTGTGTGTGTGCGTGTTTGTCGACCACGCCCAGTTGTGCGCGCACTGGGCTGCGCATCGCATCCTCCAGCCATCTGGCTCTGGCTCTGGCCAGATACGCCTTTTAACGAATGCGAATTTATTAATTTAGATGAAGTTTATTTGTGCGCTGCACACACAAACGCACGCACATATATATATATATATATATATATATATATTTGTATCTGTATCTGCAACTGTAGTCATAGCTGTATCTATGTATCTGCTGCATGGGCGTGTGGCTGCTGCGTGTAGCTTTCAATTATTTAAATTAATCGCATGCATATGACGACCATCTGCAATTGTTTTGCTTTTCATCTTTTATTTTTGTTGTTGTTGTTGTGGTTTGTTACCCTCACTCACTCGCTCAGTGACTGACAGTTGTAAATTGTTAAACATACTCGTTTATGGTTTTGTTGTAGACGTAAATTAAATATTTAACAGCCAAGTCCCAACTGCGCGTTTTTGTCAGATTTTTGCCAACGAGTCTCTCTCTCAAATAGAACTCCATAAAACGTTGTTAACAACGTTCTGTTAGCGTCACTTTGGCATGCTTTAGAATTGTGCAATTAATATTTAATTACAGTTGACTGCGCTGGGCATAAACGAAGCATTTAAAAATACAAAGCTCTTGGCTTAAATTTCATATGTCGCAACATGCACAAATGTTAAGCAAAATCTTTTAATAAGTTGATATTGTTTATGTTAAGGTTTAATTTTGTCATCAATTTAAAAAGTCTGCTTTTAAATTCATTTGACAACAAAACAAATACTGAAACGAATTGAATTTAAAACTTGAAAAGGATTAAAAGAATGCTTTTCCTTGTTGTTTAAAATACTATCAGCTAATTGTTTGAAGCTTCATTAAACTACTTTGCAAATTTGATAGATCTGAATTTAGATAGTAATAAATTGCTATCTTTTTCACTAGAAGCGTAAATTGTTATCAATTTAAAAAGTCACCTTCACCTAGCAAAAATACTTTTTGCAACAAATTGATTTTATTACTTAAAAAGTATTAAAAGAATGCTATATCATGTTCTTTAAACTATTATCAGATAATTGTTCTATTAGGTTTGTTTTGAAAATATTGCTGATAAAAGATTCAGTTTAGCAAATTTGATGTCAGTTTGGAATTTAGTTAGTAGCAAGTTGATCGATCAATTTAAAAAGTTTGCTTTTAACTTCATTTGATAACAAATTGTCTAGAGTTCTTAAAAATAATTAAAAGAATGCTATTGTTAAAAAGATTATAAGCAAAAGTTCTATTAATTTTTCTAGATTATTTTCATAGCTACATTTAAGAGTTTTAAGAATTGGATGACAGTTTTCAATTTAGTTCATAATAAGAATACAAAAAATCCTACTCTTGAGAATATTCATCAGTTAATATTCTATTAAGTTTGCTTTTTAACTTTTGCGACCTTACCTTAACAGCTTTGCTAATTTTGGCGACCTTTAAGCTGCATTTACTCTGGTCAAATGATGCCATAAATAGTTAATTATGGGTGGCGTCATTTGCTTTATTGGTTAACTACCTAAGAGTTCCCTTTTTATGCGGCATTAACATGTTTTTGCAATGCATAATAAAGTAGTTAATAGTCGGTCTAAGTCTGCAAGCATAAAACTTCTAAGTTTAGTTACAAAGAGTAGCTTTGATAATGGTGCTCAGTTAACGTCAACGATGTTTAAGTTTTGAAGACGTTGTTTGCATTGAAAAGGCCAAATAAACAAATTCCATTGGAGGCGCAGGCATTTGTTAAGTATTTAAGAACAATCAAAAGCAATTTAGCATTCAACTGTTGCCTCTGCCACTTGCGGCCATAAAAGGCGCAAACAGTGGAAGCAACAGCAACTGTTGTTGCTACTGCTGATGACGATGACTACAACAACTACAACTACAACTACGGCTGATGATGATAATGACAAACCAAAAGTGCAACCCACGCTGTGTGGGATTTGAAATGGCAAGAGTTGTAGAGTATATATGTATAAACTGGAGGAGTGTAAGTGAATGATGCTGATGTGAGTGACCAATTAGAGTCATCAGAAATGAGATGGGAGTAGAAGTAGAAGTACAAGTAGAAGAAGTAGTAGAGAACTCAGAGCTTGTCCCAGTTAATGGCATAAATTTCATAAAGTGGGCGCACAAACTCTTGTTGTTGTTGTTGTTGTTGCTGTGAGGGGGAAATGTGAAATAAGCAGAAGAAGAAAAGTCTGAAACCCTAGAAGAACTTGTGCTAGATAAATATGAGAGCATGCATATGCATATAACCATGATGAAGATGATGATGATGGAGACGATGAAGATGGAGATGGAGCACCACCAACATATGCATGCATGTGGGAAGTGTTTTGAGGGGGGGAGAGGGTGGAAGCATTTGTAACTTATTATGAGTGAGTGCATCATCGTCGTGGACAGATCCACGCCAGCTGCAGCAAAAGTTTCAACTCGAAGTTATGTAGAACATGAAATAATAATATCATATGTGATGAAGAGGACTCTTGCAACAGCGTGGGGCATCTGCAAATGCTGCGGAGCATAAAATTATTGTACTGCCTACTAATCATCATTAGTTGCATTATCATTATTAGTATGTTGAGTATTATCATCGTCGTCATCATCAGCTTTCGGCAGCGTCAGCAGCGGCTCGAAGAATTTTCTAATTTATTGCACCGTGGAGTTTTTGTTCTGCATCAACTTTTTATTGTTGTCGTTTGCAGTTGTTGTTGTTGGCATGGCAAAAGAAAATTTCAGAAAATTAGTGCAGCATCTGCAAAGTTGCTGTCGCTCTCCCTCGCCTCGATTTCAAATGGTTTCTAATGTTTTTGAATACCCTGCAGAAATTTTAACGAGGCAACGATGAGAAAGAAGTTTAAAGTATTTCAGTATTTTTTTGGTATCTAGTATTTTTATAACTTTAGTATTTCTTTTAGTTTTTAGTCTTTTTGTAATACTTTAGTATTTTTTTAGTTCCTTAGTCTTTTTGTAATACTTTAGTATTTTTAATACTTTAGAAGCTTAAAGTATTTCAGTATTTTTTGGTATTTTAGTATTTTTATGACTTTAGTGTTTTTTAGATCTTTAGTCTTTTTGTAATACTTTAGTATATTTAATGCTTCAGAAGTTTAAAGCATTTTAGTATTTCTTTGGTATTTTAGTACTTTTAGTCTTTTTGTAATACTTTAGTATTTTTTAGTTATTTTTTTTTTTGTAATACTTTAGTATTTTTAATACTTCAGTATTGGATTAATGTTTTAATATTTTTTAATATTTCAGTATTTTTAGTTTTAAATACTTTTTCAATACTTTAGTATTTTTGAATACTCTAGTATTTTTATTCCTTTGATATTTTCTAATACTTATTTACGTATTTAGTATTTTATTTTGAACTTACAAATATTCAGAAAAAAGTATTAAGATGCTTGTGGAACAAATATAATTAGACTTTCCACAGGGTACTTCAAAGTCGTTAGATAAAATAGCTCTAATTTTGATTTGTATGGCAAACCACTCGAAGAACTATGCTGAGAATGCGGCCGTTGTTCTGGCCTTGCCCCAATGCTTGCTGTTGACTGCTTGCTGCTTGCTGTTGGTGGCTGCATCTCGTCGTCTCTCACGTCTTGTCTTGGCACTCACGTTGTTTGCTGTTCTCGCTCGTTGCTCGTTGCTGTGTTCGGCACTCTCATAACGCTCAGTGATTAGTGATTATGCAGCTGCAGCTGCAATTGCAAATTTACAGTTCATTAGTTGCATACAAATTAATTTTCGCAGTCGAAGACGAAGACGAAGTTTGCCGGCTCAAGCAAAATGCAATTTGCTTTTTACGTTTTTCGCATTTTGCGTTCTGTTTGCTGTTTGCTTTGCCGAGAGCGAGTTCGTTGGCACTTGGCAAGAAAATTCAGGCAAGCTGAGAACAGCGAACAGCTTGTGGGTGCATGCTTTTGTCAGCCACTGTGCTCGTGTTTGCACTCACTGTATGTATGCTTGTGTGCTGATAACATGACTTGCTGCCGTTGTTGCCGCCGGTGCGGTTGCCGTTGGTGCTGCTGATTGCGTAGTTTGACAGCAAGCCGAGAACATTAGATGACAGCATGCAATACCCTCTGGGCAGGTGAAGTAGGCCTTGGGGTATGACTTGGTAAAGTTGTTCATAGAATGAACTGAGGATGCAGTGGGTGATGACAGAAAAATAACGTTGTAGAAGAATTGCTTTATTTTAAATGTAATTTAGACCCCGTCTTGCTTCTTTAAATATATTACACTATAAAAAGTACTATTTTCATGCTATGGGAATACTATAAAGTATACTATTTCCATGCTATGGGAATACTATAAAGTATACTACAGCCATTATTATATTAAAAAACTATAAAATATACTATATTCAAGCTATAAAAATGTTTAATGTGAGTTGGCTAACTTCGCTCTCATAAGAAAGTTGATAAAGCAACTAACAGTCTGGTATATTTGCACATTATGGTATATACGTAATGTAATAGTATGTCAATATATCGCGTAATATGGTTGTTGGTATATTTTTGTATGATTTAACGATAATACAGCACTGGTAGCGAATATATTTCTTAGCCACTTTACAAATATTTGCTTATTAAAAGTGAAAACGAAAATTTAAATTCGCGCTTAACACAAAGAATAAAGCTATAACAGCAATTAAGCTTATTGAGTTCTCAATTTACAAATTGATATTCTTTTATAAGAATGTTTTCATAAAAAAAAGAAATGCTATGTTTTTAATTATAATTTTATTTATAATGCATTCTAAGTATGGAAACTTAGTCAATTTACAACTATTGAGCTTATTGAGTTTACAACTTAAAAATGTTTTACATAGAGTTCATAGTCGAAAAAGTATTTCAAGGCTGTAAATCATAAAATCGAAATGCTTTGGCTTTAATGGCGATTTTATTAATAAAACATTCTAAATAAGGAAACTTTGCCTACTTAATGTACAATAATTTGTATTCTTTCATAAGAAAGTTCACACAACCCAGTGCACCATATATTTACAATAGTTTCAGTACAGGGTATTAGTTTAATAGCTCTCACGCTCTCTTGTACATTTTGCTGTTCATAGAGACTCAGCACAAAGCTTAAGCATGACAAACAGCACAGATAACGAACACTTCTCAACCTCTACTCCCCAAAAAAATATAAGAAAAATATCACACAATTCGCAGTTGCACAGCTGTGAGCTGCTGAGCTCTGTGTGCCACCGAAAGTTGCGCAAAATCGCAGCTGTAGCCAAGTGCTGGGAACAAAGAGCTGGTGTATGAAGCCGCAGCAGTTGCAGTAGATAATAAAGGTGTGGCACACCTGGGCAGCACGAAACAACAAAACCGAAACACTGCAAATAATTTAATTGAGGCTGCAGAAGATAAGACAGCAACTGATAGAGAGAAAGACAGAGAGAGCGAGATAGAGAGAGAGAGAGAGAGAGCGGACATGATGAACTGCGCGATTTTCAAAACTTTATTGTGCGCCTTTCCAAAATTAATAGATTTTTCACTGGGCTTTCTCTCTCTCCATTTCTCTATTTCTCCTATCAATGCGATACAATATGCTCGTAAATTATAATTAGATTTGGGTAAAGTTTTGGGCATTGTTGTCTACCATTTTGAGTTGAGTGTGTGTCGCCTTCTCGCCTGGTGCCACTTCCTGTTGCAGCTGCACACAGTTTGGCCATTTATTATGAAGCTCCCCTTTTTCTCTGGCACTTTTTTTTTGGCAGGCTGCCCAATGCCGCCGTGTGGCACGTCCAGACATAAAATTACAGGCATCGGTGCGCTCTGGTGATTCCATTCTCCCTCCTCCCCCTCCCCCTGTGAACTCAACATAATATAATGGCATCCACGTAGGGAATATACAAAAGTGAAGGGTTTTATCTGTGGGCGCCCAGACAGGGACAAGCTTGTTATTGTTTGGCTTTTTATGCAAACCTCAAGAACTGCCTGCAACTTATCTCTCTCTCTTGTTCTCTTGTAAATATTTTATATATTTTCATATATATTTCTAGTCGTTCTTTGTACGCCAATTTACAGCCAGCTTTGTTATGTGTCTACACGCTTCCTCCTCCTCCTCCTTCTCCTTAGCTCCTCAGCTGAAAAAGCTACAGGAAGTTCCCATCTTTGTCTGTGTCGGAACCCAAAAGCTAGACTCTTGTTGGGGTCGCTTCTTCATTTGCATAAGCACAACAAAAAAATAACTTTTGATGAAATATTTATTTAATAAATGTTGATTTTGTTCTTGTTAGAAGCGAGCACACTTAAAATTCCCCCAACAGCGTTTTTTTCTAGGAAGTTTTTTCGGCAAAAAACTTTCAAGTTGTCTTTGCCACAAAAGTTTCCTCATACGCTGCGGCAAATTGTGTTAAATATAGCATATACTATATACAGTACTTGGTACAATCTAACGGAAATTGAAATACAGTTTACAAAAAGTAAAGAAAAGAAAAGGGGGAAAGAAAGAAAGATGCTGCCGCTAGCCATTCGGAACTAAACTAAAAGTCCAATCAACAGTTGTGTGTGTGTCTCGGTAGGAACACGGAAACCTGCCAAATCATTGAGGTAACTAAACTGAAACTCAACTTGCCTTGATAAATAAAAACCGAACCGAACAATGGAGCAAAAAGCGACACGAGCATGACTTGAATAACTAAACAGAAGGAAACAACGCGCTGGACAGTTGCGAGTTGAGTTGAGTTGAGTTGATTCTCTGCTGTCAGTTGATGGACAACTGAAAAACGTAGAACGGGAAGCTTCCATATGCGACAAGATAATACAAGCTGAATCTTGACTACAGACAGTGGCTACAATAAGTCGACTGACACACAGGAAGTCCATACAACATAATCATGTTGTAATAATACTCATTTGCTTGGCTGCTTTAGTTCGTGGTCTCGGTTTCGGTTTGCCACCGGCTTAGTTGGGGTATTTAGAAGGAGTTAATGTAGAGTAGAATGGAGCAACATTTTGGGGGCGGGGGGCGGCATTCTCAGCTACGACTTCCGTTTGCAAACGAACAAATTAATTCTTGCAATTTTCGCATAGGGATACGCTTCGGTTGTATTCCTCCTCCGCTCGAGATTTTCAGATTTCAAGTTTGTTCTTTCCTCTCAACGTGCAGCGTGTGGCATTTTTATTTATACTACATTTTGGGGTGCCGCGCAGCGATGCATGCAACCAACCATCACTGTTGCTGTTGCTGTTGCAGTGTTGTAAGGTCAACTCACAGGCTGCCGCCGCCGTCGTTCTGTCTGTCCGTGTCTTTCCGTCTGCTTTGTTGGCCCTGTCCATCAGGCTGCTGGCCTGGCCCAAACGAATTTTGTTTTTGTTGGCAGCCAAGTTGAGGGAAAAAACTTGTTTTTGCTTTTTGTGCCGATGTCGCTGTCGTGGTTGTCGTTTTTTTTGTGTTTTTCGGCTTTTTGGCTGGCTTTTGATTGATTGCTGGCTACGCCTGACAAGCTACATGTTTAGATTTCCATTTAGGAATGTCCCAGGCTCTCAGCCGTGAGTCAACTTTTCTTCTTTTTTTTTCGTTGTTCGAACATTTTGTCAATGTTTTGGACAGAGTTCGCTGACTCTCAAAACTCAAAGTTAACATAAATTTTGGCAACAAAGTTGAGAGAGATCTAGATAGATTCCGAACAGCAGCTAATTAGAATTTAATTGATTTCGTTATTGAACTTTGCTGACATTTCATTTGGCTCAAGTTCATCGGCATTCAGTCGAAAGAGAAATCTCTATTTCGTATACAGTATATATTCAAATTGTTTATTTTTTTGTTTAGTGGCGCGTACATCTTGAAATGTGTTTTTTGTTTTTGTTGTTGTCGTCGCACTTGTTGCTCAATTGTCGGACGACGACGACAATTTGAAATGGCCTTGGGTTAGGTTAGTCAACAGCTCCACGCTCGACCAAGACGACTTAATGAACATGTTGTAATTACTAGACAATGCCAGGGAAATAGACGAGACGAGACGCAACGTTGAAGATTATGTTGCCAAATCCGAACAAACAAAATTACAATCAACTGAGGTTTAGAACAATTTAAAAGTACAAGTAAAAATTCAGTTGAATTTTCGACTGCTTCTTTGTGTTGATAAGGAAAAAAAATTCGAAAAAACACTTGAATTTCTCAAAGGCACTTGTAGAGCTGCAACTAAACAGCAACTTGACCCTGCACACAGGACACGCTTATCCAGCGAAATACGAGCCGAAAGATACAAGAGACGAGTCTCGAAACTTTGAGAGACTCTCTGCGGATATCACAAGCAATAAGTGTTTCTGCCCCCCGAGATCGTGTTACACTCAAAGAAGAAGAGTCATAAAACGCATATGTAAACATATGCTAAGTATAAGTTGAATTTGATTTAAGTTGAACTCTTCCCACGCCCATTTTCAGAGCGTCTCTCAAGTGCCAACTCACTGTTAGTCAGAAAGTAACGAAAAGTCATTACCAGATGCAGATAAGAAAGGCTTTGCCACCGAAATGCGATTAGAAGTTATCAACAAAAGCGGCTCGAGTGCATGGTATAATAATATTAAAGAGCAACAACACGGTTAAAGGAAATTCTTGTATGTGTTTGTGTGACTCAATAGTTTGCCCTATTAAATAATGTCTAGGAATTTCCCGATTGCGCGCCTGAGTTATGGATGTGGAAATCAGAATGGAATGTGCCAACTTACATAAATTTTAATTATGATCGCATAAAAACCAAAAAAAAAACACAGAAGTGGAAACTTGATGTCGATTGTAATCGTTCAACGGCCCAAAAAAAGAAATGGAAATAAAACAAATAAAATCAAGCGGAATGTTGGCGTGCCAAAGTCAAGGAGTGGCAACCAGAAATACAAACTTTTCGCACGTGGTGGCGATTTATATGGTCAGTTCTTTGGCTGACTGACGAACTGAATGACTGACGCACACACTCATTCACACACTCACTCTTGTCTAGCGATGACGAGGATGGTGATGAGCTTTGCCTGGGGTCAACAGTTTTTCATAGTTGCTGCAACTATTTTCAAGGCCCTCTGAACACCCGCAATGCCGCAAGCAAAGCATGCCATGTGCTTGTTATTTTGGGAAATGAAAAATTTTGCACTTAAATTAATTGAAGGCAGCTGCTTTGACCCCGCTGGAATGCTGCCTGCCTGCCTGCCTTGTTGTTGTTGTCGTTTGAGTCAAACAAACAAACCGCCTCCCAGTTGGGTCTCGATGTTAATTCCGTTTTTGATGTGCTATTTTTAACGAGAGAGGAGCCTTTTACTTTTTTTTGTGTGTGTTGTGTTTGTTTTTTATGATAATAGCGTCGTTGCGTTTATCTATGGGTTGGCAACCCGAAACAACAGCAAAAACAACAACTCAAAAAGCTGCACCATGAGTGTGCTCGACTTTCGGTTACCCGCATACTGATTATTGATTTGAATTAAACATAATCACTTTATGTTGGCTCAACAAAGTTGCCAACTGATTATTGATTTGAATGAAAGACAATTGTGTAATTTTTACTTCATAGTATATTCATACTATTTGAAGTCACCAGACGAAAAAAAGATCTGAGATAAGTTCGTGACTTTTTCAATTCCGAAATAGTAAAAGTTAGTATTCAAATTGAACACATGGTATCCTGAAATGTATGTTTGTGAAAGGATAGTTTAAATTTGTTAAGAAAGATGAAATTGACTCGTCAATTTTGTACCCTAACTCAATTGTATCCTCAAGCAGAATTCGTTTAACAACTTAATACTGACTAAATAGTAAAATCAAGTTGAAAACCATATTTGTACTGTGAACGTTCTTCATTTTCTGAGATTCGTCAGCCATTGAATGTATATACCCGTTTACACTCTTGACTTCCGGGTATAACAAGCAACAACTACAATTTTGCCTTCTTTGATTAGGTCATTGAGTGCGGCAAACACACACACAGAAAGTATAATACATATGTCTAATATAGTTAGAGGGATTGGACTTGGACTCGGCGCATTATTTAATTAGCCATGCCATGTGTGCCGTACGTTTAATTACTAATCTGATTAGTGCCAACACCAGCAATTGCTGTTGTAGTCTCATCTGCTTATACATTTAATAAGTGCGCTTGACGTGCGACTGATCCAATCAACATCATCATCGACATCATTATGCCAAAGTTAATCTGTTTACGCTGCTTTCTTCTTTCTTTCTTCCTGCTCATCAATCGATTAATATCGCATTAGTGTACGATTTGTGCAAACTTTTCAATTTCAAATTGATTTTACTGAGACTTTGAGACTAGAATTTATGATTTTATGTCTAGCAAATGTTTTTGTTTTGCATTTTGTTTTGGCCAAACACACACAAAACACAAAACAAAAGGCAAATTTGTGGTGCTAATCAAAACAGAAAACAAGTTGAGATATTTTAATCGACTTTGTCGTTTGGAGTGTTGTACAGACTTTGAACCGGTTTACAGCCTTTCACTTTGGTATCTCTTGACCTTCAGAAATTAAAGCCAAGTTGATTGACTTGGCGGCAGATAAAATGCGCTATTTTTTGTTGCCTTTTGATTTGGCAAACAAACTTTCTGCGAGACACATGTGTCATAGTTAAATGCGGCATCTTAGTAAGTGGCTGTCTGTTCTTTAATAAGAGAAATTCTGAGTCATGCGATTTGTGCAGAAATTAAATGCATTCGAGGTATACTATAGAAGGGTATGATTTGAGAGTGTGAAAAGAGATAAAAAGATATGATATGTTGAAAGTATTTTTGTACTGATATACCAATTATAGCATTTAGTATATTTGTGTATATTTTAGTATATTTATTTGGTATACTTTAAAAATAATACTGCACTGTAAAATATTGCCTTTGGTATATTTAGTATTTTTCACTATTTATATACTAAATATAGAGATAAAAGATAAGATATGTTGAATGAATTTTTGTACTGATATACCAATTATAGGTTTTTGGTATATTTGTGTATCTTACAGTATATTGATTTGGTATATTTTAAAAATAATACCGCACTGCAAAATATAGCATTTGATATATTTCGAATTTTTCAGTATTGATATACTAATATAGTATTTGGTATATTTTAGTATTTTTTCGGTATTAGTATTATTCCACAGTCGGTCAACCAAATGTTTTGAATCTGCTATTATATTAATATACATATAGTCTTTGGTATATTGCAGTATTATTCCGGTATATTTAAAGAATAATACCTCACTTTAAAGAATAATACTTTGCTTTGCTCAAGAACAATCGACTGCAGCTTTCTTATTTGTTAATTTACAAACAATTTACAAGTTATGCAAGAAGTAAAGCAGTTTACTCTAACTTATGTTAGTTAACTAAATTTGTATGCCGGGTATCCTACAGTCAAGCACACTCAACTGCAGTTGGCGTATTTGTTTTATTTTTATTTAATTACTCGCTGCACTTTACTCGAGTATGGCGAATTAAGTTCTCTTTAGGTTTTATAGAGTATGCCGTAAACAATGTCACTTGTTGGCTCAACAACAACAATACGCCCACTTTTTAGAGGACTGGGAAAGGGAATGGCAAAGGGAGGGTTGAAAGAGGGGGGAAGCTATTTGGCACATGCAGATTGTGCTTAGATTGAGGCTGTGCGATTGCAAGTGAATGAATGTCAGGGGTTGGTTGTAAACACGAAGAAGAAGCAGAAGGGGACCATAATTGGGGTCAGCCCAGCAGCTCATAAAAAACGCCAAGAGAAAAACGGGCACAAGGTGCAACTCATGTTAACTCAAAGCAGGAGAGGGGAGGGGCAATGGGGGAGGGGGAGGTGTGGCTGCAGCTGTCTGAGTGGACCAAACTGAGAGAATGTTTGTGCATTTAATAGACAATTTTTACGACTGCAGCTAAACGCAAGTTGTCGACTTTCTCACGTCCGTCATACAAATTGTTTATTTATTTTACACTTTCGACGCTGCTGTTGTTCGGTTGACACAAATCGATAGTTAAAAGTGGACAGTGACCAAACGAAACAAATACAAAAACAAATAAAGAAGAATTGGGTCAAGGCCGTGGCTAGGTGCACGAATACCCCAAAGCCCCAAAAATCGAAGACCCCAACGAAAACAGAACAGTGCATTGGCCCTGCGCCTTGAACATGTTTGATCATTGAAGCAGTTGTTTTTGTTGACAGTTCGATTTGCTGAACGAGAGAATTCTGCATAAAACGATGACGAATTCGCACGAGTGTTTTGCGTTAGCTCATTAGGCAAGTCAATAAGCAGGCTGAGGTACAGTGAATAAGCGATGTGATGAATTAGAGGGGATTAAGTAAAAGAATGAGATCTAGTCAATTTTGAGCTTGTCTATCAACAGTAGAGTATAAATTTGACGCAAGATTATTATCTTGTCAAAATCATTAGATACCAAAAACCATTAGACACCCAAGAAATTAAAATACAGAAATGATTAGACACCAAAATGAATATGGCAAAATCATAATATATCGAATAATTAAAACACCAAAAAAAATTTCAGGCCAAATAATGAAAATGTCAAATACTTAAAATACTAAAATCAATACATACCAAATAATTCAAATACCAAAATCGTAAGATACCAAACAAATTTAATACTAAAATCATTCGATATAAAAATACCAAATTATTGAAATACCATAATTATTGGATGCCAAAAATACAAAATACCAAAATCATTTAACAAAGCTTTACCAAACTCTAGTTTTGATTTGCAACCAGCAAAAAATCCAATCTATGCTAAGTAGAGTAAATAAGCTTATCAATCGATAGATTGCAAATACCCAAAGACCGAAATCATTGATCCCAATTTTACTTATATTCTCTATTGATCCAAAGTAAGAAAGAGCAATATCTAATGACTAATAAATCAAGATAATGCGCTAAGTTATCAATAAGATTGTGAGTATTAAAATTCCAGTTTCGATAAGTACATAAGTAAGAGTAAATTTCAATGAATTCTCTATTAAGTACTTAAAAGATCTTTTTTCTAAATGAATAGCGAATTTTAAAACAAAGTTATTTGATTACACTAAATTTAAATGTAATTTCAATATGTTAAAAAAGCTCTAAACAATCTATCTTTATCATATTGCAATAAATCAATTATTTGACTAAGTTTTATTTAGACGCAATTTTGATTTGTTGCAAGAAAGAAAGAAAATGACTTATCGATCAAGTAATTTATCTTATCAATCAATGGATTGCGCCGTTGCCATATTTTGGCAACTTAATATCGCGTGTACTTGTGAATATTAAAATACCAACATAATTTTGTTGGCTAAATATGACTTAATGGCATTTTTAAGTTGTTAAAAGTTTAATGTACTACTTTCGACTGACTTTGCACTAGTTTTATTATCAATACGATCGCTTCACAGACCTTGTATTGGTTTTGCTAGCGATTTTATGGTGATAATTTTGAATCGTTTGTTTTTTTAGGCAGCGTTAATTGTGCACAACGACGAATGTCGAAGATTGTTCTAGTAGAGCAGTTCGCTATAAAACACGCGCACTGTATCTGTATCTATCTGTATATGATATTGTACATATTTGTTTATGCGGAGACTATGTACAATGTATTATACATACATATTAATATGTCTCACATACAAACAAACAAACACACAGACATTGGACTATGTCTTAATATCTTTTCAGGGCCACTTGACCGTCTAAATTTCATGCGAACAAGATTTATTTATATAAATTTGCCGTCATTGATTTGCATTTGGTCATGTGCCAGAGATTTTTGCGCTCATAAAAATAAATAAATAAATAGGAAAGCACAAGAAAATACTATATGTGTGTATAAGAGAATCGCGAGCCGGGGAAACCAAACCAAACAAAGCTGCCTCCTAACAGTTAATGTCGCCTCTAGATTGAGGAGGACAATAGCACAATTCTCATACACAAAGAGCCTAATTTTTATCGGGAGGGGAAAATGTGCGCAGTTTCTACAGTTTTTTTTTTCAAGGCCGAGCGAGTTGTCAGCCAGTTTTTATGGGGCACAGGCGCCACAGGGTAGGCAAAGCAACCCTCTAATGAGGGGCTCCTAACTGCTCTCATTATGGAAATTCAAGACAAACAAGTCATGACTCAGGGGTAGCAAAAACACAGAAAGGGGGAAGCCGAAGTCAAGTTGAAAACAGCTCAATTTCAAGTTGTTTTCTTACCTCAATATTGTGTGTGTGCCCACAATTGATTATAAATTACTAATTGACACCAATTTCTCTCTTGCTTACAGTGAACCTGAGCCGAAATGGGCCTCCGTCTACGACTCGAGCGTCGAGTGAATGTGACTCAAATGTAGAGCAAGAGCATTCATTCAAATTCAACTATTCAAAATGAGTCAACTGCAAGAGCGAAAACAACAGCAGCAGCTGGAAGGAATCACTGCACTTGTAACAAAGGTCTAAAGCAACAAAAAAAAAAACAGTAGGAAAGAAAGAAAGAAGAAAAGACTCTTGCCATCCAGAAGACTATCTCTATCTCACTCACTCACTCCACTCAAAGCACTCTACTATAAAACTCAACTCTAAAAACACTTTCGAACGCAATCAAAATGAACTCCGTCATCTCAGCATTTAAAACCAAAAAGAACAGCAACTCAACGGGCGCCATGACAACGGCCACCGCCACCGCCACAGCAGTTGCCACCAGCGAAGAGCTGAAGCAGAAGCAGAATGGAGGTGGAGGCACCATCGTTGGCCTGAGCATAGCCAGCGTTGGCGGCGTCACACGGAAGAAACCCGTCGCCCAGGACAATGGCTATCAATATCTGCGGCAGATCCGTGAAATCGAGACGGCCAACAAACTGCTCTCGCCTGTGGCTCTGGCTGTGACTGCCGATGATCTGCACACTGGCAGCGAACTGCTCAACTTCCGTCCCGCCGCCGTGGATGCTCTCGATGGCGGTGCCGATGTCGTGGATCATTGTGCGCCCGCCATGGTGCGTTTGTCCTGCTCGGATGCTCATTCCGATTACAACATGAATGGCAAGACGATCAGCAGCAGCAGTTTAAGCTCGATCAATGGCAAACTCATCGAGAATGGCAATGGCAACAATTTGGATAGTTGTGGCTTGACCTGCGATGATGATGACAACTCGGAGCATTCGACGGCCGCTTGCAACAGCACGAGCAGCTCCAGCGAACACAGCAACAGCACCGTGGTGCACAGTCCCACAGTGATTGCTGCCCCCGCCACAACAACAACAGCATCAACAGCACAGCCCAGTTCCAGCTCCAGTTGCAGTCTCAGTCCCAGTCCAAGTTCTGGTGCCGAGCAACCGCTCGCTGTTGTTTGTCCGGAGAATGGCGGCGGTCAGACGCCGCCGCTTGCCTCGCCCGTTTTGAGTCAAGGACATCATGAGGATTATGTGCCAGCGTTTCTCAAAGCGCCGCCCGTCACGTTGCCCCTCAGCAGCAACAACAGCAGCAGTTTGAGCAGCTGCTGTAGCAGCATCAGCAACAACACAACTTCCAACACGCCCGCCATCAGCTCTGCGGCCAGCACTCCGAAGCACACGCGTTACTCCAAGCCCCGCCTAAGTCTGAGTCGTGGTTTCAATCACTCCATGCCCTCGGTGCACGGTCGTCCCAATCTGAGTGTGGCGCCACCAAATGGTGCAGCACAGACGAACGGACAGGCGAACGGACAGCCGCCCAAGCGCATCTCCACGCATCAAAGGAACTTGAGTTTGGATTTCAGGTGAGTCGAAATTACGTTCAATTTCAATATTTAAAAGTTGAGTAAGGAATCACGAAAATGAATTTTAATATTTAACAGTTGAGCAACTGCTGTTAAGTTTAACATACAAAAAAGTAACAGCGCTGTTAAGTTTGTTCACATAATAGCAAAGCATAACAATTCAACATTATTTTAATAGCTGCTCAGCTTAACAGAGTATGTTAGTAGCATCACTATAAAGTATATGGCTTGACATAGCAAAGAAACACAACAAAATTGTAGCAAAGTATGATGAAATAATGACCATTGAACAGCTCGTGTAAATAGAATCATTTAGCGACAATTCAATACAAATCAAGCTATACAAAGTATATAGAATGTCGTGTGGTTTATTAAATAATAGCGTGCTATTTATTGCTATAAATAAACTACTGTTCTCGTTTAACTTGAATTAGTGTTGATAACAGATGATTATAATGGAACAGTCAGACATTATAGACACTATAAGCGGAACTTGGAATTAATTGAATTGAATTATATATTACATTAAAATATAATTCCTTACAACGAAGTGCAATTATTATTCTTTTACTTGAACAGAAAAATTAAAGAAAGGTATTTATTAGTGGCAAAAGTAAATACAGTTATTGATGGACAGCGTTAAATGTATTTCTAAATATAGACAGTCCGACTTCCATTGCTGACAGTTTAAGTAGCTGTTGATAACAGTCTGGCTTACCATGTTAACTCACTAACATTACGTGCGCATGTTATGAAGTCGGTTACCAACGTTTCATTTACTGTTTTTTTTCGACTTGAAAGCGTGGGAAACCTCACACACACATACAGAGAGAGAAAAGCGAAAAACCCACTCACCGCCTAGCAATTACAGTGCTTTTTTATTGTTATTAACTCTATCGACCATTCCGGGAAACATTTCATGACCACATGCAACCTGTCAGAGTTCGGCATAACAAGGCGAAAGGCCGAGGCGTCGACTGCTAATGTCCAGCCTTGGCAACTTGGCCAACAGCTGCTACCTCATTTTACTATGGAAATTCTACCAATAATTTATCCTCGAACTTGATTGCGACAAAGAATTTGCTTTACTGCACTTCTGTTCTGTGTGCGAGGTCAACACTGCTAATGACCTTTTGTGTGCTTATCGTAATTTTAAAGGCATTCGCTTTGCATACATTTCACACCTGGTCATTTTCCATTTCCCTTTCCCTTTGCCGTGTGGCAATCAAAAGGCTTTGCCCAATGGGGAGGCAAGACAATGGAGTTGTAACTCCCTTAAAAAGAGGCTTTTAGCGCTATTGAATAATTGACAGCGTCAATCAGTGGCCTGCTTCCCCGACTCCTGTCCCTGTCTTGTCTCTTACTTCGACTCCTCTCATAAATAGGAGCGTTCAATCGCTGCTGCGCCTTTGCAGTAGGTGCGGCATTACGATGCGTCTTAATGGCAATCATAAATACAAAAGCGATGTACAACACAGCAACTGAAACAACATCGTTGAACCAGGCTACAGTTGAGGCTGCTCGACTGGGAAATACTCAAAGAAAACATGTGTTTCTCTTTTAATTCTGAGAACTGTGAATTTTATTATGACATGCAATTCGATTTTGTTTCAATTTGTGGATTTAGCAAATCTATTTTAAATACGCTAGAAAAATCATATGCATCATATAATCCCATAGGTCGAAGTGTTACAATTTATAGAAATGATGTAATTTACTAGCCAGAATTTCCCGCAACTCGACTTGCTTTGCATATGTTGAATTATAGTAATGAAGTTACGTTACGTATGATACCTTATTTAATGATATTTTGAATTTAAAGCTTCTATCATTTGTCATTATTCAATATATCAATTGTGTGTAACACTTGCAGCCTCCAAGCTTTTACTTTTATGAGTTGCGTGTTGATAGTTCCATTTTATATATGTATATATAGTTTGTACTTGAAGATGTTCTACCTTTTAAATACGTCTTAATATACTTCTGCTCTCGAGTTTGCTAGTCAGTTAGGACAAACAGTTCTATATATAAATTAAGATACTCTTCCTTTTACTATTTGGCTAGTTGACTTATTAAATGTTGACATTATACAAATATATTCTACAAAATTCTCATCTCCTACCTTATCTTTTGAGACTGTGCGTTGATAGTTAAGTACGTCCTTTAGGACTAACTAACACCCTTCTTCTTTTATAATGCTAACTTTTTGGAGTAGTGCATAGATAGTTTAGCCAACAAGATATTCGTTTTATATAAGGCAGCTAATTAAAAGAGTTAAAGAACACTAAGCCTTTTATACATGTTTATAGATAGATTTACTCTTTAACTATTTTAATTAGCCGCCTTATTATATAAAAAAGAATATTCAAGTATCTTGTGTAAAGTTCGTTGCCTCCTGCTTTTAAATTTTGGGATTGATAGTTCGGTCAGTCCGTCGTATACCAATACTCTGCTTTTTGCATACATTTGAATACCCTTTTACTTTTTGTTTAGCTGTCTTAAACAACAAGTCTCATTAATCTCCTTGCCACGTTGCTTGCCACACAGAGCTATCCACGAGCGTGTGTGCTGTGCTGTGCAGTGTTGTATCTCTTTGCGTTGACCATTTTCATTGGCGACTAAAACCGGAAAACTGACGCCGCTCAGCCAAGCACGCAACACTCATTGCCTGGTTTCCCCCCTTACTGACGAACTGACTATCTGACTAACTGACTGACTGACTGATCCCGCCCTATTCGCCTACTCTCTCTCTCTCTCTCTCTTTCTCTCTCTCTGGCTCTTCGACCTGTTTCGACCCTGGCTAAATTGCAGCCTGGCGTCAGGCTGAGTTTTGTTGAGTCTGAGCTGAGGTCTGTGTAGCGGCCTATTCAAGTTTTCCCCACTTCAATTTGTTGTCGCGTTTTCCCTGCAGAAATTACCACAATGGCGTCAAAACTTTCAGCCTGTCGCGCCACACGTCACGTCATTTTTGCTAGGCACGCCACATGCCCCATTGACTGCATGCAAAATATGCCACATCTATGCCCCCCTCTCTCTCACACTCTCTCTGTTTGGTTGCAACACCCAATTGAATGCGACACGCAGGCGCGACAGGGCTCGACGACGACGCTCTTTGCAAAATGCTAAAAACAAAATTGTTTATTGAAAACGATTTTTGCATTTCGCCCCGTTCCGTTGTCGTTGTCGTTTCTTTTTCTTATGCTACTGCCAAGTGCCATGTGGCAATGGCCCTCAATTTCCATACAGTTTGGCTTACACATGTAAGCCATTAATGTGCCTGGCTGCCTGACTGTCGAGCATGGCATGTCTATCATTGAATTCAACTAGACATTTCAGTTTACAAAGCACTCACTCGCTCAGTTCTTTAGTTGCCCATCCCTTCGCTTTGAGCTAAGTAAAGTCCTTGCACTCGTGTGCAGCGCAAAACTGTCTGATTGTGTCAGTGGGGATTGCTATATTGATTGTTTAACCCAAACGAATGCATTCCATATAGGATTGTGTTTAACCCAAACGATTGCATTCCACATAGGGTATCTGACAGTCGAGTGAGTTGCCCTTAGCATTTCTTATCTTTGTTGTGCTACATATTACATTACATTAGGGATTTACACTTATCACACTCAATTCACAAGGTTTTCACATACAGTAGATTCCGGTTATAACGACTTTCAAGGGACCGACCATTTTACGTTGTTATAACCGGAGGACGCACTAACCGGAAGGAGCAAAAAAAAATATTTTTTTGTTTATTTTATGGTTTCCAGTTCGTAATAGGCTTCTAAAATAAAACAAATTAATTTTTAAATAAAAAATGTAATGCACAAGTGTCGAGCTTAAACTGAATAACCTCTTCATTGCGCATTTTGCGCATTAACTCACATTTGGCGAAATTACGCATTCAAAAAAAAACAGAAAAAACTAGAAATATAACGGAATAGGCTATGTGATCTGCACACGCACGCTGTAAACATTTGTGTGACGTCAGCATTGCACTTCGACTGTCTCTCTCTAACAGCAGCGTTGCTAAGGCGACGGCTAAGACTGACAGAGAATAGTGAGAGTCTAAGAGCTTCGTGTCGCTGCTACGCACACAAGCAAGGGTGCCGATCACTGATAAATACATACAATTCTAATTACGCCGTTTGATGCTTAAATTTGTTGGCAATTTTTCGCAGAATTTTTTTTTCGTTGCTATATCCGGTTGAATTCTGAAAAATTTCGTCGGTATAAGCGGTTAGTCGCTAAAAGCGGAGACGTTCTAAGCGGAGGCCCTTTCATATAAGTTTGTATGGGGACCAACCAAGCCATCGAGTTTTCGTCGTAATAACCGGTCGGACGCTATAAGCGGAGTCGTTATAACCGGATTCTACTGTATTTATATTTTGTATTTACGAAAATATTACAAGTTATTGCTAAATATATTGTAATTTTGTGGCTCAATTTCCAAACTTTTTTCTTCATACATTTGGTCATTCTCAAAGTTCTCGAATAGAAATGATTATTATATTTAGTAGGTCACTCTTCAAACATTATTCATCATATGTTTATTCTCAAAATTCTTTAGTATTTTTATTTCGAATAGAAAACCTTTTTATATTTATTAAAAATCCTCAACAGAAAATACTTAACATATTTTATAGTTCAATTTCCAAGCTTTTTTATTATGTGTTCATTCGGAATGTTCTTTAATATATATATATATATTTTCGAGCACTTTATTCACCAAATATTTATATTTCGCATGTAGCTGTGAATTTATAATTCAAATTATAGAGTGCAAGTTTATTAAGCGATTTCTACTTAAGCTGATTCATAGTGGAACTAAAAAAAAAGCAATATGACGAACATAATTTAATAAATTCGTTTATACAAAAAATAGCATTTTATATAAAAGCTTATATTTGTATAGAAGCAGAAAATTTTTACTATATATAGGGAAATTGATTTATTAAGTTTCCTTAACAGCGATCACTTATTTTTCATCAAATTAACATTCTCAAGTTTTCCTAAATTTTAAAGATTATTAAGTATCATCAATAGCAAACCTTTCATACATATGTTTCTACAACTGTAGAAACAATTATATGTTTTAAGTATTCTCAACAGCAATCGTTTAAATTTTGAAGAATTTTTTTTCATATCAACATTCCTAAGTTTCTTAAATATAAAATATTATATTTGGTAGCTATTCTCAACATCAATACTTTATTCTCTAGTTAAATTTGCTTTTTTATCAAATCATAATTCTAAAAGTGTTTAAAAACATGAAACTATAGTTAAATTCCCTCAATTGCAATCGAATATTTTATATTTAAATATTAAAGCTTTTTCATCAAATCAAAATTCCAAAGTTCTTAAATATAAAAGATTATGTTATATATTATATTATCCTAAACAGCAAACGTTTCATTTACAGTGCAATTTTAAAGCTTTTCCATCAAATTATGATTCTCAAAGTACTTTAAAAGATTATTATATATTTTCCTCAACTGCAATTTATTTTGTGATGCAATTTTCAAAGTTTTTCCAATCAAATTTTGCATTTTGATGCAAAGTAATGATCATTTTTGCGCTCTATTGCAATTGCATTCTACAATTAGACGCAATTCGTGTGAGTTTATTTGCATTAAAGTACAAGTATTTCATGATACATTAGTCGTTAAAATGCACATATGTGAATGTGAATGCGAATTGTGAATGCCAGCGAAATGCGAAAACGATTCCAAGTTATTTATGCAATGAGATGGGTCAAAACGGGGAGGCGGATCCCCGGGTATTTTATGGACTATTGCAAACATATGTTTTCCGAATTCTTTTGAAAATAAATATGCACTCATATAAACTGAATCGCTGCTGCTCTTTGCTGTGGCAGTTGCAAGTTGCACTTGCAGCTGCTGGTTGAGTGAATTGGCAGGAAAATATCTGACAACTGGACGCCAGTGTTCCATTACAGTTGATTGCACGGAAAGTAGTAACTTAAATAGTTGAAATATTGTAGAGAATTTTATGATTTATCATCAAAAGCAAAGCAAACTATAAATTCCTTAAAGTGGAATATCAGATTTTGTCACACCGCAAACGCTGAGTGTATAAGTATGAGTATGTACTACATATATACTTCTATGTATTTGTTTGTTTGTGTGCGTGTGTATGTGTGTGGCATGCCACACCCTGCGCAGCTTTAGTTTGTGTGCGCCGCGCACGCCAACAAAGTGCCTCCTCCTTCTGCTTCCTGGGAGGTGGTCAGGTTTTGTCGGTGGGACGCTTTTTGTGGCTGCCGCATGTCGTCACACCTTGACATAGGTACAAAGCAAAGTAGAAGAAGAAGCAGCTGTGGCAAATACAGCGCTTGTCAGCAACAGGGTTTAGGCCATTAAAAACAAAAAAGGAAAAAAAACTGTCGCTACCCTCGGCAAACAAAATAATTTGCGGTTAAATCACGCTATGAATGTGACAACGAATAAATGAAACAATCTCAAATGAAGAGCAAAATCCCGAGCTTAAGCAACTTCCCAAATGAATTGAAATATTCACAACTTTGAGTGTTATTTTTTTTTTTTATCATTCATTCATTCATTTGCCCACCCACACTCAAAGCAGTGGCAACAGCAACATCAACAGCAATTCACGGGTCTCTGCGCGCTCGCAAAGTTCAATGGCATTTAACACAACAGGGAAATGCAAATGTGTGGTTGAGAAATAGATAGAGAGAGAGATTCAGAGAAAGACAGCAAACGGTGAGGGAAAGAGAGAAAGGAGCGAGAAATACGAGTATACTCTTGAAATTTAATTTTGCTCTTGGCGTTTTCATTGTCATTGCCATTGTTGCAGTTTCAGTTACAGTTGCACTTACAGTTGCTTTTCAATGTTTTGTGTCCATTTCTGCAAACCAAAAATTCGCCCTGACTAAGCCAGCATGCATCCCTGGAGCGATTAGTTTTTCATCCTCTTCTGGTCTCGAGTGTATTCACATCAATATTGCGCGAGTGATGAATGGACAGATTAGCAGTTGGTTCGGTTCATTCACAGCACACGGAAGTTGGCCAACAAACTTTGTGAAATATTCATGTAATACTGCTCGAAAGATGCAGCGTCATGTGTCGCTGAACTCGCCACACATCTATTTGTAGTTTGTTGCACATGAAAATAAGCAGTAGAGATGATTGTGAAGAGTTGTTTGAGCTGAGACAAGCAATAAGCGCAGTGAAAGCGAATAAACAAATACGTAAAGCAGATAAAGATACAAAACTTGAGATGGTCACAAAAGTTGTCTAATAACATGATCAAACAGATCTCGCATAATGCAATCAAACAAATTGTGATTGATTATACCCCAGAGTATGACAAAAACAAAAAACAACAACACATAAAAGAAAGCCTTTTGAGGCTAATGAGGCAATTCGCCTAAAAAAAGAGCTAGACAAAAACACTTATTATGAATGAGGGGAAACAATCTTCTACAACGAGATCTATTTGTAAGCTCAAATGGACGCCCTCTGTGTCTGGAAAAAAAACTCATTTAAAAAGCTAAGGCGCCCAACGTGCGTAGTATAATTGTAATTATTGTTATACCAATGTCTAGACTTGTTAGCTCCCTCTAAGAAGTTGAAGAAGAGCTTAAAAAGCACAAAATATTAATTGTATTTTGCTATTCGTGTAAATAGAGGTCATCTGATAAGCAGCTTTGGCGCCCAACGTTGCAGGTGCAACATTAAGACACATTTTGTTGTAATTATTTGTCATGAGAAGCACAAAATGTGGCATTCAATGAAGTCTACGCCATGTAACCCCCTGCTAAGACTTGAGAGTATCTTTTTGGGAGTTTGGATCACCTGCTATGTGAACAGCTTGAAAGCAGTGTCGAACTCAACGACCTTCAACTGTGTGTTTGGGGCCACCCAAAATTGCCCAACTTAACAACTTGTTGTTGTTGCTTTTTTTGGAGTGCAATTACGTAAATCGTGAGACGTGACTCGTATTCCGGTTGGCTCGGGTGCAGTTCGGGTTGCAAATGAATGCAAATGTGTAAATAATTTAACAACTAAAGTCGTCGCTTTGCTGGTATGTCTGGAATGTGTTGCACACTTGGCACGGCAATCTCAATCGACAACGACATCGACAGATACAGATACAGAGATACAATAAATATGTATATGGACAACAACAGATACAGATACAAATTATTAGCCGGCAATTGGCAGTCGCAATATGCGCACCGCATGCCAAATGAGATGTCGTTCAATACCGAGTTGAGCTACTAATAATAATAATAAAATAGCGCTCGTCTATTGGGACTCTGAAATACAAACAAAAAAAACAAAAAACCCACTACAATGGGAGCAGAGCTTTAGATGTTATTATGGGACTTTGCCTTTTGCGTTTGATAGATAAAAGATAATTGGCATGCAAAGCGAGTTCGGTATCTGGAGCAATAGACGGCGCATTTCAGATAACAATGCTCCCAAAAATAATTTTTAGGTCCATCTCCTGTTGATGCCCTTTTTGATGTGGCTTTGTGTTTAAAAGGAAGAAGGCGGGGGCTCATCTTAACGTTGTTGCCTCCCCGTCTCATTTACACTTGCACTTTCCACAATATTTTCCTTGTTTTCTTTTTCCTTTACCTTTTTTTTCGTTGGTTTTTTGTTGCCACATTGTTCACGGCCAATCAACTCGTGCACAAAAGAGCACGTTAAGGCTGCACAAGGAAGAGAACGAAAGCGAGAGAGAATGAGGGAGAGAGAGAGCGAGAGAGAAGCCGAAGCAGCAGGAAGGAAACAAAGCAAATGAGTAGCAACACACACACACAAAAGCATACAACTTTTATTCATGTGTGTGTGTGTTTGGTTAAACGCTTGACTGGCAAATTGCCAGCAGACAACAAGGCCGAGATCTTGGCCAGAGCTAAGTCTAAGTCCTTTGTTAGTTTCCCCAAATGCAATTTATCCTTTCTTAAGTGCACACTTTCCAAACTCATCCGCTGCCTTCTTATCGAATGCAGCTCAACCGGAAGACAGCCAGACGAAGATGCATGCGATATTTCCTATGACTGACAAAACAAAAGAAGAAGTAAACTCTATTTAATGGTGATGGAAACCCCCACTCGAGTAGATAACACGCGCTTTTGCCATATCTATTAAATATCTCAATTGGTCGCAGGTTGCGCATTTCATGCGGCATATGCGGCGTATGCGCATTATTTGTATTATCTGCATTATCTATTCAAAAGCTACCGCAAATACCGTATGCAAATCCTGCAAATTACTCAATGTTTCATTACCACCTGTGGCGCCCTTTATTTTTATTTTATTTTTGTTTTTGGTGGAGTGAAAGGCATTTGATCCACATGATTGAAGGTCGCTTGAACTGGCGTAACCGCTGAAATTATCTATATATAGTAGATAGCGATAAGTGGCTGCTCGTGTGAATCGATTACCGCACCTTATCATGCAAAATTGTCATAAATTGCTACAGATAACATGATAGATTCGGACGTGGAATGAGTGTGTGTGTTTAGTCAGTCTGTGCTTTGGTGGTTTTCTTTTGTTTTTGCCCAGCGATGACACATTGTAAATTGTTTTTTATTGTTATTTATTTGCTTTAAACAAATTACCAAAGAGGAACAAAGCGAGAGGGAGAGAGAAACAGCTACCGACGTCATGTCCGCTGGGGCAAAGCTTTTGAGAAAAGCTTTTTTCCAGCATTAAAGTGCCATTTCGAGTAACAACATTAAGCGTTAACATGCCTGTTAGATTAACATAAGGCAACTGAACACAGTTTCGTCTCAGCTCAGATAGTGAGCGCCACTTGCTCGCTGGCTCGCGCTCTCTCTCTCGCTTTGTCCCACACGTGTGTGTGAGTGTGTGATTCTTCTTTTTTGCTTCACACGGAGATGGGGCATTGTTTTTTTGTGCTTCTGTTGCGATAGTTCCTTCTGGTGTTTACCTTCTAAATGTTGCTAATTTAATTTAAGAGCCAATGTGTGTGCACTGAGCTCTGCCAACACATCGAACGGATGCAATAAATCGACGACAACGACGTTGACGTCGCAGTGAAAAAGTAATTAAGTTAAAATGTCCAACAATTGTGTCGTCGTTGGTGAGAACGAGATCAATATGTTTGCTCACTTCAGTTGATGTTGTTTTGTGTGTGTTTGTATTTGTTGTTCGTTTGCCAACAACAGCACTTTATTGTTTAATTGCTACGGTACAAAAGATTACTATTGAGTATTTGCACAATTGCTGACGACATAGCATTGATTTTTTTGTACACTCGTAACTGATTATTTGACCTTACACTTATTGAAACGAATGTTATGTTTTTTGGCCTCTTTGCAGATCTATGGGCATTTTGCTGCCGCCAGTGTCGCAGGTGACAAACACACGCATCAATCACACGCAACATCATCGCAATCGCAGTCTCGACAGCGCCCTGCAACGCATACCCGAGGTGAGTAATTTTGGTATTTTAGTATTTTCCTGTTTTTGTTTCTTTTTTTTGTGTTTTCGTTAGTGCAGCACCCTTCCACTCCACCCACATTGTTTGCCCTACGTTGGGCACACCTGAACTTGGAAAGTTTTGGTTGCCCCATGTGTGTGTGCTCAATATAATCTGTTTAATTGTATTTTTATCGCTGCTCGCATTGTTATTCACATTTTTGCACTTTTGCTATTTGTGTACATTTCTGGTTATCATCGAGAGCGACAACAATAAACAATAACAACAACACAAACACGACAAGCAGCAAACTAGTTATCCCGCTCGCACCCACACACGGTTGGGTGTTGTGAGAGCGAGCGTGAGAGCTTTTTTGCATGCCATAACAGTTGAGTTATTGCAGCAAAGCTTTTACACATGATTGCAAACTATCGAGAGCGACCGAGAAGGAGAGAGCGGGCAGTTGTGCGTTTATTGTTTTTTTGTCTTGTTTGTCTTTGCACTTGAATTTATTTTTTTCGACATTGCTCGAATATACACAATAATATTTATATTTCGTTTTACGTATTGTGCAGGTGGAAATCTCGTCGCCCAATGCAGAGAACGAGCCAACATTTTGCTCACCATCATCGATACTCAGCACGAATATGTGCTCGAAGATTGTAACTACAGCGGCCAGTGTAACCGCTGCTCTCTCCACCTCCCCGCCAATGCCAGCCATCAGCAGTCAAGCTGTGACCACGAATCCAACAACAGTCGCTGCCTGCAACAAGCCTGCAACTGAGACGCCTCCAGTGCACACAGCAAGTGCAGCCATAGGTAAGTTATATAGTAATTCCTTATTTAATACTATAATGTAATCAATTATAATATACTTTCCACAGTTGATGCCTGTCCCACGTTACGTATGCGTCCCAAGTCCAGTGAATCGATGTCCTCGCGCTCCCAGGACATTGTGGGCGTCATCGGTGGCAACACAGGAGGCTGCAACAGCAGCAGCAATAGTTGCAGCAGTGCGGGCAGCAGCAAGAAACGCGAAGATTTGACTAGTCTGGGATCCGATGACTCCGGTAGGTCTAAGTTATCCAGGTTTTTCCAGTTCAACACTTCTAAATTCTAAATTTTGTACTTTTTCGATTAGGCATCATCTGTGGCTCGGAATCGGATCAAATCTCATTGAATCGCATATGCCACTCACATGAATCGCTCGATTCGGGTGAAATGGATGCCGATGGTGATGCGGACGCCGATGGCGAAGAGGAATGCATTGATATGATGGACACCACATCGATGGATGAAGACTACAATCTAATGCAATCGGATTTGTGTTTCTATCCGCCGCCACCGCATGCTGCCAACGATTTCGATTGTCGCACTTTGCGTCCATCACGCAAACAGAAGCAACAGAAACGCGAGCAGGCCAAACTACAGCTGGAGCAACAGCAGCAAGAACAGCAGGAGGCTGAGCAACGGGATGTAGATGCACGCATGCGTTATCGAGTGATGAACATGTCACAGGCGGCCATTAACCTAGAGCTCGGCACCGCTCCCAATGAGATTGAACCTGTGCTTGATGAAGATGATCACGAGGAACAGCAGGAGGAGCACAAAGAAACATTGCCCGCTGCAGCACAGGTTACGACAACAATGACGACGACCACACCCACAACAACACCAGTGGCAACGCCCACGCCCATTGCAACGCCCACAGAGAGCACCAAGAACGATCAAGTGCTGTTCAAGAACTTCTTTGGTGCCACCAAGAATGCCATCTTCCGCACGGCGCAAAGCATCATCGAGAACCACGAGAAGAAGAATGCGGCCAAACAGAAAACAGGCGGCGATGACACGCCCACAACGGCAGCCACGGGGAGTGCCACGCCCACAGCGACAACTCCACAGGATCAAGTCAAGTCACCCACAGACATCTCTAAAAAGAAAGAGTTCTTCAGTCTGCTCACCTCGAACTCTAGCAAAAAGGCAGCAGCTGCAGCCGCCGCTGCATCTGCCTCAGCAGCAGCCACGCCCACAGCTCCCACAGAGCCAACATCAGAAGGAAGCAAAGGTGTCGCTGAAGAGGTGAAGATCAAGGAACGTACGCTTAATCTGCGTTTGCCAGGCGCAGAGATCGAGGATGCAACATTGCTGAAAAGCTCGTCAATCAGTTCGCTGCACAAACATCTGCAGCCGGTGCCCGGCGTGGTCAAGTACTTCATCAGCGAACGGGCGCCAACAACCAGCGCTCAACAGAGTGCAGAACGTGGTCCCAGCGGATTGTTGCGATTCTTCGAGTCACCCGTCTTCAATATACACTTTGCCGTACACTATTTGTTCTACTCCAAGGAACCGGGTGTCTTAAGCTTCATTGGCAACAAAATCTTTAGCTTCCCCGATCATGTGGTGGATCTGTATATTCCCCAGTTGATAGTGATGTACATACAGATGGATGAGCTGGCCGAAGTGCTGGATCCCTATTTGACCATACGTTGTCGCAAGTCTGTGGACTTTTCGCTCAAGTGTCTGTGGCTGCTGGAAGCGTATAACTATCAACTGGATACGCTTGGCACGAGCAGTCGCAAGTCCAAGCTGGCATTGATGAAGGAGATCTTCTCAAAGCGCGAGCAGAAGCAACAAACCAAATCGGAGTCGGCACGGGGTCCAGCTGTGGCCCTGGTGAAGAAGACGCATCATCGCTCGCAATCGGATGCCACAGTGCTGCTAACGGATTCACGCAGTCCACACACGTTGAGCATTAGCCATCGGATGTATCAACAGCCGCCGTATACGACGCAAACGTTGCCCAGTACACCGGCCAAGCTGTGTCTCGGCGATCTGAATTCGGGACGTGCTTTCGACAACGGTTGCACCTGCTTTGAGACGGTACGTGGCCAGGTCAATGGACTTCTCGGACAGCGTACGTTGTGCAGTTGTGGGGCTCCACGAACAGCGCCACAGAAGGAGTTCATGAAGGCGCTGATGAATGTGGGCAAGAATCTGACCGCGTTGCCCTCGAAGGCGGAAAAGACCTCAGCGCTGCGTATGTCCCTCAATCTGATAAATAAGAATTTGCCAGCGCGTGTTTGGTTGCCGCTCTACTCGGACATTCCGCATCATGTGGTGCGCATCACAGAGGAGAAGACTGCTGTACTCAACTCCAAGGATAAGACGCCGTACATCATCTACGTGGAGGTGGTCGAAGTTCCCGATATCTACACCTCTCCGCTGATACCCAAAATGATGCCAACGCTGCGGCATACAAAGAGTGAGGAGCATTTGGATGGCGGCTGTCTACAGGCGCATCACCAAAGTTGCAGTCGCACCTCCAGCTGTAGCAGCAGTCATCATGGCTCCAGTTGCAGACGCAAGAAGGCGGCGGAGAATGGCGCCGAAAATGGTTGTGGAGAGCCGGCAAGCCACAATGGAAATTGTGGCGGAAATCTGTTGTCGCTGGGAGGATTGCAGCTGCAGGAGGATGATGTGTGGTCACAGGAGGATGATGAGATCACCGCGCAATATTTGCATATGCGCAAGAACAGCGAACGCGATGCCATTTCCCAAATGTCGCTGGACTCGTGTGACTCCAGAGATCAAGGTGAGCAGCAGTTGAAATAGCCTTTGGAATAGTAACTAATTTAATTTATTATTCTGTTTAGCAGGTCCACCAGTTGTCTTCAACATTGGCGATGTCCGTACGCGGCATTGCAATAATTTGAACTGCGAGAACACAAAGTCGTTCAGCAATGATCCCGAGGATCCCTCAGCAGCCGCGCTAAAGGTAAGCAGAAAGCTTCTATTCAACAATATGAATCAATCAACTTATATGTCCACACTTTTCTATGCTTTAGGAACCCTGGGATGAGAAGGAGAAACTGATACGTGAGTCATCGCCATACGGGCATCTGTCCAGCTGGAGACTGCTCTCAGCCATTGTCAAGTGTGGCGACGATTTGCGTCAGGAACTGATGGCTACACAGCTGTTGCAGGTACTACAAATAGTCTTTGACATACTAGAGACTTTTATTAATACTTTCTTCCCTATTCTGCAGATGTTCAAGATTATTTGGCTGGAGGAGCAGGTGGATCTGTGGGTGCGTCCATATAAAATCATTTGCTTGTCGAATGACAGCGGCTTGATTGAGCCCATTTTGAACACCGTTTCGCTGCATCAAATCAAAAAGAACTCGAACAAATCGTTGCGAGATTATTTCATTGATGAATACGGTACGCCAACGGGCGAAAGTTTTCGTCGTGCTCAAAAGAACTTTGTGCAGAGCTGTGCGGCATATTGCCTAATATCCTATCTGTTGCAGGTTAAGGACAGGTAAGCATTAGAATGTTATATATGTATATTACAATGGTTAACTTTTCATTACTACTCTTCTCAGGCATAATGGCAATATACTCTTCCATTCGGATGGCCACATTATACACATAGACTTTGGCTTCATTCTGAGCATATCTCCAAAGAATTTGGGTAAGCATTGCAAGCTGATCTAAATAAGAATTTCTTTATTAATGCTGTATTACAATCTTTTCTAGGTTTTGAGCAATCACCTTTTAAGCTCACACACGAGTTTGTCGATGTTATGGGCGGCACCAGCTCAGAACATTGGCGCGAATTCAATCGCCTGCTGCTCGTCGGCATGATGTCAGCGCGCAAGCATATGGATCGCATTATCAACTTTGTAGAAATCATGCGCAGCAGTAAGTGAATACATCGCATATTAATCCATATTAACATGTATTAATGAATCATAATCTTTTGCAGATGCCCAGTTGCCATGCTTTAAGAATGGCTGTTCCGGCACCGTACAGAATCTCCGTAAACGCTTTCACATGAATTTAACTGAGCAGGAAATGGAACGCAAAGTTGAGCAGCTTGTCCAGGACTCGCTGAAGAGCCTGTCCACCAAACTGTACGATGGTTATCAATATTATACGAATGGCATATTGTGAGAACGATTTTTCATGAAAATCTAAATCGGAAACCATCGATCGTTCATCATTGTCGTCGTCATAAGCATATTATAATAATGTTCATCATCATCGAGCGTGCAACACAAAATGCCGATCTGATAAGAAACCAAAACTATGGACTGACTTTTTGTTTAAAAGAAAATTTATTATATATACATGCATACACAGATAGATATCTATAGTTATACCTATATATATCTACAATATGTATATATATACAAATATATATATATATATATACATGAACTATATTGTGAAATGTAGTACTTTAACAGAAATGCAGAGAAAAAGCGAAATGCGAATGCGCAAAACGAAAGTAATGCAAGAGAAAGTAGTATGTGGAACGAAAGAGTGTGTGTACCAAACAACAACTGTTATTGTAGCCAAAATCGTTGATTGTGCGTGTTGGCATTGTTATTATTATATATATATTATATTATATTTAGGCTAAAGTGTATGTTGTCTAACTTTTAAGTAAAACAAAAAAAGATTGTAAATGTAATTTTGACTGTATTTTTCGTCTGTCCGTCAGTCTGTGCCGCATCCGTGTCCTGTAATCGGTCCTTGCATTGCATTTAGCAATAATCATAATCAATAATCGACAGCGACTTGTATATATTTAAGATGAAGCCTAACTACAAAAGAAAACAAACAAAAAAACAAAAGCATATTTAACGATCCCTCGATCCTTATACATAGTTATACATATAGATATATACATTTGTAATTATTATAATTATTTCAATATCTTGGCACCTTTTTAATCTCTAATCAAATCGAACTGCACCAAGCTTTCCATTCATAATTGATTCATGCAACTAATTTGTAAATACAAATCAAATTTATGAAATTCCAAAACAACAATTTATCGGGTTTTATCGAAACTAAAACGAAATGAACTTAACTTACGAGAGTACTATGCAAAAAAACAATATAGGCATTATTTATACATAAATTATAAATAAACATTTAATCACAATATCATTATGGATATCATCAAATGTGCCGCAAATTCAAGAATTCAGTTCTCGCATATTCGCCCCTTAAATTCTTCGCATATATGTATGTATATATTATCCTATGCCCTATGCCTATCTATATCTTTATCTCTACTAAAATATCTACGTCTAAATCTAAATCGAAAACGTGAACATTTTTTCTAACTTTATATAGTCTTAACTAAGCTACCATTACAAACAAAAAGGGATAAATCAAATTATACGCAAATGTACTAAAATTAATAGTTAGGCACTAAAAGTGTAAATTTCAAGCTTGTTCATGTGAAAAACAATATTATAATAACGTACACGCATGTACGTACATACATATGTAATAAACATTAAATATAAATTACAGAATACAAACAACAACAAGAAAAAAACACGCAAAATTTAGCTACAAGTATTTGAAAAATGTATGTTGCATTTTTCTACAATTTATTTAATAAACTCGATTCAAACAACAAATACAATTAATGCAAATACAACAAATTTGAAATTCCGATATTACATACATACATTATAATAATAATAAAGAAGAAAATACCCAACAATACAATTTATTTGTTTTTGTTTTTAAACTATAAAATTTGTATCCTTTAAAAAGTCGATTTTTAGCCATAACTCAGCCAAGTCCTGCAGGATAACGCTAGGACATACTTTTTTATCATCACAGCAACTAGTACTATCGATTGGCATTCAAAGATTTCAAGGATCTTTGAAAAAAATCATCTGAATTTTTTTCAAGGGGTAGGCATAGGAAAAATGGCAAAAAGTCAGAAAATTCGCCGTATCTCAGCCATTTTAAGGACGATCGTGATGTCCTTTGGCACAAGGAAAGCTCTTAGCAATAAATACTGATTGGCATAATAAAAAGGACGAATGTCCTGCAAACAGCCAAGTTACAAGGACTTTTTCGTACAAAGAAAATAGCGTATATCTCGGCTGTATCCTGTCGGATCCTTGCAAGACCTGTGTCAAACGAAACGTCTTGCTGTGGACTATAATCCTACCAAATTTGATCCCGATCGTCCTTGCGGTTCCTGAGTTATCCTGGAATTTGTGATTCACGCTTGTTTTCTTCGGCCCTGAGACCAAAAAATTACAAGTGTTGGATTCTTAGATGACCCCATAATTTTTTTATGCCAATCGATAGATTTGATCCTTGCAATCCTAGCAATATGTGTCCTTTGAAAATGCGCAAGGATATGACCGAGATATAGCTTACTTTCGATAAAGGACATTCGTTATTTAGTTATAGCAAGCCAAAAGAAAATTCACCTTATCTCAGTCATTTTAAGGCCGATCGTGAAATCCTTTGATACAAAGATTAGCTAGCTCAACACAAATTGACTGGCTTACTGAAAAGGAAGAATGTCCTGCCAACAGACCAGTTGAAAGGAAATTTTTATAAACCGAAAAAGCGAATTTCTAGGTCGTATCCCGTCTGATCATTGCAAGTCCTGTGTCTCGAGATATATTTTTCAATATGTTATCCTTCCTCGTCTGTCGATTATGTGCTGTCAGGGTAACCCAAAAGGTTGCCATGGAAAATTAACTATCAATAATAAAAACACGTTTCAATAAGTTTCAGTTTATATTTCTTAACCAAGCCCTAAAAGTTCTTTAAAATGGATCCAGCGAAACTAATTGGAAAAGTGTAAATTAAATAATTTATTTAACTAATTTCCCAAATGTAAACAAAAACCTTATATTGTAAACTTTAGGAAGGAGATGGTGCGCATGGAGCACAAATCCCGTAGCAATTATCCTGTTGTATGGACAAAAGTTGCCGAGGCTGAAACGAATAAGTTTTATCATCAGGACGAAATTGACAAACAGCTGAAGGAGAAACAAACTCTTCAAGGTAAAGTATCGTAGATAGGTAAATAGTTTAATTTAATTGATGATTTTAGAGGTTTGTCCTTATGAGCATGATGGCAAAGGCGACGCTCACTTTATTTCACCGCAAATGCACAAGAATCTTATGGAGATTTGCCGCTGTGGTCGACCACGACGTGGCATCCACATGGGCAAGTGTCTGCAACGTGCAATCAATCCACACTTGCAACAGAAACCCGGCGAAACCGAAGAAGCTTTTGTAGTGCCACGCACTTCGAACTGTAAGTGATAAATTAAGCAATTATTGATGTATTATAAATCTTTTCATCTTTTAGCTACTATAGGTTTGCGGAACGCTGCCTATAAGAAGCTGGAGCAGTCAATGCAATACATTTCTCCCACATACTCTATGCCGGGTCCTCGCGTCACCGCCGCACCTTATAATGTCATAATTATAGGCTAAGAATATGATAGCTTAGCAGACTGAAGTAAAAGTTTATACAGCAATGAGTATTGCATCGAGCTGAGTCAACATAAAGTCAACAAAATACTTATATAATTGCAAATCTTATTTCTTAATTGTGAATCCATTTAATTGAAACTTGATCTACATTTGTCTTATGATATTGAATTGAATTACTAAAATAATAAATAAGCAACAACCTTGGGGAAGATTCTGTTTCTACTTTACTGTAGAAAACTTTCCTTGTAACTTGCTTATTAAATTATTATATAATTATGCGTGGGAGACTTTCCCGGCTGCTTTACTTTGCTTGAACTAATTATATTTGAATCTTGAAAACAAAACGGTTGTCGCTTCTGGGGATGTCCCCAGTTATGGGTTATCGCATTCGATTGTAAACAAACTTGACTCGGAACTGGATTTACCAGAAATTAATCGCTAAAAACCTGTCTCATGAGATATATATATGTCTATATGTGTATTAGACTTATTAACTATGCACTAACATGGTCAACATGGGGCTTGGCTTAGTGCGAGCGCAACCTCCGAGCTAGTCAGTTGATCCACGACCATCCAAGCATCTAAGCATGGATATCTCTCTCAGATTATGGCTCTTAACTCTGTGTGCCGTTATCACAAGTGCACAGATAGACGGCCAAGATTTTCTAATCTTTGCACACACCACAGATGCACCTCCGACAGCACCGTCAACAACCGCACGATCCACCGGTGATTTCGTGCTCGTCAACAATTTGCCGGTTGTGGGTACGATGGCGCCTTTTGTGACCGCTGCTTCGGCACCTTCGCCTCAGTTCTTGGACTGCTTTGGCCGATGTCCGACGACGCCCGAATATAATCCCATCTGTGGCAGCGACCGGCAATTGTATCTCAATGAGCAGAAGTTCAACTGTGCGCGCTTCTGTGGTCGAGGTGAGCTTCAGTTTGATATCCGCATTGCATATACCATGAAATGACTCAATCTTCACATTCACAGATGTACAAATTGTGCGACGGGGCAGTTGTCAAGGTCTGTTTCCCATGCAGCGCGGCTGAAGCCAGATGAATCATGTACATATCTTTAGACAACACATATATTTAGTATCAGGTGTAATAACATCAACTGTAAAACAAGTATGACAACTGTTTTATTTCTGAACGTGGTAGGTAAAAGAAAGAAGAGCGTAATACCCACTTAGTAGGGTATGTAACAGACAGAAGTAGGCGACTGTTGTTCCATAAAAATATTATTATTATTCCACATCTGCTGCTTAACGACTAAAGTTCATCGTGGGCACATTCCGATATTATAAATAATGTTGCTACTAAATTTTCAGGAAATGAGGTGATCCTGAAATACAAACGTAAATTGTTAAAGGACTACCATACTTAGTCCTCAGCTTAAAACTGGGAAACAAAAAACTTTTTTAAAACTTCGCAATTAACATATTAAGGTGAATAAAAAGTTTTAGTCATCTACATCCGGTGTACTTCTTAGTCGAGTAGACTTGCGGGCGTCTTCACATTGTTTTCAACAGCTTAGTCAAAACAAACAGTTTCCCGACACAATGTTGTTCCCGATAAGGAAACTTTCTACAGTACGTCGTGCTATATAAAGAATTAGAAGACTCAGTTGTTGTCTCATGTTCTGATAAGCAGCGCACTTGACGTGGACCAGAGAAGCAGTATTTCGATTTTAGTCAGTTACTTTTCGTCTTTCGCATCGTTCACACCGCTTACGGGAAATATTACCAACCTCCGTTATGTTGTTGAAGCCTTATCAGCTGGCCATAGCCATAGGTTAAAGCTTGCTTACGTTATCAATATTTGCTGTGCTTTCCACCTGACAAATTTGCATCGCTTACAGCTCTTTTCTTGGCCTGCTTCAATCCCGAAGTAAGTTCCTTTGCTCGGAACTTTGGTCGTCCGAATGCAACGTACTATGCGCCGGCCCAGACTTATCCGGGACATAACTATACCAGGCCCAACATTGGCTTCCAACAGCTCTATCCAGCTCAGCCCGCTTACAATTCGGGACCGAATCCCATCTACGGCAATCGTCCTGGAAATTATTCGGTTCATGGTGGCTATCGTCCCCGCAACAACACCAACATTTTTGCAAGACTTTTCAAGTTCTGGTAAAAGCTAAAGTATTCTACGATCTGAAATTAAAATCATCTTGAAATTCCTCTAAAATAACAAGTCAAGAATGAGTTGTTTTCTTCAAAAAACATTTATTCCCACACCGCAGTTTTTGTCTCTGCTGTCTGTAGATCGATCACCAGCTAGGAGCGTCGAGAACGACACCCAGATGAGTACATCAAAATGTCATAGGAGATGAACCGCCTTGCACAAGCACTCAACTGGACTGAAGTTGGTAGTAGTTCTCCCTGGTTGTGCTCTCTCTCTCTCTCTCTCTCTCCTCTTTCTGTATGGGATGAACCATCAAAGAATTAGAAGACTCAGTTGTTGTCTCATTTTCTGATAAGCAGAGCACTTGATGTGCAAGACGGAAGCACTATTTCGATTTTAGTTAGTTCCTTTTCGTCTTTCGCATCGTTCGCACCGCACACGGGAAATATTACCAACCTCCGTTATGTTGTTGAAACCTTATCAACTGGCCATAGCCATAGGTTAAAGCTTACGTTATCAATATTTTATGTGCTTTCCGCCTGACATATTTGCATCGCTTACAGCTCTTTTCTTGGCCTGCTTCAGTCCCGAAGTTAGTTCCCGTCGTATCCAGTCTTCGCATCGTCGAACGCACTATACCAACAATTATACAGCTGGATGGAACTATACCACCCACAACATTAGTTACCAGAACCACCATCTAGCTAAGCCCGCTTACAACTCGAAACCGAATCCCATCCACGGCAATCATACTGGAAATTATTCGCTTCATGGGGGCGACCATCCCCACAACAACATTAGCTTCCCAACATTCTATCCAGTTAAGTACGATTACATGCCGAATCCCATCACCGGCAACCATACTGGAAATTATTCGCTTCCCCACAACAACATTAGCTTCCCAACATTCTATCCAGTTAAGTACGATTACATGCCGAATCCCATCCACGGCAATCACACTGGAAATTATTCGCTTCATGGGGGCGACCATCCCTACAACAACATTAGCTTCCCAACATACTATCCAGCTATTTCAGCGAATCCCATCCACGGCAATCATACTGGAAATTATTCGCTTCCCCACAACAGCACCAACATTTTTGCCAGACTTTTCAAGCTCTGGTAGAAGCTAAACTATCCTACAATCTGAAATTAAAATCATCTTTAAATTCGCTGAAAATAACAAGTCAAGGTTGAGTTCATTTTTTCAAAAAACATTTATTCAGCAGATAATCCGCAAGTGATCACGGGATTATCTTGATCATCGTATTAAATGGCTTGCTTTCCGGTATTCCAGGAACATATCGCATATATATTATATATATAGCGTATATAGATTTTATATATAGAGTAAATGCAGAAATGATGATTGGCTCCATTTATGGGGGTTGTTAAGTCAAGGGTGCGGTAGAGAATTGTCAATGTTAATTAAATATATATACTGGGAGACGGCGATTACGAACAAATCTGATTTTGAATCTACATATATGCCAGATGTCCGCAATACACGGTATTTTAGAATGTATATCAGGGTATATCAGCTTTGAACGTATGAATATTATTATAGCATTTGCAGCATTAGCTTCCTGCCGTCTGTTGCCTTGTAGGAGGAATACCGACGATGATCAAAGAAATGAAGATCGCAAAAACCCGACGAGGCTCCCGCGCCGCAGTCCGGTAAAATCCCACGCCGCCGTCAGAAACTCCCACGCCGCAGTCCAAGTGGTCCCGCGCCGCCGTCATGAAATATCCCACGCAGCCGTCAAATGAATTCCCACGCCGCAGTCAAGTGTGCTCCCTCGCCGCTGTCCCAAAAGAGTATTTCCCACGCCGCAGTCATCCATCCGCTAGATCTCCCTCGCCGTCAGTCCCATCAGCCCGGTCCGGTCCGTTCCGCTCCAGTTCATATGGGTTTGGGGTACTCCCTCGCCGCAGTCGATTCGGTATCCACGCTGCCGATGCCTATAGAGTAGAAGCGTTGTCCCTAGCGCCCTCGCCTAACCGAAGCCCTAATACAAATCCCACGTTGCGCAACATGCGAATCCCTCGCTGCCGTCTCATCTCCATGGATATGGTATTGCATCCAGCGCCGCCGTCCACTTTTAGTGGTGTCCCACGCTGCCGTCAATTCAAGGTATCCCACGCTGCCGTCAATACTTGGTTATCCCACGCTGCCGTCAATGCGAAAATGTTTTACCGAAAAACGTTGCGACAAAACTGCGACAATAAGCGAGATCCTTCAAGAAAATTCCCATTCATTCAATCCTAAGCGCCATTCAGAAACGGAAGAAGACGAACACGTTCAACGAAAATCCTAAATCCTATCGAAGAAGAGCTGCCCACCAACTGCAGGGGAGGAATACGAGAGTATGTGTGGTGTGTTGTCAATGCGAAGTTGCAAGCGATGATTTGAGTTTTGGAAGTTTGGTCGGTCTGCAGTTGTCCTCTGCTCGTGCCTCACGAGCTAGCCTCACACGTCCAGATGTCAAAATAGAGAACGAAAAACAATCGCATTTCGCGTATTACGTATACGCACTGCATATTGTGTGTCCTAGGCCCAGCGAAACAAGTAGTGGTAGTCGTGGTGGTTGAGAGTTGAAGAGTGCTTATTGTGCGTGCATGTCGATGAGAATAATGATGGTTGGTCATAGTTGGTTGCTCTTGAATATGTTAGTAGTGGAAGTTGTTGCGCCCTGGATCTCGCTTGATCCGTATCCGAATTCGAGAAAGCTGCTCAACCATATGAAGTAGATGAAGACGTTACAAGGATGTGACGATGCTATATAAAGCAAGCGAAGTGTTCTTCTTCCAGTTCAGTTCAGTTTAATTTGCAGTTTTGGTGGCACAGCTTCGTTTTGTTAAGTGAAGCGACGAAAAACCATTTTGAAAGGGATGAAGATGATCTCTCAGCAGATTCCACAGCATCACACACATACACGGAAGAATATGGACCATTTTGAATATCAACGAGGAATTCAAGTGCTGCGACATCAGACGAAGTCGAAGAACACCCAATAGAGCTCGAGATGATTCATGATGGCAATTCCCCATCTGAAGTAGTAGTGGAAGGGAGCGCGCAGGGCGCATCCATCCCCATTGAACGGATGCCCGCCTTTACACTGCTTGCCTCTGCTGCATGTAGATCGATCACCAGCTAGGAGTGTCGAAAACGACACCCAGATGAGAGTACGACATCAAAATATCATACGAGATGGCCCGCCTTGCACAAGCACTCGACTGGACTGGAGTTGGTAGTAGAGTAGTAGGCCATTCAATTCCCTCGCTTTCGCTCGCCCTCTCTCCTCTTTCTGTATGGGATGAACCATCATCCAAAAGGGGGGGTCGGACTGCTCTGCCAGCTGTGTTTCGGGGTTCTTCTTCACATTATATGAATCATGTACATGTCACAGTTTTAACAATAACTAATTATACAATCTCAAATGTTTTACAATAGTACTTAGATGGGAGGACAATGGTTTTGGGGTAAGGGAAGAACTGGCTCGCACATTTACAAAAAATTGTTAAATCGGAGAACAACATCCTGTTGTTCGTACATTCACAAAGACAATATATAATAAATGGCACCACATGGGCCAGAAGACAAGATTTTGTGGAGCCAGATTACAATTAAATACAATTGCTGTAAAATACATAGTTTAAAAAAAAAAAGAAAAAAACAAAAAAATAGAAAAGAAAGTAGAAGAGTAGTATATGTAGAATGTAGCGCGTGTCTCATGGATTCCCTTTGAGAACAACTTGGGCGACGACGTGTTGAATGAGGGGGCACAGACGATGATCAACTTGATCGATCGATCGACAACTGTCTCTCTGTAACGCACACCATTGCGTGTTTTGCCTGGCTCTGCATCTAGGCTGCAAGGGGGAGAGGAGGAAGAAAAGCGTACATACACCAACAACAACAACACGGAGGAACGACGATGGATACACGACGTTGGAGAGCAACTGTTGTCGCGGGGCCGGAAATGCCTCCGCTCTCTGCTGGGGCTTGGATTCCCTGTCTGCCACCTGCCTGCTGCTGATGCTGCATCTGCTGTATATCGTATTCGGTTCCCTTTACGATTTTTTGATATGTGATTTAGACACTTTTAGGACTGGGGATGCCACTGCCAGGAGCGTAAAATCGCTCAACTGGCCCACTGTCACTCACTGTCTCTCTCTCGCTCGCTCTCGATCTCTCTCTCTTACTCTCTGTCTCGGTAGTGTGTGTGTTTTGGCGCTGCTGCAGTACCACCTCGCAATTGATTCCCTATTGCGGTATGTTGAACGTTGCACCAGGAGTTAAGCGCTCAACTGGCAATGGCGAAGCGTAGCGTAGCATACAAACACCACAGCAATGGAAGGCGCTGGGAAGAGCTAGCTAGCCTCTTAAATCGTCATCGAACACTAATCGCATTTGATTCCCTTTGCGATGGATTTCTGTTAACCGCGTCTCGAGCTCGCTATAGAGAGGAGAGGGGATTTTGCTAGGCTATAAAGGATGGAAGTGAGAGGAGGAATTTACACAAATGATTGAAAAAGATTACAACCCGTTGTAAAAAAACACCACCAGCGCTGATTAGAACTCCGCTAACCTCTTTGTGCTTTCTGTCTCTCTGCTCTGCCTGCGTGGCTGGCTGCTCCGTTTTTGCCGCCTCTGCCTGCTGCTCGGAATTGCATTTGGATTTGTCTTGCCTTCTGCTGCTTCTGGCTGACTTCTTGTCTGTCTTCTTCTTCTTCAATGGATGCTTGAACACTAATCGCATTTGGTTCCCTTTTGCGATAAACGACGGAGGCACGAGCTGTCTTGGAACAGAGCTAGCTAGCGTGCTAACGCCATATACATGGATATATAGGCTACATAAGCTAGGATACTAGTGTGATGTTGTGTGTGGTACATAAAACGAGGCAAATCATACATACAAATTACATACACGCATCTCACACACAGCAGACAGACAACGCAGTGGAAGGGTGTGCTTGCTCGCTCTCCTCTCCATCATCTCTTCTAGGCAAGTAGTAGACTGACGACTGAAGACACACTGTCGACGACGATGACGACGACGCTTGGATGCCCGTAGCGTACTTGCAGGCAGCTGCCCGGTAACAACGACAACACATCAGCTCGCCTCTGACAGCGAGTGCTGGTGATTGTGTGGTGTGGCGGGTCTCGGTCCAAACGCATTTGTTTCCCTTTAGCGCGGACCGAGCGCATATATTTTATATGCGGTGCAATGCATTACGTGGCTTTCAATTGGCAGCAGTTGGCCTGGTATGGCCGTAGTGGATCGCCTGGTATGGCGTTGTATGGCTGGAGTTGCCAGCATTTGTTTGGTTGGCCCCTGGATAGGTCCTGGCCATATAAACGTCTCTCCCCTCTTTGTGGAGTAGTATCGCTTTGCCTGCAGCAGCTGAACTGGAGCTAAGCCTGGCTTGGATTGGAGGATTAGCGACTTGGAACAGCGCGCTGTAGTCGATCGAGCTGTGGTCGACGAGTGTTTGCAGCTTCAAGCAGCTAACATTTTTGCTCTGGAATGTAAAAACGTTAAGTGTTTTTTGTACACTGTGACGAGTAGATCTACTTAGGATCTGTGGAATTCGTATGACGCTTTATCACAGTCTGTTAACGTTGAGTTGCAATAGTTGTTGTTGTTGTTGTGGTGTTCGCCCCCTATAAAGTGGATGGACTTGATGTCTCGTTCTTGATTCCCTTTAACGATTTATGTGTGGCTCAGAGCGAAAGAAAGCTAAGCAGAGGCCTCATCTCCACTTTCTTCTCCGCTGCTAAACGGTCGACAGATACTGCTGCAAAAAGGCGCAAGTGCAAAGTGCAAAGTTATGTGGCTAACAATTGTCTCACGCGAATCCAGAGGCTGAGAGAGCGCAGCTGAACAGCTGCCGGATGCGATCTCGACAATCATCAATTGGGTCAGCGTCACATGCTCTTTTTGTTTTCTCTGCAAAACAGGTTTAAGCAATTCAAATGGAATTCATTGCCTGACCTTAACAAGTTTCGACACAAAGTTCGGTTTCGGTATTCGATTCGAGTGTTGTTGTGGTGTTTATATTGCTTTCAAGTTGGCATTTGATTCCCATTGCCTCAAGAAATTTTGCTACATGTACACGGGGAGGATTGATTCAATTGTTTGATTGATTATGTGTGTGGCGAACATCTCCTGCACTGCAATAGAATTGAATATCCTTTGGAAAAGAAGTTGCTGGGAAGGGGTTAGCAAAGAAATAAGAAGAGAGTAGAAAACGTTTTCCTCTTTTCCCGTTTGCGACGAGTCTTGATATCTCTTCTCAGTCTTTCGGAGACGCTTTTAGCTCTTTAGCCCTACTTGCAGATATGCACAGGCACATTCAACTGCGGTCATATATATTCGCTACAAGATACGAAGAAAGAAAAACACACAAAACGATTCTTTGGCTCAAAAGAATAATTGCGGAATAATTTACATGAAATTGTTTCGGGGCCCATTTATAGATAGACGGCGCTTCCTCTCTTTTTCTCGCTGCCTAATTTCTCATTTCGGGGATTTATCATTTCGATTTAATTTTCCCAATATGCGCAGGCACCGTTCAACTGCGTCATATTGCTATAAAAATATGAAGAAAAAACAAAACAATTTTGTTCTTTGGCAAAGCGAATAAATTACGCTGATGTTGTGTCCAGAAAAACAGGATTTCATCTTCAGAAAATATTGCCCATCTATATCCTTGCTGGTTTCATACATCGATAGATGTCTAGTTTACGTTATTTGTATCTGATCGTTTTCGTTATCTACAACAAAATAAAATATCCAAATTGAGGAGTAGAAATATGTAAAAATTTACGTTCTCCAGGCATTTGTATTGTCGCTATCTGAATAGTTCATGTTCATGGTAGTAGTTGTCATAGATTTAGCCCATTTCGGAATTCATTATTCGTAAGGCTCTAGCAACGTGCTAAAAGATATGAGAAACAAAAGCGGCATTTTGTTCGAGTTAAGAGTATGAGAAAACGATTTACGCTTTTGCCAGAGTTTGTAGTTGGAAGAGTCAGGTCTGCCTCTTGTACTGCGCAAATATTTGCAAGGACTTATACTGGCTGGCTGGCTGACATCGGTTCTCTTTCTCTAGACCCCTTCTCTTTTCATCTTTCTCACAATTTGCTTGCGGATGCACGCAGGCACCGTTCAACTGCGTCGCATCGCTAAAAAAAATTAAAAACGAAAAATTGTCGTTGTCCTAAACTACATAGGGGATTTACGTGCTGATTGAGTTCAGTTCAGTTTCAGAATTCTGGGTTAACGTAGAACCACTCTCTCTGTCTGTCATCTTCCGAATGTTCTTGCCGATTATTTGCCTTCCAAGATGATGCTCACAGGCACTGTTCAACTGTGACGCATCGCTACAAAAAGATTGGAGGAGGAAGCCCTTACATTTGGGCTGTACTTAACGATAGGGATGATATTATAAAGAATATTTCAAACTTCTTCCTCTGAGTACTCTCAGTGATCCCATGTTATTGCCTAGACCTCTTTGATCGTCAGATCGTCAGTCAATTTCTTAGTTCACAAGATATGCGTGCAGGAACCGCTCAACTGCAATCGCATCGCTAAAAGACATAGGTTTTGTTTTTGGTTGATAGAGAAGATAAAGAATAGCAGCAGGTGTGAAGAGTCCATTCGCACTTCTTGCTGCTCTGCTTAGTCGCAACTGTCTCTGCAATTCAAGTGTTAATTAACGAGCAAAATCCCATTGGGCTTACGTGCCAAAAACCAGTGTAGAGTAAAGTAAAGCGAATTCAAGTAGAGCGAGTGGGGCCGCAATACGATGACAAAGACGAAGTTTGATGATGACGACAACGACGACGATGATGAAAAACTACTGCGTAGTTGTGAGTGAAAAATTCCGTTGCGTCACAGGCACATTCAACTGTGACGTTGTTGCTACTGCTGTTTCGTTGTATGTTTCCTCCTTTTGAATGCTGTAAATCTATTTGAAAAAGCAATTTGTTGTTGCGTTCGCAGCTGATATACGAATACCGTGTGTGTTGAATGCAGAAATATCGTGTGTGGATGGTGGGTGGTTGGTTGAAGGTTGGCGTCAGAGCAACTGCTAAGCGCGCTGTATGTAGAGTAGTAGGTGGTGATAGTTGTGGTGGTGGTGGTGGTAGTTGATTGGTTGGTTGCTTGCTAGTAGTAGTAGGCAAATAAAGCTCACACGCACGCACACACACACGTTTTTGCTGCTGTTGAGCTAAAGCTGCTGCTGCTGCTGCCGCTGCGCGCAATCCCCGCCTTGTCCCCATTTATGATTGTTCAGTATCGTGTCAGGCTCTGGCATCTGGCATTTTCGATTTTGTGCAAAGGAGACTCGGTGGTGTTTTGCTGCTGCGCGCTGCTGCTGCTGCTGCCGCTCTGCTCGCTGCTAAGCTGCGCGTCGCTGCTTCGGCGCGGCGTCGGACTGTGTAGGAAACTTGCGCTGCCTTTGCCGTTGCCTTTTGTGGTTTCGGCTGTGATTGGCTGTGGTTGCGAATGTAGATAGAAGACGGACAGACGTGAAGACTCACTCAGTGTGTGTTTGTTTGTTGTTATACAAAACAAAAAATCTTGAAAAGATTGTTGATGATTTCGCTTGGCTATCGATAGCACTGCATTGCACATCGGCAATTTCGAATCTGTTTCGAATTCGATAGGCGATGTTGATGAAGATGTTGCTTGCTCTGTGGTTGTTGTTTTTGTTGTTTGTCAAGAGTTGTTCCGTTCCTCCTCATCGTTGCCATTAACGTATCGAGGAGCAGGAAAACTGTAAAACAAAATCAGTTATAGACGAATAATGTATACGACAAAAGAGGCAAAGGAAATATGAATGTAAATGTAGTAGAGAGTAAGTAGACGAGTACAAGATAGTAAATAAAATAAAGTCAACAGTGATTGGATTTCCAAATTACATACGATTTACGTTTTATTTTTAATGTTACATTACAATTATCAGTTCCGTTGGGGCTTGCTTTAGTTTTTGTTCTATATTTACACAATTATTTTCTGTTTTTCTTTATGGCTACGAAAGTTATTATTCTTGCTCTGCTCGAGTGTCTATTTGGATTCAATGTGAATCATCTAAAAATTGTTTTTCCGTTATTCTTCTTCTTCAATAGCTAAAATATCTCATACAAACAACAAACGCAGCACTCACACCGACGAAAATAGAAAATAGCGGACCAGCTCATTCCAAGGTTTGCTCATGCATACGAACGAACGAACGAACGAGAAAAGAAAACAAAGGCAAGTACACATATACATACACACACATGCAAGTAGACGTGTGATTGTGTGCATGTGGCTGTTGCGCTGAGCAACAACTTTTGCGAGTATACACAAAAACATAGCAGACATACGCACATTATCAGACACGAGCATGCATGCGCATGTACATATAAACATAACAAGATGGCGTCGTTTTGATGTACGTGCCTTTGTTGTTGGACTGCACTAACTACCCTGGTCGTTGTAATTCATGCGATTGTGAAAATGATTTCTTTTCTTCGTTTTGTATGAAATAATTTGACTACTTAAAAAAAGCACAGAAACTAACTAATTGTGTCATAAAACTAATTAATAAAGATAAAATTACAAACCGAGTGTGATCCCGGACCAAAGGCTTCATGCTGATGAGCGGTTGGATTGATTGATTCGACGTTGATTGAGCAGCAGTCGCCAGCCATAAATGACTCACCGCACTGCTCTCTCGTCTGGTTCACATCAAGAAGGCCATTTGCTTTTGCACGTCCTCCTCATGATCATCATCATCTCACACTCTTCTCACAGCCTTCATATTCATTTCATTACAATCTATGTTTAACAGCTTTGCACACGTGTTTTGCGACTGCAAATGAGAAATTTTTCTTCGTAATAAAACTAATTTAACAAAATGAACAAATGAAATGAAAAAAAGTAGGAAACAGATTATATATGCATGTATAGCTGTTTTGCTTTGTTTGACAGTTGAAGCTTGAACACACGATGTTCCTCTCGCTTTTTCTCAAATATTCAAATGTGTCACACATATGGTTGTCTCTCTCTAGCTAACTTTGTACTGCGATGGCGCAGTGATGTTGGTTATTGTTGTTGGTGATGAAATTATTGCTGCTGCCATTGTTGTTGGTTTTGTTATTGCTGCTGCCGTTGTTGTTGTTGCTGCTGCTCAAACTGCTCAAAAAACTGTCGAGGCCACTGAGCTCGCTGCTCCATAGGTTATTTTCAATATTGCGACGTTCGAATTCAGCTCTTTCAGTCTCCGCCGCATCTGCTTCATATTTTTCGTTGGCGTCGCTGGCACAATGCGTTTTTCCATGTGGAACAAATTTCGTTTGAATGTCGAGCCAACGACTGAAACGTTCCTGTTGTTTCCTGCGCAGTTCATGCTCGGCATTAAATAATGCCGTTGACAAGATGGCGTTGACCCGAAGGCTGCCTGAGCCTCGCATTTTGCGACGCATTTGCACACGTTTCATGCGAAAATTGCGCACCCAATACGTTAAAGTTTTGGGCTGCTCAATACCTTCATACTCATCATCATAAAAGGCCACCATGATGATTTTTGTTTGATTTTGTAAAAATAACTTTCTTTTCGTTATACACAAAGAAACACACACACACCTTTGCTGCTGCTTGAGTGGTTGACCAACGTGCTGCTTCTCTTATTTCACACTATCTGGGTTATGTAACTTTCCAGAAAAACTAAGAACTTATGACTTGATTCACACGTCCGAACAGCACGAATTTCCGATGAGAAATGATGGAACAAGCGAGAATGGCACTGTATTTATAGCTGCGCAGGCAGCAGCCAGACAACGCGTAGCAACGATTGCAAATGCCTCCCTACGTTTGTCCCGATATTTAACAGCTGCATCCGTTAGGGGTTGCAGAAACCAGTTCAGAACATTCTAGACTTTAGGTAAGATATATCCTATTCAAGGGTTTGCCCATTGTTACCTGTTCAGACATGTATAACCATGGGAAAATTTCACCCCATAAATATAATTTAGCGAAGCATAATGGCTGCCATTTGTTAGTACCTGCCAACTTGTGGCACGAAACGAACGGAATTGAAACGCAATAGAGTGGCGGCGCGTCGATAAAACAAATCAAACTAAACGCTAAAGACGTTTCATAGCTAAACAAGCGAATAATTAAGTTTATATTGTTTATAAATACACGTTTGAGGGTGCAGTATTGACCGTTTTTTCAGTTCATCAATTATTTCAATTGCATGTCTCTTCAGCCAGCCAGTGTACCAACTTGTTTTACAAATGCAATAACGAAATAGTGTTGTCGCCTTCGTTTAATGACTAACATGTTATCGATAATAGCTCAAGCGATAGTCATTGTCCCGCAACTTTTCAAAAAAGCACTACAATGTAGCAGTCTTTAAACTAATGTATTAGAATGAGTGGGCGTAATAAGTGGGTATGACAACATATTTTTTTATGTGCATATTTGTGAGAATTGTCTGCTATACATATTTGCAGTTGTGTTTAATTATCATTGCAATGTTGCAGAATTGGTCAATAATAATGATCGCTAGCACTCAAATATGTGTATATGTATGATCATTACCATATATATTGTGAGTATTTCGGGAGCAAACACTTGAACTCAAGAAATCTTCCTCCAGCCAGCACTCAGTACATTTTAGCACCTCGTCGGGTGCGGAACGCGATTAACGGTAGAAACGGTTAAGAGCAAACGAAACAAGTGTGGGCGACGCAAGAGACGGGGGAAGGTGTAATAATTTGCACGTACAACACGCGAGAGGCGGTTTGGAAAACAATTCAATATTTTGGAGATTTGGAAATAAACAAAAATCTCAACACAGCCACAGGCAGTAGCTATTGAGAAGTGCTACAATTTCCGAAAACGCAAAGAATAATATTGTGGCAACCATTTGGTCGACAAAAGGGAGTGAGAGAGGATTGGAGTGGGAGGCGGCGACTGATCAACATCTGTCGATGACGACAGGCTGATCAAAAGATTGATTGCAGGCCCAATTAATACATACAATCAGAAAGTGTGCCGCAAAAGAAAAGCGCTCATGCAAATTCTGTAGTTTTTGTAGGCCAACCGCAAACTGTAAACACATCAACAATACCAAACGAAAGAATAACAACAAGAACATCAAGTGGAGAATGGAGAATGTGCGCTTTTCCATCATCGTAAGTGATGCGTCGATCTCCACTCTTCCCCCACTTCGATAATTATCGATTGGTTTGTTTGTTTTTTTTCGGGTAATTATAATTGGGCTGCGTCGTGCTTGTTGTTTGTTTTGGCAGGAAAACGATTTGAAATGGAACTCGGAGAGCGAAGGGGCGGCCGACATGGACCTGCTGTTTGATAAGCGCAGCATCTCCAGCGAGGCCAACAGCGATGCCGTATTCAGCAATGAGGCGCACGAGATATTCGCCAGGCAACAACAAAATCAGGTGCTGTGGCAGCCGCAAGAGATTGACGAGTCGCTCTCGCTGCTACCCAATGGCGTTCCCATACTGGAAATGGTCAAATCGGCCTGCTTCATGGGTAAGTCAATCACAATACATTACTTTGCATCAAATCAGTTTCACTCTTCCCTCTATCTCTCTCTTTCTCTTCCATTTCCCCTTCTTTTCCCCTTAGAATTGCTGATTGAGCCGAGCGATTGCAACTTGGCGCTAATTTGCAGCGCCCTCTATGGTTCGGTGGAAAACGTCATATATCTGCTCACACACTACAATGCGGATCCAAATGCTGCCGACAATCGAGGACGCACTCCGCTGCACTTTGCCTGTTGTCGCGCCAATGCGCCCATTGCCAAGGTGCTGCTCGATCGCGGCTCCGATCCGAATCGATGGGATGCCAAGAAGGAAGTGACGCCACTGCACTGCGCTGCAAGGTAAAGTGCGAAATTTAGCTAGTTCTTTTTATACCCGGGAGTCATTGGGTTATGGGGTATTATAAGCTATGGCAATTGAAAATGTCTAAAAGAGAGAGAGAGAGAATGTAGAACTGGTCAGTTTTTCTATGTGTTAAAAACGTGGCATCTTTGAAGATATCTGGGAAATCTTCATCATGAAATCATGTGTCTAATATCAATTAGTAGTTCACGCTGTGAAGTAAAAATACTTAAGGTACTTATTTTAATGTATTGTGAGGTATTTATGCGTTTTTAGCCGCAGCTAGGAATTAATTTTAGAAACATTTGTAGTTTAATGGGAAATTTTTAAAATTCTTCGCGGATTATTATTCATGAAGATATCGAAATGTAGTTTTGATCATCTGTGTATCTGATAGAGCAATTTCGCTTTAAGATCTCCGATGTAATCTCTAACGGGTATCTCGAAGTCGAGTTACTGTCTGCAGCTTTCTCATTTCTCTCTCTTTCTCTGGTTGCAGCTCAAAGAGCGTGGAATGCATTCTGCTGCTGTTGCGTCGCAAGGCGAACATCAACATTGGCATTGAGCGGCGTTCTGCTTTGCATTATGCCATCGATGGCAATGCCGTCGACTGTGTGGAAATTCTTTTGAAGTACGGCGCCGATCCGAATACCCCACAAGTGTACACGGAGACGCCCCTCCACACCGCCTCTGCTTCGGGATTCACCAAGTGTGTGGAGCTGCTGCTGAATCACAACGCTGATGTGCGATCCCAATTCGGGGAAGGCAAAGTGACGGCGCTACATTTGGGTAAGTCCAATAAGTGGGTGGAACAACTAAAACCAGGGACACTTTATAATGATTTTATAATTCTAAAATCTAAATTATAAAATTTCAAAATTTGAACAATTAGTTTTGTTTAATAAAAAACGAATTATAATTTTTGAATTCCTGATAAATAAATCCAAACATATAAAAAAAACATTTGATGATGATGGGGAAGACTCTTGATTATGGGATTTTAATTTAAGCCAAGCATGATTTTGGAATTATTTTTCTGTTTTAAGATAATTGCCAAAATGAACAAATTTGTACACAACTCAACAAATGAACGAATTTATTGATTTTGTCGTAAAATAGAACAAGTTTCTAAAATCAATCTTAACTCCAAATATAGTGTTAACCCTTACTTATTTTTAAAATCGTTTCAGTTTATGTTTTTTTCACTGTAAAGAAATTCCGCCAGAGAATTACCCATATATAATCTATGCAGTCGTAAATTCAGAGATCTTCGCTTTTATTATTTTATTCATCAAATATAAATTAATTCCTTAAAAAAGCAGAGAGTGTGAAAATTGTTCGTAATCTTTACTTGTTTTAGAATTAAATTTGTAGTCACATGTTTAATTAATTCCTATTTGCAATCCCTGACTGAAACTGACACTGATTCATTTATTTTTCCTATTCATTGCAGCGGCTGAAAATGATTATGCCGAGTGTGTGAGATTGCTTTTGGAGCACCGTGCGGATGTCAACTGCCGGAATGCGAGCCAACAGACGCCACTGCATCTCGCCTGTCTCTCGCAGTCGATTGGCACCGTGGAAATTCTGCTGAAATACGGCGCCAATGTGAATGCCGTCTATCGCGATGGACGCACCGCTCTCCACGCTGCCATCGTGAAGCAGTCGCGTTGCCTGGACTGCTGCAATGCGCTGCTCAAAGCGGGTGCCGATGTGAACAAGGCGGATGATTACGGATACACGCCACTGCACATAGCTGCACTTAACGAATTCAGCAGTTGTGTTTACACCTTTATAGGTGAGTCATATGTGAAGAATCGCTGCATGATATCTTAGAGTCACTTAAGAACTTATGAACCCATTAAGAATAGTATAAACTATATGAGTAGATTCATACCTTGCTTAGCGGCCTCAACTGGGATTGAAAAATATGCAGCTAAATGACACAGCTTTAAGACTGAGTTGTTTTTTAATTTGAATATTTTGTATAGCTATTACAAATAGGGTTAAAGTAGAACTATTTGAGAGTGTCTATGATAAAAAGGCCACTTGGCAAATTTTTATAGTAAGTGTGGCATTTAAGCGAGATAACTATAGAGCTAAAAAATGTTTGGTAATAAATGGAGAATGCTTGTTAATCGAGGTAAATATTCATAAAATAAAACTAATATAGGTACTAAACATAGTGTGGCGCTTATCTATAAGTGACGTAAAGAAAAGTGGCAGTTAAACGAGATGAATCTACTGGCATTTAAGAGATAAAAATATAGAGCTAAGAAACGTTTGGAACTAAATAGAGTATGTTTATTATTCGAAGTAAATATTCATAAAAACAGACGTGCATTGTGGCTGGTATCTATAAATAACGTTAAGAAAAGTGAAAGTTTAGCGAGATATGTCTTCTGTATGCCTGTTGTCAGTTATTGAAAGAGTTAAAGGCAAACTCTTCTACACTATTCTGAATTGTTGCAAAATCTCTCATTTCTCATTCTATTCTCCTTCCTTTCCCAGAGCACGGTGCTGATATCACGGCACGGACAGACGGACACACTTCAGCTCTGACGTTCATAGTCCGTCGCTGTCCGGAAGTTATACCGAAGCTCATGCACAAGCTGGACAACTCGATCAAGGCGAACGATCACGAAATTGGCGACGTTGATTGCCAGATCAAACTGGACTTTCGCCTGCTGGTGCCCAGCTCGTCCATGGAGAAAGGCGAAACGGAGCTGATGCTGACACTCATTGAAGTTGGCCAGAAGCGCATTCTGATGCATCCGCTGTGCGAGACATTTTTGTTCCTAAAGTGGCGACGCATACGCAAATTCTTTCTGCTGAGTTTGGCTTATCACACTTGCTTCGTGCTTCTCTTCACTTTCTATGTGATCGGTGTCTATACGCGCAGTTGCAAGAAGAGCGAACAATCGTGTCAGGCACCTGGCTACGTCTCCAGTGTGGGTTACTTTGTCATAGTGCTCAATCTACTGCTGCTCGGGAAGGAGGTCTTTCAAATGGCGCACGGATTGCATGGATATGCCAAGTACTGGGAGAACTGGCTGCAGTGGACCATTGTCTTTGGAGTCATGTTGTGTGTGGTAAGTAATTAGAGATGATGGAAAATAAGTTGAGAAGTATTTTAACTATGTACTTAGAGCAAACGTATGTAACAGGGAGAAGGAAGAAATTTCTACCCTTCGTAAAAGGATTGGAAGAGCTTTAGAAAATGTAAAGAGCTTTAGAAGATTTAAAGAGCTTTGTTCGAGAATTGAAAGTTCTTCAAAAGAAGAATTGAAAATATTCGAGAGGAAATCGAAACATTTCCGTAGACATGGCATGGTTTGAAGATTACAACATCTTCATTAGAATATTCAAAATGCTCTCAAGATCGGTCTTCGTCAGAAGTTCGAAACAAGTTCATTAGAAGATTGATATTACTTTCAAAAGCATCTGAAAGCCCAACCTCTAATAATTCCGTTAACAGTCGAAACAATATAGCCATTGTTTATTCGTCCGTCTGTCGGCTATATTCCTATAAGAATTCATAGATCTTAAATTATAGTAGCTTTTTCACAAATCTTGTAATCTTTTGAAGCCATTAAAGTTTGTTTTAAGATTTAGCCATGCTCCTATTCAACAGCTAACCAAAATAAAAACCACAATTTTGATATACGGATTAATAACAATATCAATGAATTCCGAAAATTTAAAAACGATCGATAACATGACAGTTGTTGCTAAAGAAATATGTTGGTCTTCTAATGCAATTCTAAATTTAACAGCTCGTTATGTAGCATTCAACATTTCTGTTACGCTAGCATTCTTAACATAAGACTTCAATGTTAAAGTTAATGATCTGTCAACAACAGTTTAACATGTTCTTAAGATCCTGTTAAGCAAACAGTCCTAATATAAGACTGTAAAGTTAATGCAAATGTTCTGTTAATAAAAATTTCGAATGCTCTAAAGATGTTCCCAATATAAATTTCACTAAAAATGATAAATAAATAAAACTATTTCACACACTTTAGCTGCAGCTTTCTCTACTTATTAACGTTTAATAAAAGAATTGTCTAACATCTTTTTAATGTTTTACAGACGCCGGAGATACTGTGGACAGGTGATCTGCTGACAGTGCCCAAGTGGCAACATCATGTGGCTGCCGTTGTCATTCTGCTCGTCTGGCTGGAGCTGATGATGCTCGTGGGTCGCTTTCCCATCTTTGGTGTCTACGTGCAAATGTTTACCAAGGGTAAGTCATCTAAGTTATAGCTGGATAATAAAGAAACTCATTTAATTTCTTCTCTTTAAACAGTTGCTGTTAACTTTGCCAAATTCCTGCTCGCCTACATCTGTCTGCTGATTGCCTTTGGTCTGAGCTTCGCTGTGCTGTTCAATGATTATCCAGCCTTTGAGAATATTACGTGGTGTTTCCTCAAGTCTTTCACCATGATGTCGGGTGAACTGGAGTTTGAGGACATCTTCTATGGCGACTATGCGGTCAAATATCCAGTGACTGCACACATCATCTTTCTATCGTTTGTGCTGCTGGTGACGGTGATTTTAACCAATCTAATGTTGGGTTTGGCTGTCAGCGACATTCAAGGACTACAAGTCTCGGCCACGTTGGATCGTCTGGTGCGTCAAGCGGAGTTGGTGTCACGTCTCGAGAGTTTCTTCTTCTCGCGGCTGCTGCGCAATGCGCCGCTCGTGCATTACTGCAAGAGAAAAGCTTTGTTGCGCACCTCGCGTGACAAACTGCAGTTCACGGTGCGTCCCAATGATCCTCGGGATCGTTCACAGCTGCCCGAGGACATCAAGCTGAATATCTATAAGCTCGTGGCCGAGCGACGGGATCGCAATATGAGCATCCGACGACGACAGTTTGAGACAAACTATCACATGTTTAGTCGCAGTCTGCAGCGACAAAAGGATAACTCCGACTCTCAGCAAATGCAACAACAGCAGCAACAGTTGCTAGGGCAACAGACGCCACAAGATGCCAAGTATGCCACACAGACGCAATTCTTTCAAATGAACGAACTTTTGCGTCCACGCTCGGCAACGAATGTGCCACAACAGCTGCGGCAGGAGCAGGAAACCATCGTGAAGCTGAAGAATCAGGCAAACGATTGGCGTGCCGAGGTGCAAACGCTCAAGGAGCAATTGACACAGTTGAGCACAAAGTTCGATCGATTTGCCGAGAACGCGATGCGCAAGCTCAACTACAGTGCCGACGAATTGTGCCGCATGAAGCAGCAACAACAGCAGACAACGCCCTCGTCAACAGCGGAGACACTGCGTCATCATCAGCGGCATCATCATCGTTAAGAAATACTATACTTTTATACTCTTACTGTATAACTGATTAAAATATTTGTATTTATTTTAAGATGGCACATTGGTCAACCACTTGTCATTGCTCTGATTCCAGATGAGCGTGCCTTCTTGTGGCGGCGGTTCATGGGGATTGATCTTCGTCCAGGTCTGCGTCTCGGCGTTGTAGGTGAAGCTCTTGGTATCCCCTGGCGGCGGCGGTGGCGTCAAATCAATCTGCGGTGGCCTTGTGATGGGCACAATGCGCGGCTTCGCTCCGGGTTGTACACTAATGTACTCCACCTGCGACTTGGGATTGGAGTAGTCAACGGGCTGCGCCAATGTCAGCGACAACAGCAGCAGCACAGCTAAACATACACAGTTTATAGATTTCCAATGCCATTTAATTATGCGCAAATTCTCAGAGCTTACCGCATATGTGAACTAATCCCGGCCTCAACATTTCTTTCGATCTCTCTCGCTCTCTCGATGTGTAGCTCAGCTTACAGCGTGGCAATCAGATTGAAGTGCCAACTGCGACTGGAATTGCGTCGACAACATTAGATAAGACAAAGCTGCGAGAGTCTTGAAAATCTCGGCGAATTAATGTGTATGTTTTCATACCCGGTAGACAAAGCAAGGAGAAGGGTGTGATGACTTTGTAGCACGGTGTGTAATGAGTGACTAGAGTCAGCTCTTAATAATCTGTCTGCTTATATTATAGACTCATCAACAAGCTGAGTCGATCTGTCTTTTTAAGCACACCAAGACGGGGATTTTTACTTTTGCTTCTACAGAAAATCAATTAAATTTGGCTGAATTGAGTTAAAGCTTCAACTCACATTAAATACATTCTAAACTGAAAGTTTCCTGAAAATTTTACCATGATTCGTCAATAATCTTGTTCATAATAACCTAGGTTTTTATGGTTTCTCATCATGATTAGCCAATAAATTAGAGGAAGATGGGGATTTTTACCTTTGCTTCTAAGGAAAATTATGTATATTGGCTGGGTTAAGGCTTTAACTCGCAACAAATACATTTTAAACTAACAGTTTCCCCAAAAATTTCATCATGGTTAGTCAATAATCTTGTACTTTGTATTATAAACATTAAGCTTGCTTTAAAACCTTCAGTCTTCAGCTGATATTTCATCTTCGATATGTTGTAAATAGTTATCAAATTTCACCTTTGAATTGCCGTGAATAGTTACCACGTATTTCTTAGTCTAATACGAGCTGTTCTTAAGTCACTTCATAAATTTAAATTCCGTTTTATTAGCTTATTTTATACTATGCCTATATCAATTTATACAGTTCAAGTTAGCATGATTCCAGAGTCAAGCAAATCCTCTCTCTTAGTTGTTTATTCAGAGCTGTTGAGGTCACGCAGTGAGGTGAATGTTGAGCTGATAATCAGCTTGAGACTAGTCTATGAAATGAGAGAGAGAACCTTCTCTAACCGGTGGGAGGAGGAGTGCAAATGCCCAAGTGTAGACGACGAATATCTGAGGATTAGGAAATATTACATATTACTGTTTCGTTTACTAAATTAAACGAACTTACTTAGACCACAGCGCACAGCACAATCGAAGCGTCCACCGTTGTAATAGTTGACATTGTCGCTGCCACAGATGGGATTGTATTCACTGGTCGCTGGACAGGATTGGATGCAGGCCTGGATTTGTGGCGAGGCAGTCGGGGCTGGGGTTGTTGTCGTAGATCCCGTTTCAATGGGTCTTCCTCGGACAAAAGTGCTGGCCAAGTTCTGATCCCAACCGGGGAATTGAGGAGCAGCTCCGACTGTTGCGATCAGCAAGATTAGCATTGCTATAAAAGCAGCTTCAGTTAGCGTATAATTTCGATAAGTTATCTATTTGTTTGTTTTTAATAACTTACCAAACATGTTGAAGCTTTCCATTATTTTTTTTTTAAGGTGTGCGGTACGAACTTGTTGTCCGATCGACTCTGAGATTGAAACGCGTCTGAGAGCGTCAAACGTCCCGTCACGCGTTTATAACACGAAGGTCAGCTCAAAAATCTTTTGGGTATTGATTTGTTTTATTCTGCGTTGTATATAACAGCGTCATACGCAGTTCTCACTCTTATTATTATTATTTCTCTGTTCTCGGGGAATGCCCCAAGTTTACCAGAGGGCAGAAATGAGTTGCCAAGTAGAACTACGAGTATAAATATGAATATAGGAGTTCATTGTGAGTCATCCACGTGTGGAGTTAATGTGGGAAATGTACTAAATGCAGCAGATCGAACGAACTGAGATACTGAATTATAATTACAGAGGAAGTTAACTTCCACTACGCGTGTGTTTAAGAATGTTAAGTGTTAAGACATTCTACTATTCTATGGATTTGAATCATACCAATGTTTACGATTTGTCTTATTCTTCATATCATTTATTTTACTTTAGTAAGAAATGGTTGACTATTTAATACATTTTTTTCAGAGTTCTACAAATACGAGTAAACTTTAAAATGTAGCACTTAAGCCGGTTGCGCTGCATTCAGAACAGAACCTTTATTATTTACACTTTATAGAAGCACTAAGGATAAGGAAATTATTGATGTTGTGAATGTCAACCATCTATAAACTAAACTGTGAACAGGTTACAATTCCATTTTTATGGTGCATAAAAACTAAAAGCATTTTCGTTATCTTTTATACTATATTTTTTAAGACGACTTGTTTAAAAATAAAATTATAAAACAAACAAAATTTGCATAAATAGATCAAGACCTTAAGTTAAAAAATCAAGTAACAAAGCAGCAGTTGAGTGTGCTCGACTGTGAGATACCCAGCACCCATTTTAAACTAAACTCGATTGAGTAGTAGTGCAAATATTTTGTGTACTGTCGAAAAATAAAATCTCGTACCTCTTATAGTCTATGAAATCCAGTGTTTTATACGGAGAGACAAACAACAGACGGAGATGGTTATATTGTCTCATCTGTTGACGCTGATCAAGAATATTTATTTACTTTATGGGGTCGGAGATGCCTCAATCTGCCTTTACATATACATATGTACATATTTCTTGGAGGCACAAATTTATAATAACCTTTTACCCTAACGGTAGCGGGTATAAACAAACAGTTATGACAGTTATGCACATCGAAAATCAAGTACTATATAGTATATAGTCAATAAAAGTAAATACAAACTGCACAGAACAGCATAATTACAACGCGACCCTAAATAAAAAGAAAAAACTATATTAATCAAATTTCCTTTATAAATAAAACAGTAATTTCTTTCGCCTTACAGCTTAAACACTAAACTTTTTTTTTTATTAATTTTTATTTTTTTTTTTCGTTTCATAATTTGCAATTTCAATAATATTGTATTCGATTTAACTTAATTATAATTTTGGGTTGTGCGTTACACAATTTGGTGAATGAACATAAAATATGGTAATTGAATTGAAGGAGTATAAAGTAAACAGTCAATATATATATATATAAATATATAGGGATATAGTACATATGTACAAATGATGTTTATAATGATACGTTAACAAAGCCCCGGATGCAATCTCAATAAACTAATTTACAGAGCTTCGCAACTGGTTGAAATTTAATTTAAGTTTTTGTTCTGCGATGCATATGCGAGCAGAGAATTGTTATGAATGAATGGATATATATGTATATATATATACATATATAATTATGATATTGTATTAAGACTGCACTGCACAAAGATATTGTCATAGAATTATTCGTTTGACGATTACAATTTGTCGTTTACTATTTTTTTTCGTTTGCATTTTTGTTTTTGAGGTATTTTGTCTTTTTACGAGCTTGGGGGGCAAGTTTAGGGAGCATCACATAATTCGAAATTTATGGGGGCCTAAAATTCAAAATGGCATTAAATCGGATCAGCTATCAAAAAGTAATAATTTGGACAAGAAAGCAAGAAAGAAAAGAACATACGAAATTTGGGTTGAAACGTCCGCTTCGGCATTTTGCCAGTGAAGGAAAATAGAATGATTTATATATACATATATGAATATATATATGTATGATCTATTTGCCGATTTTGAGAGGTTTGTTGTTCATTTGTTGTTGTTGTTGTTGTTTTTCTTGAGAGGAGTTTAAGAACTATTCTTGCGCAAAGCAAAGATACGTTGCTGTTGTTGCTGCTGCTGCTGTTGCTGATGGCGACGCTGCTGTTGCTCCTGATTGTGTTGTTGCTGCTGCTGCTGAGCATGCTTCACAAGTTGATTCTTGGCAGTTTTATGGTTGTAATTGTTACGTTGCGGCTGCAATTGTCGCTTACTATTATTGTTATTACTAGCACCCGGATGCTCCATGCTTGGTCCCTTCTGACGCTGATCGGCGGTGAGCAGAAAACCCGTCAGTTTGCCATCCCAGATGATCAGACGAATGGGCACAACGGAGAGCAATTGGAGCTTGTAGGGCGGCTGTTTCATGTTGTGCTCGGCGACCAGAATGTGATTGGGCGCATTGTGCATATCGATGAGCACACGTTGCATCTTATAGTTAATACTAATCACATGTCCTGACTCCAAGGTAACCACATTCATCATGTGCTGGAAGATCTCAATGACAACGGCACGCATGTAGATCGCTTGGCGATTGCTAACATAGCGTTTGAAGAACAGATTGCTGGAATCATCGCCAGCTTGTTTCGCATTGAATTTGCGTTCGTTGGCGATTTTCGTGAGTTTCGCCAGTTCATCGCAAGTGCGTCCAGGTGCGGGGCAGTAATTGAGAGCAGCGGCCAAAAGACTGCAAAGATAAGTTATTCAAATATTGATTGTTTTATTTGATGTCAGTATTTCATGCTCACCGATGCACCATGATATCAGGATAACGTCGAATGGGGCTGGTGAAGTGCGTATAGATGGGAATGGCCAACGCATAATGCCACAGATCACTTGGCAGTGTTTTGCCCTCGCTGCAAAAGTAGCTGCGTATGCAAAAAAAAAAAAGAGAAACTTTCATTACAAGCTGACTTCAAAGTGTGTTACGATTAATGGGAGCTTACTTGGCACGCGCCATGGGCTTCATGAGCAGCTGGCTAAGGCAGGCGGACATGGCTACGGGATCGGCTGCCTCGCGGCACAAACGCAGCATGCTCTCGTGCAGCGCCTTGGACGATCCATAATCCAAGTCCAAGCCCTGGTCGAGAAGTTTCTCGCGCAGCGATTTCAACGATTTGGTCAATGGAGGCGGATGATTGCGCAGCACTGAGATGTTGGGATAGGCATCGTGTATGAATCGAGCCACCGCTTGGTTGGCCAACAGCATGTACTCCTCAATCATGTGATTCGCTTCGCGCAGCTTCTCCACCTCAAAGCCAATCGGTTCACCGCTCTGCGGATCGAGTGTGAATCGCACCTTGGCATTGTTGATAGTGAGTGCTCCGTTCTCAAAGCGCTGCGCACGCATATTCCTCGCTATGCCATTCAACCAGGCCACACGCTGCACCACATCGTTGACACTGAAGCCGTTGAGTATGTTGGGAAAGTCATCGGCGGTGAAATTCTCCTGCGGATTATCGATAATCTTCTGGGCATGTTCGTACGCGAATTGCGTACACGAATTGATAACCGAGCGTGTGAAATGTGGCTGCGTCAATTGTTTGCCATTGCCATCCATGCGCCAAAACACCGAGAACGAGAATTTGTCCTCGCCCGGCAGCAGCGAGCAGCGGAAGCACAAAGGTTTCGGCAGCATGTGAATGACCTCGTTGGCCAGATAAATTGATGTGGAACGTTCCTTGACAATGTTGTCCAGCTCGCTGTTCTCCTGCAGATAATGGGCCACATCCGAGATGTGCACACCCACCTCAAACTCGTTCTCCGCCAGCTGCTCGATGGACATGGCATCGTCGAGATCACGTGCTGTCAACGGATCAATGGTAAATACGCATCGCTTGCGCATATCCAAGCGATTCAACAGATCATCCGAGCCAAGAGGAGCCGCTGGCTGGGCATACATCTCATTGAAGCGCTCCTCGAAGGGCACAATGTCGCGCAGATTGTTGTGAAAGAGTATGGCCTTTAATTCATCATCCAGATTGCCCACACGACCCACGGGCTGCACCAACTCAGCAATGCAATGGCCATTGCAATCGGTTTCCAAGACATGCGCCACATAAAGCAGTCCACAGATCTCATCGGGTTGCTTGTTGGCCATGTGACTGGCGCAACTAGTCTGGGAGATGTACAGCATGGGCATGCGTAGATCAAAGGGACGAAACTTGTAGAAGAGCTGCGGCTCCTCTTCGGCGTTCTCGTTCTCGCACAGTTTGCTGGGATTGGTGAACGAAATGTTGCCCACAATTTGACGCAGTTCCGTTTGACGCACGATTCCAATAACAAAGGCCTTGGGACAATTGTCCGACGAGATGACCACCACATTCTCATCATCCGTGTCCTGTGATTCCGTCTCTTCCGACGGCTCCTCATCATCCGCTGCAAAGTACAACATAAATGAAAAGAGAATTCCGAGCCACAAAAGTCCTTTTGCAACTTACCCAGCGACAACGAAGCCTTGCCTCCTATGATGTTGTCCAGTGCTGCATCATTTGGTCGTGTCACCGTCGCTCCTGGATGCATAACAAAGGCACGCACCGTATCGCCATCGAAGGCATAGCGACGTGCCACCGGCAACAACACAATGCCATCGCGATCGAGCGTCTCTCGATCCGTGGACATCGAGATGAATGCCTGGCGATTGTTCTTGCGATTCACCCGTATCTCATCCTCCACAATCCGGCCATAGCCAGCGGTCACCAAGCGTTGTGCATGCGCCTCGAGATCACCAAAGTCTCCCTTGAAGATCAGCTCTGGCGGCAGCTGTGCATCACTGCCCGCATATTGTTGGACAATGCGATTGATATAGCCACGCATGGCATCCAGCTCCGTTTTCATGGAACGCGGTGGCTGCTTCTCGTTGCGCTGTTTCTTGCGATATCGCGTCCGTTTCTGGCGAGGCGACGGAGCAGCTCCATTTTCAGTGCTACTCGATTGCTGTGGTTGTGACAAAGAAGCGCTGCTGTTGCTCGTGGTGCTGGACACTTCAGACTCGTGACGCGAACGCTGTCCTCCCTGTTGGCGATTTCCCAAGTGTGGCCATGGCATCAGGGAGAGCACCACATTGTTCTTGATCAGCAAATCGGCGTAATATTCCACATCCGGATGCCATTTACTTAGTTCTAGCACCAGCTCCTTGAGCGATGTCACTTGCTGTGTCAGAGTATCCACTTGTTCGCTCAGCTCCTCACGCGTTTTTTGTTTACGCTTGGCTTTCTTTTGCTGCTGTTGTTGTTGTTGCTGCATCTGCTGCTGCTGCTGTTGTGGTTGCTGGTGCTGCTGTTGTGGCTGCTGTTGTTGGATCTGCTGTAAGTTCGCGTAGCGATGGGAAGGCGGCACATATTTGGAGTTCTGGAAGTGATTTGCAGGCAAGCACACTTGCATCGGCACTGGAACAGCTTGAATATTGTTCTGCCGTTGATGTTGTTGTTGTATAGGAGGAGCTTGTAGCGCCACCTGTGGCTTGGCAGCGATAAAAGTGCGCATAAATTGCTGCGCCTGCCGCTCGATCAGCGGAAAGTCGACAGCTTGGTGTTGTTGACTGCTCATCTCTTGATGTGTTCGCTGCAGCCGCGTCGCCAGACGTTGCGTGTGCTGGCGCAATAGTTCAATGGACGCTATCGCATCGGGATAAGCGCCTGTATTATTGCTGTTGTCGCAATTGTTGTTATTGTTGCCTTGTTTATGTTGCATTGTTGCAGCATTTTCTAAACTCCCCATGCTCGATGTTTCGGACATGTTTCATAAAAAAACAGAACAAAAACAGTTACTTGTTGGCTTTACTTACAAAACGTTCTTTATGACGAAAAAAAAATGTTTTAATCTTCGCAGCGTATTTCACATACTTGTGACAACAAACACTCTCAATTGATTACGAGGTAGCGGCAAATTCAAATGTCCCCAAAATTTTTAGCTCTCTCGCTTACTTTTTGTGTTTCACTGCGCATAACGTCAACTATGCCTTACACCTACTAGTGATGTTGAAGAAATTGTAATTTTAATTTGATAAATGCTAGCAGCGGCAAATATTATTCATTTTATTATTTTTATTTGTAAATTACAATAATTTTTATCAAATTGTGACGTCATCCGGCTCTCATAAGCTTTCAACTCGCTGAATCATGCTATCGAAAATTGCCCTCAGCTAAAGTGAAATTAATCGTTACTTTTCGATAGTCTCGAATGCTTGCCACACATCATGGGCAGTTTGTCCATAATTCAACAGTGAATAGTTCTATCTCATTTAATTTTAATATTTAGAAAACATTTATAACATGCTTAACTATATAACTATAAAAAAGAGAGTACAAACAACAGAGCGTCAATTCAAGTGGTATATTTGAGTATATTTTCTGTCATAAATATGTACATTTTGTAAATTCAACTTGTAGCTAGTGTTGCAAAACCTTCGCGCCATTTTTCCACATATTTTCACCCATTGATTGCATTTTGGAGTACAACAAAAAACTCTTGTGATTTCGCCGAGCTGATGCCAAAATGTTGTTGAATTTGTGCATTAAAAAAAGTGAGGATCACTAATTACATACATATATTGTTGGTATTGTGTGTGCAATGCTTGTTGTTGTGTGTTGAGCCGCGTATGTATGTATGTGTGTGCGTGTGCAAGTTTCTCAAGAAATCGCTACTCAAGAAGGTACACAAAAAAGAAATTTATTGTTTATTTATTGTAATTTTGTAGCGTAGCTAGAGCTAGCTTTTGCCCAGTTTTGTTTGTTGCAAATCTTATGAGTTCTTCGCTTTGTATATTTAACTGCTAACCATAAACACACACAACACACTGACTTACACACATACACACAACACACACACAAACACAAGAATCATCATCCAAAAAGAAAAAAAAAAAACAAAAAACTATGAACGAGAAGCGCCAGAAAAATGACTGATGTAAATTGTCTTACAAGTGAGCAAACAACAGTAGAAGCTGCAGCATTTACCACGCCCACAAAAAATGTGTCAGCTGCAACAGCAACAGCAACATCGCCTTTTGTATTGAGAGCTCCGCCCAGCGCCAAATCCAAATTGATATTGCAGAACATGGAGGAAGTGCTCAACTCGGTGAAGCAGAAGCATCGTGAGAAGCACAAAAGAAAGCGTGAAGAGAAGCGACGTGCAGCAATGTTGGCCGAGGCCGAAGCAGCAGCGGCAACAACAACGGTAAACGGCGGCCACGTGCAACCGCTGCGCGAGAAGACGGCGCGGGAAAATGGAAGTGGAACGGGAACGGGTATGGGAACTGGAGCAGCACATGGCAAACGCAAGAGCAGCACACCAAACGCGGTTGCGGATAAACAAACGTCCATCATGAAACACTTTGCCAAGACTGAACAGAAAGCAACAAAAACTGCCGCCACAAACGTGTTTGAGCTGATGATGGGTGCGCGCCAACGCTCGTTGGGCGCCAATGCCAACGGGCAGCCGTCACCAACAGAGGATGCAGTCGAAAGTGGAGCGGCTGAAACGCCGCAGTCGAAACGCAAGCAAATGCTGCAGGAATGGAATGAACGCAAAGGCGGCGCCAAGCGACGCATGGCGGACGAGGCACGTGGCGACTACATTGAGCAGCAGATGGAGCAGCGCGCTAAGCGGTAAGCAAGCAGTTAACAAAACAAATTGCATCGATTAACTGAATCTTCTTGCAGCTTGAAGAAAATGTTGACGCAGCCGGAGCTAAGTAAACAGCAAGCAACGGATCCTGCGCCTCATTCAGCGCCCACAAAACGTGGTCGTGGTCGTCCATGCACGCGTCGCCCCAGCGCCGATGTGGATAGCATTGTGACTGCCGCAGCTGCTGATGTGGAAGCGGTGGAGTTCCTCAATAAATTGTCCTCACCCACCAAGAAGCGTGACAGCCTATTGGGCTATTTTCCCAAGGTGATATCACCCAAAAATACCACTGCCGATCAGATTGTCAACGAGACGCCGAAGCGTAGACCGCGGAACAGCAAAAGCTTGCTGGAGACACCGCCAGTGCAGCAGGAGGAGCTCAGCACGACGCCTTCGGGACGTCCGAGACGTTCGTGTGCCTCAAAAGCGCGCTATGATTACGACTTGGAGCCAAGTCCCACCAAGCTGAAGCAGTCAACGACAGCGACAATCGAAGCAGCAGCAGAAGACTCCATAGAAATCATCGATTTGGACAATAGTAATCCAGCGATTACGCCAAAGAAATTGGCGCCGCTTTTTGTGCGACAATTGCCGAAACCAAGTCTAGATCCAACAGCGTTGCGTGCGCGCCGAGAATTCCTGCAGTCGGGAGTGCCCGACAAGATCAGACAGGAGCAGAGTCGTCAACGCAACTACGAACAGTACTATGAGGAAACTTACGAAGTCTTTCCACGCATTGCGCATGTGGGCAGCGAACAGCGCGAGGAGCGACGAGTGGCGAAAACAAAGTTCAAACTGCGCGCTGAAGTTGTGGAGGAGTTGACAGCCCGGAAGCCAAGCGTTGGCAGCATAACCAGCTGCAGTCGCTTGGATTTTGCAGCGCCACCAAAGCGCAACCTAAACTGGACACCGTTGCCAGTGGTGGACAATAAGCGGGCGATGGTGAAGAACTGGAAGAACCTCTTTGATCGTTTTCCCACCTTCAAGTGTTACAATCAAATGCGCGAAAAGTACAAACACTTTAGTGCCTTTGATGCGGCCCAAGACACGCAACCAATGGGTGAATCCTTTGTGGTCACACGACGCACCCGACGCTCCATGGAGCAGCAGCAGTCGTCGACGCAGAGCGAGGAGAACATCAAGCCACCGGCGACGGCGCCCAATGGCGAGCTGCTCTTCACCGAGAAGTACAAACCGTTGCTGTTCGAGCAGGTGCTTGTCAATCTGACGCCCGTCCAAGAGTTGCGTGACTTTCTCGCCAATTGGAATGGAGCCGGCGGTGGCGGTGGTCAACGATCTTCTCAAACTGCCGACGACTCGCTGGACTTTGGCAACGACTCCAACTCGATGGGCGTCAACTGCAATACGATGGTGCTGCTGGGTCCATGCTCGAGTGGCAAAACGAACGCTGTCTTTGCGCTGGCCAACGACATGAACTTCAATGTGCTCGAGGTGAATGCGGGCATGCGACGCACTGGCAAGAAACTGATGCAGGAACTGCAGGAGGCCACGCAGTCGCATCAGATACGCAAGGATGCCAAAGCGGGTGCGGCGCCAACGCAACAGTTGCTTCAGAAGCTGCAGCTGAACGGACTGAAGGCGAAGCGTCAGCAGGGCATCGAGGATGAGGTTCGCAAATCGTTGATACTCATCGAGGATGCGGACATACTGTTCGAGAACACCGATGCCGGTTTTACGGATGCGATCTACACGCTTGCGGCCAGCTCAAAGCGACCCGTCATCATTGTGGCCACCGATGAGAATTGTGCGCATCTGCAGCGTCTCATGCAACAGAACACAATTAGGTTTCATGCGCCCAACGCGTTGAATATCTCACGTTTTCTTGCCGTGCTCGCTTTGATGGAAGACTGTCCCATTGAGCTGGACGAACTGATATCGCTGTATCTGTACAATCAACAGAATCTACGCAAAACTCTCATGGAACTGCAGTTCTTCATACAGAGCGGCGGCGATACACACACCACAAAGGTGCAACAGCAGCTGCAGCAACCGGGAAAATCGCCGAGTCGTTCGCCCAGCAAATCCGCACGGCTCGCCACGCTCGATGGCGTGCACATTCATCAGCGACTCTACGAGTTCTACACGTGCACACAGAACGTACAGCATTATATACCATTTCCTGTCAATTTCCGTCTGTTGCGTTTGAATCTAAACGAGCTGATGCGCAGCTCAACGTTGCTGCAGGAGCTGGAGAGCGTTAATGCTCCCGCATCACGTGCTGGCGTCAAACGCAAGAGTCGTTCACCAAAGAAGACGTGGTTGAGCACGGCGACAACAACGAACACCACGTCGCTGTCAACGTTGGCCAACTTTTATGAGCACATCTCAACGGCAGCGTTGCTGGAGCAGGAGCACGGCAACGGCGACGGTTTGCAGCCGCATCTGGGTGAGGAGTTGGCGCACACGCTGGTCGAGGGAGCGATAACGTCGTGTCTGGCCGCCAAAGGTTATGCCTACAATTTGTTTGACAAGTCAGAGGAACGGTAAGTTGATATGACTAATCACACAGAACTTGCAACTCATTCAAAACTGATTGCTTTTAGCATCTGTCTGGCGGATCAACTGGGCAGCTATTGCATGCGCAGCTCATCATCGCGCGCCTTGGATTATGAGCCGGCATTGCGCAGCATTTGTCGCAGCGAAAAGCAACGTGCGGGACTCGAGCGTCGCTCGAGTCGTTTCTATCATTATCTACGCAATTGTACGGTGAATAGTGTGAGTAATTTTGCCAGCGAGCTCTACGATGCGGCATGCGAGGTGTTGCTAGAGGAGGAATCACCCAAAACAACAACAGCTGACGATGCAGAACAGAAAACAGCTTAATTAGTCGAATATACACATATGTAGTGCAAACAAAAAACCACACAAAAACTTGTAAATGAAAAACGAGCTTATTTTGGAAAAGCTTAACTGAAGTTTATACACAATTGCGATACGCAAAGTTGATCTTATATTCTATTCGTATTAGTTAAATGACTATGATGGATGAGTGTGTTAGTTAACTACTATATAATTAATTAATTACTAAAACGACCTGAACTATGTTAATAAACACAATCATTATTTCAGTTGTCAAATCAATGATGATGCTCTTGTTCTCTCCGTTCCCATGAGGAGGACTCCTTTGACTTAGATGATGTTTGTTCTCTCCAACAGCTTGTTCAGCAACAGCATAGAAAACCGGATGAGGAAGACTCCTTCATCGGCTCCTTTGGTGGCAATTTTTCATTTGCTGGCGATTTAGCTGCTGTTGCTGCTGGCGCTGACTTTGCTGTTGGCTGTGAATTGATGGCCACCTCGCCGATTTTGTACTTTTTCAAATCGTTAACCGCATCCGAAGAGTGTCCGGCGCCATTGAACGCTTTGGTGGCATCCTTGCCAGCCACCTCGAGTATGAGTTCAGCACCTCCAGGGTGATCCTTCACAAAGCTTGTCACATCATAGACGTTGCCCTTGTAGATGATCCACACGGGCTTGCCGCCTTTGCCATTATTTTCGGCAACCTCAGAAAGCTGATAGATCTGCGACATGGCAATGGCAATCGATACTAAACACAAATTATGACACTCGGAAACGAACTAGACTTGGCTGAATGGATGGTTGACTATATGCTATAGGCTGGCTATCGGAGAGCGCGATAAGATTCGCATTTATGATGTTTGATTTCTCAATTGAATTAATTGCTTTTATGTGTAAATTTGACAGAAACTATGCCCGATTGTGTGTTTTACTTTATGTACTTCCCTCAACCGTTGTCAAATTCGCACTAGTCATGGGAATTTACTTCGTCTAGTGCTTTTAACTGAAACTCTTTGCGTTGCACAATGAGGCACTACGATTAGAAACGTTTATGCGAAACATTTGCGCCAGTCAGCGAGCGAGTAATCGCGATAACATTGAACTTCGGCCAAACGTTGAGTGTGGTTTTGGTTTTCAGTAATTTCTGCCGGCTCATTGGGGGATTGATAACAAGTACGTGAGCGCGAAATCGTCGACCATCTAATTCTGCAAGCGTGCGTAATACAACATGAGTTTTAAACACGCCGTTTAACTGATTCTGATCGATCGCGCCAGAAGTCAAGAAGCTAACTACTTGTGTGCTTCGACTAGTGATCACGGTTCAGCTTAAACTGCTTGAGAACTCCAAGTATATTAACTATTTATAGACATCAAAGAATATTTATCTCTGCCAAAATGAGTCAATTTTTTTTATCAGCATGTTAACTAAATGTAAGTTTGATAAAGTTATCTCAAGAGACAACAAAGTGAAAATTAATTTTTGTTTATAAATAAAAGAGCAAAATAAATTAAAATTATTATAAACAATAAGTTAATATAAAAATGGTAGCATTTGCATGCATTCAAAATAAACGTTTAGTGCTAAAATTTGAAATGTGCGCCTTCGACTGCTTACATGCACTGCTTACCAACGGTCACTGCCTGCTTCAACTGCTTAATGGCAGCTGTTCACCTGCAACTGCTTGCGCTGTAATAAACAAATACAAACGATTTTGCCCCACTATTAAGTGTGTTAGCCAAAGTTGAGAACGACAACAAAAGGATTATTTGTTTGATTTCAAATGTTATATTCATGAGACAACAACAATAATGAGTAATAATTTTAATATAGTTTATGTATTTCGCTTTTTATATACTATGTATGTGTTTATCGCTTCTGCTTCTTCTTCTTCTTCAACTCTTTTTCGTTCGTTTTTTGTTTTATGTCCTTGTTTTTTGTTTTTGTTGTTTTTTTTTTTTATTAAAATTTCGCTAGTATTTAGTTCAACTCTTACGGATTTGCGGCTAACCGTTATTTGGTTGATCACATGATTCAAATTTTGAACTGATTCAATTTCGTTATCTGGTTTAACCTCAACTGTGTGAACCGGTTCATTTGTGTGTGTGTTTGTTTTTTTTTTTGTTTGTTTATTATTATTGTTTTAAAGAGAGTTGAATTCGCTTAATATCTACATTATATAGATAGATTTGCCCTGAACCAAGTCTGTGTTTATGCTTTTAATTTTTTATCCGGATATATAATTGTTATATGTACATTATAAATATCAGTCAATATCAAGAGTACATGCTACTAAAATGGCTCGTAGGACTTGCTTAGTTAGTATTATCATCGTCATCATCATCATTATCGTTATCATAATTAACTAGTTTATGTTAATTACTCGCTTCGACTCTATCTCTTTCTCCCACGTTCTCTCTCGCTCTTTCTTGCTCTACATAATGGATCGTAAGTACTGAAACCATTCAATTAATCATACGACATGTAGTACGAATTTCCCCTCCCCGTTTGCTTATCGTTGGAAGTTGACATTAAAATCTAAGCTATACTATTTACTATATACTCTATAAAGATATACTATATGTATATATGTATGTTTTTTCGTTTTTTGTAAGTATATATTGCAAATTGTATATAGATAGATAATGCCACTAGTTTTCGAGTGCTTTGATTGGAATTAGTTTTGGTTTGGTATTGCATCTAGATTCTTCGATTAAATGATTATTCATAGTCCCGTACTTACGTAGACTACATACATACATACACACACATTTATCTGATTCTGATTTCTGTTTCTGGTTGATTCCGATAATGATTATTGTTAAGTTTAGGTCTATACATACCCATACATATTGTTCGTCTAGGACCAAAGGCAAAAATATACATACATGCTTATGCTTGTATATCTATATACAATGTGTCTGTTCTATTATGGGCATTATTCCATCTGGAATTTCGCTCAGTACATAATACAAATACCCTAGCAGGGAATGTTATATCATATTTTTGAATGAAGGATGGAAACAGATTGAAAAGGCAACTTCTTATCCCATTCTTTAACTATCTTTGAAGGCATTATAGATTCGAAATAACTTAAAACTTTCTCACTAAAGTATAGAGCTTTACTTCAAACTCGGACCAAATGTTTGTTATATAGGATTGATTTATTTAAAAATAAAATTCTCTTCCATCTCTATTAAAATTTCCTTATAGAACCTTTGCTAGGGCATTTCCACTTCGGATTGCCGAAGTTATCTATTCTTTTTCTTTCTTTTGGAATACAATAAGTATTATTATTATGCATATTGTTTTTTGTGAGATATAAGTTTGGTTATAACGACGCCAAATATCTTTTGTTTTTCTTTTTTAGCTAGAAATCTATATAATAATTTTTATAATAAATAAATAAAATTGTTATTTTGTGTTCGTTTTTTTTTTTTTTGCTTTTCAAACGTCTTTTATATTTCTGCAATCGATTGCAATTTTGAGATTTGTGCTTAGAATTTACATTGCTGTGTACAATCATATCAATATATATATGTACATACATACATACATCCATATGCTTCATATATAGTATATATATTATTTCATTAATTATATTTATTTATATATCATTATGATTAACTTATGTATGTGTATATACATAGCATAGCGTTAATTTTATTATCAATTTATTTGCGCTATTTCGGCTAAACTAAATAATAAAATTTACACCTGCACGTTTGCTGCACGACCAACCACACATGCCACGCCTCCCCCGTGGGGGGGAGAGGAGAAGGAGGAGGTATTTTGTAAAATGCTTGAACACATAATACGGCTAATTTTTTGGGGGAATCAATTCAAATTCAAATTCAAATTACAATTACAATTACAAATCAAATTCTAATTCAAAATTTCGCTACATTCATTGTCACACTCTTCACAAGTTTTGTTAATAATATTTACAGTTTTCTTTTCACTTGATAATAATTCCATTTTCTTTATGTTCTTGTTGTTGTTGTGTAAAATACAAGTATATTCATTTATAATAATAATAATAATATAGTAATATAATAATTAAATTTAATTGAACTAAAGAAAAAATTTCTGTGTTCCAGCCAGCATTTAAATGAAAACAAGTTTCGTTTTAAGGTTTTTGTTTTTTGTTTTGTTTTGCTTGATTGATTGTTTGACTGATTGATTGATTGGCTTGGTGGGGGGTGGGGGGAATAGAGTAAAATATATAAACTCTTTCTCTTTATGTGTCGGAAATGGATCTCCTCCATGTTGTGAGTTTTTAGTAGCGGCTTTTTTTACAGCAGTCTGCAGAATTGTGTGTGTATGTGTGTGTGTGTGTCTCCTCCCACATCTGATGCTGGATCTCATCTTGGTCTCATCCTCGTTTTACATATTAAATTCTGACTAATAAACAGTCTTTTCGTGCCAGCGCGAAGTTTTGCTAACGCTCATTCATCATGCTAGAGTTGGAATTATTGCGTCTCATCTTGCTCCGATTCCAGCAACACTACACCTGATGTTGAAGTCCCTGTTGCTCCTCCTGATGTTGTAGACGTGGTGCTGCCATAGCTGCAGGCTGTGCTCTTAAGTGTGGCTGCATTGGAGATGGGCAGCGCGGTCAGTGGAGCGGCTGCCAGCGATGAGGCTGATGACGAGGCCGAGACACAAGCGGGCATCCCCGCTGATGAGGCCAACGATGAGGCCGACGACGACATTGAGGCAGATGAGGCAAGTGATGAGCCGCCGCCTGTGACGGTTGCCACTTGCTGCGTTCCTCCTCCACCAGCAGCAGCAGCTGTGCTTGTCGCCAGCGACGTGGGCGATTTGGGTGAACTGATGCGTGAGAAGAACTTGGTTATGGCATTCGGCTTGGATTTTGTTGACGACGATGCTGACGATGATGAGCCAGCTGCTGCTGCTGCTGCCATCGCTGCAGCTGCTGTTGTGGCCGCCTGACCGTGCGTTATGGCCAGCGCATAGGTTGAGGAGGTGGCAACACCAGCGGCGAGTGTCGCGCACGTATTCGGCGCTGGGCTCAGGCGGTAATTGGAGTTGGCGGCACAAAGCTGAAGCTGCTCGGCAGGCACATCGCGTACGGTTTTATTGGGCGGCGGCTTCGTGTAGGAGCGTGTGATTTCCGATTGCTAGAAGGGGAAGGTAAAGCATTAGCATTATTTAGAGAGAAGTATTCAGGGTTAAAAACTCACCTGATAGCTGCTGCGTATTTGCAGATGACGATCCTGTCCGTACTCGCTGTCCGGCAGTGGTACATGATGTGGGCAACGCGGCGTCTGCTGTTGCTGCAGCTGATATTGGTAATGTTGATGGTGATCATTGCTGTGGCTGCTCAGCGAGCCGCACGAAGACATCGACATCGATGTGGATGTGCAGGAGGAGTTGCTCAGATCACCCGGTGGTTTATTGTTGTAGTTGTTGTAGTTATAGCTCCCGCTGCCCGTGTTGCCGTACTTTAACGTTGTTGCCTCGATGCCACCCCGGGCCGACACATTGCTGCCGATGTATGTGTTGTTAATACTATGTTGCGTGTTCGTGTTGTTGATGTTGTTGTTGTAATTGCTCCCAAGCGGCAGACTCGAATGATACGCAGGCGGTGGCGGCGGAGTTGTCATGCGTTGTTGTTGCTGCTGTTGCTGTTGGTATAGATAATGTTGCTGCTGTTGCTGTTGTTGTTGTTGCTGATGGTGGGAATGTTGTTGCTTATTGTTGTGATGTTGCTGCTGCTGTTGATGTTGTTGTTGCTGATTGTTACTGCTGCTACTGCTGCTGTTGCTACGAATCACAGTCTCGCTACGTACGGCCAGAAGCTCGCGTGCTTGGATTGCATCCACGCGCATTCTACATCTAAATTGATCCCTGCAATGCAATAATAAAGATTAGAGTTTGTTGCTTCGTTTGTTGGAACAGCAGCTGCTGCTGAACTTACCTGTCGTCGGGTGGTGTGCTCAATGATGTGCGGGTCGGAACGCCAAGCCGCTCCATTCCCGCGCAGCCGGCCGTCTGTACCGATAGCATCTGTAAATGGAAACAGAAAAGTTGCCATTAATAAACAATTTAACAAACAAACAACTATAAAATGTAGAAGTAAACACTTAAAACTAATTGATTTGTACAATATTTACCTACAGTAAACTAAAAGTGAATAAACTTCTTAATTAAATCAAAACAAAACGTGTACAATAAATTCAAGTTGTATATACAAAAAGCTAAGCAATTATTTCATTGTTTTCCTTAACTAAACTAAAGTGCGTTTTCCGCCTACAACGGCAGCTGATCCTGGCAAGCTTCCACCTCATGCACGCTTTGGAAGCGCGGCAACATCAGCCACATTTTCTTCACACGCTTTTGAACAATTCTCGACTCTCTCATCACGATCTCAGACAACTCAATCTCCAGCTGCATTTCATGCACATTCAGCTGAGATAATTGCGCTGCCTGCCGCACTGGCTTAAATGCCAGCTGCCCCACATATTCGTGCATGCAACGCATCACAAAGGGTTGATCCACGAAGAGCACAGTTTGGAGCCACAGCGATTTGAGGTGATCGCCTAGCCAAGGATTGCAGCTAAGCTTCAGCGGCTGATGGGCACGACTGAAGGCCACGTCAAAGTATAGAACAAAGCATTCCAAATATCCTTCTCGCTGCACCTGCAACCGGATGTTGCGTTCAATCCTCAGCTGCTCCATGCTGGCAGTGTTCAAATCCAAGCTCAGCACTTTGTGCGCCTTGGTGAGCAGACGATCGCCTTTGATGCGTGCGTAACGTGGCTCGGCGAGCGAATAGCGACGCAGCGCCTTCATGTTGAAGCCGTAGACATCGATCCACCAGTTGCAGGTTTCGTTCTTCAGCCGCTGTTCGTCGGCGCCTAGCAAATACAGCGAGCCCAGATCCGGCAAGATGAAGCCGTTGGGTTTGAGCCAACGATCGCGTGCCTGGAGCAGCTGCACCAGCTCAGACTCGAAGAGCAGACAGTGACCCATCCAGTTGCAAATGATGCCATCCACAGGCTGTTGAAGTTCAAGTTCTGCCACTCTGCCATGCAACACCTTGATCACATGCTCGTAGTGATTCTCTTTGACCACGAGTCGCGCATAGTCCGTGGCATTGGAGCGATCTATGGCATAAACTTGAGCGGCGCCAGCTTGTGCAGCCATCAGCGCCAAGGACCCTGAGCCGCAGCTCAAGACGAGTATGCAGCGACCCACAAAGAGATGCTTGTTGTCCTCGATCGTCGCCTGGAAGAAGTGCATGTGCCCCTGATCCTTTTGCCGGGTGCGCATGTTCTCCAAATGGGCACCATGATCGTGGCGAAAGTCGGCAGACGTCATGCTGTCCACCGACTGCAGCTCGTGCGGCACAAAACGCGTTGGCGTCGGCAGCCGGGGACGCGATCGACCGTGTCTGCGTCGACCACCACGGTTGGATGGTTGATGAACCTGATGAACAGGTTGAGGAACTGACTCCTTTGGTATCAAACCATTGCAGACTTTTTGCTTGTTGACCAAACCATTGTAGAGTTTAGCCTGCTGCTTCACTGGGTCACTGGAGACTTTAGCCTTAGCCTTGATGTTCATCAGGCCATTAGAGACTTGTTCCTTGTTACTCGTCAGACCGTTGGAGTCTTGCTTCTGGTTGCTTGCCTGACCATTGGAGACTTTAATTTCAGACTTTTTGTTCATCATGCCATTGTGGACATTAAAGACTGGCTGCTTTGTGCTTGCCTGACCATTGGAGACTTTAGCCTCTGCCTTACTGCTCATGATACAATTGGAGCCTTTTGCCTCAGCCTTGCTGCTCATCATGCCATTGTACACATTTTCCTTACTACTCGGCAGACGATTGAAGACTTCCTCTTTGAAGGTTGCCTGACCATTGGAGACTTTAGCCTCTGCCTTGCTGCTCACTACGCCATTGCAAACTTTTTGCCTTGCGCCCATCGGATCAATGAAAATGTTTGGCTTTACGCCACTTGGAGCTAGCTCCATGGATCCTGCTCTTAAGCCATTGTATTTAGCCAGATTCACCTTGTTTGGCTCGCCGACAACTGTAGACCATGCTGCTTGATTCAGGTTTCCATCCACTTTCGTTGGTTTTTGTGCTACTAATCTGTCGCATTCTGCGTGGAATTCGCTGAGACTGAATTTTTGCTGCGACTTTCGTCGCTGTTGTTGTTTGTTGCCGATATGTGCTGTGGCTTTGTCAATGTTGTCGGGCATTATTAAAATATTTGCGCAACCGTAAATAAAATATTATAAACAAAAAAATACGCATGCAAATTGGGGTGGGGGTTTTTGAAATGGTTTTTGCACATCGATTCATTTTATAGCAAACATCGATATTCGTTGCAAACTATTTGAATAATGTGTGATGTATTCTTTAATAACAGTTTTTTTTAAGTTATATTTCTAAGAAATGCATTTTACGCCACAGAGTTATACTAAAATTAAAACAATATAACAATATAATTGTAATTGTCACTTGGTTACACTTCACTTACGACGTGCGATATACATACATACATACATACATACATGTATTTGCAAAGCACGTCTCAACTAGCAAATACACGCATACCGTGTCACGTAAGAGCAATAATAGAGGTGGAGAAATGATACTAGCGATGCATCGATAAGACTCTAATGTGACAAAGATCGATTTTTATGGCAAAGTTTTAGTAACTTCAATTGCGCAGTTGAAATCGAAATCGTGCTCGCGTTTGTAACCGCCAAAAACTTTTTTTTTGTTTTTTTATTCAAAACAAAAACAGCTGCGTTGAAATATTAACTGTATAGCTGAGCTGCACATAAATTTGCAAAATTTGTGCAAGCTTCACAAATATCGCAGACTGCACGTCGAACGTGTTCGCGTATCGTTTCATAGCTGCTGCTGTTGATGACACGATTCTGCATGTCCCACATTATTTCTTCGCGGCAGCGTCAGCGGCAGCGCAGCAGAGAACAGCCCCACAACCCGCGTACACCTGGCGATTGATGTGTTCAAGTGAGCGTGACAAATGACAAATCTAGCAAATAATTCGTTTTTCCCAGAGACTTTGTTTCGTTCTTTACACCCCCCATTTAAATTATACATATGATGAAATGTATGCTGTGCACGTATGCATGTGTTAGTGGCAGTTTGTACACACATACTCACACACAAACGTGCTAACATCTTACATTATGTTAAGATTTTTGCCTAAATAATTGACATTCGCCTTTTCCGTGCCGCGCCCCCACTTCATCGTTAATTTTGCACGCACTCGAAATCAAACGGTAAATGGAAAATGTTCTTTTTTGTTCGTAATGCTGCTTAAATTGTGTTTTACATAAAAATATGTATGCAGCAAATAATAATATTTATGTCTGTGAAGCGCGTGCGAGTGTGTTGAAGCTAATTATTTTATTCGCCTCTGCGTCTGCTCTGTGCGTGCAACACATAACGGTAATAATAAAATCTCCTGCCTGTCTGCCTGTGTGTCAGAGCGAGAGAGGGCTACGAGACGCGGAGGCTCACATTTAATAATCAAATTGAATTATTCATTGGCTAACGGCGGCAAATAAAATTCGATTAAAACACAACGTTGCCACTGTGTGGACGTCGCTGCCGCTGCCCGCAGCCCGCAGCCAGCGTCGGCGTCTACGAAAGTCGTCTGTGGCAAAAACGCCTTGGGTTATTAGCGGCAATTGTGTTTTCTTATTGCGTTGGCTGCCAGTTACGATTGAATGTGTATGTGTGTGTGTCTTTTTGCGAGACACCCACGCATCCACTTACGTTTTCTCTCTCGGTCTCTTCTAAATGCCAAGTCACGCATGCATATGTATGCGTATGCTAAGAGACGAAAGAGAGAGAGAGAGCAAAGAGGATGAAGGCGCTGAGCGCGGCAAAAAGAACACGAAATCATATTAAAGCATATTCTATGTAGATGTGCACGTGTGCGATTGTGTGAGTGGAGCAAAGTTCCTTCAGTGCGGTTGTCTCCACGAACTATCATCTACTTTGCTATTCCGTTAGTGGCGCGTGACTACTAAAGAAGGTAAGTGGTTACAACTATCTATATATTTGTATACAAATGTACCAGTGATTTCACTATTTCCTCACCATGTATGCTGTACTGTTGTGTTATTTTGCATGGCAAGCATGTAGTGTGTAGGCTTGTCATGAATAATGTGCAAATGTTTCAGTTGTCAGCGCACCGAGCAACAATTTGTCATAAGTCTCCAACAACCAAAACTCTCCACAGCTCACTTCGTTGCGGTCGCTTTGGCTTTGGTTTTAGCTGGCGGCTTTGCTTTTTGGTCTTTTGTCATCTCAGTCTTTTTGAAGGTTTCACCATTTAATGGTTTTAACCACAAATTCGCCAGCCTTGCGTAAAGAGTTAAACATTTAATAACAGCTGACAAACAAGGTGTGCAGCATGAAACAGGTGCAGCTGACAACGCGAACGATTTAAGACAAATTCAATTTACTATCATTACAATAAAGACATAAAATTGTTGCTGAATTCGGCCAAGCGATCGAAAATTGGAATGGCAAGTGGCAAATACAGACACAATTACACTGAGACTGCGACTGCGACTGAGACGTCCTCAAGACGTGCTGTGCATCCGGCAGATACTTTTGCACAATGGGGCAGACGTGGCACGTCCCACGTTGTCTCGACATTGCATAACATGATAAAAAGGAACGTGGAAAAGCAAAAGGCATGACAAAAAGAAAAAGAAATCACCAGCCAAAGGAGCCAGAGCAGCAGTAGGGAAGGGAAGAGTTCATAAATTCCCAACAGTTTCGTCGTTATATAACAAGGAGTCACTGTCTCTCTCTCTCTCTGTGTGTGTGTACGTTTGTGTGCCTCTCCTAGTCGCGAGCTGTTGCTTCAAGGACTTTTGCCACCACAGTCACCAACAAGCCGCCAATGACTTACTGTCTGTCTGTGCTGCTGACTGTTTGTGTGCCTCTCTCTCTCCTACTCCTCTCTCTTCTTTAGGTTTGCCTGCCTCTCCCTCTCTCGCTCTGTGCATTTGCCTGTCTGTCCTTTTCTGTGGGCTTGGCCCAAAACGCAATGCAGAGCGAAAGCAAGTGGAAAGCAAAAAGTTGGAGCAAAACTTTTGACACGTGTCGCCGCTGCCTGCGTCTCTCCTTCTGTCTGTCCGTTCGTTTTTCCCTTTTTGCTTTGCCATTTTCATTTGCTTCACACACACACGCACACATGCAGCTTGATTAGAATGCCACCCACTTTTTTTATACCCGTTAACCATAGGGTAGAAGGGTATTATAGCTTTGTGCCAGCAAGAAATGTATGTAACAGGTAGAAGGAGGCATCTCCGACCCCATAAAGTATATATATTCTTGATCAGCGCCAGCAGCCAAGACGATCTAGCCATGTCCGTCTGTCTGTCCGTCTGAACACCTAGATCTCAGAGACTATAAGAGATACAGCTATACGTTTTTTCGACAGCATTTGTTTTGTTTGAAGGCAGATGAAGCTTGTTTGAAATGTATGCCACATTCCCACAAATTGACAAAACTCGAATAAAATGGGTAATTTTAATGCTATAATATTAATTAATAACTATAGTCTTTATAATTCCTGAAAATTTGCTTGCGTTCAGATAAAAATGGTCGACGTTATTAAAGAAATACTTTAGCATGAGCAAAAATGCCTACTTACTAGGGGTCTTAGTCTTTGGCTGACAATCTGGTATATATTTTGCACTCTATAGTATATATTGAATGCAGTACCACATTAAATAAACCAAACATACCATTTAGTATGTTTTGTGGTATATTATTTAGGTATATTTTGAGAATACCGCAATATTTTGGTTTTATTCAAAATGGGTAGCGGGTGTCTCACAGTCGAGCACACTCAAGCTTTCTTACTTATTTTTTTTACTTGTACTATGTATGTGTGTACTTACGGGTACAGAATGTTCCGGCTCGGTTGACAAAAGTGCTGTTGTTGTTGTTGCGGCTGCTGCTGTTGCTGTTGGGGTTGTGGCTGTTCCTACTTCTCCTCCTCCTGCTGCTGCTGTTGTTGGTGCAACGACTGCTGCTCCAGCTGCTTCGTCCTGATCCGCCGCTTGTGCTGTCGTTGTCTGCGTTAGTGGCAGGGCCAGAGCAAAGGCAGTTCCAGTCGCTGTTGCAGTTGCAGCTCCAGTTGCCCCAGTTGCAGTTGCACCACCGCTCACCCCGCTCCCTCTCCCGCTTCCTGTGCCGCCGCGTCGTCGTTGCGACTGCTGCTGCTGCTGTTGTTGCTGTTTGTGGCGTATGCTGCGCGTTGCTATTGTTGCTGCTGCTGTTGCTGTGGAGCGTCGCAGTGTTATCACAGTCACCAGGACGCTGCCACAGACCAGACACACGGCAACACCAATGGCGATCAACAAAACGTGGCCTAAAACAAAGCGGAAAGAATACATTATAAAAATTGACTTGCCAGTAATATGCTTAAGCTAATAATTGCTTGAAGCTTTAAAGTCTAGACACGGCTTTGGCTTTCGCAAGCTCATTAAGTGTTGCGCACAACGTGGCGTATGAGTTATAAATTGTAATTGCAAATCCGCAGCTAATTATACAGCGCTGCAATTAACTTTGACTGCAAAAAAAAAAAAAAAAAACAAGAGATCTTGTCTCGTTCTTGAAATGACCAAAGTAATAACAATAATCTGTAGTCCACCTCTGGTTTATGCGCAATATTAACAAGCCAGGAATGTGGCAAAAATACAAAGAAAACACAAAGCACAAAAGCAAAAAAAAAAACCCAAACGCCCACTTGCCCTCTGGCCAAAGAAAGAGAGAAATATAAACAAACAGACCGTTACGAAATGTTTTGAAACTTAAAGGTCTGAAAATACACACCGACGAAAAAATGCTAAAAATACGCTTTTGAGAAATATTTGCCAACAAAAGAGTGCCACAAAAATGAAACAAAGCCTCAACAACATCCACGACCAGACGCAATGAGTTCCGTTCTATCAAACTATAGACTATTCGTCTGTTTGTCCGTCCGTCTGTCTGTCCGTCTGTCTGTCTGCACACACATTTGCACACACTCACACATGTGTATATAAATGCGTATGCGTCTAGACTAGATAGCAGACGACTTAAGCGATATCAAGCACACATGCGCAATCGTCTGGCATTCGCCGATATACCCCAATACTCATTCACATTCACATTCACATTCATGAGTGAGCGATTGCGAGTGTGTGTGTGTGGGCGGACTATGGGCGGAGAACGCCGATAAACAAACCAACAGGCCCACAATCAGACATGTTATACTTATGCTAGCCAAGCTATTTAGCCAACGTACATTTCAAAGCACACACAAACACACACACGCACTTCTCTGTTTGTACGTGTAAGTTAGCACGAGTTGATATCAGAATGAGACAGCGAGACCCCAATGTACCCATATCTATAGGTACGACACGAGTTCGACGACTACGTCTATGACTATAGCATGTTATGACTTTAATATGTTATATGTAGTATGTATGTATGCCGAGGCAGTTGCGATTGCCAGCTTCGCAAGATATTACAACTGAAGACTAGTATGCAGGTCGTTCTAGACTTGGTTCTAGAATGAGAAATAATGCTAGCAAATGAAATCGTAGAAATTACAACATCATTTTGAATGAGAAATAATACTAAACTTATAAAGTTGAAACTTTTCTTTCTTCTTTTCTTTTTTTTTATAAACATTTGAGTACTAGAAAGCGAAATAATCGTTGGAAGACAAGATTTACTTAAAAATAGAAATTACTTTATTTAAAAAACAATTTTAAACTTATAAAATAGAAATTTCTTCATTTAAAACATAGTTTGATCAGTGATCAATTTATAATAGTAACATCTTAATATCTACGTGTGATAATAATCTGAATATTTCTTAAAAAGTAGAAATTCATTCACATCCATTTATAATAATATTATTTACATCTGATAACGAGCTGAACAGTTCTTAAAAAGTATGAATTTCTTGTAATTCCTTGAAATAATTGCAGGAGATCACTTCCTTAAAAATGTGAAATCATTTCATTTAAGAAATGATTCAATTTGAACTTTCGAATAAAAAATAATGCTCCCAAATAACATTAAATTGACTTCATGTAGTAAAAAAAAAAATACTTTTAATAAGTAATAGAAATTTCAATAACCAAAGAATTTGATGAGTTATTTATCAATTTAAAATATAGGTTGAGGAATCAAGTTAAATTAAAGATTATTTTTAGAATATATAGAAACACTAAAATTATTTTTAATGAAGAAATCGTTTTAAACAGTGATTAAATCTTTTTATAAAGTTGGCACAGTTCAGTGTCATTATATTTATTTTCGCAAGTTGCATTGGTTTTTACAAAGTTATAAATAAAAAAGAACTTTCAATTATGGCCCCGTTTGATTAGATATAAATTTCATTTCACATTTTTTGCAATCAACGTCATAATCGTTAAATGACTCAAGAGAAGGAAAGAGAGAGTCTAGTGATAAAAATATTTATGTTATAATGACGAATATATTTTTTAACTAGAAATTAAAAGGGATTAACTTAAGCATTTAATAATATAGGTGTTTAATTTGAGTATTTAAAAATATTAATAAAAATGATTCAGCAGTTTGCAGCTTTCTGCAATTTCTCCCAATTTGTTGCTGCCATCGGCTGTTCAATGTGATCAGCATACTACCCTTAATGATATAGTAAATCATTATAAGGACTGTCGCCTGAGGTCTTTCGATGATGTACAGTTACAATGGAAATGACAGGCAGACACCGAGGTCAAACAAAATCAAAATGAGTTAATGACGTCGCTGTCTGGCTAGATAAATAGCAAAGCCAGACAGAGAGAGGGAGAGAGAGTGGGGAAGAGGAGACGAGGTTGCTAGACGGGATCAGATAGTTAATAGTTATGCGCTGGATAGTTAGTTAGTTAGTCAGTTAATTAGTTAGTCAGGTGGTTTAGCTTGATCACGTCAATGGAAAACCAAGTGAAAAAAGTTTGCGCAATGAGCAATTTACGATTTGCAGATTGCAGATTGCAGAGGAGAAAAAGTAAAGATAAAATAAATGGTAACAAGACAGAAATGAAGTTAATCAACTAAAATAAAAATGTACATCGAATATGTCAACAATGTGCAAGTGTGTGTGTGTGCGTGTGTGTGGTTATGTCTGATGTTTGTCTTTCTGTCTGGCTTCAATTTTACATCGGCGGCAACAACGACAACAAGTGGCACTTTAGACTTTTGCGCATTCCCAGCCGCTGTCGCTGACAACTTCGCAGCAGCAGCCGCGGCAGCAGCAACCACAGCGGCAACAACCCCAGCAGCAACAACACCAACAGCAACAGCAACAAACAGCAGCAGACAGGTGACTCAACCGGCTGAGCGTCTTTGTTGTTGCTTTTGGTTTTATTTGCTGTCGGTCGCTGTGCTTATTTCGTTTTTGTTCATTGTTTTTTAGTCTCTCTCTTTTTTTTTTGTCGTTTTAATTGTGCGCCTCCATTGTTGGTGTAATTTTTATTGCAGGTGACTGATTGAGCGCGTCTGCGACACAGTCATATCTATAGACACACGTGCACAGCGATACGCTACACACATTGAAGCGATCACATCAGTTTGCCACAAGTCTTGGGGTTCAAATTTATGCAAATACAGTTTTCTATTGTTGTCAAAGTATCGTTTAAACAGACTTTTGTCGTAAAAAAAACTGTATATATTAAAGAGTTTATAGTAACAGAGAAACAGAAGCTATTAACAGCAGAAAGTATATTGTATTAAAAGAGGAACTTTCAGTAGATTTTGAAAGCAATTTCAATACTATAATGAACTTGTTTCGAACTTCTAACGTAGATCGATCTTGCAAAGCATTTTTAATATTCTAATGAAGGTGCTACAATCTTTTAACGCTGCCATGTCAACAGAAATGTTTTCAACTTCTATCGAATGTTTTCAATCATACATCGAAGCTGTTTCATTCATTCATAAACGAAACTTGTTCAATCTTTTAAAGTCGTCAATCGTCGCTCTTTGCATCCTTCAATGAAATTCTGTCAATCTTCTAACGAATCTCTTTCAATCTTGCAAAAAAGCTGCATTCGATCTTCATTTGTTTCTATTCTCAAATTGAACTTTGTCAATCTTTAAAAGTCTTCTACCGAAGCTCTTTCAGTTCTTAAAAAAAGATTTTTCAATCCTCTAAAAAAGCTTTTTCAATCTTCCTAATAAGCTCTTTCTAATCTCCAACAAAAGTTATTTTAATCCTATGGCAACGCTTTTTAAATTTTGTGAACAAGCTCGTATAATGTTGTAACAATTTTCTAGCGAAAGCTCTTTCAATCTTCCATCGAAACAGTTTGCATTCGCCAATTGAGCTTTGTCAATCTTCCAAAGTCTTCTACCGAAGCTCTTTCAGTTCCTTAAGAAAGATTTTTCAATCCTCTAAGAAAGTTTTTTTAATCTTCTTAATAAGCTCTTTCTAATCTGTAACAAAAGTTCTTTTAAACCTCTGGCAACGCTTTATAATGTTCTAACGAAGCTTTTTCAAATTTCTAGCGAAAGCTCTTTCAATCTACCATCGAAGCAGTTTGCATTCTCAAACTGAGCATTTTTAATCGTAGAACGAAGCTTTTGCAATCATCTAATGGAGCTTCTTCAATGCTCTAACGAAGAGCTTTCAATCCTCTACTCTTTCAATTATTCATAATAGTTCCTTTAAATCTTAAAGTGAAGCTTTTTGAATTTTTTAACGAAGTTCATTACACTTTGTTAAAAAGCTATATCAATCATTTGAAAAAGTCAGTTTCAATCTACTTAATAAACCTTGCAACACTTTGTTGCCAGCCCGATAAGCACTTAAATCGAATGTTGTCTATCAAATTTGAACTTTAACGTGTGTTGTCTAAAATCATGCGAAAAGCGTATAAACACTTTGTGGTGCGAAAATTTGTGGTTTGTTTGCACATTGGCACATAATGAATTAAAGTGACACTTTAAGCTAATGTCATTATGGTATTAGAATTAATATTGATTCAATATCTAGACAGGTGTTTAGTTTTTAGCTGCTTTTTTACGGCTTTTGAAGCCACAGCCCAGCCACAACAGTCTGTCTGACAGTTTGTGGTCTGCCTTCGATTTATGCGACTTAAATGGATTTTTGCGGCTATTTTTAGTTTTGCGATCTCTGAGTGGGCAATCGCCACAGTGGGCAGAAAACTTGTTTGCACACAATCTTTAGCCCCGATCGGAGCAGAAGGAGAGGCAGGTAGGTTCCTTGACCGAAAGCGAGTCAAGCAGATAAAAAAAAAAACACACACACACATACACACAATGATAATCGGGCAATTTGGAGGCTGACAATTCAATTGATTCAAGTGAAAGGCGCCCGAGGTGTATTATTTTTTTTTTTGTGTATACTCTCTGCTATATACTCTCTACTTTATAGTATGATATGAAATGATTTTTTTTCGCGCACAACAAATTCTTCAAGTTATTAATTCAATGATTATGATGGCACCGCTAATGACAGTCAAGTGCATTTGTTGTTCAACACCGCTCTCACCACTATCGCCCCCACACACACTGAGATTTTGTTCAGTTTCGATGTTGCCCCGGAGCATTGACACGTTAATTGATGTCAAGGTTAAAAGTGAGTGTCGTCGGGCGGATAACTAAGGCAAATGTCGCGAAATCAACTCGAAGCACACACAAATCCCGACGCATTAGTATAATAATACACAAAATATACAATCATCGCATTGTTGTGTGACATTGAACTTGAAAGAATTCGTTGATGATGATGATCGTGTACGAAAAGATGTTGAGAAAATGAAACGAACTCTGATCTACGCAGAACTGATCGATGTTCACTTACAATGAACTTGAAAGAATTCGTTGATGATGATCGTGTACGAAAAGATGTTGACAAAATGAACTCAGCTAACTTTTCTCTTCATAGAACTGATCGATGTTCCCTTACAACGCAAAGCGTTTGACATTGAACTTGAAAGAATTCGTTGATGATGATAATCGTGTACGAAAAGATTTTGAGAAAATGAAACGAACTCTGATCTACGCAGAACTGATCGATGTTCACTTACAATGTAAAGCGTTAAAGATTGAACTTGAATGATCGATGATCGCTTATAACGTAAAGCGTTAAGGATTGAACTTGAAACACTTTCATGATGATGACGATCGTGTACGAAAAGATTTTGAGAAAATTAAACCAACTTTGTTTTGCATAAAACTTACATTAAAAGAATTTCATGATGATGATCGTGAACAGAACTAGAACTGATCAATGATCGCTTACATTGAACTTGAAAGAATTTTATGATGATGATCTTGTACGAAAATATGGTGAGAAAGTGAAACCATGTCTGCTCTGCATAGAACCGATCAATGATCGCTTACAACGTAAAGCGTTTGATATTGAACCTGAAAGACTTTCATGATGATGATCGTGTATGAAAAGATGTTGAGAAAATTAAGCTAACTCTGCTCTGCATAGAACTGATCGATGATCGCTTACAATGTAAAGCGTTTTATGTAAATGTCTGTAATGAGACGTGGGCCACCTTTGAGTTGTCTGGGCCAAGTAGAAACAGCCACAGCAGCCACAGCAGCAGCTGTAGAGCGTCACGTACCACGTAGTTGTAGTCTGTGGCACACAATTGGCACGGGACGTGGTGTCTGATAAACAAACACGAAAACACAAACACACTAAATGTACTGTGCTGAACAACAACAACAACAACAACAAGATTCAGCAACTGACGTCAGTCAAGTGCCAGACGGTAGACGGCAGCAATGCAAAAACCGTCCAAACCCAGTCTATTTGTATGCGAATAAACAGTGCAAACATTCGAAAAAGATCTTCATTTCGCACAGCACACCGTCTGTTAGTTTTTGACCACCCAGCTGAACAAAGAGTGCTGTGAAATAATGATGACATGCTATTTTTCGTTCACTTGCTCGACGTACGTACATCAGCTGATAATTCCGGTGTGAACTAACATGAATGCATGTGTGAAAAGTGTGCTGAGCGCTCATCATGGAATTCATAATGTGGCTATTTTCTTTATTCAGTTATGTAAGCATTACAAGAAATTCCAATTTAAAAGGTAGAGTTTTGAAAAGTGCAAATATTTACTGATAATTTCTATGCCAATAATGCAAAATAGAGTAGGCAATAATTTAGAGGAACCTAAATATAATGAATGTGTGAAAACCATTACGAAAGTTCAGCTAGGAATTCATAAGTCACTTTTAGCTTGTCAAAATTATGAAACAATTGCAAGAATTTGTTATGAAGAGCTTTGAAAACTGCAACTAATTGCTTTACTTACAAAGTAGAAAATATTGTTTAGAAATTCTTACACCAAATTCAAATGCATGTGTTAAAAGTCGGTAGAACTTTCGTCAAGGATTTCATAACGTAAAATTGTTGCCTTATCAACTTATGAAAGAATTACAAAATATTAAAAATTTATTATGAAGAGGTTTGAAAACAAAGTAGGAAATACTATTGAGAAGTAGGGAATTCATAATAAGTAGAAATGCATGTGTGAAAAGTCAGTGGAATTTTCGTAAAAGTTTTCGTAACTTATCGACTTACGAAACTATTACAAGTAAATTAAAACAGAAACTACTTTGCTTATTTACAAAGTAGAAAAAATCCATATCACGTGAAAAGTTCAACTTTCAGTGACGATTTCATCAGGTTCATTTTCCCTTTATCAATTTATAAAAGAATAACCAGTAATATAAATGTATAGAGAAGAGGTTTGAAAACTTAAATTTCTTGGTTTATTTAGAAAGCAGAAAAAATAGCGAAGAATTCAGGATTTTACAACTTAAACTATTCTAAAACTATTTCATCAATCTATAAAAAAATGACAGAAAACTTTAATTTCCATTTAATACAATCTCTTAAATTCTCTTAGAAAGCCAATTTACAGAAATGTCAGAAGTGTAATGAGAAGTTAGAAGTTTTCATTTAATTTTATTTGCTAATATTCACAAAAGCAACTCAAGTGACTTTTTCGAAATGCAGCAAACTATTTACAGAGTATAATGTGGTTAGGGTATTGAATGGGTATGCACACTGTGCAGCGATTACTTATGGTTATGCAGCTGTGGTCAGCTAGCCACGGGCTCGATCTCGGTCTCGGCACTTGGCCAAACGCTGCAGGCGAGACATAAATTTTGGCAATTCAACATTATAAAACAAGCAAATTTTCAATATCAACATGCACAACAAAATAAGAGCGAAACGAAAAGAAAAAACGTAGATGAAAAATAAAAATGCAGTAGGCAACAAAGTTGCTGCGGCAGACGCTTCCGTTTCCGTCACTGAGCGAGAGCGAGTGAAATACAGAGAAAGAGAGAGAGAGAGAGAGAGAGTGGAAGTGGGAGGGGCAGAGGGTCAACCCTTTTGATGCAATCGCAGACAGCAGAGCAAAAGCGTTCGCTGGCAAACATGCAAATGAATGGCGAATACAAAAACCGAAGCAAAAAAAAAGCAAAGCAAAAGCCAAACCGCAGACGACGTTGACAGAGATAGAAAGAGAGTGCGAGAGAGAAAGAGAGGTAGAGTGGCGGCGACCTCGCCCAGTCTCAGGCAGCGTGTCTGGTATGATGAGCTCGTGTTTTTTGCCGCCTGCCGTTACGACCTTTAGCGAGTGCACTGTGTGCATTCAAGCAATAACAACAAAAAACTGTCGAGATTTTTTATAGACATTACTATATATGCATATATATGTATATATGTATATATACAAGTTTTTTCTTTTTGCTAATCGCATGCAACGTCATCAAGCACGCTGAATTGATTAATGGCAATGCTGCTGTGCGGCAAAGTTGGCGCACGCGGCGTATGCGCAATGCGCGCCTCTGAGGACATTGCGTATACGCCATGTATTCGCTGCTGCCTCATGCTTTTCATGCTTTTTGCACTCGCGTTACATAATTTTCATTGCATCGTAGGGAAGGGAGGGAGGCGGGGAGGGGGGACAACACAAGTGCTGGCTTTTGTTGTCATAATTAAGTTCACAGGGTCTGCGCGTCTAGACACGAATTTGCTTAAAACCCAACTTCCCGCACTCCCCGACAATGACGATGATGATGTTGCTTGCTTGCTGATGATGATGATGATGATGATGGAAACCCATCAACGTTAAGTCGTGGCTCTATGGCAAAGCTTCGCATCCGCATTCGCATTTGCTGCTCGACTCTTTCCCTTCCCCTCCTCTTTTTCTGCTGTTGTTGCTGTGCAACATTGTGTCATACTTTGTTGATTTTAGCGCTGCCTGTTTGTTTGGCGCTTCTGTTCTACTCTTGAACAACTGGACGACGACTGGCCAACAATGCGGGCGGGGGCGAAGGGGGGGAAAATATGAAGAGGGGCAGGCGCTTTTGTTTGTTTCGAGCTTTGGCTCGACGCAGCGGCAAGCAAATATTGACAGAGGCTTCGAAATATTACGAAAAATTGCCTCAGCTATTTGCCATTTTCATACTTATATGCAAATGTCTGCGAGTGTGTGTGTGTGTGTGTGTGTGTGTGTGTATCTATGAATGTCGTGAAGGGTTTTTTGCGCGCTAGCTTTGTAACCTGCTTCGGCCAATGACTCATTGACCTCATTGCTGCCCCCGCCCTCCCCCCTTGTAAGTGGGTCAGTCAGAGGGGGGTTGAGGAGGTAAGCTGCTCTAAACTAGTTTAACAGAGCATGGCAAATCCATGCCAAACAATGCAAGGCGGCAAAACACAAAACGCGAATCCGAATCCTTTGTCGCCATCTTCTCGTTTCTTTTTCTAGCTTTGGCTTTGGCAAAGCGTGTCAGCTGCCTGGTTGTTGGCCTGATTTTAAGCGCGTGCTCACCGCCTGACTGCCAGCAAGTCATCGCTGCTGCGTATACGTAATATGTGTACAACACATTTCTGTTGTGTGTTACTCATACGCCGCGTAACCATTTAAAACAATACCCGCGAATTGCGTTTTAGTTTCGCTTCGTTTCCAATTGCACATTGCATTGCAAACGCTTAAGCTTCACAGCTGCACTTATCAATGAACATTTTTGCGCGCAGTTTTTCTGTATCTTCAACAACAAAGTCGACGACAATAGCAAACAAAAAGAGGCAATATGATAAGCGTCTGAGTTGAGGCAACAAACTGATGAATTTATTGCACACACACACACAGACACAGACACACACACACACAGAAAAGCCCAAAAAACTCGAAATACATTATTAATCTAAAATGATATATATTATATAGATTTCGCACTTTCTTTGCACCTTCTGGCGTCGCATTTATTTTATCTGGCTGCGATTCGGTTATCTATCTATCTATCTGAGAGTGTATCTGTATCTGAGTATCTTTTCCACGCCAAGGGGGGCTTAAATGGAGAGTGAGCGAACGAGGGGACGAAGTAGGTGCCAATCGCAGCGCGTGTAGCTAATTTGTTTCCAATGGAGCGAATGTGAATGCGAATGCGAATGCCGGGACAAGCTCCGTTTGTTCGGTTGTTCGACTGCTCGATTGTTTCGGTTCTCCCCAGAAAAAAAAATCGAGAAAAAACGTTGGCATTTTTGGGCCAAACAAAATGATTAGTGAAAAGCTATTAATGGCTTAATTAATACATATTAATTGATTATGTTCGATCTCTCGAACTCGACCACTTTTGCTGCTGTTGCTGTTGCCGTTGCATTTACGATTATTTTTGGTTGGCCAAAGCTCAATCAAATCACCAAATAAATCGTCTTAAATTCCACGCCTTTTCACCTGCATTATAAATCACCGCAAAGCTATCGAAAGAGCGCTTGATACATCGATAAATTCTGCTCGAAAACTATTTGCATTGTTTAAAGTAAAAACTCCAATTATAAAACACTCAAAAATCATTTCATTGCAATGGTAACATGCATAATTTATTATTTGTAGCTTTCGTAACACTTTCGATTATTATCGATAACTTTAAAGTGCATTAATTTTTTATAATTTACGAATTTTTACACGCATTTTGAATTCAGTTTTTAATTCTAATAATTTTTTGACTATTTCATTCTCATTACGCACAAGATTTATAACTTTTTATGCTTTTCGATTGTTATCGATTAGTGAAAAAATCATGTAAAATTCACCGTTATTGAATTTGTTTAGATTTATGCACTTGATTTGTCACTTTCTACACTATTTTTTATAATTTTCGGCAACGGAATATCATAAAATATTCACCTTTATTTGATTTTCTTTGGTTTATATAATGTAACTTGCTTTCATTGCATTCACTAATCACTTCTTATGTCACTTTCTACACATTGCGATAGTTATCGATAACCGAGAACCATAAAAAATACACCTTCGTTTGATTTTACAATGAAATTTGCTTTCTTTTGAGTTCACTTTGTGGAGTTGACACTGTAATTGCAGCACGAGTGCAAAAAAAGTCGAGGATCGTTGTCGTCTGTCCGTCAATCGACTGAAATTGATGTGTCCGAGCGACAGGGTGCACGACCGTGCCATATAAATACGAGTAGTATATCGTGTATTGTATTGTTGTTGTGTTGTTGTTTTTGCGTCTGTCTAAGGTACAACAGCAGACAGTTTAGACATTCCATTTGATTTGCCAGACATTCATCGGGGGAAGACAATAAATTTTGATTGCAATTTGCAACACTGTTGTTTCGTTCGCTCTCGCTCACTCTCTCTCGCTCTCTTGCTCTCTATGTTGTGCTCTCGGCTGTGCAGTGACAGGCAACGGTTAAATATAAAATAAATGCCGAATAAAGCGCAGACAAAGTAAGCGAAGACAAAAGCCAAAAAACGTTAGCCAGACGCCGACTATGCAATTTTTTTCTCTCAGTTGTTTTTGTTTTGTTGTGTTGCTGCTGCTGCAGCACTGCACAAATCACAACAACAACAACTACAACAACAGCTGTCTGTTTTGTTGTTATTTTTGTAGTAATTGTTTTTTTTTTGCGTGTTTCTCGCGCTGCTTTTTGCATGACGCGACAATTTGTCTATCTATTTTTAAGTATCGCTATCCCGCTCACGCTGCCGGCAGCCTCTCACCCGCGAAAACTACAAAAATTACCCATTCCATTCCGTTCCGTGCCGTCCCGTCTCGCGTTGTGTCGTGCCGTCTCATGCCATACCGTCCCAGAGGCCAGGCATGCTAGTAAAAGCATAAAAATGTATTTTCGAGGCCTATGTGACTATGTGCTTCTCCTGCTCCCACTCTTGCACCTATTGTCGCTCTCGCGCTCTCTTTTTACTTGTTGTTTTTTTTTGTTTTGCAGACATATTCAGTGGTCAGGAATTTTATTTTGATAGCTGTCTGTGTGTGTTTTGTTAGTTTCATTCGCAGACAATTTGAATTTTAAATTTTTTCTATCTGTTTTTTGGCCAATGACCGTCAAAAAAACAACAACAACAACAAAAAAGAAGCAAAACTAAACACACGAAATTAATGCAAACTCATTTAGGTACCCCTTTTGTTGAACTAACTCTATGCTTTGTTCCCATTCGCAATTCCAATTCCAATTTCTATTCCCAATTCGCAGTTCGCAGTTCCAATGCCATTGCCATTCTCATGCTGATTTCGATTTCGATTCCGATATGTTTTTTTTTGTTGTTTTTGTTACTGTTGTCAAGAAGCTTCGGCATTTAATCAGCAAACGACAATCGACGGCGATTTCGAGACGAACCTTTTAGCTTTCCCCCTTGCGTTCGCTTCGCCTTCGCCCTCGCCCTCGCCTCGCACACAGTCAGTCAGCCAGACACGCGTTATGTAGGTGGGAGCGACATGACTCGACTGGACTGCGGGACTGACTACAATTTTTTTTTTTCGATTCCCCGATATCAATGTTACGACTACGCCGACGACGACGACGACGTTTTGCCGACTTTTGGCCTCGATTCGCGTTGAGTCGATTGGGGCGGGCGGCACGTTTGTGGAATTTCCATAGCCATAGCATGTTGTCTGCTCTATAGATATAGTGGCATATACAAAGTATATACATATGGAGCGTATAATGATATCTCGTGTCATTAGCTGGGCTCAGCGTTTTTCTGATGTAATCGAAACTGTGTCTGTGTCTCTGTGAGGTGCAGACGACAGACGACGTAGTCAGGCAAAGCGACCCCAAAATGATTGATGGCAAACTGACTGCAAATCAAACAAATTGCTGGGCGTCGCACAAAAACATTTTCAAACTCGTAAGCTCGAAGCGCCTAAAAAATGGCCACAAAAAAAGAAGAAAGAAAAACGTATAATGAAAAAGAAATACAATACGAGAAGCGCAAGAAGGAATTACGCAATCAAGAAATTCTATTGACCTACATTTCGTTTTTCGGCAATCAAGGATGTCTGCACACACACACATACACATACACACACACTTACTCACACACATACATATAGAGGCAGTCACGAAGCAGCGGAGGCAACGAGACAGGCGAGAATGAGGCACGACAACAACAACGACGACAACGACGACGACGGCGAAGGCCAAAAGCCAAAAGCAGGCGAACGGCAAAGGCAAAGGCAACGGCAAAGCCATAAAAGCAGGAAGTTGCGCATTTTGTGTGCCAAGCCCAAAGCGCCAAAAGGACGCAGGCAAACACACACACACACATACAGACACAAGCATGCATATATTACACACACACAGACTTGCATAGAGAATGTGTATTTGGTGCGCAACACGCGAAATGCGAATAAATCATTGATGGGGCTGCCCCCGACAAGATAGCAAAGCAAAGCAGCCATAATAAGCGACCAACTTTACTGCTAAATATGTGTGAGGATGTGTTTGAATATGTGTGTGTGTCTTTATGTGTTTTTGTGTGTCAAATGTAGGCCACAGGCGCGTTGGCTGTTGTCAGGAGCCGCAGTCTCAAGTCTCGAGTCTGCTGACTGACGAGACAGATTTCCGAGAAGAACGACGAAGAATGAAGAAGCACAAAGAGCAGTCTACGCTGCATCACAGCAAACAAGCTACAAAGGGGGTTAGTCGACTTTTAAATACGCTTATAGAGAGCAAGAGCAAGCTACAAAGGAGGTTAGACGACTCTTAAATAATCTTATGGAGAAGACGAAAATTAAGTGGCACCAGAGCACAAACGAAATGTAAACGACTCTAAAATACTCTTTTAGAAAGCACGAATATTAAGTGTGACCAGAGCATTTAGTAGCTTCGAATTTCAGAAAGTTTAATCTTCAAGAATTAGATTATAGCATATCATAATGCGGTAAAATTCTAAGCTAAAAATTCTAGAAAGTTGAATATTCCAGAATTAGATTATATCAGATCATAATATGGTAAAATTCTAAGTTAAAAGTTCCAGAAAGTTGAATCTTCCAGAAATATGAAATTAAATTTTAAAAGCAAAGAAGAAATGAAGAAATTTTCTATTAAAATAGTTAGTTTGTCATCGCTAAAGTAAATAGATTGTTGTTTTTTTAACTGGATCGTTTTCATAATTTTATTAAATACAAAATAGTATATGCAAGTATTCTCTTTAAAAAAGGGTCTTTTAAAAGTAAATCTTTTTGTATATTTTTAGATAAGTTTATCCAATTTGTTGCACCCTTTAATAGCCCAAAGTGGAAAAAAATCTACATACTAAGTTTTAATTTATACAGTAGACGCTTTGTATTGAAAGGTTGTCTGGGAATTAGAATAGGTCACATATTTGAATTGCCTTTAAAACAAATTCGGTCTAATTGATGAGTGTCTACTGAACCCTTTAAAAATAAATACAAAACTTGAACTGCATAGCACTTTTAAAGTAATTTTAACAAATTTTGTGGCTTAAACTGCAATCTGCGCTGTGATGTGCATCTTTAAATTGATGGACAGACAGACAGACGGACTTCAGGTTTTGACTATGTTGTTTAAACTCGAACGATTTGTGTCTCCTTAATAGAAGAAATTTCTCTGACAATTGGAGAAAGGGAATATTTTAATGAAGAAGTTTTAACTGCATATAAAGTATTAATTTTTCTTGTAGTAGTTATAACTCTTTTTTCCCTCTTTCTACAAGTCATTTTTACCCTTTTGAACTATGAAAAGTGAGGCATAAGAACTTTGCTTCATCACGTATAAAATTCTAGGAAAGCGGCGACCTTTCCGTTCAATTGAGCGACTCAAGTCTCGTTGGCTTTAGTGTGTGATTTATGCACTGCTTTATGGCATTCGCAATGCTGTGATGTGTGTTGTGCTGTGGTCGTCTGTTCGCTGGTCCATTATCAAGCGATAACTCGTTTCCGTTTGCTATTCGCAAATTCGCGTTATCAGCAACAACACACACACACATACATACAACACACAGCTGCTTGTGGCTGTGCTACAGACTCCACGCTCTGTCTGGCTTTCGGGGCCACACACGATGCTGCCCCAAACGAATGCCGAATGACGTAGCAGAGAGAACGAGAGAAGGACAGACAGACAGACGGACGGACGGACGGACAGACAGACGGACGGACAGACAAAGCGATCTGCTGCAGACGGATGTCTTTGCTTGTGCATTAAATTGAAAACTTTGAGCTAAGCTAAGCACTAACAAAAGCGAGACAAAAGTGGGAGAGAGAGCGAGAGAGCGAGAGCGAAAGAACAAAGCAGATATATAATATAATATACTTAACGGTAGACCGTTTTGTAATACATAAGCAAAAGTCTTTATCAACTTGTCAGCCGCGGGGCTAGAAAACAACAAAATGTCACAAAATATAATACGAACAAAAAACCGATTTCGTCTGCTGCAGATTTGCTAATCATCGTGACGCCCACTACACTACAGCAAAAGAGAGAGCGGAAGAGAGAGGGAGATATATATATACACTATATACTGGCATTTTGATTTACATACATATGCCGACCGGCCTTACTTGATTTTATTACATAATCAACGGCAGCAGACGTTGTTTATTGTTGCCTTTTATTGGCGTCTAGCATTCAGTTTTCTATAATTTTATTTATCAATGAACAGTCGCAAGCTCTCTCTCTCTCTCTCTTTTGGTATCTCCCTCTCTCTCTCTCTCTTTCTACATACACACACATCCATCAACATTCCCGTCTGGCTTTGATGGGCTTTAGGCCTGTCTAAATCGCATTTCACTTTGGCTCTTGGGTCATGCGGCTGACTAATGCCTGAGTCTGATCTTTTGCCTATGAACGTCACAGCTCAGCAGCAAATCACACAACCACCGCATGCCAAGCCAAGGCAAATCAATCAAATAGTCAGTCAGTCAGCTAGTCAGTCAGTCATTCAGTCAGTTAGGCAGTTGGTGTGTTATTCAATCGGCTGGCAATTAAAGTCTCGTCTATGATTATAGCCAATTTGAAAACAATTATGGCGCTCGCTCGATTTATATCACAACTGCAAAAGCAATTACGCTCGGTCCCCACAAACAGTTCGATTTTTATCACAACTAAAAGTATATTCTATATACTATATCTGGTCATGCCCATGTTGGTTGGTTGGTTGGTTGGTTGTTCTTCAATGACATCACGAAATTGCGACTCTATTGCGGAGTAAGTCCATATCTTATCACTCCAACAACAACAACAACTATGGCACTTCGAACTTTGGCATTACAATAAATTAGCGTCATTTAGTGAGGATTTTGTCAAGTCTTTTTTTCTTTTATTTCTTCTTTTTTCTGTTTTTTTTTTTTGATAATGCGTATACGCAATGTTTGCAAACACAGCAGCAGCTGGTTTTCAGCAAGATCAACACAAACACCGGCAGCACAATGCCCAATGCCAGTTGCTTGGCACCAAAAAAAAAACAAGTAAGTAAACTACAGTTGAGTGTGCTCGACTGTAAGATACCCGCTATGCATTTTGAATAAAAGCAAGACAATATGGTATTCATTTTAAAATAGACCGAAGCAATTTACTCAAAATATACCACAGAGTGCAAAATATTCCAATGGTTTGGTAAATTGATATAGCACCACATTTAAAATATACCATAGTATGCACAACGGATATATTTGGTATATTGACATAGTACAACATTCAAAATATTCCATAAAGTGCAAAATATACTAACAGTTATATTTGGTATATTGATACTTTATTCAAAATTTACCATAGAGTGCAAAATATACTGAATGCTAAATATGTTATATTGATATAGTACGACGTTCAAAACATACCATAGAGTGCAAAATATACCACATTTAAAATATACCATAGAATGTACATCGCATATATTTGGTATATTGATATTCTACATTCAAAAATATCATACAGTGCAAAATATACCAACGGCTATATTTGGTATATTGATACATCATTCAAAATATACCATAAAGTGCAAAATATACAGAATGCTATATATGCTATGTTTAAATAGTACCACATTCAAAATATATCACAGATTTCAAAATATACCAACGACAATATTGGGTATATTGATATAAAAAATATATCATAGCGTTGAAAATATACCAGATTGCAAAAAAATTGAAACAAAATCGATCAGATTAAATTTCTATCTCTTATAGAGATAAATTTAAAATTTAGGTGTTCATACGTTTCGGTTGTTGACCCTGATCAAGAATATGTAGACTTTATAGGATTGTAAATGCTTCCTTTTGCTTTTCTGCCGGCACAAAGTTATAATACCCTTCTGCCCGATGCGTAGCGGGTATAACATAAATAAAATAATACAAAGAAGGCTACAAAAAGTCGCAAAAAGTATATATTATAGTAGACTTTGACCCAGACATCAGGCCGAGATTATCGTGCCAAAGAGAGAGCGAGAGAGAGAGCGAGAGTGTGGGAGTGTGTGTGTGTGAATGAGTTTGTGATATTCATTGCGACTTTGGCGTTTCTTTTGCGTTTCTATTTGCACGATCGCTTGGCAACCACTCTTGTTGCGACATGTTGGCAACCCTAACACACACACACACAGAGTTGATCAGCATATCCAAAATATAATTTGCATTGTTTTTTATGGGTTTTTTATTTGAATTCAGCTGGTTTTCTAATCTCGCTGTGGTCATGTGGGCGTCCAACTCGCCTCTTCCAGGTGCTGTTATATTTTTTATTTTTTGTTTTTTACTGTGTGATATCTGCTACTCTAGAAGAGTATCTCTATATATGTGTGTATTTTGTATTTGTATTTGTGTCTGTCTGTGTCTGTGTAAGTGTATTCGCCTCGTTTTGAACTCAATTCCATTACGCTCCATTGATAAGCCCGGTCAGAAGCAGCCAGAAGCAGACCAGACCCTTGATAAGCACTAAATAAAAGAGAACGAACCATTGGGACCTTGGCTTGCTGTTGTTGTTTGTGTGTTGTTGTTTTTATTATTCGCTGTTTGCTGTTGTTGCTTTTGTCTCCTTTAACATATCGCGTCAGCTGTTTAATTAGCTTTCGATTAATTTATTATTGCAATTGCGTTTTATTCACTTTTTGCTTTTTTTCGTTCATTTTTTTGTTGCTTTATGACTTTTCGGCCGTCGACTGGACTCTCATTGCATTTCCATTTCCTTTATTTTTCATCGAATTTAAACGAATTAAAAACTGGTATGTGCCGCAATTTATTTACTCGGTGGCATACCACAAATGCCTGCCACCACCTTTCATTTATTTACACAACAATCGGGAAATTCTACGGCAGACTTGACCTACGAGAGTTCTGTAAACTTTATGTTGCCCTAGAAAACATTTTATTTACCTTCTTGGCAGTAGTTTTTTTCTTTTTTTCGTTTTGCTTTGTTCTGTTTATAAAAAGGCTTTAGATCTTGGTTTATTATTGTTCAAACGAGAAAATAAATATTGTGCAATACTTTAAGAATAAATGAAACTATCATTGTTTAGATAAGTCTTTACTGAAGCTTGAAATTTATTTTATACTTCGACACAAATATTACCTCATTCATTATTAATTCCCATAAATTATACTCTTATTATTTTCATTATTATTAGCTAAAATTCCCTGAAATATTATACAGAAGTATAATAATCTTTCTCATTACAATATCTCTGAAATATTCTTTTTAAATATAATAATCCTTCCCATAAAATCAGCTAATAACAATTAAATTGATCTGAAATATTCAACAGAAATTTATGATAATCCTTTTCATCAAATTTTACTGAAATATACAGTAATAATCCTTCTCATTCAAGTCTGTTAATAACAATTAAATTTCTCTGAAATAATATATGATAATCCTTCTCGTTCAATTATTAAATTTATGCATATTTCAGAGAAGTTTCGTTAATAACAATAAACCATTATTCTCAGCTATATATTCCAACAAAATTTATGCAATTTCCTTTCATGTAATGTGATTTTTATTTTTATTTATGACTGTGATATATTTTTTATTTGAATTCTAAAAACATCCGTTAATATTTTATACAATTTGCATAATTTGTGAATGCTCGAGAGAACTTTCATTGAAAAAGGTGATTAAAGTATTAAAGTTAAACAATTAAATGACGTCAAAAAGTGACAGAAACAGGAAATTTGAAAGCAGAAGTTTCGCAGAAAACGATTTTGAATTCTATACTGCATATATAAATTGTTTATGTAAAATAGAACTAAAGTTCAGCAGGTAGATGGATGGTTGGTCTATGGCATATAGAGTCTCTACTTTGTATATAGATGGTAGCTGGTTTCGCTGGTTCCCCTCACACTCCACGGCACACACCACGCACAACAAACACCTGGCAAACACCTCCAGCAAAAACAACAACAACAACATTGAGGGCTCCTCTCCACGTTGCTGTCTAGCTGTCTGCCATGCTGTGTTTTCTCTGCACGTGTATGTAAAAAGAGTCGTTGCGTTAGAGTGTGAGTGCGAATATTTGTATGTGTGTGTGTGTGTGTGTTGTGCACATGTGAAAGACAGTCAAGACGTTTGTAGCATAAAATGCTCATAGCCATAGGCAAAAGCTAGAGTCAGAGTCAGAGAAAAAAAAAAGAGCTAAAGTCAGTGACAGAGAGGAACGAAGAGGAAGAGAAACATACACACACACACATACATACATACAGAACTCACAGCTGGCTTACGCATGGGTTCATTGAACGGAAGTGATTTGCCTACTGCTGCTGCCTCTTCTTCTTCTTTTGCTGCTTCTTGAGAGAGCGCGAATGTGGTATGTGTGTGTGAGTGACAGCCTAGAGTGGGAGCTTAGGTCGGGGTCTAGCATTCTTTCTCGCTCTAGCTTACGTTCTGGCTTTTCCCATAGCTTTTGATTTATGCTCGCGGAAATTCAAAATCAGACACAATGACAACTATGTTCTTAGGGTTGCCCCGACTCGCATTCTTTTTTTTTTGGAGGGGGGCAAACAGAGTTGTCATCTAAAGCTAATGTCTAGTAGAGAACAACAACAAGTGGGCATAGCATATTTATAGGCTGTGGTATTCTTGCTGTTGGCCAAGTTTCTCTATATTTCATTGTTGTCATAATTTGTGTGAACACGAAACGCCCCCACAAACGTGGCACGCCCAAATTAGCTAAGTAGAAGAATGACAACAACAACAACAACAATAATAACAACAACGAAAACTACATTTGTTATTTTGTAGCTTGAATTTTCGATTCTGAATATTTTGGTTTTTTGGTTATTTATTGCTACATTTTTTATGACAGCCACAAAAATATCTGAAGGGTTTTAAGAGCCACCAAAAACAAATGTATTAAACACACACACACACACTTGCATATCTACAATATAAGAAATCTATCTCTTTTAATTTTTTTTGCTTCTTTTGGCGCACATTGAAATATTATAGAAATATTTTGTATTTTAGTACCTACATATTTATGTATGATTTGCTTGGAAAATGTGGCGTTGATTTTCAAATTTATTGCATTTATGTGGCCAGTGGACATTCATTTTTTCAAACTGGATGTTTCTCACTGTGTACTAGTGTGTGTCCGTGTGTGTGTGTGTGTGTCTGTGTTGACAGGAAGTCGCCGGAATGCGTTTTGAATGGTATAATATACAGTTGACATACGTAGTATAATTAGGTAGTTGCCTTCTTTTTTTTTGCCCATTAAATGCCAATGTTTTTTTTTTTGTTCTGCTACACTGATGGCTAAAATAATGTGCCTGGCCTTTAAATGCGTCATACGAGCGAAACAAAAACAACAAAAAAATAGTAGATATAATGCATAAAACATAAAAAAGATTGCTCACCTTTTTTGTTCTGTGTTTGTTTGTTAATTATTCTTGTGATTATTGCTGTTGTTGCTTTTAGATTTCCTTTGTTTTGGTTTGCAATTTGTCGTTGTTGTTGTTGTGTATTATTTAGTTAGAATTTGTTTAGGAATTGCGTTAGTTATTGATTTAAATTATTATGATTTGATGCTAGAATAATATACGTATTTTTTTGTTTTGTTTTGACACATTTACAACACACAAACAATTTGATTACATTAATTGGTATTTTTGTTGTTGTTGTTGCTGTTGTATTTTTGATATTATGCGAATTTATCTAAGCACACACACACTTTAACATACATATGTTATTGACTATTGCATGTACATTAACAGTGCTGTTATTGCTGTTGTTGTTGTTGTTGCTTGATGCTGCTTCTGCTGTTGTTTTTGTTGTTGCTGTTGTTGACTTGCAATGCTGCTGCTGTTGTTTTGTTTTGTTTTTTTGTTGTTGTTGTTGTTGTTGTTATTGTAGGAATGATTTGAGTACAGGAACGCTAGCTACACACACACACATTGATACACTTGTGTATTTATGCATGTATGTATTTATGTTTGTGTTTATTCAGTTTATGTTGATGTGATGTGTATTTCAAGTTATTTACTTTGATTTTGCTGTTTTATTATTGTAGCGGTTGCTTTTGTTTTTCGTTTTTTTTTTGCTATTGCGGCGTCTTAATATTGTTTCAAGTTTAAACAATAGGAAACTTAGACGGAGTATAATAATATTATTACTACAGATTGTTGCCGTACATCTGTGTGTGTGTGTGTGTGTGAGTGGTGTGTTTTTGTTGTTTCTACTGCGGCGGCTGCTTATACTTTATTGTAATGCGACGAATTTGCGCGCGGACAACGGCGACAACGAAACGAACTGAAACGCACGCAAAGTTACACTGCGGCGACTTGAACGTTTCATTCGAAAGGTATGGCAATGCTTCGAACATTCGACGCTGTCGCTGTCGTTGGTATTGGTGTATCGGTGTGACTGTCGCACACAAAACTTACGCTCGCGTTCTCTCGCCGACGCTCTCGCTCCTGCTCACTCTCTCTCTCTCTCTCTCTTTCGGTTCGTCTGTCTGTCTGTGCGCGCGCTGTAAATCAGACAACAATTGTTTTGCGCTTTTCGCCACAACAACAACAACAACTTCGACGCGATGGCGACAACAGCAGTACCAACAGCAACAACAACAACCCCGATAATTATGAAAATAAAACGAAATAATAGTCGGTCGTGCTGTGCTAGACGAGAGACAGACAAAACAACAGCGCAGCCGCCGTCGGTGACTGAAAGCTTTGCCTTACGCCGTCACCGTTCCATTGCCAACCCGTTCCTTTGCGCTCCCATTCTCTGGCTCTCATACTCTCTCTCTCTCTCTCTCTGCCAGTAGAGGACACACTAACACATGTACACCGATACAGATGCAGATACAGCATGCTGTATGAAGCAGTTCAAGTATGCGCCATGCCACGGCAGCAATAACAACAACTACAGCGCCAATAACAACAACTACAACAACGTGCAGCCGGTTTTTGATTGTAGTTTCCAAATGCAAAGTGGTTTTTCGTAAGGGCAACGCGACAACTTACATTTTTACAATACTACGACTTTTATATTTAATGTCACTTCTCGCGCAATTCAGTCTTTAGGTTGCTTCATTTTACCCATTCATTCAATTGGATTATTAGCTAACACTTGAATTGTCGTTCGTTTTTATTGTTTTTGTTTTTGTGCCGAGCGCTTCTCAAACCCTCTCACGACCAAATTTAAGCATTAACTAAGCGTTTTGTATTTTTTGTTGCGATCTCTCTTTTTGAGCGCAATCAAAGCGAGACAGAGCGCGCCTCTTGTCTCATCGGAAAACGAAACGTTTTTGCAAAAAGTCAAAATTAAGCTTTCTCTCTCAAGCGCTCCCTCTCTCTCTGAGTTTCGCTCTGTCTCCAGTGGTGTGCTCTCACATAACAGCCGTTTGCTGTTAAGGTAACAGCAAGCTGTTAACAAGGATGTTAGCTTTAACAGCAGCAAGTGGCTGCGCGTTCCATTCCAATTGCCCGCCTACGTTACTGTGACTTTTATTCTAAAACGCTTGGACACAACACATTGTGTGAATGTGTGTGTGTGCAGCACAAGCCAGACAAACAAACAAACAAGCAAGCATTCATATTTGCATACTTATTAATTCTTCTGCTTACAGTTTTGCGTTCGAGAGTGTGTGTGTGTGATTATTTTTTTCACCCAGACGCTTGTCTAAATACAATTAATGCATGCAGGTGTCGTCGCTGTTGCTGTTGTTGTTGTTCCTATTGCTATTGCTAAGCAAAAATGAGTTTCACTGTCACTCGGTTTCGCCGTTGACGTCGCTGTCGCTGTCGTCGTCGTTGTCGCTGTCGACGCCGCTTAGCTGTTGTCTTGAGCCGCCGTGCAAAGTCCAAGAAATTAAAGTGTCAGACAGCCGCGCGCAGTCAGCAGACGGATGAAGGGCATTCAACGAAGGGGGTGTGTGTGTTGAAGTAACCGCACGTTAATTAAGTTTATTTATGCAGCTTTTTTATTGTTGCTACTGCTGCTGTTGTTGTTGCTTTTGTTGCTGTTGCTTTTGCTGCTGCTCTGTTTTTGTTTTATTTAGCTGCTGCCGCTCTTTCTTTTTTTGTGGTTTATTTATACTTTAATGATATGAATCACATGTGACATTCTTTTTTTTTTGTTGCCTTTTGTTTTTTTTTTTTTTAGTATTATTGCAAACTTGCCTGTTGTTTGTTGTTCGATCAGTGGGTCGAACTGTCTGACGTTTGTTAGGGGGGCTTTTTGTCTCCCTGCCCGTCTGTCGTTGTTCTGTTTTTTTTTTGTTTTATTTATAAATAACCGCAGACAGCTACTAAAAAGTATTAGCAAGTCTAAAAATGGCTGCATACCCTGTAAAGTGTCAATAGACAGAGCATGGCATACAAAGTATGCTTGCACTTTGAAAGAGAGTTGTCTCATTTTCTTTTTAATGCATTTTACAACATTATTTAAATGCAATAGTGTTGGAAAGTCTGAAAATCCTCGGAAATTGTTAATAGAGAGTCTACAGTAGACTAGGCATGGCTCCACTTTGAAAAATTAATTCTGATTACATTTCTAACTACGTTTTACAACACTTGTTAAAGTACATAATATGCAAAAAGTATTGGCAAGTCAAAAAAATGGTTGCATACCCTATAAAATTTTAATGGACAGAGGCATGGCAGGCTAAGTGTGCTTGCACTTTGAAAGAGAGAATCTCATTTCAATTTTAATTGCATTTTACAACACTATTTAAGTGCACAATATACAAAATAGTGTTGGAAAGTGTTAGTAAAGAGTGTATAGCAAACTAGTCATGACTGCACTTTGACAAATTATATCTGAATACATTTCTAATGACATTTTACAACACTATTTAAATGCATAATATAAAATAAGAGTTGGCAAGTGTACAAGTATAAATGACATCATACCCTATAAGTGCATTGTACTGAGTATAACTGTATTGTTGTGCATTGAAAAAGAAAGTTTATTTTACTTTGTAAGAGCATTTTACAACATTATTGAAAAAATCCGTAGACAATTGAACATTTCTAGTTAAACATGCAAACAAAGAATACAATATTATATAATAGATTGTAAGCGGAAAATGTATTTAAAAATCAACGCTATACTTAATTTATTTATTTAGTTTAACTGTATATTGTTTTCCATTGTGTTCGATTTCAATTTGAATACTATTTTATTATATGCAAATTTTTATGATTTTGTTTTATTTTTAGTTTAGATTATTTTATATTTAAATTCTTTTTTCTAACATCATTTTTTTAATATTTTAAGTTTGTTTTATTATTATTTTATTGCATACGTTTGAGTCCATAAGTTTTTCTTTTTATTGTTCTTTTAAAGTGTATCTACTTTAATTTGTATATTATCCTTTTTTATTTCCCTTTAAAAATGTTCCTATAACATTTTTAATTCAATTTTGTATAACACGATTTAGTTTTACAGTTTTTTGTTTGCATTGCCTTGAATTTCAATTTTCAAATTAATTTTATTGCATACAAAAGTTTTTAATTTGGTTTGCTCTTTAAAAATGGATCTACTTTTTTTTCAATTTTTAAGTTTTGATGCTTTTTAAAGTAGATCGATTTACTTCCTAAAATTGATTTAGTTTAAATCTTTGTTATTTTGTTTATACTTTTATCATTTATTTTTATTAAGTTCATAGTTTTCCTTTTTCTTTTTAGTCATCATTAGTCATTGGTATCTTTTAGCTCATCATTTGAAGTGATGTAAACCTTTGGACTACTTACTTGTTGTTCGTTTTGTGTTTTATCGTAATTTCATGTGATATCGCCAATTTCTAAGAAACCTTAACACGCCCTCGACCCCTCCACCCCACCACGCCCCCTTCGACCACAAATTGTCACAGTTTTCGTAATTTTTGTCGAACATTCGATGTTGTTGTTGTTGTTGTTGCTGGGTAGTGACAACAGCAACGACAATTGAGACAACTTATCATGAAGTGCTAATTAACATTGTCTGGCCCGGTCTCGCCATATGCACTGAGTACCTGTCGCTGTCTCTGTCTCTGTCTATCTCTGTCTGTCTGTCTGGCGACCTACCTGCGGTTACTAAGCTCAACCGCCTCCTCCCAGTTGACTCTTCCTCTCTCTCTCCCTCTCCTTTCCTGTCTGCTGACACCGTAGTCACCGTCACCGTCACCGCCACCCCCAACTACAGCCACAGCCACAGCAACAGCAACAACCACAGCAAGAACCACAGCCAAACGAGACGCTGTCGACAGTCCCAAAAACCCGCAACTCACCCAAAAAACTGGCACTTGGTAGCAACGACGACGACGTCTGTGTTTGCTTTGGCGCACAATGCGAGCCAAAAAAAAAAAGAAAAATACCAACAAAAAAAAATAAAACATATTTGCCAAAAAAAAAACATACACACATATTCGACAAGTACATACACTGCGCGAAATGTGTGCAGACCCGATAAGATTAGCAGCTGATGTTTAATATTTGCAGAGTGAATGATTCATTTGCTCTTTTGATGCAGACTTAATATATATTATGTTAATTCTTTACTAAGTTGAACTAAGAACAGCGGAAGGCCTTTGCAGTCATTGCTGATAAGACATTTTTGGGATCATTCATTTTCAGATTGACACTTTGCTTTAATGAAACATACATAAGTTGAACAAATTAAAGTTCTACCCTGCAAAACTTTTTCTATATTTCAAAAATTTGAACTCTAGACAAATTTTATAAAAAAACAATCCAAATTTATCTTTTATTACACTAAGAAATAACTAAATTTTATATAACTACGCCATATATATACCGCAAAAATACTAAAAATATACACAAGGATTATTTGATATATTGGTATACTCAATGGTATATTTTGAATACAGTAATATATACGTATATATATATAGTACAAAATACAGTAAAATATATTACTTGCTTTGGCATTGGTATATTTTGTACTCAATAGTATATTTTGAATGCAGCAAAATATACCATTGAGTGCAAAATATACTGTATTCAAAATACACCATTGAGTGCAAAATATACCAGTGCCAAAGCAAGTAATACTCCAGCAAAAGTATTTGTTAAATAACTTCTGCAATATTTATCTGATCAGAATTTTTTGAGGAATCTTAAATACTATAGTTATTCTTTTATGTCTCAAAATCGTGACTCTAGCTTTAAAATTTCGTTTCTCATTCAATTTTTGTCGATTTTCGGGGACAAAAGTGAGACTTGCAAAAACTAAAAAAAAAAAATTATATAATAAATGCTCTTAAAAAGAAAGTATAGCTCTATCTTTTACAGTCTCTAAGATCCAGTGTTTCATACGGACAGACAGACAGACGAACATGGCCGTAAGGCTTCTTTTAATAAAAGATATGCAAATTTTTGGGTCTACTGAATAGTTTAGAAAAATAAAATAAAAAAATAAATTATTCATTACTGTAGAATCTATTGCACTTATACAGTAATGCACTTAGCGTAAAATTAATATGCAATCGTGTCTGAATATATTAAACTAATTATTGTAAATTTTGTTCTGTAACTATATCAAGATTAATGTTCGTACTTAAAAATTTGTTTTATTTGCTCAAAATTAGAAATTCAAGTACATTAAAATGAAAATAAAAGATTTTATTTATTACAGAAGTTAGATTTTTGTGATCACAAAGTGACTTTTGAATATCTTTCTCGTGTATTTAGAGTAAGTCTCTGTAAAAATTTGGTTGCTAACACTATATCCAGACACCACAGATACGTCACAATATTCGCAAATGTTTCGTGAATTAATTCCAAAAAATACTAGTTAAATCAATATCAAATCAATTTGAAAGAATTAACACTTTTCTACCCAAAACTTTGTCTTCAACAAAAAATGATCAAAAAAAAAAATCATTTCCCTATTGAGTACAAACTTTGATTTTCTTTTGATGTGTCATCTTAGCTCTTAGAATAATACTAATTATTATTTGAATAAAAGTTTACAACGAAAACAAGACAGTTTCACCAGACTGCGAATTAAACTTACAAAATTCCTGGAACTGTAAAATTAGCACCTTTAATATGTATTATATGTTATATTAATGATGACTGTTCATAAATGGTTTTTTTATTTGATTTACATACATATGAAACTTGTTTGTAACTTTCAAAGCTTTTTAGTCATAAATTATTAGACTAGACAAGATTCAGACAGCCGACTTCAAAATTGGATTACAGCAGACAGTCGCTAATTGAAAGAATATTGCTTGGAATTCTATTCATTCAAAGCGTCGCTGTATAAATTAAAGAATGAGGGAAAGATACTACAGATTTTATTAGTATAAATCTCTATAATACTATAATATATAATACTAAAGTTAAGTGAAAACTTCTAAGAAAATAAGTGTGCTCGAAACCATATTCTACAAATATACCGAAAATATACCACAAAAATACTGATGTACTACTGCATTATATACCATATAGTACTACAAAAAATACCATAGAGTACAAAATATACCACATTGTCAGCCAAAGTAACTTAAACCCGATTTGAGTAAAAGTCTTTTTGAAATACCTTAAATACCTTACTATTGGAATAGGAATTTTATCTCTGAATTGTGCATTGATTTATTCATTCATTGAATAATTAAAAACATAAGGATTAAGTATTCAGATCTAATTTCCATAATATTCTATAAAATGATTTATTCTTTATCTCTAATTTCTGTAATATTCTAATTTTATATAATCATTTTTTAATATCTTTTTTTTTACATTAAAATTTATCAATGATTTTTTTATAATGCAAATCAATAAGCTTCATTCTTTAAAAACTTTTATTTTAAAGTCTCACATATTTTGCACTTTTATAAAATTATTTTTTAATATCTATTACTTTTCGGGCTTTTTGGATACTTAACTGAATACTTAAAAACTAAAGTTACTAAAGTTAGGAATTCAGGAGCATTAAAGTGTTGGTCTTTATTTTTATCCTTTATTTAAGAGGTTAAATATTTTTGAGAACACTTTTAATTTGTTCTAATTTAACAACTCAAATGATTTAAAAAATACTTATTAATAGCTTACCTTTTAAAATGATTTAACACCACAAATTATTTTAAAAATACTTATTATTTGCTTAACTTTTACTCTTATTGAACAGCCCAAAAAGTACTGTAATTACTCATTAACTGCCTGCATAATTTCTCCAAGTGTAGCTCCAATTTTGAAATGCGGCCACATGCGGCGAGACATTTGTTTATGTTGATAATTTAATAAGAGCAATCGGACTGGAGGCAATCGGGAGCGCACAATCGAGAGACACAAACATGGACACGGACAGGTGTGATACGGCTGATGATGAATGCAGCAGCAGTCGAATAGGATGAGGAAGAGGAACGTAGAAGAGAGAGAGAGAGATGGCGTGACACACGTGACGTATGCGCAACGCTGCTTGCAACGATTGCCAATGGGCGGTGCACGTTAATTTGTGAACGCATAGAGAACAACATGCCAAGGTCGATGATATTGTGACGTTGTTGTTGTTGTTGTTGTTCGTGTTGCTGTTTTTGGTTGCTTTGCTTGGTTGCTTTAGCTTTTCGCTGCTAGCTGTGTGTGTGTGTCTGCTTTATAAATAATTGCACTGTGTTCTGGCAAATAAATAATTAAATAGATATGCATACATTGTCGAGGCGATCGGTTGCAATTAAAAGCGCACATGTCGTATACGTAATGACGAGTACTCTCGCCTCTTTTTTCGGCCAAGAACTCCTCCTACAAAAATTGAAACCGCAGCGCAACGTTCTTGTTGACACTTTGTTGTTAGTCATTATTTATTGTTGTTGTCGTTTGTTGTTATTGCTGTTGTTGTTGTTGGCTGTGTGTGATAAGCAGACTGTGTCGAGACAACAAAAGACGCAGACGACGATTGCCACTCGGTCTCTCTTATTGTGTGTCTGTGCTTTCACATACATATTTTTAGACTGCTTCGCAGCCTCTTCTCTTCTTCTCTTGTGGCAGCTGCAATCGTCAACGTTGCGCGTTGCACCGACATCACAAAATAACAAAATAAAAGCAGGCAAATGCCACAACAATCGCATCGCAATCGCAATCGGATGTTGTTGCTGCAGACAATGCGTCTAGTCAGTCATTCAGTCAGTCAGTCAGTCAATCGCTTCACTCACTTTTATTCAAATTGTTTTCCCCTCGTCCTCTCTCGCTCTCTTTCTCTCTCTCAGTCTCTCACTCGCATGATGAATGACTTATTGTGCTGCATTGAAATGCATTGATTAGGCCTCTTCAGGCACAGCCAAAAAATCATTCGGCCACACAATAAATGCAAACATTGTTGGAGTAAGAGATGGTGGGGATAGGGGAGGGGAAGGGAGTGCATAAAGAGGGGAGACAAATGCGCATAACTTGAGCAATCAATCATGCACGTGGAGCGGCCTTTTGTTGCAGCAACTTTCAACTGCAACAGGTTTTGTTTTTTAGGGGTCTGAGTTACTGTGGCTAATTTGCCATAAATCTTCGAATAAAATTTAATTTATTGCCAAATTCGAATTTCACACTAAACCTTTTTGGATCATTTGGCAATCTTTCTTTACTTTACTTACATTACTTTCTTTCTTTATTTATTTATTCAATTATTGAAGTAAGTTACATTTTTTGGAGATATGTATATTCTATGGATATTTTTCACCGCAAAATTACTAAAATATACTATGCTACATATGGTATATTGATAGACATAGTACTATATTCAAAATATACTAGTATAGTACTAAAATATACTAGATTGTCAACCAAAGCAACTAAGACCTGTAGTGAGTAGGCGTTTTTCCCCATTCAAAATAATTACTTCTACCTCTTTTTTTTATTATTCACATTTCCTGCAAGCATAAAAATATGACATCCTTCTACCTAATATCGAATAAAATTTAATTTATTGGAAAATTAGAATTCGCGCTATTATATGATCATTTGGCAATCATTCTTTACTTATTTTTTCAATTATTGTAGTAAGTTAACTTTTTTTGGAGATATGTATGTTTTATGGATATATACTATGCTACATATGGTATATTGATATAGTTCTATATTCAAAGAATACCATGTCGTATTAAAATATACCAGATTGTCAACCAACCATTTAAGAGGTCTTAGTTGCTTTGGCTGTAAATCTGGTATATTGTGCCGTCTATGGTATATTTTGAATTTACCATTTGGTATATGTTTAGTATTTTGTAGTATTTTATATCAATATACCAAATATATCATTTGTCATATACTTAGTATTTTGGCAGTATTTTTGGTATATTTTGACAATAATACCTCAATATTTTGCTTTTATTCAAATTGGGTAGCGGGTATCTCACAGTCGAGCACACTCGACTGTAGCTTTCTTACTTGTTTTAATTTTGTTCTTTTATGCATACCATCTTAAATATGTTATAGAAACGAGATTTAAGTCTTAAAAAAGTCCTGAAACCAAATTTCAAACTGTAATTTTGTTTGCCAGAAATATCTTAATTTAAGATCAAACATTTCTCTAATTCAAGATTTAAATGATGTTTAATTTTTTAACTGAGTCAAAGAATTATTCAATAATTATGTTCTTAATTGCAGAATTTATATTTTAAGTTCACTTTTGACATGGTTTCGGCTAAATACAAGATTATTATTTGTTGATTCTATTACTTTTTTTTTCAATGTCGTTTTTATTTAAAGAGCAGATTTTGATTGAGTTCCATATCATTTTGTTCTTGTTACTATTTTTTTTTTTGTTTGTTTTTATATATTTTATATTTTTTTTTTATATATATTTTATACTGTTATTAGGTTACCATTTTTATTTGATGTTTTATTTATTTAAAATTTTCAATTTCCTTTATGTATACGTTGGGATTCTTCAACATAGAATGACTTTAGTTGAAAAATCAAGTATACGTCAAGTATACTTTTCTTGTTTTCCGACTTGCACTTATTGGTTTCCCCTTTCTTATGAGCATCTTTATTAGATCACTGAGTTTGCAATAAAAAAAAATCATCCAAGCCCCAATTCAAATTAAGTCTCTAGGCACATATTTCTTGGGGGTTCTTTTTATTGACTTGTTTGCCTTGCAATACTTTGCATTAATTACCTTACTCGAAGTTTCATTCTTTCAATGAACCCTTAGTTTGGGGGAAAGTCTTCCACTTTGATCTTTAATGCAAATATTTGTTGGGGCGCTGAGAATTGTGCATTCTATGACCATGGTGAATGAAGGAACAATGCGTTGCGTTCGCTAATGAATTTCCAATATGAGCTCAATGGAGCTCATTAAAGCGTTCAAAAGAACGGCTTCCAACAATGGATCACCCCAAAACACCCGCTTGCAGTTATGGCTTGAACCATAACTCATTGAACTTTGCCGGCGGCAACAATTGCAGCTAACAACAATCGGGTAAACCGCAACACAAAAAAAAACAAAAACGCACATAAAAAATGTCAATCAGCGGCAGCTAACTGATTTCACACACTCCCCCATCTTCATCTTCATCATCTTCTTTGTCCCACATCCAGTGTAGAGACGATGTCTGGTCGTGGTGCAATGTGAGAGGCTAAGTGCGATGACGCCTTAAGCACATTAGAAGCGACGCCAAGTGCTGTCAGCAGCAAAAGAGGCAAGAGGCAAGCAGCAAAAGAGGCAGCGGCTGAGTCGTAAATGTGGTAATAATAGTCGCTGTGGGGCCCATTCAACCAACTGTGGGTGTTGAAAGCCAAGACATAAATGTCGAAACATATGCTCACGAGATGTGAGCTGCAAACTGCGAACTGCCAGATGACTCCTCTGTCCAGTTGAGCAGACAGGTCTATTACCAATGCTTATGCTTGAAACAATGCACATAGAGAAACAAGAGTCTCCTAGTTATTTAGAAAACTTTTAAGATTCTTTTTTAATACCTTAATTATGAAAAGTATATTTAATTAAGAATGAACTACAAAATTGTAGAAATCTTTTATTGAAAAATCAACAATGCAATACAATATATTATCAATAAAAAAATATTTTTTACTTAAATTAAAAAACCAAAAACAAATTGAAACGCATGACTGCCATAAGGAACTGTTATTTAATTTTAATTTATTATATCTGATAATTTATTTTTGGTTTCAACAAAAGGCAATTTCCAAAAACAAAAAGTTAAGCTCACAAGATATATTAAAATGTAACAATAAAATTTGTGTTTTTTCCATCAACTATATAAAATAATTCGCAAATTTCTATAGCTTTTAAATAATACAATTAAACCAAGGTATATAATTGACAATAAATATATAAAAAACTGAATGAAGACAAAATAGAAATAAGTAGAGATCAGACATACATCCACTTGGAATGATGAAAAACAAGTAAGAGAGCTATAGTCGAGTGTGCTCGACTGGTAGATACTTGCTACTCATTTTCAAACAGTCCGGTTTTTTTTTAAGATATACCGAATAAATACACTCAAAAATACAAAAATATACCACAGGTCATTTTGGGTATATTAATATTATACAATTTAAAGCATACTAAAGTTACTAAGACTTCCACAATTTAATCTGAATCGCAACCAAGTTTTGAGGAATCATAAGTCTATAGGTATTATTGTATGTACCAAAAATCTGGCTTCAACGGATTTTTATAGATTTGTGGGCGGAAATCGGCGTAGCAAAAGTACATTCCAAATATACTGCTACTTTAAAATTATAGGAAAGCAAATTAAGACTTACTGAAAGTTTATAATATCAAAATGTGACAGTTGCAATAATTTGAAAGCATCGTATGTGTATTGATACGATTTGATTATTAAAGCAAATAAAATACATAGAACAACTTAATAAGCAAAAATGTATTTATTTATGTATATTTTTATTTTCAGATCTCTCTGAAGCGCTTTTATTATTTCTCTCAGTGTAGACGCCAATTACTTTTGAAGCACTTCCCTTACTCTTGCTAATCTTTACTTGTGTATGTGTGTCTGTGTGTGGTCCACTGTGGTGTCGGTGGTTGCATTTTACTATTTGAAAATTGTAAATCAATTGCTGACATTTGTTAGTTTTCCCGTTTTGCAGTGTGGTGAAAACGCAATTGCAATTGCCAACAGCATGGGGTATGCCAGACTGCAGACTGAAAGACTGCGGGGAATGACGCGCTTCTTCTTCTTCTTCGTCGAATGCTGAAGTGACATTTTTATGGCCTGTTCACTTAGTTAATAGGATTTTGTTTGTCGTTTAAGAATTTGGAAAGTGCATAACACAGTTTGGTGGTAGCAAATGTCAAGTTGTTAAGCAAATAATGTGAAAAAACGGGTTGGAAAGCTACTCATTGTGAGTAAAAGCAAAACAGTGCTGTATTAACTTTAAAATATACCAAATTAATATACCACATAAATGCAAGAAATATACAAAATATACTATATTTTGGTATATTGATATAGTATTACATTCGAAAAAGGCATAGCCTTTGGTATATTTATATAGTGCCCCATTCAAAAGTACCATATAGTACAAAATATACCAACAGATATATTTGGTATATTGATATAGTACTTTTTGAAAATATACTATAAAGTGAAAAATATACCAAAGGCTTTATTTGGTATATTGATACAGTACTACATTCAAAATATACCATAAAGCACAAAATATACTGACAGATATATTTAGTATATTGATATAGTACTCCATTGAAAATATACCAGATTGTCAGCCAAAGTAACTAAGATTGGTTGTAAGTAGGTTTTTTAGTCCATGCAAAAGTATTTCCTTAATAACTTCGACAAAATTTGAAATTCTGGCTTCATTATTACGCTTTTTTCGACTTTTGTCGATTTTTGGGGGGCGGGAGTGGGAGAATTTTGAAACAAACTTGATAAGCTAACTCAGCAAACTATAATTTTTAATGAGTCTTTTTTATTTATTTGTTCTTGATAATTTGAGCTGCCAAGCTTTTCTTATTACACAGTGCTGTCAACTTCTTTGAACTATCGATTGAATGCTTAAACTATCGATATGTCTTCATTAAATAACTTAATGATAGTAAACATCAAGTTGTTAAGCATATATTGTCAAAAAAAAACAAAATTATTAAATATCAACTTTTGGGCATAATCGCAACTTTAATTTTTAATGAGTTTCTTGTATTCAATAACTCATTTAAACTAATGATTAAATGTCAAGATGTTTGAAAGCTTAAATTATCGATAAAATGTAAAAACAATTGAATGTTAAAACTATCAATAGAACTTATTTACAATTCCTTAAACACTTTTATATAGATTACTTACCACAAGTATTAATGAGTTTCACAACTGCATAAAAGTCATTAAACTTCAAATTAACTTTAAAATATGTTTTCCCGAGGTGCAAATTATATTTGCAGTGGTTTTTCCTTAGCTTAATTAGAAAGTTGCAAGGTCACTTTAAGCAAATGTCATTATAGTTGAGAGCGCAAAAGAAACTATTCATTTAATGGTGACAAATGAATAAAAAGTCAAGGCAACAGCAGTAAAAGGGTTACCCAAAGAGTGAGAGAGAGGAAGACAGACAGATAGGGACATACAATAAGGTGCTGAAAGTCAAAGACTTGTGCTAAACCATAATAGACAGCGTGCTCATTATACAAATTGCACTGAGCCAGTTCCAGTCTGAGACTGCGACTGAGACCCAACTAAGAAACAGAAGAAGAATAAGAAGTTGAACCCCTGAGAAGAGAAGCTGCAGCAAGCAAGCAAGCAGGCCAAAAGGTCTGCATTGATGTGTTGACTTGCTGCTTGATGGAATGAATGAGTGACTGACAGAAGCTGGACAGAAACCTTATGAATTCAAATTTAAATGAAGCTGAAGCAAAAGAATCTATTAAGATATTATCAGACGACGGCGACTGCAAGTGTGCTCTTGGATTGAAGGGAAAGAATGAAGGGAGCTGATATGAAAGGGAGTTGAAATCAGTGCAGAGAACAGTGAACAGTGAACAGTGAAATTCCCTGCAATATGGGTCGGGGCAAAAGCAGACGTTGCTAGCCACAATTGCGGCCATTAGTAGTCGAGGAGGCTGTGTGCAACGTGGGGAGAAGGGTTAAGGGTGACGAATCAACCCTTTTTTTTTTGCTGTAGACATTTTTCGTATGACAACGACAAATATTTGCCGGATAATATGAATAACAAAGCAGGCGCAGACATAGACGCGACTTGCAAATGGGTTAACGGGGAGAGGGAGAGAGAGGGGAGATGAGAAAAGGGAGCCAGGCTTCCTGACTAGGCAGTCAGCCAAACGATGCAAAGGGAGCCACAGTCAGAGGCAGGCCAACCAACCTACTTAACAGCAACAGCAGCAGGCCCAGAGAATCAGGCTCAAACCAAAGTGAACCAAACCAGGCAAAGAGCAGAGGGCCAGACAGACGACGTTGACTACAACTTAAACTAAAAGGCCGCATGGGCAACGTTGTCGATGTCGTTGTTGTTGGTGTCTGAGACGCAGACAACTTCAAAATGGAGCTGCAAATGCTGGAGGGGGGAAAACGCAGACGTAGACGAATTGCTGACTGACACAAAAGTGCTTTTGTTGCAAGGTTTAATGAAGAAGGGAGAGCAATAAGCGGCAAGGAGAGCGAGAGCAGCTCACAATAAGGGCAGCACACTGGCTGCAATAGAAAGAGAGAGAAATTCAAAGAGTGTGAGCGAGATAGAGAGAGGCAGCGTGCATGCTAGAAAGGGTAGAGACTGTGCCACGTTATCGACTGACTGCTAAATGCACTCCAGGGAAAGCTTAGCTGGTCAGCATAAAGCTAACTGCTATGACCGCATTTAGCTAGCTGTTACGACACTCAAATGCAGTTCAGTGATATGAGACTGAATTGCAGAACTGAGTAAACTGAAAACAATGCGGAATATTAAATGAACTACAAACTAATTCTATTATGCGACTATGGCAAAATAAAGCAAACTGTTGCACTTTTTGTAAATGTATTGAAAGCCTGCTAAGGTTGTATATTAAGTCAAATTAGGCTGAATCTAAGTGCTATAAAATCAAAGGCTGTAAATTGATATACATATGAAATATAAATTAATTATATCGGACCCTTAAATGAACTATAATGCGAACTGATTTTATTATATATATTATAAATTATTATATGACCGGGACAAAATAAATCAACCCTTTGAGCCTTTTGTAAGCCTTTTGAAAGCCAGCTAAAGTTTTCTATTTAGTCAAAGTACGCTGAAGCTAAGTGTTATGGCACTCAAAGGCTTTAAGCTGAGATACATGTGACTATTTAATTAAAATAATGCTAGCTGCTGCTGAATTTAATTAAGTTTGGATGATTCTTAAGCAGCATGAAGCTGTGTGCTGTGACACCTAAAAAGCAAATCGGATAACTATATAGAGATCCAAGAAAACTGATTTTAGTATGCGGAAGAATAAAATGAAGCTAATTTCTGCAGCACTTCAAACTATTCTGAAAGATTAGCAAAACATGTTAGGCGCATAAAACGTAAAAATATTGCAAGTGTTAAGTAAACTTGACCTAAGTGATACAACACTCAGAAAGTTTTTTTTTTTTTTTTTTTTTTTTAATTTATGAAGTTAAGATTTTGTACAGCAAATACTCCGTAAAGTAATATTCAAAAAACTTTTAGCACCATCAAAAAAAGATCGCAGTGATCTGATATTTTAAGTGAATAACAAGCTAACTGACAAGTCAATCCAAATGAACATAAAGTTAAGCATTATAAAGCTAGCGGAATATAACATAAATATAACTGACACGTAGAGAAAAAAGTTTACACATTAAAGTCAATTTATTAGACTGATAATGCAAAATAAAGCCAACTGCTGCAGCACTGAAAACTACGATTTACTTCGGAAGAGGGTAAAGTTACCAAAAGCTAAATGCTATGACACTCAAAGCTAAGCTGAGATAGAATCTGTTTATAACTATTATATTATCAAAATATTGCTAACTATCGAAGTATTTACAATGAATGGGATTTTATTAGACTAAAGTAACACTGAAAATACAATTTAATTTGCAAGAGAGTTAAGGAAACCTGAAGCTAAGTGCTATGACACTCAAATGCAGCTCGTAACGTAAATGTGAACTAAAAGCTAACTGCTGCAGCACTGAAAACTACGATTTACTTCGAAAAAGGGTAAAGTAACATAAAGCTAAATGCTATGACACTCAAAGCTAAGCTGAGATAATATGTTTTTATTAGGCGGTAAATCATAATATTGCCAATTATCGAAGTAGACTAAAGTAACACTAAAACAAGTTAAAAAGCTACAGTCGAGTGTGCTCGACTGTGAGATACCCGCTACCCATTTTGAATAAAACCAATATATTTTGCGGTATTATTCTCAAAACATACCAATTATACTAAAAAAAATACTAAAAATATATTTTTGGGTATTATTATTAAAATATCCCAAATATACTAAAAATATACCAAATGGTATATTTGGTATATCGATATAGTACCGCATTCAAAATATACCATACACGGCACAATATACCAGATTGTTGGCCAAAGCAAATTAGATCCCTAGTAAGTAGGCGTTTTTGCCCATACAAACGTATTTCTTTAATAACTTCGACAATTTTTATCTGATCGCAACCAAAATTTTAGGAATCATAACTACTATAGTTATTATTGTATATACCAAAATTCTAGCTTTACAATTACGCTTGTTATTCGATTTTTTCGATTTGCGGGGGCGGAAGTGGGCGTGGCAAAAATTTGAAACAAACTTGATCTGCGTGCAAACATAACAAATGCTGTCGAAAAAAAATTATAGCTCTATCTCTTATAGTGTCTGAGATCTAGGTGTTCAGACGGACAGACGGACGTGGCTTGTCCGTAGCTTGTAGTAAACTGACATAAATGCAAACTAAAAGCTAACTGCTACATCACTCAAATGAAATAAAGCGATATCCTTTAGGTCGGTCAGCCAATCAGCTTCAGCTGCGTCTACCGCAGGGCACGTCGAGAGTCTGTAACCCGAAAAAATGCCAAAGCCAAGCAACTGCAGAGTACAAAAAAAAATAATCGAATGAAGAGGAGGGAAGAGAGGAGAGTGGAGTGGAGGGGAAAAATGCATGCTGAGTCTCGTCTCGTTTCGTTTCGTCTCGCCGTTGTCCCGTCTCGTGCCTCCCCTGCTGCTGTTGTTGTTCGTTGTGCTGCTATCCAGTTTTTGCCCTGCTGCTGCACTTCAGACGCTGCTTTGTTGCAGCCAAGAGCAGCAGCAACAGCGACGCCAACAATTGACGCACACAGACAGAAACGTGCAACGGGTGCGGCAATCGACTGCATCAACAGCAGGAGCAAGGGAACAGACGGGAGGCCAGACCGTGGCAGACAAAACAATATGTTTGTTTGGATTATAGCACACACACACACATATGTACGTGCAACAAAATGCTGCACCGAGTTGCGTTGCGTTGCGATGCGATGCGACGACGCGACGCGACTCTTCTTTGTGTGTGCAAACAATTGGAGCAGGCGGAAGTTGCAACGACTGCGTCGTTTCGGTTGTCGGTTGTCCCGGGCAACCGACGAGTGGCATGCAACTACTGCAGCCTCCTCTCCCTCTCTTTCTCACTACGATTTTGCAGTCCAAGTCACGATTGCGTCTACACCCCGAAAAAAGAAGAGAATACGAAAAAAAAAAACACGAAGCACCTTGAAAGCTGCGTTCCTTTTGCGCCTTGATTAACTGTCAGTGTGGCTGAAAAGTGATTTAATCAAGCAATTGCTGTTTGCTGCAACTGCAACATGTGGAGCATATGGCCAAACAACGGACTACGGACTGGAGTCTGATGCTGCACCATGACCACATCAATCAACTCGAGCCTCTTCAGACGCATCCTTCGCCTTTGCCTCGGCAATAAACTTGCCACTTGCAGCGTGGAGCAATGAAGTGACACGACTTGCAATGTGGAGCTGGAGCTTGCCTCGAATTGCAGCTGCCAGCTAAATGGTTGGTCGCAACTGGCAACTGGCAACTGGCCAGCTTACCTCAACATGTTGCGCGCGCTTTTTGGCGTCTTGATCCCCGCCACAATCAACATTCAACATACAACATTCAACATCTGCACACAGCCTATCAACTTTTGACAAGAAAATCTCAGCGAAGGGGAGAACAAACAACAAAAATGCACTCAACAATTGGCCAGAGGTTGCCCAGAACACCAAACAGTGTGACCAGGTTAGAGATGGATTTAACTTTATGTGGTCATATTCAAAGAATAAGCTTTGAATAAATCATATATTCAAAAATATTGTATTTAAAGTGAAATCCCTTTTTGAAGTCTTCAAGTTTTTAAATTTATAAAACATTGTTAAAATTTTGCTGAAACTTAGAATTAGAGTTGGGCTAAGCAAACGTTTTGAGAATCATGTTGAGGATAAAGTGTTTGCCTTTACCCTGTTAAAAAATCGTAGACATAAAAAGTAGAATTCATATTTATGTGTTCCAAAAATTTTTACAGAATCCGCTTTGAATAGATCATAAATTCAAAAATATTGTGTTTAAAGTGAAATCCCTTTTTTAAGTATTTTAGATTTTTTAATGTATAAAACATTGTTGAAGTTTTTCTAAAATTTCATATAGTAAATTATAAAGAAATAAACTTAATAAATCTTAAACTATAAATCTTCAAAATTTGATTACGATTTCTCTATTATCATCATTAATTGTCGTATAAATATTCATCTAAATTTTATAAAAGAATTAAAAACTCGATTTAATATTAAAACTAATAAAAATAGGGAGTTGTTCCCTCTTTATTAATATTAGTATAGTGTAATATTTGTTCTACATTTGTTGTTTATTGTTCTAAGTGATTTAAGAGATATGATTTAATGTATCCTTTATAATTTTTTTGCATATTTCTTAAGGATCCCATCGTACGTATCAATAACGTATTGCATTACATTATCTGTAAATAATAGATTGTTAACGCATAAGCAGATGAGGTTTGCTCTACACGTAACTTTGATGTACCATTTACAGATCTTGAATATTTCATAAGGATCGATGCACAAGCACACTACTTAACGAAAGTGAAAAGTTTCTGGGAAAGCCGCCTTCAGTTGACGAGAAAAGCTCTCTGTGGTTCTGCTGTTGTTGTTGTCTCGTCAACGTCTAAAGGACTAGGACTGAGCTTTTCGGCTAGGTACCTCACATAAGCCTATTTACTTATTATCCTATTAAATAAGCTGCCGAAAAAAAAGGACGACAGGACACAATGACAATGACAATGACGATGGTAAGTGACAGGCGAGAAGAGAAAGGGAAAGCGACAGAGTCGAAGCTTAGGGCAAGGACTCTTATACCTGGCCTAAAGGATACACAAGTGTCTCATTAAAAGAAATAAAGACAAGTCCTTAAAGTCAGTCGGTCCCTACCAACAACAACAACAACAGCAGCAACAGCAACGACAACCTAATGCAAGCAACAATGCAAGATAGGAGGAGACGAAGGAGAGAGCGAAGAGCCGAAAGCGAAACATGAGCGACTTCAAGGACAACTACAAAAAGCAGCAGCCAAAGAGTGCCAAAAAATCAACAAAAATGCGCTATTAAGGCAATTTGATGAGATCCCCAGACTCCCCCATACTGCCGTCCCGTCGCAACCCCCGTCATTACAGCGTCTCCGGCTCAGACAGGCGACAGGCAAAGTGGCTCAATGTCAGGCACAGACACAGACACACTCACACACTCGTACGCAAACAGAGACACTGACGCGTCAAAATGATTCAAATGCTTAAACACACACAAGCACACAAAACACATACAAACTGGCACGCACGTTCTCTCTACCGCGCTCGCTTATTCTCTTTCTCTCTTATCGATGCAGCTCAAATGCAGGCAAATAAAAACAAAAAAAAAAAGCTCTCTGCCGCAAAAAGGGATAGCCACAGTCGTTAGTTGTATTGCGTTCTCCTTCTGGCTGCCAGACTGACTGACTGCGTTTGCCAGTGTATGTGTCTGTGTGAATGTGTGCAGCAGACGCAATGAAACAAAATACCGAAATTCTATGCGTGACCTTGAAAAGTATTCCTTGGTTGCTGTTGTTGTTGTTGTTGCTGGTCTGCGTCGGTGGTTGTTTGTGTAGCTGTTGCGGCGACTCTGCCTCTGTCGCTGTGCCCGTCTGTGGCTGCTGTCTGGTGTTTGTCGACGTCGTCGTCGTCGCCGCCGTTGATTTTGTTGTTGCTGTCTGCATTTTCCTTGTTGTCTGCGTACAATTTGAGTTCTTGTTGTTGTTGCTGTGTTTTAACGTTTTTTTCGTATGTTTGAAGTTGGCTTTTTTTTCGTGTTTTTTTTCTCTTTTTTTTTGTATTGAACGGGCCGCAAAAATTGTAAAGGCAAATGCGACTTTGACGTCGACTGCGCGCCATCCGCCGCCTCTCACGACTCTCGACTCGGTGTGTGTGTGTGTTTGCTTGCTTGTATGTTGGCTGCATTTTGACGTCAGACGCCTAGGGACCTATGGCTGTGGCAGCGAACAGCAGCAGAGGCAGTGGTGGCGGCAGCACAGCCAGACATGCAAAACAAAACAGATGAAAATGAAGAAGAAAAAGGGATGTGAAACACAACGTTTCGTTTCATTTCGTCGTCTGTTTTTTTTTTTTTTGTTTTTGTTGTTTTGCGTTTTTGCTTTTTTGTGGGTTCCTCCGTTTCAAGGTGCATTAAAGAGTATTTTAGTATTTAGTTAAAAATCCAATTGTAAATTGAAATGACGGAATGACAGCGGAAGGGAATGGTAAGAGAAGAAGTGAAAGAGCTTTTGCAAGATGGAGGCTGATAAGCAGATGAGGTAGAGCGAAATGGCAATAGTGTGAGTAATTACTGCAAGTGTAATTTCGATAGGCAACTGTCACGATCAGTGGTTATCGATAAATGGTCGATATATGTGGTGTTGAAATTAGCATATCTAATAAATATTTATTGGCAATATGTTATCGAAATTCAAATCTTAAAGATTTTTTTAACAAATTCTAAAACTAGAATTATTTTGTAATTTTGCTATTTCTCTTTGCTGTGTTTATTTAATTAGGATTTATTTAAATTTATTAACATTTAGAACATTAATTTCAAAAAAATGTTAGTAGTGGGTAATAATTAAATTTATTGTTATGTTTGTTGTTATTTATAATATTTTTGCTTGATCATACTAAAGCTAGTATTAAATGTTGTATTTAATTATAAAAATGAAGTCAAATAATCATAATTAAACGAGTATTCTCCTTCTACTCGTTGTTCTGTTGCCTGTAATCACATTTCATAAACTGCAATCAGAGGCACTTAGTGTCTTGGTATATTTTCGAGCAGTTATCGATAACTGATCATATCGATCAGCAGTAAAGCATTTGCTTGTAATTGCATTCAATTGCAATTGATAGTGCAGCCTCTTTAATCATATTTCTGATATGCAATCATTATGTTTAATAAATGCCAAAAGGTAGTTATTAGCCATGGCCAAGCGCAGAAAGGCAGACAACGTCTAGAGCTGCACTTATTCTAATTGGCGATCATTAAGTAAAACAGCAAAGGGGATCGAGAAGCAACAAGAGTTGCAGACGTGGAAGGGCGGGGGAAAAGGTTGGGGAGGGAATTATGAAATACTACTTGCAGCACACACAACATAACCAGTTTTCCTTTGCTGTTCTTTTTTGTTGTTGCCACAAAGGAGTCCTTGTAATGACTTCTCATCTAAATATGGATGTGGCGAGAGAGACGTTGCGCATGCCCAGTAGCCAGAGGATGAGGAAGGGGAGGGGGCGGCGGGGATTCAGTCTGGGATCCGATCGATCGTCGGCTACTGCGCTGCTTGTTTATAATTAGCATTTTGCGATTGCCGGTCGCTTGATAAGCCATTGTGTGAGACAAAATGCAAGATTTATAGCGACAGGATATTGAGAGATTCTTCTCTCCCTACTACGTTGCCTCTTCCTCTTCCTCTCTCAGTCTCACTCTCCGGAGACAAACATCTTTGGTGCTCGAGACAGATGCAACATCCTGTCCATAACTTTAGTTGGCTGTCGCTGAAATTGCATTGGCATTGGCAACATGTCTGCGGGGTCTCTCTCTCTCCCTCTCTCGCTCTCTCTCTCTTGTCTGTTGCTCCACATGTTGCACGTCCCTGTCTACCTTCGTTACACCCACTCGCCCCGCGCGTCTGTTGCAACTACGGTTTACAAATGCACATAAATTTTAATGTAATCACATTCACAGTCCGCAGACATCGCCCAGCTTGACCAATGCGTCTCTCTCTCTCTCTCTCTTTCTCTGATTCTCTGTCTGCATCTGTGACTCCAACTCGAACTCGAACTCAGAGTCGGACTGTGACTGCATCGCATTCAGGGATTTTGCAACATTTCATTCAATTTAATTCGAGTTGAATGCCGTCGACGACGTCGCGTCGTTCGATTGTTGGCCGCCGTTTTGATTTGGACTGCCTTCTGCCTTCTGCTGTTGTCTCTTGTCTGCTGTCTACGTCTGCATGTTGCAGTCTCGTGGTTTCACCGTCTGACGGGGCAGCCTATGAAGAGGGCAGAGAGAGAGAGAGAGGGGAGACTGCAGACTGCCGGCTGCAGGTAAAGTCTCCAGACTCAGCCTCAGTCTCAGTCTCAGATTCAGATGCGGATTCAGATTCAGTGCCAGAGATCTGGGGCCTGTCAGTTGTACTGTCTGGGCTCGGCCTCTTTATCCAAACGATTGCTATACACTATCTATTAAAGAATTATGATTTCCTAGCTCACTTGGTAGCACATTGGAAAAATTTTATAAAAGATCATTTTGTATTCATATAAGTAACTTAAGAAAGTACAATTTTGAATTTAACTTAAACATTTACACATGGAAACTATAAATTCAGTATAAACAACTTTAAACTTGATGGTCTAAATAATTCTATACTTTCTTTACAGTTAAAGACGTATTTAACTTACACGATTCTTCAATTACAAATTTTAAGGGTAATTATTTCCATAGCTATAAGCAAACATCGCTTATAACTCATAGGCCTTTAAGCTTTTTAATTAAATTTAAGCTTATACTAATTGGTCTTGGTTCATCACTATTGAGTTGAATTTAGTAATCTATTGAATAAGCAGTGTAACATAAATTATATCAATTCCAGAACTTTTCCATTCAATTTCATTTATTTATTTTAAAACACATTATCAGAATATCGAATGCTCTTTTATTGCAGATTGTACTATATTATCTATTTATATTTAGCATCGTTTCTTGCTAACTTTTTAATTAGATGTACAAATTCTCCTTTCATTATTTTACATTTTATGTTTATAAAGAGTTTCTTCAAAAAATTCTTATATTGTGTTCCTAAACTTGTTTTTTTAGTCAATTAATCAGTCAAAAAATCGGTAAAATTTTGCAAATTGAAAAAAATTTAAAAATCTGCAAAATTTTGGAAATTGAAAAATCTAAAAATTGGCAAAATTTTGGAAATTGATAAAATGTAAAAATCGGCATAATTTTGGAAATTTAAAAATTTGTATTTCCAAAATAATAAACACATTCAATTGTTAATTTTTTTTTTTTAATTTTTAAACAAAGTGTTATTGTTTTTATAATTCTTCTTATTATTTTGTAGTTTCCTTATTTTTATTGGTTAAAGTGTTATAGTTGTTCTAATTGTTATATTTATTTTGTAGTTTCCTAATTTTGTATTGGTTAAGATAATTCTATCTTATTTCATAGAGCATTGCTTAGTCGTCTTTACTTTAGAGTGCTCTTTGTTTTTTTGCTTTCATTTCGCATTTGCAATGACAGCTAAAGCGAAAACGCCAGCGCACTTTTTTTTTGCCCTCTGTTCGTCCTGTTGTTGACTCTGACCAACTGCAGTATCAGACTGTGGCGTCCCTAGTTCTTCCACACGTCCCCTACCAATTCCCCTCCCTATCTCCCCCTCTGTTTCTTTCTATTTATCTGCTGCTTTCTGCCTCCCTCTAGGCACATAATTAAGTATCTTTGCTGCTTGCAAGCTTAAAGAGCAGCTCAATAGCAATTCCTGCACATTACTTTTTTTTTTTTGCTGTCCAAAAGTTGCTGCCAAAGTTGACGTGTGGAAAGGCGAGGCAAAGTTTAGTGCCAACTCATGGCCAGAAGTTGCCAGACAAGTAGCTGAGTGCGACACTTCTAGGACACACACTTTTTCTCCCCTTTCTCCCCTTTTCTTTTAGTTAGTCTCATTGAGGCGCCAAAAAGTAGGCAGCTTTATGTGACAGCCACCAAAAAAAAGCAAAAAAGAGAGAACCTAACTCGCTAACTAGCCATTGCTCATCCCCATAAAGTTTGCTCTGCCTGCCGCCCACTTTTAGTTTGCTGCCACTTCAGCGATGCCTTTTATTTATGCACTTTGCCACTTGCCAGGCTTGAAGCTTCGTCCTGGCCACGTTCACGGCGTAAAAGGCAAAAGGCACACAAAATTTCATTGGCTAACTTTTTGGTCAACAGCAACAACTTCAAGTGGGGAAGAGTATGAACGACTTTTACATGCGCTATCTTTTATTTTAGGTTGTCTGTTTTAGAATATGAATAGTATAAAAGATTCTAATAACACACTTATAAACAATATATATTTTGTAGTTATTAATTATTAAATTATTGTTTAGTCTAAAAATTCTTATATTAAATGTTCCTTCACATGTTTTTTTCAGTCAACTTAACAGTTAAAATAGAAAAGTTAGTGTTTTTTTTGTAATATAAAATATTATTATTCACGTGTAAAATTTTTATTTTATTATTTCGATAAAATGTTTTTATTCCTTTAATTACTTTTAGTTTCTTTAGTCTGTCATAAAATTAAAGTTTTTGTGTATAGAATTAGACATATAAACAACATTCTCACTTAAGCAAATTATTTATTTTTTTAATTGATCAATTATTAATTGTTTGTTCATAAGGATATCTTGTTCTTTAGTAAACTAAGCAGTTTATTTAAAAAAAACCTATTCACTAATAAAAATTACTTTTTATTCTATTCTAATATGAAACATATTCTAAAATTTTTTTTTTGTTTTGTTTTAATAAAGTGTTCTCATTGTAATTATATTTTTAATTTTTTAGCTTTAAGCTTTATATGTATTAATTATTCAATTATTTTTTACTCTAAAAATTTTTCCATTACATGTTCCTTCACATGTTTTTTGCAGTAAACTAAAATAAATAATAAAACATATTCACGTGTACATTTTTTTTTATTATTTTGATAAATTGTTTTTATTCATTTAATTCTTGTATTCTTCTAATATTTATATTTTAATGTTTTTTACATTCTTTAATTTTGAAAAATTTCGTAAATTAATTATAATTTTCCAGTTCAAAGTTTCTGCAATTTGTATACAGTTTTTATTGCAATTTGTTATACCAATTAATTAATATTAGGAATTTATATATTACCACCAACTGATTATAATTGTCGAGTTCAAAGCTTCTTTAATTTATATCGATTTTTTTTGCAATTTGTTATTCATTTCAATTAATATTACCAATTAATATATTACCACCAAATGTCAGCTTAAACTAATTATAATTTTCTAGTTCAAAGCTTCTTCAATTTATATGGATTATAAAGGGATTAATTGTGGAACCTGAGTTGCATGATTTATGAACCCCAAAAAGTCGCCTGCCGTCTACACTTTAGGGATCCTCTACGCTCTAAAAGGGATTGTGTAAAATTTCGACAACGCATTCCATGTTGTCTGTCTGCCTCACTCCTTTCTTCGTTGTTGTTGTTGCCAGCCATTTTGACCATTTTGACTTTGAAAATTTGATTTGGAAAATGCGTGTGGGTGGCTGTCTATCCATCTATCTGTCCGTCTGTCTGTCTGTCTGGTTGTCCGTGTCAGTTGTCTGGACTTTTGCTTCTTTGGCTGTTTTATTTTCTGCACTTTTTTTGGCACAGTCAAAAACTGTCTGCGGCAACAAATTAATCAAGATATTAACAACCCTCGCAAAACAGTGTGACCAATGAAGTGGGCAGCTGTCCGAGCTGCCAACGTAGCAAAAAAAAAAAGGGTTTTGCTGGCCAAGGTCAGGCAAATTGAGTTATGAATTATTGAATAAGTTTGACGCGTGGAATTTTGAATATGAATTTCGAACATCGAGTGGAAGGGGAGACACAAGGCAACACAACCTGTTGAAGACAGAGTGGTTCATTAAAGGGTTGTCAATAAAGCATCGACTGCTTCTGATTGGTTGCCAGTTAGCACATAGACTCACACACACACAAACACACATAAACACACACTCAGCCACAGACACTCGCTCACTTATTCACAGTCTCCTTTGCACACAATCAATGCCGTGTTGATTATGCAATAATACAAAAAAATGAGAGAGAAAAAAATACAAAGGCAAAATGCAGACATAACCTGCACACAGCCAGACAAAACTTCAAAACTCTTTGCCCACCCACTCCTAAATACCCTACACACTCTCTGCTCCCTCTCAAAATGCAGGCGCAACTGTTTGTGATTGTGTCTCGACAAAACGCATGAAACATTCGCCCACTCGAGGGTCGCAGACACGTGAAAAGGGGCGAAAGGGATGGGGACAGTCGCATGTGCATCAGACAAAAGAGTGTGAGAAGTCTCAATCTCTCTCTCATTCTCTCGCTCGCTCCCTATGCTCCACTCAGCATGCTCCTTTGTGCAGGCAACAGAAAATAAAGTTTATGACTTTGACTGCCGACGGCGTCGTCGTCGTCCCCGCCACCTATCCCTTCCTCTCTCTTTCTTTCACACTCTCTCTTCAACCGCCATCAAATGTCTGCACCGGCGACGACGTTGGCGGCGTCTATTATTGTCGATTTTGCATTGTTGCTGGTACTTGAGGCTGGGCACACTGGGATAAAGCACGCCAGAAATTAACTTTTTGGTAGAAACAGTATTTTACTTCCTCTAAATTTTGTATTGGTTCACTATTTCTTGTATATATTTGGAACTCTATTATTTATAACCTTCAATTAACTAAATTAATTATATAACGTGTTGTGAAAGATTATGTAATTAAAACTCTTTAAGGCCCAGCAATGTAAAGCGTGTTGTTTCATTAAAGTTTATCAACTTTGTTCCACTGTAAAATCTTCTGTTAGAACCACTGCAGTCCATTTGAACTAGTTCCGTGCTTGAGTTGGGCATTTTAAAGTAAACTTCAGCTGCTACTGGATCATTTCTAACTAGTGCTTGAGTCTAATCTTGTCTTTTTACTGCACTAACAGTAAACTAACAAACACGCACACTAGCGCACTCTAGCGGCAACATGGGCAAACAACTCGAATGGGCCGAAGGGCACTCGAAATACACACGACAACAACAGCAAGAACAGCAGCAACAACAACAATGTCGACTGCGACGACGACGACGACAAACAAAGCCAAAAGGCGTTGCGAAACTTTAGCGCGTCATTCATCCTCAACCAGTCCAAATATTGCACCCTCGAGCAAATGCACACTTCGACAGACAGCGGGAGTGGGACAGACCGAGACAGCGACAGAGTGAGAGTGCGATAGAGAGTGTGAGAGCACAAGGCACATTTATAGCACGAAAATTAAGTGAAGCGTAAGCTGAAATGCACTCCCACTCGTCAGCTCCCCTTTTGCCCCCGCTCGACGCACCAAACCCGAATGCGAATCTCTGGAATCCGAGCACTATGAACGGTCGGTCGGTCCGTCTAAATGTCTTCGTCTGCCCACCGAGCGCCCGACGCACTCCGTCTGGCTCATCGTCTGGCACTTGGCATTTGTTTCGTTCGCTCTCGCTCTCTCTCTATGTGTGCGAGTTTGTGTGCGTCGCTGCGCTGCTTAACCTTGAAAAACGAACAAGTCCAGCCGCAGTCGCAGTCGCCTGCGCCCGGCCACCCGCTGCAGCTGCTGCTAAAACTGACAGTTGACTGGCGGCAGCGACGACGACGACGACAACGGCGACTGCGAAGCCGGCAATGATTTTCGTCCTCGTCGTAAAATGAAATTTACGAAATATTCGCCGCCTTTTGTTGTTGTTCTTTGCTGTTGTTGTCGTAGCTTTTAGATTCGCTGTATAAGTTGTTGTAGGCCGAAATTTTGTGTAGTAGTAATGGCAGTAGTAGGAGAAGGCGAGGCAGTAATAGAAGAAGAAGCAGGTAGTAGTAGCAGAAGCAACAGCAATAGTAGAAGAAGAAGCAGCTGGAATGGTAAGTGTAGAAGAAGCAGCAGCAAATGAAGAGCAAAGGCGCTTGAATTGGATAACTTTTTCGGGCGAAGAAGAACACTTGTCAGTGGTCTGACTTTTGCATGGAGTGGGAGCGAGAGAGGGCGAGCGAGAGTGCTGTCTGGCAGACGGACGTAGAAAGGGTTGCCCACATTATTATGATGACGGCAAAGACGCAAGCTGAAGGTCCTGTCAGAAGTCCACGACTTAAAATGAATTACAAACACTTTTTGTTGTCCTTGGGACGCTTTTTTGGGTGTGCTGTCATAATGCTGTGCAAATGTCACAGGTAGATAATAACGGAGGGGAAAGAGGGGAAGGTAGACTGAGAATTGCTGTGCGGAAATGTGAAAGGTTGAAGCAGCGTCTCTCTGTCTGACTGTCTGTCCATTTGCTTGGCGGGGCAACAACAACAACAACTTGTAAAAGGTGCCCACAGCGAACGCGGTTTATTTATGAGTTTGTCTTGGCACTGACAGCACAGCTGCCGCTTGCCCTAAGACACCAGCAGCAGCAGACACCGCTCTCCCCCTCTCTCTCTCTCTCATTCCCACTCGACACATTTCGCAACTCTCAATGAGCTTTTGCAGTTTTCAGCTTCTTCTATGTCCAGTCAAAGTTGTCTGGCTGTCGCTGTCGCTTGCTGAATGCATCAATAATGCTCCACAGCGCATCAACTTTTGCCTGTCTGCGCCACTCTGCTTCTTCTTTATGTTCTTCTTATGACTCTTCTTCTTCTTATGCTTCTTCTTCTGTTCATGCTTTTTCTTCTCTTTGCTGGTTGCTGCAATTGTCTGGCTGCGTCCATCTGTGCCGCTTCATTTGGCTCTCGCCGCTCAAATTAATGAAAACTAATGCGACACTGAGAAATTGATGATTGCCGCCGCCGTCGTCGTCGTCGTCGTCGGCGTCTGTGCATCTGCTGACCCCCCCTCTCCACCTTCTGTTTCTCTTTTTATGCTCTTCACGCTGCACGACTCGACTGATGGGCGGCTACGGACATTAAAAATGACTGCGTCTGCTTGCCATGCACTTTGGGGTCGTTTCGGGCTGCAATCAACGACAACTACAGCAACAGCAACAACAACAAGAACAGTCAAAAGCAACAACAACAACAACAATGACGACAACGTCCCAGACTGATTGATGCCGCCAATAAAAATTAGCTGGGGTTGCTTGCTTGCTTCTCTCTTGCCCTCTCTCTCTCTCCTTCTCACGCTTTTCGCTTCACTTCGATTTCATTTCATTCCATGCCATTTCGTCTCATCGTCATTTGAATGCCAAAAAGCAACAACAAAATCAAGCAACTTGCAACTTTGAAGAATTCCTTCATCATAAAGCATGTCACTCACTTTGGCTAGTAGTTGAGCCCATATATATTTTTTTGATGACTTCACAGATCAGCACAAACATCTGGATTTTGTGGTTTCAGTTGCTGCTTCATTCAACAAATCATTGAATTTCCTGGTTTTTTTATACGTCACAAGATATTTCAAATATGCGTTAGATAAATATTGAAACAGTTGAAATAATTGAAATTTTTGGAATACAATACGCTGCATGAACTTTATTATCTGTGTCAACTATGTTCATCAAAAGAAAATTCTTTTCCAGTCTTCAGATGTTTTAGTCTTTAAAACTGTCAATCAGCTAAAAATTATTGCTAATGTTAAATAATAATTAAACATTTTGACAGTTGAAACAACTATTTTCAAACTTTTTCTTTGAGATTCTAGATATTTGATGTACTTTTTAGATAAAACTAAAGTTTAGATATTTTACATAATTTTGAGATAAAGCTAAACTTTATGCTTATGATATTTTATGTAATTTTTAGATAAAACTAAACTTTATACTTTAAATATTTTATATAATTCTAAAATAAAGCTAAACTTCATACTCAAGATATTTGATATAGTTCTTAGATATTTGCTAAACTTTTTTGACTACCACTTTTTGGTTTTATATTTATATAGTAACTATATTATAAAGTCTTCTTAAAATGTTGGCTGACTAGCTGATTGATTGCAATTTTCTAAGACTATTTTGATGAAGAAAATATAGTTGTTTTAATAATCTTAAGAAATTTCTAAATAGTATTATTATAAATTTCCATTTTTTGGATTTGTATTTAAAACTTCACAATAATTAAAGGATTTCTTTCTTCTTAAATGCTTATTCTTCTATTCTTTTCTTAAATGCTTACTTTAATAATGACTTTTAACTAACATTAACTGTTAACTTTAGCAATAGCAATGAAAACTGTGTTCATTAAAGGAAAGTTCTATACAAATTATTTTCTACTTAAGATTATTAAAATAATTCTTTCTAATAAATATTCTATTTAATATATTTTCAAAATTTTAAGTAAAATATTAATGTATTTAAGGTATAAATATAATTGGAACGGTCTCAAATAATTTTAAAAAATGTTTTTAATATTGTAAAAAATAGTCTTTAAATCTGTCAATCAGTTAAAAATTATTGCTAGTGTTAAAGATTATTATAGAATTCCCAAACAATAATGAAATTTTTAAAATTTTGTTATCCCAAATAATAATAAAATATTTTACGATATTCAAAATATTTCCTTATTATTTGGGAACCCGATAATAATCTTTAATATTTTTAAAGAATCTGAACATAGTATGTTAAGATATATCATTATTATTTGGGAACCCTCTAAGAATCTTTAGTTTCAAAGACTATATACTATATGATAAGGATACATTTTAGCGCTTCCAAGTTATGTTAGTTTCTAAGTTAAATTTGGGAAACGTGGATTAGGTTTTTCTGAACTATTCATATATTTATTATTTAAAATTACAACACTTATTTAATATTTTTGCTAGTTGAATTTGGGAATCATAGATTGCATTTTCCCCATTTATTATATTTATTATTTAATTACAATATTTATTTAAAATTTTTGTTAGTCACCAGTGAAAACGTGATAGTTTACTTAGTTCGTTCGCAATTATCATAAATTTCTAACAAGACATTACGTATACTTTGTAATCTAGCTAAAAGCTACAGATTTTGTTGAGATTTACTGTCAAACGTAATATGTAATTGACTTTCGTCACTCGACTAGAGAGAGAGAGAAGCTGAATGTTACGTCAGAGGGCTTTCATCACGAGCTTAGTTTATGACTATTGTAGATTTGGATTTCTAAATAAAGTTTTGAGTTGTGAAACTGTCTGCGTCACTCACTAACATGATGTTATCAAAGTTAAACAGTTACTTTGACTGTCTGTCTGTCTGTGTGTTTGTTACCTGGAATTGTAATGTTCAAAATTATCTGTCTGTGTGTGTGTGTGTGCCTATGAATCTGTCTGATTGTCGTCTGGCAGGTTGGGTTGTGTCTCTGTCTCTCTGTCTGTCTGTCTGTCTGTCTGTTTTTCTGTCTGGGGGCTAGCCTAGGTGCTTATCTAGCCCACAAATTATTTGCCGAGAGCCTATTCACTGGAATTCTCTAGTTCTCTCCGCACTGCGCTTTTTATTTGACTTATGACGAGACTTTTTTTGTACTCTCTGTTCATTCGGTTTTATTTTTTTTGCTGGGCTGTTTGGTTCGGTGTTTGCTTCACCCGTTGTGTCGACGTCGCTTAACTTTTTCATTGCCAGACGGAGCGCAAACATTTGCGAGTATTAATTAACGCTTTGTTGAAGTTTGCGCTTCGATGTCGCCGACATGGCCGACATGGACTGGATATATCTCTCTTTTCGCTCTAGACATTGTCAAACGTCATGCGGCGGCACAAATATTACGTAGCCGCAGCATTGGCTGACAGAGAGAGAGAGAGAGAGAGAGAGAGAGAGAATTCTCGAGACAGTAAAGAGACTGAATCGAAGAGGAGGTAAATATTCCTGTCACTCAATTATTCAGGCATAATAAGCAAATTGTTTTAATATGCATAAATATCTTGTACGCCATTTGGCAAACAAGTCAAGTCAAAAACTGCCAGACAGAGAGACGACAAAGACAAAGACAAAGGGTGGCTGCCTTGCTGCTTCGTTGGCATATTCAAGGTGTGTTTACATATATTTAACCTTCAAGATCCGCAGACTAAATATGCCAGCGGCAACAAACCAATGAATACGTATACGCCGCATTGGCCCAGCGTATACTCTACTCTACTCTACTTGCTTGTCTTTAAGCAGCCAGCTGAAACACAAAACAGGTAGCGCAGCGTTGTTGTCTGCCTCATTTGCCCTGCTTCTGCAACTTCCACAAAATTACGTTACCTTCAAGTCTGTCCCGTCTGTGGCATTTAGGCACAACAACACAGACAGCAGACAACGTTAGTGTGAGAGATGAGTGTTTGCTGTTGTGTGTGTGTGCGTGTGTGTGGGGCAACAACAATAATGGCATCAAATAAAAGCTTGCGAGGACGACGCAGGATATGCGTTGCAGCCACAGCAGCAGCAGAGGAGGCGACAGAGACAGCGGCTGCGTCTGTGGCTAGCGTGGATTAGAAGCCAGCCATGTCGTAATAGAAATATGTTAACACAAACCCAGCCACAGCTGATGGACTAACAGTTATGCTGGCGACAAGGCTGACAAAGCAAAGCAGACTTTTTAGTATAAATTTCCTAGCCAAAGGCCAGCGCTAGTAAATTTACGCAAGATTATAAATAAATTTATAATCTATGCCTTATAATTAATAAATAAATAGTATAAATTTATTAATACTTCATTTACAACACTCTTTTGCATATAAATTATTTGACCACATTATATATAACACAATTATTATAAATATCCTTTACTTTATTGCATAGCCACACTCGATTTTAACTGTCTTCTTGTCTGCACTGACTTTTTATCTTCGGTGTGATTTAGTGCGATAATATAAATTTATTATACATATATATTTAAAACTAAATCGATGATGTGCATTTTAATTGAAAATAAATATTGGCAATCAAATAATAAGTTTACAATCAAAAATGGTTTGGAATTTACAACAGTGAAAATAAACTCAATTTTAATAAAAGACATTTTTATTAAACTTTTTACTGTACATCAGTTAGATTAAAACTAGACTGGATTATTATTTATTTATTTATTATATTTATAGAACTGTGCCTCCATCAAATGTATGCAACAGGCAGGAGGCATCTTTGACCCCATAAATCACCTTCAAGAGCTGAGAACATATAGCCATGCCAATATAGACAGATCAAGCTTGTTTCAAATTTTTGCAACGTTAACTTTCGCCCCCACAAATCGATTAAAATTAAATAACAAGCGTAATTTTTTAAGCTAGAGTCTTGAATTTCGGTACTATAGTTTTTAAAACCTAAAAATTTGGTTGCGGTCGAATGAAAATTGTAAATGTTACTAGATGGGCTGAAAAGTAAGCTCCTTGGAAATGAAAAAATTGTTTTATTTATTTATTTTTTTTTTATTCAATGTAGTATATAACAAATACTTTTGTATGCGTGAAAACACAAACTTACAGTGGATCTTGGTTGCTTTGACTGATAAACTGGTATATTTTGAATGTAGTACTATATCAATATAACAGAAGCAAACAAATTAGGAAAGCTCTCACAAAGATATCTTTAAAATTTATTTGCCTTCCTGTACAACAATATGATATACTGATATAATTTTAAAATAGTGGTTTCAAGATCAAAAATACTTATTAAATTATTTAATTGACTTTAAGTCTTTTCTTGTTTATTACTTTAACTAGATCACAGAACTCTGAACCGTAAAGGGAATTTGAGTACTAAAAATTTCAAGTGATCTCGTATTGATTGGATAAACTTGATTTTATTTGTTTGTTTATGACATTTTATTGAAAGATTTGAGAAAGTATGATAAGCCCATTTTTTATTATAGAAAAAGGAGTATCATTTAGCTTTTTATGTTCTCTTTCCTTCCCTTTTTCTTTCCTTTTCTATAATAATTTAATTTAATTTTTTATTAATTCATTTTTTTTAGTAAATTGACACATAAAGTATGAACCTTAAAGTATGTAATTTTCTACTTGATTTAAGACAACCACAAATGCCTCTTTATCTTCGTAGTGTTCTATTAATTAACCTTTAAATATTTGAAGAATATTTACAGGGTAGACAGTCGTTAAAGTTTTGCCAGAGACAGACGCCAAACGGAAGAGGCTCTTGGGGCAACTTAGTTGAGTCCCTCCGGAGCCGAGAGCGAGAAGAGTTTTTGTTATGTACGCACATTAAAGCATGCACACTTATACAATCACATGCTCACACACACGCACACAGGCACGCATACATAATATGCGACGTAATGCCGGCTCAAGGACACGCTCCACACTCTAAACAAAAAAAAAAAGAAAGAAAAAACGAGAGAAAAGCGAGGAAAATAAAGAAAGAAAAATGCAAAAAGGAGAGAAGAATGAAAATGGTGCTGCCTACGCATATTTACGCATACATAAGCATTCATTTTGGCATAGGCAATGGATATGGTGTGTGGTGTTATGCGGCGTATACGTAATGCCGGCAAAATAAAGCATACGCCGTGTAAGCGGCTGGCGGAAGCAGACAGCGGAAAGGAACCGGCAGCAACATTTTTTGCGCGCCTCGTTTTATGCTATGCAAATATGTTTAGGTGTTTGTGTTGGATTTCTATTTATTTAATACACACACACACACACACACACCGAAAATATGATTGTAAATGTATGTGACGACGACAGCTTAGACATTTATGCGCAGTTAAGCTGATTGAAGATTGTGCGATTTCATTGAAAGGCCTTGGCTAATATAGACATTAGCAGAAGAGAGCGTGAGAAACCGTGAGAGAACGCGAGAATTTTCCATTTTTGGCCTTGAATTAAATGCTTAAGCGTATTCGAAATTGAAATGCTTGAGAAACAATTAGATAATGCCCGACGTACATATTTAAATTAGTCATTTGTTGAACCAATTTGCATGTTCTGCCCAGCTTTTTTGTTTGGGTTCGCCAAGGCATTTCCATTTCCCGTTTACTGTTTACTGTTTATACAACATTCATTCTCTTTGATTACTTTATTCAGTTTGTTTTTGCACTTTGGAATTTGCATTTCGAATTGTTTAAAAACACACACTAAATATATATTTTGCCAAGGCTAATTTTGTGCGTTGTTTTCCTGAGAATACTTTTTGGAAAATGCTACAATGAAAATATTGCCAAAATTATTATGAGAATTCTTTTTGAAAAGTAGTATACAAAAAGTCTTTGGGTATTTTAAGGTACCACTGGTTAACAATTATTGATTTGGAATTGACGTAACATAACAATTGATTGATTGATAACAATTCTGTTGATTTTGAGAACTCTTTTTCAAAAATATTACACAATAAGTCTACATTGTTTATTTTATTATTACACTCCCTAGCTGTAAGAAGGTTGTTATAACTTCCTGCCTACAGTAATGATATGTAACAGGAATCTCTTTATCAAGAAAGAATTTCAAAAAAGAACTGTAGCTCTCGGTTCTGAATTGCTTAAGTTGACAATCTGGTATATTTTTGAAACTATGATATATTTTAAATGTAAATAACTGGCAGAAGAAGACATCTTCTCAAGAAATAAATTTATTTAGCAAAAAGAATCCGGCTCTAGAAACGTATTTGATTTGGTTGATAATTTGGTATATTTTGCACTCTGTGGTATATTTATATCCGCTACGCATAGGGTATAAGTTAGTACATCAATTTACCAATTGGTATATTTTTTGTATTTTGTGGTATATTTGACCGCGCTATTTCCCTTTCATTAAAAATGGTTAGTGAGTATTTCAATGTCGAGCACACTAGACTGTAGCTTTCTTATTTTCTTTAATGTAGTAGAATATCGATATACCAAATATAGCATTTGGTATATGTTTTATTTGACTGATAATCTAGTATATTTTGTGCAGTATGGTATATTTTTAATGCAGTAGTAGTAGAGCACACTCGACTGTAGCTTACCTTAATGTATGTTAGTAGCATATTGATATACCAAATACAGCATTTTGTATATATTTTATTTGGCTGATAATCTAGTATATTTTGTACAGTATATTTTTAATGTAGTAGTATATTAATATACCAAATCTAAATTTGTATGTATGCAAGTATTTTTTCGGTATATTAAATTGGTATATTTCAACGATTTGCTTTTATTGATATTTGATTTTCACTTGTTTTTGATTGACTAATGTTTACAATACTTTTTAATAATATAGTTAGCATGCTAATTGTGTTGCATTACGTTTGTTAATTCTCAGAATTGTTTTCAACACAAATATTACAAGTCTAGTATACAATTATTGCACAATTATTCATTTACGATTGACCTAAGTTTACAATAAGTTTTCCAAACTTTGACTACCGATTATAGAGGAGACTTCAAATGGCTTGTAAACACCTGTAAGTAATTTATATTCATGCTTTTTAATGGCAATTTGCAGCTTATGGGGCTGTTGAACCAGTTAGGCGTGCGACTGAAATCCATTTAAAGTAATTTATATTGAGTGCGACAAATGCGCGACGTATACGTAATATGTATTAATGTTGGGCAAATAAAGACAACAACGAAACAGACATGGATAAGCACACACAGACAGACAGAGAGAGAGAGAGAGTGAGAGAGAGAGAGAGAGGCAGCAGACAGTCATTCAGTTGGTCTGAGTGTCGGAATGCTTCGCATGTCATGAACAATTGCAATTTGTATTTTTATTTTATTGGTTTATTATTCATTATCAATGGCAGTTGGGTCGTCGCGAATGGGGCTCTATTGAAAGTGAGTTAAATCAACTGTCTCGACATGCTTAAGCCTGGGCAATCAATGGCTGGCTCATTGCCTGCGTCAGTCATCTGCCATCAGACATCGACCATCGAACGTTGAATGTCGAACATCGAACATCGAACATCGAAGTGTCGCCTGCCCCAAATGGCGACGCTGTAATTAGCTCTGGCTAATCAACAATATGCGATAGTATGTGTGTTTGTGTGTGTGTGTGTGTAGTAATACTTGTTTCTTCCTCTGCTGCTGCTGCTTCGACTCAGTTATGTAGTCGCAGTCATTGAGTAACTTACTCAATCGATTGCCTGGCCGATGAACTGCGCCGGCCCCAATGGCTTCTGATTGCACTTTTTTGCAAAAGTGTGCGCGTTTGTTCGTGTCTGTGCGTGTTTGTGGCTGTCTGGTGTCGAGTCTGCTGTGCAAAGCGCGCGCACGTGTCCCATTCATCAATGTGTGCGTCTCTCTTCCCTCCCCCCTCAGTTTTGTGGAGCATAGTCCAAAGTCACTTTGGCCCTGCACTTTGCATAACTTTAATACTATATTTGATTTGTTTCGAGTTTGGGTTTGTTTTTTTGTATTTTATGGATGCCGCAGTCAATGCCAGCAACAACATGGCGTCGCCCTCTCTTTCTCTCTCTCTCTCTTTCCCTTATCGCCATCGATCGATCGTTGCCCCACAACGCACGCGCTTCAAGCGTCTGACTGGCGTTCATTGAACGCACTTTTTCAGCGAACCGAGCTGAGAGTATATAGTACTATATTATTATAATTTCGTCACGAAATGTGTAACGCATTAATGCGGGCAATCGCAAATTCATAAAACACATACACAACTGATCAGTGCGATGAGCTCACTTGATACAGTCAATCAGTTGAGTTTGTGTGATTAATGAGCTTAATGAGCTGATCAGTACTCTATAGTTTTAGATTATACTCGAATAATCACTCTTATTAGAATGTCATTTCGATTGGGTTATTTATTTTTTGTCAAACAAACTAGTTTGTTGAAGGCATTTAACATTAACACAACTCTTGTGGTGCTGAAGGGAAAATAGACAATTCAGAGTATCAGAGTAATAAATGAAGAAATTTTAAAGTTTGGATCTTTTTACAAAATGGTTTCTTAACTATATTTAAAAATTAAGTAAAGTATTTGTATCTATTTAATGATTGTGAGCTAATTATTCAACTTTTCCTTTGATAGATTTGTGTACATTAAACACTTAAACAATTTCCAGCCAGAAGTTATATTAAGCTTATGTTGAAAGATCTTAGAATTTCAAATTAATGATTTGTTTGTGAAATGCAGGCAAGAAATAATATTTAGCAAATGTTTGCGACCTTGACATTAATAGTTTAATTCAATTCACAGATCGTTTCTTCATTTTTTAAATTTATCTCACACACTGACTGTATTCAACGAAATGTATTCAATTCGAAATGTGAGCAAACTTTAAATCATTTTTCTTTGCAATTTTAGTATTCAAGATATTATTGAGAAGTCAATAATATTCTGGTTGAGTTGACAATTGAAATTGCAATCACTAATAGGATGGTATTCAAATTTTATACTATTCGAAGATACAGACTTTATTTATATATATTTTTGTTGGATTATTTCTGCACTGTAGACATTTCTTTTTAGTTTTAACGATAGATTTAGCATTTGGTGGCAATAGTGCTTCTTTATTATAAAGTTTTGAAATTTAAGTATTCAAGATTTTATTGAAACGTCAACGATTATATGACTTTTTGTTAGTTTAATTTTAGTTGCTGTCTTAGATACTAAAATGCTTAAAAACAGCCATAATTATAATACTTTGAAAGGCAGGAAAGCTTTGAGAGGCAGCAACAGAGGCTGCGGTAGAGGCAGAGACTGAGTCTGAGTCTGAGGTAGAGACTGAGGTAGAGGCAGAGTCAGCAGGCAATGACCGAGCTGCGCTGCAGCAGCAGCGATCAATGCACCTTCGCCAAAAGGTGCAACGCCTCGTAAGACGCGACTCAACTCGAGTTGAGAGTACGTCTGTCTGTCTGTCCGTCCGTCTGTCTGTCTGTCCGTCTGTCTGTATGTGAATGTGTGTGCGGTTGTGTGACTGTGTGGTTGTGTGTCTGGGCATGCAATGACGCACGAAACGCGATCAGCAGTGCGAGTGAGCCGGTTGAGGTTGAGAGCGAGGCAAAAAGGGGGAACCCAGCGACTTGTCGACCAACAAAACTTGACCAACACACACACATACGTATGAGGCCACGGCTATTTTTAGACCAGCTGCAACCGCTGGCTGCACTGCAACCACTAACCAAGCAGCCAAGCAACCAAGCAACCAACGAACCACGTTCAATTGCCCAGACCCAGACAAAGTTGCTCAGCGGGGCCGCCGAAACTGAACTGAAACGAACCAAAAGTTCGTTAACTGAACCGACGCAGTTTTGGTTTTAGTTTTTTTTGTTCGCTTTTTGCGATCAGATTTATGCGTGAGGGCCGCCACAGCGTGTCCAAGTTTAACCCGAGGTCAAAGCAAGCAAAGCAAAAGCCGAAGTCGAAGCAAGAAGACAAGACAAGAAAAGGGTGGGCAGCATTACTCCATTGCATTGCATTGGTGCAGGTGGCTCAGCGATCCATGTTACATGCCAATTTAATAGCACTTTTTACACACACCCACATACACACACACACACACACTCGCACACACACGCACCGTCTGCTGTTGACTGCGAATACCTTTTTTTTTTCGTTGAGATACATTTTCGCAACCAGTTGGCGGCCGCGTGGCATATCCACAGCATTTTGTCTTCCTCGCTTGCTTATTATCATTGTTCTCAATACCCTGTAGACAGGTAGTGTGAGGGCATGATAACTAAGTGTCTAAGGTCAATTCGATACCTTAAAATACAATGATTTTCAATTGCATGTCGGTAATTGCTACACAGTTCATTTAATTGCACATTTAGGATAATTGCATACAATTATAAGTAGTTAAATTGCTATACTTTTTTTGTTAAACTTAAATGCTTATTGCGGAATATTGAAACATTCTTAGCAGATGTTTAATTTTTATGAAAATTTGTAGTTAAGTGTACAAAGTTCTTTGAATTTCACATTTAGGATAATTGCATAAGTACTTAATTTGCTATACTTTTTTTTAAACTTAAATGCATTGCATATAATTGCTTATTTTGAAATATTGAAACATTCTTAACAGATGTTTCATTTTTATGATAATTGCACACAGGTTAATAATCACAATATTCAGTAGAGCTGATCGACATCTTTTAGCTTAAACACATCGCATATAATTGCACTTCTCTTAAATGTTTTACGTTATATGATAAATTTTCAGTGCACAATAGCTGTTAAAAAGCAAGAGAATAACAAATAAGTAACTCAGTTCAAAATGTGCCCAAACTCGATACCTAAAATATACAAATGTGCATGTCAATAATTGCACATCTAGGATAATTGCATACAATTGTATAGAATTTATTTGCTCTACTTTCTTTTAACGTAAATGCAGTGCATATAATTGCACATTTTGGAATATTGCAACAGATGTTTTATTTTTATGGCATAATTTGCAGTTAAGTGCACATTAAAGATAATTGCACACAGTACAATTATCACAATTTTCATACAAATTGCTTTAACTCTTTTAACAATTGCGATTATTTATCGTTCGAGTAATATTATTGCTCAAACGCCAAGTTTGTTAGATAGTTTCAAATAAAAATAAATAATATAATAATATATATTCTTTTACTGCGCATTACAGATAACTGCATTACATGCAATGATCATGCAATTATTGTATTTCTGATCAATGTTAAGTGTGATTGATCCTCTCAAATTAAACTTCAAAAGATCACAATCGTACTATTACGATATTATACTAACATTGGCAAACTTTATTTCATATTTTTATGAAATATGCAACGGGTATTTTGCAGTCAAGTATGGTCAACTTTGTTGTGCTTGCATTTACGTTCGTCTTGTTGTTTTTGTCGTCTTTCTGTTGCTGTTTTGTTCGTCTCGCAGACAAATTTATGAGCGCTAAGTGAAGCCCAATAAAATTCTTTTTGTCTGGACTCGTTTTTGGGACTCTTCTTCAGCCTATTCTCCCCTTTTTGACTCATTTTCAGCCTTTACAAGGCCCATTAACTTTCCTGCGGTGTCTCTTCACTCTTCACTCTGCTCTCCACCTTCAACTTCTCTCGCTTATCATAAAATAAAGTTTATTTTTATGCTTTTGAAGCACTCAAATCCTTGAGAAAGCTTACGTATGTCACTCACAAAAGGCATTTAATGTCATTCCCATCTGTGGTTGCGTTTCTTTCAAATTCGCCTTTGTTTCTATGTGTCTATATAAATGTATTTATCTTAAGCTCTTTTTTATGAACCTTTTGTTATATTTTTAACAAAAAAATACAATTATGTTTTATTTTTAAACATAAATCTGCAATGTGGAACCAAATGGTTATTACTTTATTTAAAACTGTTTGTTAATTGCGTTTCAAATAATTTGAAATCAATATAAAATAATTTACAATCTAGAAAATCTAAAAATATTTTCTCTTGGAATTAAAAACGTGTATTTATGCATGCTTCACTTCAACTCTTAAATGTAAAATTGTACACAATTGTGAATCGATTTTGATAATAATGTATTTAAACTTAATAGATCGCTTAGGTTGGGGAAATCTATTGAATAGCGAAAAGTCAGAAGGTTTTAGTACATTATTCGCCTACAACATGTTAAAGTATTTTCTAATCTGGAGTTCCGTAGGATTTTTAGTGGTATTAAATAGATCAACATTCCAAGTAACCGATAATCATATAAATATATATTTCTCAGTGTGTGGCTCATATCACATTTACGAATTTGAAGTGCAGCTTTGCAAATGAAACTAATGGTGAAATCAAACTGTGCCGCATCAAAGCTGTCAATCGCACCCACAAATATCTTTCTGTGCATCTAAGTTTTAATACGATTATTACTAACTTGAATGTAAGTATTACTTAGAACTTCAAACGGACTATATTGAGTATTGTGTCACAGGGTAACATGAAGTTAATGCGCTTCGACAATGGCTATAAACCATTTTTCATTGATGTAACCTATGATCTCTGCAAGTTTCTTAAGGATCCACAAAATGTCATCGTAATGGCATTTTACAATACGTTTAAAGAGCGCTCCAATATGAATCATACCTGTCCTTATGATGTAAGTGCAAATATTGAAAATATTTTTTAATTATTACTTCGATTATTCCATTATAGCACGACATTATTGTCGATAAAGTGTGGACTGGAAATCTTGAGCAGGGTTTTGCCAGATTTTTACCAACACCAAATGGCGACTTTGCACTTTTCATGACTTTTTACACAAATAATAAAGTTTTTTCGCAGTTTAATCTCTATTTTCGAAAAACTTAAGGAATAGAGATTTCATACATTTATAGAAATCAATAACTTAAAGCATTCAAAACAATTGTGTAGACCCAATTTTGTTCTCTCAAACAAGATAAAAGACGAATATGATTAAATGTATTTTATTTCATTTATATAATATTTTGGTATATTTTGAAAGTAATAGTATATCGGTATACCAAACAAGTAAGAAAGCTACAGTCGAGTGTACTCGACTGTGAGATACCCGCTACCCATTTTGAATAAAAGAAATATATTTTGCGGTATTTTTCTCAAAATATACCAAATATACTGCAAAAATACTAAAAATATGTCAATATATATAAAATATTTACAATCTAGAAAATCTAAAAATATTTTCTCTTTGAATTTAAATTGTGTATTTATGCATGCTTCACTTCAACTCTTAAATATAAAATTGTACATAATTGTGAATCGATTTTGATAATAATGTATTTAAACTTAATAGATCGCTTAGGTTGGAAAAATCTATTGAATAGCGAAAAGTCAAAAGGTTTTAGTACATTATTCGCCTACAACATGTTAAAATATTTTCTGATCTGGAGTTCCTTAGGATTTTTAGTGGTATTAAATAGATCAACATTCTGTGTAAACGATAATCATATAAATATATATTTCTCAGTGTGTGGCTCATATCACATTCACGAATTTGAAGTGCAGCTTTGCAAATGAAACTAATGGTGAAATCAAACTGTGCCGCATCAAAGCTGTCAATCGCACCCACAAATATCTTTCTTTACATATAACTCTTAATACAATTCTTGATAACATAAATGTAAGTATTACTTAGAACTTCAAACGGACTTTATCGAGTATTTTATCATAGGGAAACTTGAAGTTAATGCGCTTCGACAATGGCTATAAACCATTTTTCATTGATATAACCTATGATATTTGCAAGTTCCTGAAGGATCCACAAAATATCTTCGTAATGGCATTTTACAATACGTTTAAAGAGCGGTCCAATATGAATCATACATGTCCTTATGAAGTAAGTGCACATATTGAAATTATTATTTTCTTATTACTTTGATTATTCGTTTATAGCACGACGTTATTGTTGATAAATTGTGGACTGGAAATCTTGAGCAGGGTTTTGCCAGATTTCTGCCAACACCAAATGGCGACTTTGCACTTCTCTTCACTCTTTACACAAATAATAATGCTTTTGCACATTTCAACCTCTATTTAAGAAAAACTTAGAGAATACAAATTTCATGCATTTTATGAAATCAATAAGATAAAGTTTTCAAAAGAATTGTCTCAACAAAATTAATAACAATACGACAAAATGTTTATTTTATTCATATAATAATACTTTGATATATTTTGAAAGTAATAGTATATCGGTATACCAAATAAAGACACCAATATTAGTTTTGTTATGTTGATAACATTTTGAAATTTAAAACAATCTTAATTTTTCATTTTACGTTCTAAAATAATATTTTGGTATATTTTAAATGTAGCAGTATATCAATATACCAAATATAACTGTTGGTATATTATTTTGTACAATAATTTAATCTATTTCACCAACAATATCATTTTCTCAGGATCAAATACCGATATACCAAATATTGTTTACAGTATATTACGAAATTTTGTTTGTATATCAATGTGGTATATTTTTACGTTCATGTCACACTTACAGAGCCAAATAAATATACAACAAAAATACCAACTTCAGCGTTTTTTGTGTTTAAAGTGTACAGACTTCAAATGTGGCCTTAATATTTCCTAATTGATGTCAACAAACTGAGATTAATATGTTCGAGAGAAGCGTCAACATTAAATGCGAATTTTTAAACAAATAAATGCGAATATAAATCCATCAACAATCGATTCAAATCGATTTTTTTGTTTATTCAATATAACATAGTATTAACGCTTAATGTGTTTTCAGATAATTTAAAATGAAATGCCACCACATAATTATATGTAAAAATATTTCGCAGTTAAGCGAAAAGTCATTAGTTTAAAATTCATTATTCAACTACGAGATGTTGATGTACAAACTACTCTGGAGTTGCATGGGATTAGTTATGGTAAATTATTGAATATACATTTTGACTACTGCTAATAGAATTAAGAATCTTTTTAGTGCACGGCTCATGTGACTTTTACGAATCTGAAGTGCACCTTTATGAATGAGAGCTTGGGTGAGTTCAAAATTTGTCGCATCAGAGCCGTCAATCGCACACACAAATATATTTCGATTTATTCAAAACCCAAAATCATACTTGATGATATAACTGTAAGTATTATTACTGAAAAATTCATGCAGACTATAATATAATGAATTTCCTTGAAGGGTAATATGAAAATAATGCGCTATGATTATGGATATAAGCCTTTCTTCATTGACATAACAATTGATGTTTGCAAGTATCTGAAGAATCCACAGAATGTCATTGTCTCGACATTCTACAACACATTTAAGAAAATGTCCAATATAAATCATACTTGCCCCTATAAGGTAAATGAAGAAATTAGAAAACTGATGGACCATTGATTCATTTTTTTGTCTATAGCATGACGTTATTGTTGATAAAGTGTGGACTGGAAATCTCGAAAATGGTTTCAGCAGATATTTACCTATACCAAATGGCGATTATGCAATCTATTGCACTTTTAATGTTTCTAATGTTGAACTCGTTAAAATATTTATTTATGTAAGAAAAAGTTGAGTTGCATTTCTCAATTCAATACTAACTCAAAAATCTAATATTAATGACAAAATACATTAAATTCATTTTATAATTAAAGAACTTGAAGTTTATTTTTGTGCAATTAACACGTTAACTTTCCGTGAAAAAAACCTAAATTTGAATTCGATTATTTATTGAAATTTAATTTTTCCCATTATTTGTATTTTCATTGTTTGCTTCGTGGGTTGTGAAAGAGCATGTTTAAAATATTTCTGTCAGTTTTTGCCGTCGGATTTATAATTGTGAGTATACAGAGGTTGTTGGAGTGTTCCTAAGCTTTATTTTTTTATAGTCCACGGCTCACGTGACTTTCACGAATCTCAAGTGCGGCTATAGGAATAAATCCATCGGAGAGTTTCATCATTGTTACATCAAGGCTGTCAATCGCACCCATAAGTATGTTTCAGTTTATGGAAGACACATCATGAGAAACATTAATAATGTCACAGTGAGTTTTAGCATAAGGTTTACGGTATCTAATCCTTAAATTCCTGATATTATTATAGGTAAATATCAAGCTAATGCGTGACAACCATGGCTATAAGCCTTATTTCTTTAACTTGACCTTTGATGGCTGTAATTATATAAAGAATCAAAAGAGTCCTCTTATCAATCTGTTCTATAAACCATTGAAGGAGACTTCAAATTTTAATCACTCTTGTCCCTATGGTGTAAGTAGAGAGTATAAACATGAATTGAATATTCTTGTAGAAGATATTTAACATATTATAAGGACATTATAGTATGTTATTGAATATTCAAAACATCGAAAATATATTATTGAAAATAATCTCTGCAAATTAATTATATCTTTGGATTGACAAAGACCGATTTTTCCTCACATATTCATATAAATACTTTATTTATTTCCTCACAGGAAGAGATCATTGTGGACAAATTGTGGACTGGAAATCTTGAGGTAGATTTTCTTAAATATTTGCCTGTTTCAAATGGCAACTATGCGGTATTTTTCACGATTTACGTTTACAATGTTGAACTATGTTATGTGCACATTTATTTACAATTAATGAATTGAATGAATAAAGATAGCAATAATGTATCCATCTCTTTTTACAGCGTAGCTATCAGAAACTCATTTTAGATAGAACTAAGATAAGTATAATTACTATATAATATTATTACTGTGTTTGAACACCGTAAAATGTGATTTCGAAATGAAATTACAACATTTTGAGTCGAGCATATAGTAGTTTAATATTGATATTACCAATAACATGTCGAAATTCGTATTGTTCTGTTGCTCATTTGGTTTTCTAGCGGTAAGCAAAGCTTTATTATACAATCTATAAAGTTCTCAAACATTAATTCTAGTGCATTATGGGACATGTGACGTACACAAATCTAAAGTGTGTCTTGAGGAATTCAACTGTAGTTGCCTTTCAGCATTGTTACATCAAGGCTGTCAATCGCACACACAAATACATCACATTGCACATCAATAACTACTCGAGAGATGTATTTAATGTGTCGGTAAGTAACTCAATAATTGCACATAATAATCGATAGAAGTTTTTCATAGTTGAGTTCCAGATGAACATCAAGGTGTTGCGTTTTAACCATGGCTATAAGCCATTCTTTTTTGACATAACCTTTGACGCCTGCAAGTATCTGAAAACCCAAAACGATCCCATTGTTAATCTGTTCTTTAATTCATTCAAACATGCCTCCAACCTCAATCACACTTGTCCCTTTAATGTAAGTAATTAACTCTGAAATTATTAATTAAATAATGGAACTTGTTTTCTTTAAAGCATGATATCATTGTGGACAAACTGTGGACGGGAAATCATGAAGCAGATTTCCTCAAATTTCTTCCAGTGCCCAATGGCGATTATATGCTCCCATTCACCGTATATAGCCATAATTTGGAATTGCTCACGATACAAGTTTTTGTGCATTTAACCACTTAAATAAACAGCGGGTACAGATTGAGTACTTTTTATTGTGATTAAATCGATTGCCATTTAATTTAAGCCGATCTCAATCTTAATACGCTTCATTGCTGTAATAATTTAAACCGAATTTCAAATGAATTGGTTTTGTTTATGACTTTTGCCGAAGAACATTTAGTATTATACACAATTTAACACTAGCATGTTGAGATCATCACTATTCTGTTGCTCAGTAGTTTTTCTAGCAGTAAGTAGAACATATTGAACATATAATACATAATAAAACGAAAATCATAAATAATTCTTTAGTGCATCATGGCTCATGTGACTTTCACGAATCTAAAGTGCATCAGCAGCAATCGTTCGCTTGCAGAGTTTCAGCATTGTCGTATCAAAGCCGTAAATCGCACCCACAAATACATCACAATACATCTTCAAAATCACATGAAAAATATAAATGCTGTCATGGTGAGTTTTAATATGAAATGCGTAACATGATTTGATAAAATTCTTTTATTTTACAGTTGAATATAAAAGTGCTGCGTTTCAATCATGGTTATAAACCCTTTTTCTTTGACCTCAACTTCGATCCCTGTCTGTATTTAAAGAACCCGAATAATCCTGTTATCCACCTGTTCTTAAAGGCCATAAGACAATCCTCCAATCTGAACCACAGCTGTCCTTATGATGTATGTTAAACACTATAATCTTCTACGATATTCTATGACTAACATTACTTTCATTCCCTCTCTTTAGCATGATATCATTGTAGACAAATTGTGGACTGGAAATCACGAGACAGATTTTCTTAAATATCTTCCGGTACCGAATGGCGAATATGTGCTCATCTTTACCGTTTCCATTTCCAATTATGAACTGATATCTGTACACACTTTTATGCAACTAACTGCTTAAATCCGGATGTAGCAAATAAGAAAGTTACAATCGAGTGTGCTCGACTGTAAGATACCTGTTAGACATTTTCAATAAAAGCAAAACAGTATGGTATAATGCTTCAAACATACAAAATGAATATACCAAAAAATACTAAAATATACCAACAGTTATATGTAGTTCATATTATTAGATAATTTGATTTTTTTTTAAATATACCAAACTAATATACTGGGAAAATACCAAAATATACCAAAGGATGTACTTGGTATTATTAAATGATTTTAAATATTTTAAAAATATACCAAACTGAGAGAATACCAAAATATACCGAAGAATGTACACTGATATACTGCGAAAATACCAAAATATACCAACGTATATACACACATATACTTCGAAAATACTAAAATATATACAAATTCTATATGCAAAATATACCAGATTATCTTCCAATGCAACTACCCTATAAGTTGCGGGTATAAAAATCTCTTTTGTAATAGTGAAATAGAAAAGAGTGAATAAGTCTGTGAATTTAAGTGCAACATCAAGTTATTTACAATATTACTAAATATGTACTCATCTTTTCCGCTTCCATTTCAAATTACCAACTTATATAATTACACACTTTGCTGCATGTAACTGCTTAAATCCGGATATATCAAGTTAGAAAGTTGCAAACAAGTGTGCCCGACTATGAAATACCCGCTACTCATTTTCAATGAAGCCAAAAACAGTATTATTTTTTAAATATACCAAATTAATATACTGATTAAATACTAAAAATATACCGAATATTATCTTTGGTATATGGAAATACTAGAGTACAAAATATGCCAGATTGTCATCAAAAGTAGCTACCCTATGGGTAGCGGGTATAAAAATCGGCCTTTTGTAAAAGTGATAGAAAAAAGTAATGCTATCTGTTAATTTAAATCCAATATGAAGATAATTGCAATATTAATACGCGTATGTTAATTATCCAAATATGTTATTCGAGCTTTAATTTAATGAACTCATTTATAGTTTGGCAAAGAAAAGAATATTTAGTATTAGCTGAAATTTAACATTAGCATGTTGAGGACGCAATTGTTTTGGTGCACAACGGGTTTTATAGCGGTAAACAAATACTGATCAGAATATCCTACAGAAAATATAGAATGTTTAAACATTAATTCTAGGGCATTATGGGTCACGTCATGTTCACGAATCTAAAGTGCGTTAGCCATAATAAAACCATTGCTGAGTTTCAGAGCTGTGAAATCAAAGCCTTTAATCGAACCCACAAGTATATGAATATTCATGTGAAAAATATAAATGGGAAGAATATAACGAATGCCATAGTAAGTAATGTACTAAAATATAAAATATAATATATAAATTAAACATCTAATGCCAGAGAGAATCTTAAAAGCCTCTCGTTTTTTATATAAAACAAAGGCACTCTTGGGTAAAGGATTAAAAGGATAACCATTTCATAATTAACCTTTTTTGGAACAGGTCAATATGAAGTTGCTGCGATTTAATAATGGATATAAGCCATTCCTTTTTAACGTTACCTTCGATGTCTGCAAATTTTTAAAGAACCAAAATCATCCCATTGTCAATCTAATCTTCAAACCTATGAAATCATATACCAATTTGAACCATTCTTGCCCTTATAATGTATGTGAAAAGACAAATTAGTAATATTTTAATAATACTAAAATTCTATTAAATAATGCACTCCCTTTCTAATATTATATATAGGATGATATCATTATGGACAAATTCTGGACGGGAAATCATGATGATGAGTTCCTCAAATATCTTCCGATACCAAATGGTGATTACATTCTCGCCATCACTCTTTACATTAACAATACTGAACTGGTGTCTACCTATACTTATGTACGGTTAACTTCATAAAAGAGCAAGAGAGAGAGAGAGAATATCATAATTACAAATATATTAATATCTTTAAATACCGTAAAAAGAGTTAGATATTTGTGTTTTGTGTTGTTTTATAATTTAAATAAATTCAAGCATTTAGTTTTGAATAAAATTTAGCAATACGATGTTGAAATCAATAAGGTTCTTAGCCTCATTGAGTTTTCTAGTGGTAAGTTTAAAGTCTAGTTATTGATAATCTAACAAGTAAGAAGGTTACAGTAGAGTGTGCTCAACTGGGAGATACCCGCTACCCATTTTGAATAAAAGCATTGGCATTGGTATTTTTTTCAAAATATACCGAAAATACTACAAATATACCAAATGGTATATTTGGTATATCGATATGGTTCCACATTTTTGTTTTCGTCAAATTTTCAGGAATCACAACTACTATAGTTGTTATTGTATATACCACAACTCGCAACTCTAGCTTTAAAATTACGCTTGTAATTCGATTTTTTTGATTTGCGGGGCGGAAACTCGAAACAAACTTTCATAGTCGGGCACACTCAACCTGTAGCTTTCTTACTTGTTTTTTAAATATACCCAACTAATATACTGGGAAAATATCGAAATATACCAATATACTTGGTATTATCAAATGTAACTGCTTAAATCCGGATATAACAAGTTAGAAAGTTACAATCGAGTGTGCCCGACTATGTAATACCTGCTACTCATTTTCAATGAAGCCAACAACAGTATTATTTTTTTAAATATACCAAATTAATATACTGAAAAATACTAAAAATATCTTATATATTATATTTGGTATATGGAAATACTAGAGTACAAAATATGCCAGATTGTCATCAATAGTAGCTACCCTATGTGTAGCGGGTGTAAAAATCTCACTTTTGTAAAAGTGATACAGAAAAGTTATTCTATCTGTTAATTTAAATCCAATATGAAGATAATTGCAATATTAATACGCGTATGTTAATTATACAAATATGTTATTTGAGCTTCAATTTAATGAACTCATTAATAGTTTGGCAAAGAAAAGAATATTTTGTATTTAGTATTAGCTGAAATTTAACATTAGCATGTTGAGAACGCAATTGTTTTGGTGCACAACGGGTTTTATAGCGGTGAGCAAAGAGTGATCAGAATATCCTACAGAAAATATAGAATGTTTATAGTTTAATTCTAGGGCATCATGGGTCACGTCATGTTCACGAATCTAAAGTGCGTTAGCTATAATAAAACCATTGTTGAGTTTCAGAGCTGTGAAATCAAAGCCTTTAATCGAACCCACAAGTATATGAATATTCATGTGAAAAATATAAATATGTTGAATGTAACGACTGCCATTGTAAGTAATGTACTAAAATTATTAATTAAACATCAAATGCCCGAGATTGCCCTAAGGCTCTTATCATATATTTAATTTGAATTATCTAAAATGAACATATGATATTTGATTATTACCAACTGACAACTATAATTCAAGTGACTTAGCATCTCGTTTTTTAGATAAAACAACGGCACTCTTGGGTAAAGGGTTAAGGGAATAACCATTGAATAATTAACCTTTTTTTTGGAACAGGTCAATATGAAGTTGCTGCGATTTAATAATGGATATAAGCCATTCCTTTTTAACGTTACCTTCGATATCTGCAAATATTTAAAAAACCAAAATCATCCCATTGTGAATCTAATCTTCAAGCCAATGAAATCATACACCAATCTGAACCATTCTTGCCCTTATAATGTAAGTGAACAAATTAATTAGTAATATATTAATAATAATAATATTCTGCTGAATAATTCTCTTCCTTTCTAATATATAGCATGATATCATTATGGACAAATTCTGGACGGGAAATCATGAAGTTGAGATCCTCAAATATCTTCCAATACCAAATGGAGATTACCTTCTCGCCGCCACTCTTTACATTTACAATACTGAACTGATGTCTACCTATACTTATGTACGGTTAACTTCATAAAAGAGAAAGAGAGGGAGAACAATCTATTATCTATTATCATAATTATATATACATTAATATGTTTAAATACCGTAAAATGAGTTAGATATTTGTGTTTTGCGTTCTTTTATAATGTAAATAAATTCAAGCATTTTAGTATTCAATAAAGTTTAACAATACGATGTTGAAATCAATAAGGTTCTTAGCCTCATTGAGTTTTCTAATGGTAAGTTGAGAGTTTTCTACTTATTGATAATCTAAAAATTCTCAAATATTCATTATAGTGCATCATGGGACACGTGTCGTTCACGAATCTAAAATGTTTCACCAGGAATAGCACAATAGCTAAATTTCAGCATTGTCAAATCAAAGCTGTCAATCGCACACACAAATATATTGCAGTTCGCATAAATAACTATTCGAAAAATCTGTATAATGCTACGGTGAGTATTCTCTATAAATTCTTGAGGATCTTTATAGCAGCTAAAGTTTGTTTGCAGATGAATATTAAGACATTGCGATTTGACAATGGCTATAAACCATTCTTTTTTGATATTACTTTTGATGCCTGCAAATATTTGAAGGACCCAAAGCATGCCATCGTCAATATGTTTTTCAAGTCATTGAGAACATCTTCCAATCTGAATCATAGTTGTCCTTATAATGTATGAGTTTAATATATTTATTTTATATTTATTAACTCTAAATTCTTCGGGTTTTCTTTAGCATGATATCATTGTGGACAAGTTGTGGACTGGGAATCTTGAGGATGACTTTCTCAAATATCTACCAATACCAATTGGCGAATATAATTTAATATTTACCTTATTCACTAACAGTTACGAACTGTTTTCAATTCATGTTTTTATGCATTTAAGTAAATAAATAAAACCGAAATTCTAGTATTCGCTTAAATTGTTTAAATACCGGAAAATGTAAATTACTTTATTTTGATTATAAAAGAGCACAAAATGCAAGAGATTATTTTTCTTAAGCTTTTTGTTGCGTTTGCTAATACTAAAATATACCAAATACTGTATTTAGTATATCGATATATTATTACGTTCAAAATATACCAAAGACTTTCTTTGATATATCGATTTTCTTTCCTAAATAACTTCTAATATTATTATCGTAACGAAATTTTTAGGAATCAAAAATACCGTAGTTATTATTCTATGAGCCAAAAAATATGGATAACAGGTAGTAATTGTATTACTTATAGTACAAAGCGCAGACGAATGTTAAGCTAATGCATTATGATCATTTCATAAATCTTATTTTGTTGATACAATCTTTGACTTTTGCTAGTACCTAAAGAATCGAGGTAATCTAATTGTTAACATGATCTTTGGCACTTTTAAGGATTTCAGCAATCAAAACATACCTGTTTCATTTCAATGAAAATATGCTCTCTTTGATTCATGGCATGATATTATTCTCCTTAAGTTTTGGACTGGAAATCATGATTATGACATTACCGAAAACCCGCCAATGCCTAATGGACATTATGCCGTGTGTATAAATAAATTTATATATAAAATAGAGTTGTTCTTTACTTGAGTGTACATAATTAAATATTAAGCGCATGCCTTGGCCACATTATTTCAAGGACGACAGCTTCAACATTTTGCCGATGCTGTCTCATTAATTATAAATTAAGTATATGTATATGTATATATTTATTTTTTGGTGTGCAGCTTCATTCGCGTTTCTGTCTGATGTTTTTCCCTAATGACCCAGAATGCGAAATTGTGTCTTACCTCCTAACCCAAAGGCATTTAAGCGTATCCCTTGAGCGTGCCAAGCAGTCAAAGCCAAAGCCAAGTCATCCAAGTCAAATGGCAACTGAAACGGAAGCTAATCGTTTGGGTAAATATGTTAGTTTACCCTGGACAGCAGCAGAGCTACCTACCTAAGCTTCGGTTGTCTGTTGAATTGCTTAACGAGCAGAGAGATTCTACCAGTAGGATGTAGACTTTGTGGCTTTGTCGTTTAGCCTGTCGGATTATAAATGATATGACAGGTGCTGCGGCAAATGTTCAGCTTTAGCTTAGAGAACAGAATTGCAGTATTTGCTATTTGTATTTGCAAGGGCATACTATACAACTGTATTTAGAAATCCATCTATCAATTGATAAACCCAAATGAATGTAATAGTATATCTATATACCAAATATAGTTTTTAGTATAATTCAATTTTTTTTAGTATATTAATTTGGTATATTTACAAATTCCAGATTCCAGAATGAATGTAATAGTATATCAATATATCAAATATAGCGTTTAGTATTTTTGTATAGTTTGGTATATTTTGTGAATAATAATACCACATTGTTTTGCTATTATAATCCGGTATATTTTGGTATTTTTCGAAATATTAATTTGGTATATTTAAAGAAAAATACCACAATATTTGCTTTTATTGAAAATGGGAATACCAAATATAGAACTCGGTATATTCAGGTAATTTTTGTATATTAATTTGGTATAATTGAAGAATAATACTCCATTATTTTGCGTTTATTGAGAATGTTTAGCGGGTATCTCACAGTCGCGCATACTCGACTGGAGCTTTCATACTTGTTTTACATAAATTGGAAACTATTTCAAAATCAACTATCAACTGATGAACTTGCATTTGAATATAAAGCTTGACAATTAGGGTGCTGAAGTGCTTATTAGATAGATTGATTTGAATATGTCCCATTTGCATATAATCCGATTTGCAGCAACTTAAAGGATACAAAACTGTATTAGAAATACAAACCATTAAATAATAAACGTACCTTTGATAATTAAGTTTGGCAGGGTTAAAGGGATTCATTCTAATACTTATTATTTTTATTTACACATTTTAAGGCAACAAAACTGTATTGAAAATCCAACTATTAATTTATTAATTGACTTTTACTAATAAAGTCGGATTGGAGGGACTCAAAACAGTATTACAAATTCAACTAATTAAGATAATAAATTGTAGTTCTGTAATGCTTTTTGTAAGGATTCATTTCAATACTTCCCATATTTATTAACATAGATTTGAAGGGCATACGGGTTGTATTGAAAATATAAGCTAACAGTTCATAAACTCGCCTTTAATAATAAGGAAAATCAATTGGAGCAATGAGGAACTTGTTGCATGGATTAGTTTTAATAATTCGCAATTGTAATAACATAGATTTGAAGCGCAGAAAGCTCACTAGATAGAATCTCGACTTTAATAATTTAATCTGATTTCAAAGAAATTAAAGGGCTCAAAAGCCTGGGCTATAAACTGATAAAGTGTTCTCTAAGATAATTAAGACAATCGATTGCAGTTGTGAGTGGATTCAATGAGGCGGCAAGCGGCGAATGCAATGGCCATAAGGACATTCCAGCTGACATGTTGTAAGCATATTGCGGCATAGCCCTTTACTGCTTACTACCAACTACCAACTGCCAACTGCCAGCGGCTCGTTAGACTCTTGGCCACGGCAAGCTCAGAGAAATACGAAAAAGTGCAAGCGGCAACTACAAAGAAGACGGCCAACGAGAGAAGACGACGACATCGTCAGAGTCGGAATCAGAGACGGAGATGGAGAGGAAGACGTCGGCGTATCTGGTACACTGATAGCAGCGCAGTTCGGGGCGGCAAACCTCACAGAGGTTGCCTCCAGTGGCAGCGGTGTGTTGCATAGTGGGTTGAAATCGACACTGACACACGCACAGATGTGTCGCAACGCTTTGAAGTTGTCGTTTTCTGTTTTTTTTTTTATTTTTTTGTGAAGTTTGAGCTGCGCTTTTCGGTGCCGCCGCGTTTCGAATTGCAACAAAGAGCGAGAGAGAGAGAGAGAGAGGCAAATGAGCAACGAAGCGTTGTCTTCCCTTCCCTTCCCTTTCTGTTGTGGTGTGTGTGTTAATTGCATTAAAATGTTTGTAATTGCAATGCAACCTGCAAACTGCTGCAGTCTCTTATCATCCCCGTTCAAATCTGTGCACATTCAAACAAATACCATAGATGCCATCGTCGTTGCCAGTTGCCCCAATGAAAGACGCCATTCGTGTCGCAACTATAATTGCCATAATAACATAATATCAGAGCAGTCGACAGGACAGTTGCATAGTCGAAAACCCCATCCCCATTCCCCTCCTCCCAATTCTCCTCCTGCCACAAGAAACCACAAGCCAGAACAAAGCGAAGGTGTCGTTTATTGTCGCCGCTCTACAGACGCCGATAAATGAGCTCAAGCTCGAGCTGGAGCTGGAGCTGGAGGTTACACTTGGGCAAATTTTATGGCTACAACTATTACTTGAATTGCGGCGGAAGTAATAATGTCTTAAGTCAATCATAAACAACGGGGCGCATTGAAAGCAAATTGAGAAATTAAGCTTAATAAAAGTTACACTTTAACGTATAATTTTAATGATACACTAAGAATTAAATTTATTTAATTGCTTAATTAAGGGCTTAAGAAAATTATTTTATATCCGAGTGCTTTTGCATTTTAAAAAGACTTGCAAAATGGAAAGAGGCAGAAAGTTATTAAAATTTAAAAGAATAATATTAAACGTAGTACACTTTAATTTAACTTTATGAAACATGGAAACTCTCTAAGTAAGTTTTGACCATCCGAGGGAAGTGTCCCTAAAATTATACCAAAAGACCTAGAAAAAGCATTTATCTAGAGGAATTTCGTACTGTTGGAATACATATTTCAAACAATAATAATCAATTATCAGATCAACAAAAATTGTAATATATACAATTTCATAGCTAAATATATTATATTTATATATAGTATAAATATATTTTCAAATTCTGAGTATCAGATTTATTCTTTTTCTTTTGAAGATATGTTATCATAGAATTTATTCATTACACAGTTTAAAAATTAATAAATAAATTGTTTCTCATTACGAAAAAAGTATTTACATTCTCATTGCGAAAAATTGGTTTATTTTCTCATTGCGAAAAAATTATTTCTTTCTCATTTACTTGTTATATTAAACATTTTTAAATTACATATATGTATATATAATGAGCCAAAATTTTACAATAACATGTCATTATCAATCATAATGGAATGTGTGTTCATTCTTTGAAATAGGTTATTATTATTTATTTTTGTATTTATTTAGTGTAAGAATTAAAAGTTACTTTAAAAAATTAATAAGCCTAAGCTTTAGTTTAATCCAATCACCAAGAAAAATGGATCTAATTGTAAATAGCCTTAAGAAAATGTTTGAAAAACATAATTTTGTTAAAATTGTTTATTTTTACACTTACTCAACTTCATTTCAATCTTCATTAAAACAATAAATATTGAACAAAGTTTAACACAAGTGAACGTACCTCTAACTTAAGAAGAAGAAAGAGCACATAGAAGAGGGACATTAAGTAATTGTAATCTATATTATTCTTCTACAATATTTTCACGAGTTTGTATAACATTAACATTTTTGAAGATTAACTTTACTTGAAATGTAATTTGTTAAATACATTTATTGACAATGCTGAACAATATTATGAACTGAAGACCTCATTGCTAACAGTCTTACTTTCACAAATTTGTTTACACATAAATTGGGTCGGCAATTTCTGCAAGTGTATGAAACCTATTCCTATTCCCTGACATCGTATCTGCCCAATACGGTCAACGCGACGCGACGTTGAGAGATAAATGCGATGCGTCAGCGTCAGCGACAGCGACAGCATCTCAGGCAGCAAGAGGTGCCATTTTTCTCATGACCAACGAAGCAAGGAAGCAACTTGGCAGCAAAGCGAAAGAGAAGTGTGGAGTGGAGAGTGGAGAGAAGTGGAGAGAAAGGCTAGCTTGAAGCTTGGTAACCGATGACAGCAGCCGCAGCAGAGGATTGCTTGGCTGGTTGACTTTTCCGCATGTTTGGACTGTCTGGAGACTCGGTCGGACTGTCTGTCTGTCCGTCTCTCTCTGTCTGTCCGTCTGCCCGTTCATTTCATTTCATTTGGAGTCTGTTGCGTTTACTTCACGTTCACTAGTTATCTCTTGTCGTAGTGCTCTCTATTTGGTGTTGTTGTCTGGCCTTTTGCACACACACTCACACACACAAAGAGAAAGAGAGACAACTCACCTCAGTTCAGCTGCGCCCCAGTTGCCTCGCCCCCTGCCTCGCCCCCCGTCCCGCTCGCCCGTCTGCCTTGTTTGTCAAAGAGAAACAGTTAAATGCCAGTTTACCAGTTAAATCGGAATCAAAGCGAAAACAATGACACACTGGCAGCAGACCTCCCGTCATTGTGGGGAGAGCGTGAGCTGAACCCGACCTGCTTGCCAAACAGCAAGTGAAGTAACAACAACAACAACAACGAGCAGCAGCAGCAACAGCAACAACAATAAAAAAAATCGTCTAGACACAGACTAGACTCCATAAAAATAATTATTATCGGTTGCAATTTCTGTGCCTGTGCCTCGACCGCTGTCTCCTCTTCTACTCCCCGTTCCCTCTCTCTCTCTATCCTCTGTTTCAAGCATTCGGTTTGATTCGCTTCGGGTTTACCCACTGAGGGAATCGTTGAACGTCATCGCATCGCATCGCATCGCTTCGCAACGTTTGGTTTCATCTGCTTCGCATTACGATTGCACTTTTTATCGCTAAACTCTCTACTCTTTCACAGCTTGATTGACTCCCTAGAATAGAGTTTGACGAGCGAGGTAGCTGAGCCATGAAATACCCTGCAATTAGCTCCAAGAGTGCGATAGCCACTTTGTCCCAAAGCAGAAATTAAATTTGTATTTATTCTCATTGCAAGTCTGCAGACTTCTTGGAGCTTTTTATTGTCTTTGAATTTAAAGCTGTCTAAGAAAGCCTTTTTTATTCCTCTACATTATCGAAGTCAAGACAAATTAATGCAAACTTAGTTTACTACTTAATTATTGTTTAAACACTAACAATATAACCTGCTTTTGGCCTAGCTTTCTTGTATTATTTGAAATAATCTTTGCTCCTTCTTGGTTGGATATTTGCTGCAATTTGTTGCTCCTCAGATATGTCTTTAGAAGCTTTCAAGACTTTTACTCATACATTTCTCTATATCTAAGGTCTATATTATAGTTTTATTTTCTTTCGAACCAAATTTATCAAAAATCATAGTTGTTTTTCCAATACAAAAAGTACTGGCACGCTTTCCCACATTATTTTAGAACAAACTTAGCTATTTTGTATACCTTATAGTAAGTGTTCTATTTTATTTTGTATAATGGTATTGTTTACTTTCTCCTTTCTAGAGTCAATTTTAACCCTCAAGGTTTTTAGTTTTCTCTCCAATTCTTATCATCGTTCTTCTTCTGTATCTTAAGTTTAGATTGTGGTATAAATATCTTTCCATTAAGTTAATGCAAAAGTGGTTTGAAATAAAAATAAATAAATGCTATGTAAATTGAAAATATTTTAGATTTTCTAGAGATGTCTCCAACCTTATTTCTAAGATAGTTTTTAACATAGCTTTTTCTTTATTTTGTAATCTAATCTATTTCGTATTTCTAAGTATTTTGTTGCACATATTGTGTAAGTTTTTTTAATCGCTTTTGGATCAAATTAATGCCAATTTGTTTTACCACTTAAATTACTGATAATTCTGCAAATATATCTTCTTTATATTATTATTTTAGCATTCATTTTATTTTAAAGAGATTAAAAGTGATAAAACATTATCTAACGAAAAATTAGAACTAATAAACAAATACCATAGGCATAGTTAGAAAAATAAACAGATACTATGTTTATTTTTTTTTTGCAATTTTTCTTTATATTAGATATAATTTAAAATCTTTTTAAAATAAAATGAATACCTTGGTGGCTTACGAATTAATTATCAAAGCTGTTTAAATATCTAAAATGCATTAAATTGGCAACCAAGCTTTGCCCACATTATTTTAGAATGAACTTTGCCTATGCATATCGAATTTCCAATGTCTCGAGCGCGTTAATTAAAGGGCAAAGGTTTTTATGATAGCAATATACTAGAGCTAAGTAGCTAATGGCTGAGCTGAGTGTGGCAATCAGTTGTAGTCAGTGGCATTCATTAGGGAAACCCACTGAAAAGCCCACGGGGAAACACCCAAAGCTGTTCACACACAAATGGCAAGTGTGGGATTTTTGAGTGCTTGCTGTTATTTTTAAACACAATTTGAAAACGTAATTACATTTATTGCGATACAAAAGCACTAAATAGGAGACGAAGTGAGGTGCTTGGCTGATCGCAAAAAAGTGCGAGAGTGGACAGACGAGGCGGATGGATATGTTTGATATGCTGTCGACACGCATCGTTGGGCATGCAACGTCGAGCGGGCAACTTTGACAGCGACAATGTCGCAACAACAACGAGGAAATATGCGACACTCAGCAAGTGGCACCAGGCACAAGGTAATTGCCACAATTTGCTCGCTCGTTGCGTGAATGAACGACAAAGCAAGTGAGAGAGAGAGAGAGGGAGAGAGAGGGGTAAAGGACACGAAAGGACTTCCGTTAATGGTTGACTAGGGTTGCAGTTGCAACGCGGCAGTTGCAAGAATCATTTTTTTGTTGTAGCTCTTTTTTATTTAATGCTTTTTTTTATATGCCCATTTGAGCCGCCTTCTGTCATATTTGAGGTGCGCATAAAGGCACTCAACGCCGCCATAAATCAACTGCCAACTGCCGACCGCCGACTGCCGACTGCCGGACTGACTGCAGTCTGAGGTCTGATCTAAGGCTGTCAAGCGGCTGAACCACTGAACCACCGAAGCAAACGAACTCGTCATTGAACAGACGACAAAACATACGTCGATGTGCGCTGTTTCACCTGAGCTTGTGCAACGAACACAGCGCACTCTTTGCCACTATAACGATTCACCCTTCACCTGGGTCTTGTCTCTTAACTCTTATGTCTAGACGACAGACGTTGTCTGCCTTGGCAGCCGCCGCAACAGCCCAAAAGCAACAGGAAACAACACGACAAGCCAACGACGACAACACGACAAGCAGACAACTGTGACAGCTCAGCTCGTTGCAGAGCAGCAGCAGCAGCAACAGCGAGACAACTGCAACAAGGGGCAACAACAATAACAGCAACAACAATGTCTTCTACCTGTGTCCAGCGTGTTCAAATGAGCCAACAATTCTCAGCTGTCAATAATGTCTGTCGTTGTTCAGACTTTTCATCCTGCTACCCTCCTCCCCTTCTCCCATCCGTGTGTTGCCTTCAATTTGCAGCTCCTACGCTAGCTTCTTCAAGTTTCTTAACTCTTTGCCTTGTCTGGCTGCCTCTTGTTCTTCCTCTTCTTCAACTTCTGCTGCTTCTTCTTGCTCTTAGTGGCAGCCTGCACCTTCGGTTGCTGCTTTAAGATATCAACAACTTTTCCAGGTACTACTCCGAGTCCTCATCTATTCCTGTTATTGATACCCTAACTTGTCTATTTTTAGGTATACTCTAGCTTTGTTTTTAGTATGTCTTCATATTATTATTCTTCTTCTTTTTAAATATTGCTTAAAAAGACTTGTAGGTAAATCAAAATATTCCTTTTATTATGTCTTGATGTTTTTCTTCTTATTGTTTAATATCGCAAACATATTTTTGGATATATCCTAATACTCCTTTGATTATGTCTATATATTATTCTTCTTCTTTTTAAATATTTCATAAATATCTGTAGATCTGTTCTAATATTCCTCTTCATATTATTCAACTTCTTCTTTTTCAAGATGGCCTATATATTTTTAGGTATATCCTAGTATTTCTTTTATTATTTATTCATATTATCCTTATTATTTTTAAATATTGCCTAAATATTTTAAGGACTATCCTGATATACCTTTTATTGTCTTCATATTCGTCTTCATAATTTTTTATGTTTTCATATTATTTCTATAAAGATTCTTTGAAGTTCTATTAATTTCCCAAAAATACTTTTTTTTATCTAATCATTCTATTTCCCAGATTTCACGATGCTTTTTCGTATAAGCTTCCTACACTAAATTAAATATTTTTATTATTTTGTTATATTCTTAAATTAGTTTTTTATCATTTCCGTTTATTATTTTCGATTTTCCTCTACTCCTACTTCTACTTCTACTTCTACTTCTACTTCTACTCCTACTTCTACCTCTACCTCTACCTCTACTTCTACTTCTTTTCTATAATGCCAACTCTTCTAACTCTTCTGCTTAAATCTGATTCCTCTGCCCTCCCACACTTTTTAAGACTCTTCTTCTATCACTCAATTTTCATCTTCATTCTCCACTCAGCTGTCATTAAGCTGTTTCCAAAATTTCATTAGAAAAATTCGAAAATGCAAGCAACTCCCTCCGAGCTAAGCTCTTAAAGCTCCCTAATCCTTTGGAAATTGAGTTGCCAAATGGCAATTTTGTTGTCCATTGCGAGGCCAGAGATTTTGCGTCCTTGCAATGTCCCAATTGCACATGATAGGGTCTTAAAAAGTCGCCAAGCTCCCTCCACACACACACACACACACACTAGAGGAGGGAGGAAGAGATGTTGGGAGAGCAGGGCAAGCATTTGGCGTCCCGCTTAATTATTCAAAACCATGTCATGTCTCTGTATAATTTTATGCATTGGCCAATGCGAGCGCCAGCGACGACGGCAATCATGATGATGTTGTTGTTGCTGTTGTTGTTGCTGTTGCTGATGATGTTTATGGCGATGATGATGACGACGCCTACACAGCCAGACGGGGACAGACTGGGCAGACAGACGTGTTTGGAGGGGACACAACGAAAGAGAGAGAGGGGGAGAGGGGAGAGACAGAGTACTGAGTACAGAGCAGACATTGCAGAGACATATCTGAAAAAGCTACAACTGCACACACACACACACACACACGAGCTGAAGAGTGGGCAAATCGGCAGCGTCACCGTCAGCAGGAGCCACATGTGGCAATCACGAAACGTAGTGCCGTTACACACACTCACACACTCGCACACACACACACACATGGCACTTTGTGGCAGAGTGAGAGCGTGGCATACCAGACAGTCTGACGCTGTTGGAGCCCACGTAGAGCGCAGCCACTCAGTGAGTCGTCGCTCAGACAGAGACTACTTGTTGTTGTAGTAGTTGTTGTTGCACTCAGTGTTGTTGTTCTCGTTGTTGTTGTTGTTGTTGGCCAGGTCTCGGTCTGTCTGGACGAGAGCAACAACGTTGCAGACGTCGACAACAACAACGACAACAACAACGACACAGTCTGTGGCAGACCGAGACTATCGAAAACTCGAAATTTATTCGTTGGAAAAAGTTGATTTCATTTTTTTGTCTTTGTTTTTATTTTGTTTTGGCCGTCTGTTGTCTTTCGCTTTTTTCTCTGTTTTTATTTTAATTTCTTGTCGTTGCCGTCGCCGTTTCTGTTGTTGTTGTTATTGTTGTTGTTGTTGTTATTCTCTCGCTGTATATTTATGCAGTCGAAAAATGAGTTGCAAAAATGCCCACGAAAATTATGTTAACCAGCCGACAGCTGTGTTCAAAATCCCACATTCTACATCTTCATAGCTGTGCTGTGCTCTCCCCCTCGCCCTCTCCCTTATCTCCTTCACCTCCTTCTTGCTTCATGAGGTGTTGGAGCAAAAGCTTCACCATGATATTTGGCCAAGCGATTTGATATGATAACAAGTTGGATGAGTTTGTTTGGTTATGCGTTTGTTTTGTCAGGAAATGGATTGTGAATGGTTGAAATAATTTCAGATTTCAACGATGCTTAAAGAATTACAGAGATGCTATAAAAATATAAAGAATCCAAACATATACAAAAATTGCAATCCCTTCAAACAATTATCTTAGGTTAAATTTGACAAAATATGACAGATAAAATATGGGATAGATCGAAATATATTTCAAAAGAAATGATCACAACTCTTATTTAAAATAAAATTACAAAGTAATATCTTCAATTTGAATAGATCGAAATATGTTAAAAATTAATGATTGCATCACGCTTTTTTTTAATATTTAGATCCTTTCAAATTATAAGGTTTTTAATCGATTTGAAAAGAGAAATTTGAAAAAAAAGGATCGCATCAAACCATTTATTTTAAATGAGATTATACATTATTGTATTCAATTTGAAAAGATCAAAATATGTATTTTAGAAATGAAGGATCGCTTCACACCCTTTCATAAAATATTTCGGCCTATTCGAATTACAAAGTTTTTTATTCAATTTCAATAAATAAATATATTTAAACAAAAGAATTGCATCACACCTTTTCTCTTTAAAAATTTATTTTATTTATCAAAATAAAATTGTCTGGATCAGTAAGAAAAAGTAATAAATAATGGGTGATTCAAAAGATATCAAATGATCGCAAATCGCAATGACTTTTATTATGAAGATTTGCTGACGTTAAAACCAAACAGGTATTTTATCACACCTAATTTGTGAATAATAATAATCTTAATTCCGGGAACATATTTGAATATCAATAAGACATGTTTGCTTCTGTACTTTGACCCTTGCGAATTCTATAAATACTTATGCAAATATTTGCCCACTTACGTAAAGCGGTTAGCGCGAATTTTGCATTATAGACTAAACAACCCAAGTTAAGTGCAAAACTGAACTTGAACGTAGAACACTTTGATGACAAATAATTTTTGCAATCACTGTTTGGATAGCATATTAATATTTATAGTTTTGTATAAGAAATTATTGGATAAACCAACGTCATAAGGTTTTATAATCATTTTACGGCGTATGATAAAAAAAATTTATATATTCAACTGAAAGAAATCTTAGTTAACCTAAAATGGAGTAGAATTTTTTTAATAATTTGTTAAGCCTAGATCATAATCCGAATATAGAACAGTTGGATTTTCACCAGAATGTCTTAAGATATTTTTACGGCATACGATAAAATAATTTATAGTTTCAACTGATAGAAATCTTAGTTAAACTAAAATGGAATAGAATTTCTTTTCTAAAATATCGACGATAAAAACCTTAGTGATAAGATCTTGCTAGTCTTATATATGAATGGATTTAATATGTTATAAAGTATTACCTACTCACCGTATTTCTGCCAAAAGCTGCGTCTTGGCGTCAGAACAAGTTTGTTCTCTGAATTTGTATCCGATATGAAATTGCTATCGAATTGCGAATTTTCCTCGTATATCTCTGTATAGAGTATGAATTCAATTCGCGCTGTTGTTGTTTGTGTTGTGCTTGCGGATGTCGCTGATTGTAGTGCTTGTTGTTGTTGTTGTTGGTGTTGCTGATGTGGTTGCTGATGTTGCTGCGGTGTCAAAGGTGAGGCGATGGACGCTGTGCGGACAGTATCACGATTAAAAATTCGATGCGCAGCTTGCAGTTGAGTGTTGTGGTTGAGTGTAGTTGTAGTTGTAGTTGTAGTTGCAGTTGTTGTTATTGTTGCCCCTTGCACATGAGGCAATGCGGTTGATGTTGCTGTTGATGCTTGCAACAATGTTGCACGTTGATTAATTTGATATGGCAGAAACATGGACGCGGCGGGCGATGCAAATGCCGTTGGTTGCGACGGCGGCAACGTTGGCGGCGACGGCGGCGGTGGTGGGGCAACGTCAGTCGAGTGAGACGCGGCGCGACGACGACTGCGACTATGCAACAGGGCCAACGATGGCGACGCAGTGGAAACTCGGCGATGGCGACGGCGACGCACGAATCTCGCGACGGCAGTTGGCTTTAAGTGGCGATCCGCACTCGATGTTGGTAATTTATTAAGCAAATTTGTGGCTGCTGGCAGCGAGTGATGTTTAGACGACACTTTGTAGCGATTTATAATTAAATTTAACTTATTATTTGCACTATTTACACGGTGAGAAACACTTGCTGAATTCTTCTTCTTCGCATCACTATTATTACGATTATTATTTACACGAAACACGACATCGACGCCGTCGATGCTTCCAGTTAACTTTCGATATATCGGAAATGTATCGATATTGCTGTCGTTGCATGTCCGACAGTATTTGCTTTGGTATGCAGTATTATTTTCGCTGCTCCTCTCTTGCTTTTCTTGTTGTTGTTGTTGTGGATCCTTGGTTGGCGCCCAAAAGTATGCAATGCTCTGTTTTTGGCTATTGTTATTGTTGCTGCTGTTGGTGTTGTTGTTGTTGTGCATGGGCACCGCGAGGGCTTGTGCCGACGACCACAATAGATTGAGTGTTGCCAGAAGAAGCGTTAGATTGAACGCGACCAATGTGTATGTGTTTGTACAGCGGGCCCCCGCGGCGCCTTTGGCTGTATGCGTGGGGGCCACAGCGTCAACTGTATGCGAATGGATAGTTCACTGCACTCGACGACCACAGTGCAGCAACAGCCCTCGTATGCATAAGGGCGGCTATCAAGCTGAGCTTACCCTCGTCGACTGCTGCAAACGCGGAGAACGAAATAAATTTTTAATATACTTGCAAACCGAAAAGATAGTTAACACACAAAAACGCGCGATCCTTATTAGCTAACTGCAGTAAAAAGTATCGATTTTTAAAGTGGGCCAACTTACAACTATCGACTATCAACTATAATTACTCGATTTGGCATGCTTATTAGATAAATAAAACTATATGTACACACTGAAAGCAAAGCTGGCCCGCCATTTTGATTGTGTGCACATTTAATAGTGAATTGGCAATTGCTAAAGCGTGCGTGTAAATTGTGATTCTATTTCGTGTCAAACAAGTTGAGACGTTCATTTTTAAGTGTAAGTGTAATTGTGATTAAGATTATATTTGATTGCGCTTATATTTTGTTGAGACGTTTACTTATGTAAAACGTAAGTTTTAGTACATATACATATTTTTATAAGCAGTGTGAGTAAGTCCAATTTCACTTGTAAATTTTCCGTATCTTAAAATTCAGACTTCAAGACTTGTCAATTAAACTGAGCGCATTTTTCGTATAAGCCGTGCTCAGTAATTAAGGCAAAATTATTAAACTTTATTTTGCAACGATCAACTAAATTTTTGCACTTCCAATTGTTTATACTTGGTGCGCTTTCTCTTCCTTATTGAAACTTCCAATAGAACGTCCAGTACGTGACATGAAGAGCGTTACCAGCTCTACCAGTGCTACCAGATCGAGTGAATATCATAAGTTTGTTAATAGCGCAGTTTGTGACGTCACAATTACTATAAACCGAAGCTTGATATCCATTTCTCCTTTTCACTCAATTAATTTATTAAAAAGCTGCCAACAAATTTCTTTCAGTGCGTTTGCTGTGTGGTCGCCCACTTTTTGAGTTGTTTTCTTGTGGCTGCCTTTGCTTTTGTTTTGTGTTGTTGTCGTTGTCGTCTGTCCTTGTTACACTGTTTCAGTCGCAACATAATTTCTAGTCACCCCAACCCCACCCCTTAATGGTGCAGGTGGGGAGGGGTCGGGAAGGGATAGAAGCAGACGCGGGCATAAATAACGTAAACATGTGTGTGCGAGTGTGTGTGTGTGTGTGTGTGTGTTTGTGTGTGTGTCGGCACTCTTTGCCAATTGCAGAAAGACAAAACAAACAAACGGAATGAACTAAACGAACTAGCGAACGAGCGAGCAAAGGAATGAACCGCAGGGGACAAAGCACAGAAGACAACACGGTGCGTATGTGTAATATGTTGCACAAATTTATGTTGCACTTCTTTGGACTTCATTTTTATTATCATCAACGTTGTCGTCGTCTTCTTTGTCGTTGCAGACGTTTCTGCTGCTTACGAAACCAATTTTCTAAATATAATGCACAACAGCAACTCACACACATACACACACACATAGAAGGCACCCCTTTAGCTTGTTGTAGTTGCAGTTGCAATTTCTGTTGTTTTTGTTGTTATATGACGAAAGATTACAAGCGACGACGAAGCAAAAATAGGCTAAAATTAAAGTAGCTAAATTAATGGCATAGTTGCAGTCAACCTCTTCTTCCCCCTCCTTAGTTCCCTTCATCTCTTCACGCTGCCAGACAAAGGTGGAATGACATTTGCATATATATGCCTCCGCTTATGATGCACGTTGCAAGATATAGACAACAACAGAGAGAAACAGAGAGAGAAAGACTGTCGTTGCTCCATTGAGTAACTTTCTGTTCTGCTGTTTTCTGTGCACTAATTGTCTGTTTTGGACTCCAACGGTTGACAGACAGCAGGCTGCACAAACGACACATCGACTGCTTCGTTTAATATGTGGCATGATAAACCAAATCACAATGTTGCACCCCAAAAGAGCGGGACCGAGAGAGAGAGAGAGAGAGAGAGAGAGAGATGGCGACATGCAACAGACAATTTTAATAAAACGTTACGTTGATCGGCACTAAAGTGCATCATCTTCCAGACAGACTCTTTGTTGCCCCTGCCACATCATCTTGCTGCAGCTTTTAACTTTGTTTTTGTTTTCCTTTTGAAATTCCTGCTGCAGTCATGCTAAACCATATCATCATCATCATGATCATTTGGCAAATGTTATTGTCTCCTGTTCTGCCCTGCCACACGCCTCTGCCCCATGGCCCATGCCCCATGCTTTATGCTGCAGACAGACAGCGATCTTTGCATCGCCCAGCGGCTACTGTTTCATTGTTGATCTGTTTGTGTTGTTTGGGTTTCTCCACCTCGTTGCTGTTGTTGTTGTTGTTGTTATTGCAATTTATTTGATTGCCTCTTCATTTATACTCTGGTCTGCTCTTTATGTTTGGGTTTCTTTCTTTTATTTTATCACATCACGGACTCCTTCTGCTTGGGGATCAACGTTAAGTCGCAATTTATGTTGATCATAAAAACGCACTCAGACCCATAATTAATAAAAGTACCAAACAAAAAAGCCAAGAACAATATAAACCACAGCCATAAAGTGCTGACAACTGCTTTGAAACCAAAAACTCTGTCTACCTTGTGACTCATTTTGCAGTTCAGATTGTGCTGTGAGGAGCAGAAGATATAAAAAACAGGTAATACTCCTATTATAGTAAGCCTATAACCAATTAAATGTGTTTTTTCTTAGTGAGTAAATTTGATGTTTTGTTTAGATCGCAGCCTAATTTCAAATTTTTAAATATTATAATATAAATTTACAGTAGGATTGATTGTTGATTAACTCTATAATACCCTCTCTTTTCCTTTTTAAAGATTTGTGGATAAATAGTGTAAAATACGAATTAAATAATTGTTATAAGTTGCGACTTTTCAAGTTTAAATTGCTCCACTTCAAAAACTCTATCTATCTAATCCGAAAGAAATTCTAATGCGTTTTTTTGTGCATGTCTGTAATAGCACATTTTTTAAAAGAATTATATTTTTTTTCTTGCTAATGAAGTTTTCTCTTTTTCTATTTCAATAATGTAGGGTAACAACTTATATAATCTGTAATAAATAATAAATTAATTAATTGTATTTCCTAAATACTAAAAGTGGTCTAAGAAATCATTACTAAAAGTGGTCAAGGAAAACAGTACTAAAAGTCTTCTAAAAACGAAGTGTTTTAAAACCGAGTGTTCTAAAACGAAGTATTTTAAAACTGAGTGTTCTAAAAACGTAGTGCTCTTAAACGGAGTGTTCTATAACCGAAGTGTTCTATGGATATGAATCATTAGGAATTCGATGGTGAAAAGAACTATAAACTAATTTATCATCTTAAGAACAGGTTTTAAATTTCCACTACAATCCTTTTTACAATTAACTTTTTGAAAATAGTGTTACCCCTTAAGTAAACAGTACTAGAAATGGCTCAGGAAAAGCTGCTGGAAAAGCTAAGTACTAAAAATGTTCTAAACACAAAGTGTTCCAAAAACAACGTGTTCGAAAATACAAATTTTTCTACAACGTAGTGTTCTAAAGCTGAATGTTCTACAACTGAAGTGTGAAAATAACCATAAACTAATTTATCATCTTAAGAACAGTTATTAAATTTCCACCCTTTTTACAATTAACTTTTTGTAAATTCTACAGTAGTGTTATTCCTTAAGTAAACAGTACTAAAAGGAAAACGCTGCTGGAAAAACTAAGTACTAAAAGTGTTTTAAAAACGAAGTGTTCCAAAAAACAAAGTGTTATAAAATAGAAATTGTTCCACAACGTGGTGTTCTAAAGCTGAGTGTTCTAAAACCGAGGAACTCTTTTATTATCTCAAGAACAGTTTTTTAATTTCCACCACAACCCTTTTTACAATTAACTTTTTGAAAATTCTACAGTAGTGTTACCCCTTAAGTAAACAGTACTAAAAGTGGTTCAGGTAAAGGCTGCTGGAAAAGCTAAGTACCAAAAGTTTTCTAAAAACGAAGTGTTCCATTAAACAAAGTGTTCTAAAATACAAATTGTTCTACAGCTGAGTGTTCTAAGACAGAAGTGTGATAATAACCATAAACTATTTTATCATCTTAAGAGCAGTTATGACATTTCCACTACAACCCTTGTTACAATTATCTTTTAGAAATTTCTACACTACAGTCTCTGTGTTATATAGATAGTCTTTTCTACTACTAAAAGTGTTCTAAAAAATTCGTGAGAAAAGCCTTAAAGTATAGTAATTTATTATCTCAAAGACAAATATGCAATTAACACTACAACCCTTTGACTACAATGAAAATCCTCCTCAGATTAGGGCTATAAACTTTGCTAATCTAATAAATCCAACTGTGTCGGTCGTCTAATGATTCAGTATAAAATCTGGGTCAGAACAAAGCCTTTTTAATGATCTCGAACTAATCCCAACGGAAATACCATATTTCTTAGAGCGAACATTATAAAGAAAAAAGATGAATAGCAAAATCATCAAAAAAAAAAAACAGCAACAATAACAATAATAACAACAACAATAAACAACTAAAATATCGGCAGCAACAACAAAAAAACACAACAAGAACAAGAGCAACAACAAAGTCATTTGGCCATAGGCGTTTTCAGCTAATTCAAACACATTCCAGTTTATTTTTAAACTAGTCGCTAAATTCTTTTCATTTATTTTTGTACTAAAATGAAGCAGCAGGAATTTGCAGGGCAAAAGGGCGACGGGGGACTGGGAGAGGGGAAACAAATATGCAACGCGTGCTGCAGCGATAACCAAATGTTATCGATAACACAGCGACCACGTTGGCATTTTATAGATAAACAAAATAATAGACTAATAGATTGAAATGGATTTCAAAGTGTGCAAATAGAGCATGCACATTGTGTTGGGTAAGTTGAGATCATGTTTTTGAAAGTAGCTTTTGAGGTTATGTAGATGAAATTGTCTGAAGCGTTTATCAACATTTCTTTTTAAGTTTTAAAGAAATTTTCTGAAGATAAATAGTATTTCAAATATTTCTAAATGCTAATTTCTTAATAATTATTATTAATCAAATACTTTAAAGCTTTGAGGAACTATAAGAAGAACCAGTTAAAAGTTTATCACACATTTTTAATTTTTATTGCCGATATAAAACTTAATTAATAAATAAATTGTCAAGATGAGGAAAATGTATAAGTTTAAAGTACTTTTTAAGCAATTAATATTTGTTTAACCCTAAGAGAAATAGTTTCTTTTTGCATAAGATATGCGAGATTAAAAATAATCAGATAAATAATTGATTTTGAAATTCGGGACAAAGTAAAAAAAAAAATCCCTAATATTGTAATTACTCAAAATTTGGTAAGTATATCTAACATTTAATTAGCTTTAAAGTATAAAAGCTTAAAAAATTATAAATTTTATATAACACTAATATCTAGTAACAAATTCTAAGCAGTGTGAATATTTAAGAATATTTACGAATTGGTTTTTAAATTCCTGACAAGCAAAAAAAAAAAACAAAAAAACAAATGTTCTTAATACTCAAATGTTTGTAAATGCATCCAATTTTAACTAACTACGACTACTACTAAACTAATATTTAAGAATGATCAAAATCTCAACAAAACTTTATATAAAGAGTATTTATGATTCATCATTTGTAGCTACGCTTCACTTGTTGCGTTTGTATGTGTTTATGTTTTTGGTCTATATAGGAGTATGTGTGTGTTTGTGTTAGTGTTAGTGTGTGCACATACCAAAGTCGAACGCCAATTTGACATTGAGCAAACGTAAATTCCTGCGTAAATCGATGGAACACCACGAGGCAAAGTCGCAAAAAAAAACGAGGCGACAAAAAAGGTTGCGAACCCAATGCGAAAGCGAAAACGAAACCGAATCGAAATCGGAATCGGAACGAAACTCGACGAGTTGAACCGCAAAAACCGAACCGTAAAAAACTTTAAAAAGAGAGAGAGAGAGCGTAGCCGAAACGTAGAAAAAGACGAAGATCGTCGAAGAATTTCACACCTGACAGCGAAGAATGCGGCGAGAGTAGGTTGTGTCTTCAACAAAACTGAAGCTAAAGCTGTGAATGTGCCACATGCACATACACACACTACTACAAATACACTCCACACACACACGTGAACACTCTCACACACTCACACAAATTTGCAGTAACAGTTGTTGTTGTGGGGAAAAACCTTTGCACAGTTTCTCCGCTTCTTTCACAGACTTTCACAAAAAAAATAAATAAATATTATTATTATGCGACAGATGCTGAACTGTGCATCTCTCTCTGTGTTTGTGAGTGTTTCTTTTTTTGGGGGGATAAGACGCGCCTTATCCGATACCCGATAATATACCCGTACTATATCCCTAATTGCAGGGCTGCAGTTGCAAAATGCGCTGCGATCTTTTCGCTAACCTGCGCCGTACTGAACGCGATTTGCGATTTTGCCGGCAGCTAACATAAAAACGTCCCCCGTTTGTCTCCAATAATTCACACGACAACAGCATACGATACACCGAGAGATTCAAATGGACATCTAATACTCAGGCAATTAAATTTACTTATCCGTTTTGGTGCACTTCAAATTTCGAGTTCATATTTTGCATAAAGTTCGAGATTAAAAAGAAAATTGATATTTCGTTTTCAATATTTTTATAAGTGGAGCTTGGGAAGTTAACAAACTAAATACCATTCAATTAATAGCAAAACTTAAATTTTCAATTATTATAATCAATTTGTAAGTTTAATTAAAATATCTATAAATTTAATCTTTTTAGTCTTTTTCCTTTATTTCTTATGTTTTATATGAAAAGTTCCTATATGAAAAGTTTCACATTTAAAAAATGTAAATTTTAAACTAAACATTATTTAAATGTAAAACTTTTCATAAAGGAACTCTTCATATAAAACATAAGAAATAAAGGAAAAAGACATTTTAATTTTTCATAGAATACTAATAATTTAAGGCATATAAAAGATCAAGAAATTTAATATAGGAAATTCCGTTAAAATAAATTTTAAGTAAATTTAAAGCTATTGACATTTCTTTAAATGGGAAACTTTTCATATTAAACATAAGAAATAAAAGAAACACTAATTTTAAACTTAAAGAATAAGCCGAAGACCTTTCCAACCAGTGCTTTAGAAATAAGTTAGTGTGTATTTTAATTATATCCAACATTTATTAAATAAATAATTAAATTCAAGAAACATAATGTCATCAAAATTATAACACCACCTACAAAAATATAAAATACACATAAAATTTATTGTTGAAAAGAAGTTTCAAAAATATTTTGTAATATTTTCTAAAGAAATAAAATAAAAATACCTAAACAACATTTATTTCCAAACAATTTTAAATATATTTATTATTTAAAAGTTAAATTCATATATTAAACATACTAGTTTAAATAAAAAATGTTAATTATATAAAGTTACAAAAATATGAATTATAAACTAAAATTAATTTTTTAATGTTGTTTCTAAGCTTTCCATAAATAAGATAACAAACGTTTTATTTGTGGAGCATATATTAAATAGTAATCGATTATTTCTCTCAGTGTAAACACATGCGATCGACGCGCCTCAAAAGGGGGCGCGAGGCAGAGCATTGGCTGCTGAAGAGGAGCGTCGAAATAGAACCGACGACAACGACGACGACGGCGTGTGTCGTGCTTTTATTTTTACCGCTCACTTTTGTTGTTGTTGTGCACGAAAATTATTTTCGTACTTAAAAATAAATGGAAAAGCATTTTCTTCATCTGTTTTCTGTTTTTCTCTGTCTTCGCCAAACAACAACAGGCACATGAAAATCAAGCGTGAAGCGTGCTACGCACCCAGCCACGCCCCCCACGGCCCCTCTTCCTATGTATAGTCACAGCCCTGTCGGCGTCTGTTGGCCAATTCTTCCTGGGAGTTGGCTGAGTGCTCATTATGCGCGTATGGCATTATCAGAGTCGTCTTCGTCTTCGCAGACATATTTTGTGGTGGTTGCAGCGCTACGAACAGTCCAAAAATACTACCGAAAAAACAAAAGAGAATGGGCCGAAAGGGTGCAAAGGGAGGCGGGAAGCAACAGAAGACAACAGAACATAATTTTTGCTGAGGGATTTGCGCAGCTCAGGAATGCGTGAGGTAAACATTAAGAAAGAGAAGAAAGAGTGCAAAACGAAGTTGGAAGGCAGAAAAGATGAGAAATGAATCATACGGGGAAAAAGATTAAAATATAGATCAACTTTCATACTAGACTATTGAAAAGAAAAAAATATAAGGATACAAATATAATAGTAATATAATAACATAAAAACAATTTTTAATGCAAAAATGTATGAAAAATGTATTAAAATTGTGTTAAGCAAAAAAAAATAAAATAAGCAATGAATACTAAACACAACTACTAAATAAATATTAAGTCCTGAGGGAATACAAAACGAAGTTGGATGGCAGAAAACATGACAAATGAATCATACAGAGAAAAATATAAAAATATAAATCAACTTTCATACTAGACTATTTAAAAGAAAAGAAAACAAATTAAAGGATACAAATATAATAATAATAGAATAACATAAAAACAATTTGTAATACAAAAATGAATGAAAAATTGAAGTAAAAAATGTATTAATTTTGTGCTAAGCAAAAAATAAAATCAGCAGTAAATACTAAATACAACTACTAAATAAATATTAAGTCCTGAGGGAATAGAAAACGAAGTTGGAAGGCAGAAAAGATGAGAAATGAATCATACAGAGAAAAAGATAGAAAATAGTATTAAAAATAGACTATTATACAGACTACTTGAATTTGAGAATTATTATTAACATATTAACATATTTTATGTTAAACAAAAAAACAAAACAAGCAACTAAATAAATACTAAATCCTAAATTAGTCTTAGGATATGAGTAAAGAATTATTTGCTTTCGTATTGAAAAATGTGAATGGAAACAAGCCTTACAAAGTAAGAAAGCTATAGTCGAGTGTGCCCACTACTCATTAAAAAATTCTAAAAATATAGCAAAAAATACTGTATTTGGTATATCGATATAGAGCAACATCTAAAATATACCATAGCGTACAATATACATATATCAAATTGTTAGCCAAAGCAATTAAGACCCGATTGGAGTAAACGTTTTACAGACGGACAGACAGACACCTATGGATAATAAAAACATATATTAATCCTAAATATCAATTTATCTAGTTGGATAGATTGGATCAGGAAAGTAATGAAATAATGTCAAATTTCAATGTAGAATAGAGAAGGGCTTTACTCAGTGTAATAAATTTTCAAAACAAGCGAAAAAAGTAAATGATACGAGTTTAAAGTTTAAAAGGTTTTAGAAACAGAAACCTAAAGGAAGTAAAAGTAAAATCTAAACATTGATTGATAAATTCCAGAAGCATCCTAACTAAAATATGAATTTTGCAGAAGAGAATACTGTTAAATTAAACTACGAAAATTGAATTGAAAAGATAAATAAAAATATTTTAAGTAACTAAAATAATAATTTTGCAGAGGAAAAAACTGTTAAATTCAACTACGAATATTGAAATCGAAAGTACATTTTAGACACAACAACATAGTAATAAAAAAAAGTAAAGCAACTCCCTATAACATAAATAATGTGCACAAAACTAGTTTCTGAAAATCGAAAATATAATCGAGATATCACAAAGATTCAAATTTGAAGGGAAAGTTGAATTGTGGTGGAAAAGGCCTACGTATACGTAATATGGAATGCTAAGCTATAAACGCGCTTAAAGAAGTCATGTGAAAAGTGCATGCGAAAAATGCATGAATTACTGGAGAAAACTGCAGGGCGAAATCCACTCAGACGAAAGTCCTTAGACTTTGCTTTTCGGCAAAATAACACACATAACATAAACAAGCAGTTGCAGTCGGACACGGACACGAATGCAGAGACGGAGACGGAGGCGGAGACGGCGCCAGAGCAATGAGACTGAGACGGAGACGGAGACGTTGTCGGTGCTGTTTTGTTGCCTAAGCCAAAATCCGGAAGTTGCCACTGCAAAACTGACGCCGGAAGGAGACAGAGACGCGCCACACGGCGACGGCGATGGAGACGAAAGCGGAGACGGAGACAGAGACGAAGGCGACAGCGACAGCGGTGATGGCAGCGATGGCGACGATGGCTGGCTAAGAACAATGCTTACCTAAAGAAAGAATGAGTGCAAATCATGATGAAGATGATCATAATCACGTTGTTCTTCAAGTTGATGATGAAGCACAATAATTATAACAAGAAAGACTGCACTTTATGCAACGGCAGCAGTAACAGCAACAGCAAAAAAAACAACAACGACGAGAAATTGCAATCAGCGTAAACTAAAACAAAACAAGTTTGCATTTTCCATGCTATAGAACTTAATGTTGATTGCTCGACTAGCAGATACCCTTGGTAAAAATCTAATAATATATTAATATGAAGAGCGACATGGAAAACGCCATTGAAAAACCTCATTTTATCTCATTTTAAAACTTTGACTTTTAGTAAATGGATATATTAATTTATTTTTTAGCTCCAGTCTTATTACTTTTATAATAAAGAAGTCGACTCGCCGAACTTTGTTCCGCCCTTATTATACCCGCTACCCATAGGGTAGAAGGGTATTATAACTTTGTGCCGGCAGGAAATGTATGTAACAGGTAGAACGAGGCATCTCCGACCCTATAAAGTATATATATTCATGATCAGCGTCAACAGCCGAGACGATCTAGCCATGTCCGTCTGTCCGTCTGTGTGTCTGTCCGTCTGTCCGTCCGTCCGTATGAACACCTAGATCTCAGAGACTATAAGAGATAGAGCTATAATTTTTTTTCGACAGCATTTGTTATGTTTGCACGCAGATCAAGTTTGTTTCAAATTTTTGCCACGCCCTCTTCCGCCCCCGTAAATCAAAAAAATCGAATAACAAGCGTAATTTAAAAGCTAGAGTTGCGGATTTTGGTATAAACAATAATAACTATAGTATTTATGATCCCTAAAAATTTGGTTGCGATCAGATAAAAATTGTCGAAGTTATTAAAGAAATACTTTTGTATGGGCAAAAACGCTTACTTACTAGGGGTCTAATTTGCTTTGGCCGACAATCTGGTATATTGTGCCGTCTATGGTATATTTTGAATGCGGTACTATATCGATATACCAAACATATCATTCGGTATATTTTTTAGTATTTTTTTTAGTATTTTCGGTATATTTTGAAAATGATACCGCAATATTTTGGCTTTATTAAATTTGGGAAGGCGAGCACACTCGACTGTAACTTTCTTACTTGTTTTTTCTGTAGATACCTAAATTTTTGTAAAATTTTATAATCAGCAAAGTTTTGAAGTGCAGCTTGAAAATGACAACATAGCTAAAACCTTTTTAATTTACCAATGAATTTACTAAATAACAGATAATATGAATACTTGAATCAATTGGGTAATTTAATAACGAATTGAGAAGTTATGAAGTTTAAATTGAATTTGAAAATATCCAGAAATTTTGCTTACAAAATTGACAACTTTTCACAACTCAAATAAAGTGATTTTAGAAATAAAAACCCACAATATTTTGGTGTCATATTTAAGCGATTCTAAATGCTATAAATGACAACATAGCTTAAACCTTTATAATTTACCAATGAATTTACTAAATAACAGTTAATATGAATTCATGAATTAAATAACTGAATTAGAAGTTATGAAATTTAAATTGAATATGAAAATATCCAGAAATGTTTCATATAAGACAGATTTGTTCATCTGTCAGATGTGCTTACAAAATTGGCAACTTTTCATAACTCTAATAAAGTGATTTTAGAAATAAAAGCCCACAACATTTAGGTGCCACAAATAAGCGATTATAAATGCCATCTCAACTGACAGAATTACGGGAATAATTGAAGAGAGTGTGAGAAATATTTTCAAATGCTCATCGAATGTTGTCAGAAGCGACCAACTGGACGAAGGGAAAGGTCACGATGGACGCCAATTAAAGTGGACCTTGTCGCAGTCAATGGCAAAATCCGGCTGCAAAATGCAGGTGACAAAATAATTTAGCACTTAATGCAATTGCTGCAGTGGGCGTTGACCAAGCGGCCAAGCACATCCTTCCGATGCGCCAAACGTCGAGGAGCAGACAAATGAGGCAAGGAGAAAGAGGAAGCATGAGCTGTGTGGCATTGGTTGAATGCTTGGCTGAGCGACGCTGCAACGGTTTATGGTTTCCTGCCACAGAGCAAAGTGAGCAATTTGCTGTTGGCCAGCTGACAGCCAGACGAAGCAGACGGAGGAGCAGAAGGAGGAGGAGAACAACAACCCGTTGATGGTTTCTACATCATTAGATGCAATAGGAGAAAGAGAAAGAGCGCGAGAGAGAGAAGTGCACTGAAATAATACCAAATTCTAAAATCAACAAAAATTTGAAAAAAAAAAACTAAATTATTTTTATTTTGTAAATCGAAAAGTTCTTAAATCAAGATTTACAATCATCTTTTCAATCCAGAAACAAATATTTTTGAACTAAGATTTTTCTTTTAAATTAAAATGTTTTTAATTTTAAAATGCAAGTTTAGCATAAAAAAATATTAATTCAAAAATTGTTTAACCAAAAAATCATATTTCAAGATGCTTTCTTAATGATCGAAAAAAACTTAAATCGTGATGTGCAATCTACTTTTCAATCTTCATTTTAGTCACTTTGTTTAGACGACATCTGTCTTTTAATTTTAAAATCAACAAATTATACTAAAAAATTATAAATTTCTAAAATCAAGAACATTTGTCTTAAAAATGGGGTTATTCAATTAAACCACTTTAAGAACAAGTTTCTAAAACTAAAAGAATTTGGATCTTATATCAAATATTTTTGAAATCAAGTTGATAAAAAACAAATAAAATAAACAAAAATAATATATTTTTTTTTTGTAAGATTTTTTTTCTCAAAAACTATAAAAGGTTTTTCTCTTATTCTTGAGTCTCATATCAAATATTCTTCAAATCAAGATGGTGAAAAAACAAATAAAATAAACAAAAATAATATTTTTTTTTTTGTAAGATTTTTGGTCTCAAAAACTATAAAAAGTTGTTCTCTTATTCTTGGGTCTCATATCAAATGTGTTTTTTCAAATTAAGTTTTTCATGTTCTTGATTTGACTTTTGTCGACCAAAATTCTTAGTACTGGGACCAAAATCTTGATTTGAAACCAAGTTTTTTTCCAGTGTCATAGTGGGGACAACTGGCTAGCTAGCTGCTGGCGCCAGACAATTTCCTTTTGGGGCGCTGTGTGGCGATTGGCGATTGGTGCTGTTGGCGCTGCTGTGGCGCGTCATATTGATTGAAATTTAAAATGCAAATCACTTAAAGCGTTCCATTTAATCAAATTATTACAATAACGACCAAGTCTGAAAAGGAGTGGAGGAAGTGGCAACCGGCAACTGGCAACTGGCTGCAAGTGGCCAACAGGTCGTGCCACAATGTGAGGCAACAATGGGGCCTAGCGTTGACGACAACAAGTCATTTTCCACATTTCTGTTTGCGGTCAGCTGCGTTCCCCCTTCGGTTGTGTCTATCAACATTGTGTTGTTGTTGTTGTTGCTGCCTCATAGTGTGGCAGCCAATGTTGACTGGACACACACATTCGCACACACACACAGACACGCGCAGACTTGTAGTGCTTCCGCCTGTGGCGCCTCCTTCTTCTGCTCGCTTCTCGTTATCGTCGGTTTTGTTGGCTTAATTAAATTGTGGTTGCAACTTGCAAACGAAGCGCGTACACAAAATCACACAACAAATGCAACAATGTGTTGCCTATTGTTGCACGTTCTATACCTCTCTTTCTCTCTTACTATGTATCTCGCTCGCTCTCTGTGTGGTTTACAACAACAAGTCATTGATAACCACAATTATGCACGCACCTGTTCAAAAACCTATCTAAATTGACTTCCCTTGATGAATCGTGTGTCTTTTATTCGACGAGCTCTGTGAATATGGCTCCCCCAATGTGGCATCACATTGTTTGCTGCATTTGCCCCAAGTTGCAAGTTCCTCTGCATTTTATGGCTGATTAGTTACTTAGAAATGTGCATCGAATTGCCGACTCCCAAAGAGCAGTTAATTACATAATCTATTCATTTTATTTACTGCCAGGAATTCAAGTATTTCACTAAAGAGCACGCTTTTCTTTTAAATAAAATACAAATTAATTAAACTGTAATCAATTCATTTTATTTACTGACAATAATTAAAGTGGTACACAGAATAACAAGCTCTCTTTTCTTTTATGTATTTGAATAAATATAATTAAGTAATTAAATAACTGATAAAGGAATAACATTAATTACTAATGCATCACTAATGCATTTTATTTACTGTCAATTATTGAGGGGCTTGCTCTCGATTTACACAATTTTATGGTCCAAAAATCATTAACTAATAAAGTAAAGAGGTTTGTTTTGCAACTCTTCTTTTCGAATTTTATGCATTAGAACTCGTACAATAAAATAATGTTCTTACTAACAAGGTAAATAAGTTAATTACATATTGAATTCATGTTATTTTCTGCTAATAACTGAAGTGGTATACCGAATATCAAGTGTTCCTTTTGAATAAAATAAAATAATCAATTTAATTAATTACATAATCAATTCATTGCTGTTAATACATAAACTGACCCACAGAATAACTGGCTCTTATTTTACACAATGTTATGCTCTATCTATCTCTTAAGTATCTGACAAATAAAGTGTAGATAGATCTCCTTTTTATAACTCTTTGTTTTAGAACTCACACAATAAAATAATGAAATTACTAACAATGAAAATAAGTTAATGACATTTCATTTTCTGTCATCCAATAAATTTTGAACTTTTCGAATTCATACATTAAAGTAATAAAGTTTCTCCAAAATACACTTAACATACAGTTATTTGTTATACCCGCTACCCATAGGGTAGAAGGGTATTATAACTTTGTGCCGGCAGGAAATGTATGTAACAGGTAGAAGGAGGCATTTCCGACCCCATAAAGTATATACATTCTTGATCAGCGTCAACAGCCGAGACGATCTAGCCATGTCGAAGTTATTAAATAAATACTTTTGTATGGGCAAAAACGCCTACTTACTAAGGGTCTTAGTTGCTTTGGCTAACAATCTGGTATATTGTGCCGTCTATGGTATATTTTGAATGTGGTACTATATCGATATACCAAATATACCATGTGGTATATTTTTAGTATTTTTGCAGTATAATCGGTATATTTTGAGAAAAATTCCGCAAAATATATTTCTTTTATTCAAAATGGGTAGCGGGTATCTCACAGTCGAGTACACTTGACTGTAGCTTTCTTACTTGTTTTATTACATTATTATGTATAGAAATTTGATCAATTTAATTTTATCATCAATTTTTGTAAATTATGCTGTGTGCATACATAACATATATCGGCCTACTATTGTAGCTTAAACCGTTTCGGCGTTTCTCCCAAACTGCGCGATTTAAGATTGTTGAGGTAGGAATTTTGAAAAACTCAGCCTTTGTGCACAATTAAATTATATGAAGCCATATCAGCCTCGAAGCTCTTACCTTTTGGACATTGCATGCAACGTCAAGTGCGTGATTTAAGATCTATACGGCAAGAATTTTGAAAACCCAGCCTTATTGCACGATGAAATATTACTAGATACATAGTTATGCATAAATTTCAGCTTCAATGTTCATAACGTATGTAGGTTGGGAGTTCAGTAAGAAAATCAATCAGGACAAGCATCTTTTTGCTTCTATTTTTATTTCTTAATTTTATTTTGACATTATATTTTATATAATTTTAAAATTTCTATTCCGCACTTTCTTGTTAAAAAACTTTTATTGTGTTCATCGTTGCTTTCTTTATCTCACAGTGTAGTTTTAGTGTGCAATAAAACTGCAAGTTGCAGTTGCAGCCAGCATCTTGAATGTGCAACCAGGAAGCTGCAACTAAGTCTTTGTCTTGCTGCCTCCCCACCTCTAAGCAAGGGAAGCGGAGAAGTGAAGAGGGGAGCAACAGCAGTTTATTGTGCATTTGTCCTTTGGCAACAGAAGGACAAAATTCAATGCGAAATTTTATGCTGACGCTGTCAATGTGTCTAACTCTCAATGAATCCCAGCTGCAAAGCCAACTCAAATTACAGCGATTGTGGGGAGAGAAGGATGAGGAGGGGGAAATTCTAAAGCAACCCCTCTGCTCCCCTCAAAGCTTCGCTGCCATTTCCATTTCCATTTGGCAGGCGACTCAATTGCGCCCGGTGACCTTTCAATGCCCGTCGCGTTTTAAGCAAGTGCAGCTTCATTTGCGGTCAGAGAGGGGACGAAAGAGATAGGGCAAGGTTGATAGAAAGAGATGGCGCGAAAGAGGGAGCGACAGAGATGGCAACTTTAGCTTTGGCATAGCTATCACGTTGCCATTTTAAGTTGATTTGCTTTTTTGTTGAGCATAAAATTCAATCAGCTTTAGCTGCATTCAAAAGTTACGACGCAACGTCCCCCTTCCCGCCTCCTCTGGTTGCCCCACCAAGTTGGTGGCCAGACAGCCACGTTTGTCCTTACATTGTCCTCTGTGCAGCATTCCTTGCTGCTGTCGCTGTCGCTGTCTAGACCGCTGCAGGGGTCGACGTCGTTGCAAAGAGTGCAGTGTCATGACAACCGCATGCGATTTATGCTCTTGCCTCCTGGGATAAGCGAGCTATCTCGCTCTATCTCTCCATCTCTCTCTCTCTTTATGTGCCACAAACGACGCGTTAATATTATTAAATGCAAATTAAGCTTTATCTCATTTCGTTCATTAGCGGCCAATTTGCGCGCCCTTGTTTATTATTAGACAAGCATTGCAGTTGCTAAACCTGAAGCTGAAACTGAAAATGAAGCTGAAGCTAGGGGTTGATTAGCTGTTTAAGCCAGCCACACAGCTTGTGGCATGCATCAGGCAGTGCATCATTTTTGTGACTGGCGCATTCCAATGCGTCTGCTGGAGGCATGTTCGGTGTTCACTTCCTGGCGACGTCGTCGGCTAATTTGCAAACCAATTAAATGTCAATTTGAGGCATTGTTCAGTTCTCTCTTTCGCTCTTCCTCTCGCTCTCTCTCTCTCTTTCTTTGTGTGTGTTGGCCGACACAATGTCTGCCGTGTCAGCGCGTAAAAACTTTGCCCCAGACGCCGAGACATTGGTGCAACCTAAAGGCAGCAAGTGTGTTGTCGCCGCCTCAGCAACATTGTTGTTGTTGTCGTTGTTGTTGTTGTTGCTGTTGAGTTGGCAGCAAAGTTTCGCCACCGCCAAAGTTTTCACTCGCTGTCTAGACGCGACTCAACTCAACTCATCGCGACAACGACGACGACTCGACTCCTTTGTAGACTTCGCCGACTTCAGTTTTGTATTTGGTCGCGTAGTTTGCATAAGTTTCAGCTGCCGCTTGTCATCTTCCCTCTCTCTCTCTCTCGCTCTCTTTCTTTATCTCCCGTTGACTGCTAAGTGCATTTTAATGCCCTTACATTGGCCAAAAGGCGTGATTGAATTCACTACACGCTCTGCATTTCGTTTGTTCGCGACCAATATGTCGCACGTGTCGTATACGTAATATTTGTTAATGAGCTCGTATATTGAAACCTCTCGCCACATTAGCCCAAGTAGCCACGTTTATTGCTTCTTTTATGCATTTTCCACATTTTGAGAATGGAAAGTTTATAACTTTCAAGAGCTTTCACTTAAGCACAAGCAAAAGCTTTGATATTGTCCAAGTTAGTACTTGGTACTTAGACAGCTCAAAGCAAGGTTCTTCTTGCATTTTTTAATGCTTTAGGTAATTTCATAGTCTTTTCCATATTAAATGTGTGTTTAATATCAGATTAAAGTAAATTTTCGAAAATTTCAATTTTTTCTAGAATAGTTTATTTTTATACCCGCTACCCATAGGGTAGAAGGGTATTATAACTTTGTGCCTGCAGGAAATGTATGTAACAGGTAGAAGGAGGCATCTCCGACCCTATAAAGTATATATATTCTTGATCAGCGTCAACAGCCGAGACGATATAACCATGTCCGTTTGTCTGTCTGTCCGTATGAACACCTAGGTCTCAGAGACTATAAGAGATAGAGCTTTAATTTTTTTTCGACAGCATTTGTTATGTTTGCACGCAGATCAAGTTTGTTTCAAATTTTTGCCACGCCCCCTTCCGCCCCTGTAAATCAAAATCGAATAACAAGCGTAATTTTAAAGCTAGAGTTACGAATTTTAGTAGATACAATAACAACTATATTAGTTATGATTCCTGAAAATTTGTTTGCGATCAGATAAAAATTGTCGAAGTTATTAAAGAAATACTTTTGTATGGGTAAAAACGCCTACTTACTAGGGGTCTTAGTTGCTTTGGCTGACAATCTGGTATATTGTTCCGTCTACGGTATATATATACCATTTGGTATATTTTTTTTTTTAGTATTTTTGTAGTATATTTGGTATATTTTGAGAATAATACCGCAAAAATTATTGCTTTTATTCAAAATGGGTAGCGGGTATCTCACAGTCGAGTACACTCGACTGTAGCTTTCTTTCTTGTTTTAAACTTTTATTTTGAATATTTCTGTTTTGAAGTTCATTTAAATCAACTTTTGGATGCAAAATAATGAGAGTAACGAAAATAAGGAAGTAAGGAAATTAAGATCACTATACATATATAATATTTGAGGCTTCACTTATATTAAAAATTTAGGTCATACAATACAAATTAGGAAAAATAAAATCCTTTAATCAGCTTAGATTAAAGTCAACAATAATTATAAATAAATTATTGTTTGATAACGAAAAGCAATAGCTTATTGTTATAAAATTAAGTTATGAAACTATAAATTTTAAAGTATAAATTAAAATTATTAGAAAGGCACAATAAAACGTGCTTTACGTTTGTATAAAATGTTGATTCAAATTAAATTTTGAAATATAGACAGAATTTAACAAGCAAACATAAAGTATATAACATATATTTTAGAAATATAATATAATAAAAATTCGTTATTTTTAACCTGAATTTAAATTAAATATATATACACTCTTGATCTTTTTTTTGTCAAGCCAATTTATAACAAATTAAAATGTCTTGAAGTTCTAATTTTTATATACTGTACAAATTAAAATTTAATACCCCCTTTTAATTTTTATTATAGGTGAAATGCTTAGGATTGAGAAAGTGTAAAATTTAGATTTATTTTGAGCTTTATTTTATACCATAAAAGTAAGAATTATGAACAAAACAAATATGAATAACTTCAATAATGATTTCTCTAAGATTCTGATTGCGGATGTTACTAATTTCAAATCTTTATATGCAAATTGAAAACATTCATGTTTCATTTAAATTGAAAGCTTCTGGGAATTAATCAAAGCTTTTGCTCATGCTTTGAATGATTGTGCATCGGTGCACCTGCTGAAAAGTTGAATGGGTCTAAAAGCTGAACAATTCCATCACTCATTATTTATGTCCATTTGGCACTCTGTTATTTTTCTATGCAAATCCAGCGACTGTCGACCAACGAAATGCCCCAAAGGCACGCCCACACAACCGCAGCAGGAAAACGGATTTTATGCTACCAAAAATTTTTATGCAAATACGAATAGAGCGAAAGGAACACATCAACCAACCAGCCAACCAACCAACTAACTAAAAAAAAGAATCAAAACAAAAACAACAAGAATGCTTGCAACGGAATATGGCTGCAGGATACTTTCATGCCACAGACACCCACGCAGCAGAGAAAGGAGAGAGGGGAAGAGAGAGAGAGAGAGGGAGAGAGGCCGGGTCGAGCTGGGCAATGAGTTTTTGAGCTAAAAGTTGAATTGTGCATCGACAATTTCTCTGCCACTCCACTGAATGTGTGTGTGTTGGTTCGTTTTCGACTGTCTGTGTGGTATGCACTTGTCTAGACGTTGGCTAGACAGTGTAAAACCGAACAACAACAGACAGAGACAGAAAGAGAGAAGAGAACAGCAACAACAAAAAAATAGCCGAAAACGAAATAGTACAAGCCAACAACAATTACAGTCGAGTCGAAAAATGCCAGCGACAAAACGAAACGAATTTTGCTGCACTGCATTCGTTCTCTCCTCTCCCTCTCCCCCTCCTCCTTCTCTTGCAGCTGACAGAGACAAATTTTTGACAAATAAGAATCCAGCACGTTTTGTGTTTAAACAGTTCTGTGTTGTTACATTTACAAAGTATTCGCTTACAAGTATAAAAGGAAACTACTACGAAATTAATCCATCTACGCCTGGCCGAATTTCTTGGCCACATATGGAGCGGGCAGCAATGACAATAGATTATTACGTTGTATGCTAACGGTGACCAACTCCTTGTTGCCAAAGTGCGATGCAAAGATCAGCAGCTATCAAAGAAATTAAATTAATTAGCAAAATTAATAGAAATAAAATATCTCAACAAACCTTGCGTGAAAACATCGAAACTAATCCGTAGTCAAGCAGATCTGTGGTGCTAACTGAAGAGTTCGCTCGCTTTGCTTGCTGACTGATCGCCTGTTTTTCCCCCGCCTTGAGCACAAAGAAGTTGCTCTCGTTGTAGGCCATCACAATCTTGGGTTTCTGTGGATCCAACAGCAAGCCTTTGATGCAATGCGTCTGCGAATCGTGCACAAAACTGTTTGTTGTCTCGCAGACAAAGCGACGCGCTGACAGATCGTAGTCCACAATGCGACCATCGGCGTAGGCAACAACCAAACGTGGTTGATTCTGTTGCAGGGCGAACGCTGAGGTGCCCGCTTTGTAGCGTGGCAAGTTCAGCAAATGCTTCGAATCCTTGCCGTTCATTTTCCAAACGCCAACCAAACGATCCGAGGTGGCGACCACAAAGTATGTGCCACAATGCGACATCTCAACCAGACGTATGGGCGACTTGACATGGGCACTCAGATTGACACTGTACAAGAAATCCACCTGGTTATCCTCCAGCTTAAAGCAACGCAGCTGTCGGCTCTCGGCGTGTATGAGGAACATTTCCTTCGACGTTGGCGAGAAGAAAATGTGAGTGGCCACCTCAAGTTCGGCGGGCAGTTCCTCCGTAAAACGTTCCAGCGCCATGGGTTCCAATTGCACGCGACTGAGGCGCAATTCATACTGGGTGGAATAGCAAATCCATTGGCCATCTGGAGATAGGGCTGCAGCCTGTATCATCTTGTTGTTGCTCACATTCAATTCGAGCAGCTTGTCCGGAGTATCGTACATCTGCAGCGTTTGTATTTTGCCCACCGTCTTATGGTTGGGTGCATTGGAACGCGATTGACCCAAACTCCACAAGTGCAAGCTGTGTGGGTAGCGCAACAGCAGCAGATGAGCACTGGGTGACCCACTGGCGATGGTACCGGGCAGAAATGGTGCATACTGATCGATGGGTATTTTCTTGTCAGTAATGGAGGCAATGACGAGCAGGCCATCCTCACCTCCGGATATAATGTTGTCGCCCACAACGAGCAGCTGCTTGACATAGTGTTTATGCACATCGTACTTCAGGCACTTGATCCAACGTTCGCTGATCGACTCTTCACGCTTAATCTGCGTCTTGCTGAACACCAAGACATCCGGCGGCTTTCGACCGCTGCATACCAAACGATCCTCTGTCTCGTTGATGGCCAATGTGAACACATTCTCCTCCATCACCTTGTTGCTCTCCAACTGTGTAGCATTGGCGCCATTCCACACTGTCACATAGCCATCGGAGTCACCAGCAATGATCGTATTATTGCTCAGCACCAGCAGCGAATGCACAACAGTCGTTTTATTGTTCAGAGTCATTGTGTGCAACGTTGTGCCTTTGGCCACGTTCCAGATGCGCACTGCACCGAGTGAGCCGGTGATTAGACGCTTGCCCGTTTTGTCGAACTTGCAGCAGAGCACGCGTCCTTCCTGTTTGTTGAACAGCTGTTTGTAGTTGATTTCATTATTCTCAATGCTCATAATGTTAATATGTCCCTCCTCGGAGCCCACAGCCAGCTCGGTTTGTTCGCTGTTCACGTCCAGGCACCACAGTGCATTCCCAGTGGGCGACTGTTCGATGCGTGGCTGCAACGAAGTCAAATCCCATTCAATCAGCTTGCCCGCCAAGTCCACGGAGAATAGTCGATCGCCTGCCCAAGCCAAGGCTTCGACTTCGGAGTCAGGTGTCAAGGTTATTACGCGGTCCAAGTATGGTGCAAAGCGCATGTCCCACAGCTCAATCGATCCCTCCTCGCTAGCAATGAATTCACAAATACTATAAAAACTGTTGCACATTATCCAATTTTGACTCACCGGCTGATCGCCAGACATTTAATCTCTTTGCTGTAGGCTAACGCCATTATGCCGCGCGGTTTGATTGTGTAGAAGCGCACATTGTGCACATAGTAATTGCCCTTCGCAGTACCTGATTTTGTCTTCATTTTGCTAGCTTAAATTATATTCTCAATAAAAACACATCTGCACGTGTGTTTCGAGAGCGTGTTGTGATTCGTTGGTGTTGCCACCTTGCCGCAAACAGCGATGTAAACAATGACATTCGCAGCGTGCCGCATACACGATAACACTTCTTATCGATATGCCATTTTGAGCACATACAAATTGCGGTCACACTATTCTCCCAGTCAGCTAAACAACGGGAAATGGGGTTGGTTTTGTGTTTTTAGAAAAAAGCATCTATTACTAATTGAATTAATCATAATTTATGAGTGTGTCATAAGTGTAAACAGTGCTTAGAGCATGCTATAACAGCGTTAACCACAAACACACACACTCATCACACAGCAGTTGCAATGCCAAAGTCAATGTGGAGCTGGAGCTTCGTCCTTTTGTTGTTTCTCCTGGTGCTTGGCACTCCAGCGATATCGTCGCGTGTTCTCGAACTAAGTGATCGCTTTATCGATGTGCGTCACGAAGGCCAATGGCTGGTCATGTTCTATGCACCATGGTGTGGCTATTGCAAAAAAACCGAACCCATATTCGCCCTCGTTGCCCAAGCATTGCATGCCACCAATGTGAGGGTGGGGCGCTTGGATTGCACGAAATATCCGGCTGCAGCGCGGGAGTTTAAGGTGCGCGGTTATCCCACCATTATGTTCATCAAGGGCAACATGGAATTCACCTACACCGGGGATCGCAGCAAGGACGAACTGGTGGATTATGCGTTGCGCATGTCAGGGCCACCAGTGCAGCTGGTGACACGCACAGAAAGCGTGGATATGCTGAAGGGCTCGCACACAATTTTCTTCATGTTTGTGGGCGCACAACAGGGCGTTGTCTGGGACACCTATTATGCCGCCGCCGAAGGATATCAGGAGCATGGTTTCTTCTATGCCACAAGTGAGGATATTGCAGCGCAACACTTTGATTTTGAGCAACTGCCTGCAGTGATAGTGTACAAGGAGGAGCAGCACCACTTCTATCCGCATGGTCATGTGGCGCACCAAATGGATCCACAGGATGTCAACGAAACCATCTTTCAGTGGGTGAACGTGGAGCGTTTCACGCTCTTCCCCAAGGTGACGCGTTTCAACATCCATCAGCTGCTAAAGACGCAAAAGTATCTGGTGCTGGCCGTGGTGCAGGAGGACAAACTGAACCAGATTGCGACGCATGAGCTTGAGTTTCGTGACATGGTCGAGGGCGTCATACGCAAGCATCGTGCTCGCTATCACGATCAGTTCCAGTTTGGTTGGGTGAGTCCTCTTGCAGTTTCAACAATTTCTCCTTATCTAATGCAAATTTCTCTTGCAGATTGGCGAACCATCGATAGCACATTCCATTATACTGGACCAATTGCCCACACCACATCTCATTGCACTCAACTCAACCACACAGCATCATTACATACCCGACGATGAGCCGCTGCAGCTGACACCACAAGCGCTGCATCTGTTCCTCGAGTCCATCAGCAATGAGAGCGCCACAGTTTATGGCGGCGACACGTATTTTATGCGTGTGAATCGCGCTTTGTTTGAGGTAAAACGTTCGCTGCGCGAAATGTGGAAGGGAAATCCAGTGTTGACCACAGTCATCTTTGGACTGCCGCTTGGTTTCCTATCGCTCATCATGTACTCGATCTTCTGTGGCGATTGTTTGGTCACCGAAGAGGAACAGGAGGAGGATCACGAGAAACGAGAGTAGACATGCATTTTGTGGCGGGGAGCAAAACAATTCCATCTCATTGTGTTAAGCCAAAAAATCTAGTCTTAATTTAACCACGACAATTTTGCTTATGTAGAAGAAACTAATGAACTCTTTGATCTGAATTCCGCGATTCCTTTTTCTCGGCTGTTAGCATCGTATTTGTATAAGATTTGAGAGCTCGAAGTGTGTGTGTTTCTAATTTAATAAACAAATATAGTTGTTTAAAACTATCTAATAAAGCAAGTGTTTTGATTCTGTGAGTGAATTTTGTACCTTCAAGAGAAGCGATAATAAAAATTATAATACGAGATGACATTGAAGAAAACAATTCATCTCATTGTTAAACTAAGAAATGTAGATTCGAGATGTGAATTTAAATGGATGAAGGGAAGGACAGCAAAATCTCATTGTTGAGTTAACGAATCTGGATTTTTTTATGTTAAAGAAAATCATTTTCTAAAAAACATTGTGAGATTTGCGAATTGTAAAACATCTCGATTTGACATTTCTTTCTCTCAACTATTAGAAAAATTTGTGTGAATTTTCAGCTCGAAGTGTGTGTGTTTTTAATTTAATAAACATAGTTGTTTAAAACTATCCTGAACTAATGCACGTGTTTCCATTCTGTTTCTGAGTGTAAAAATGAAAGCTTAAGCTTAGTACGCGTATTTAACTTATCAATCTCCCAGTCTGGCAGCTGGGCATGGGGAATTGATAATTAGCAACCATAATCCTCGTCATCATCGCTGTCAATAGCCGCACGACGTCTGTCGTACTTTACGGTCGATTTACTCTGTGGCATTTGGGCGTTCACGCTCTCCAGGATGCTGACGAACTGGGCATCGTCCAGTTTGCCACGAACTTGTCCCATTTGCGCCATGCGGATTACCATGCTTTCAAACATTTGTGCCTTTTCGGGTTTGCTCACTTTCAGTGTATTAACTGCAAATCAATCGAAACTTTTAAATCAGAGTCCGTATTTAATGCACATCTAATAAACTTACGGCGGGCGCGTGCTTGTTGGTCGAGCACTTGCGAGAGGATTGAGTGTTTCATTTCCTCCTGGGCGCGCATCTGTTCCTGCTGAGCTTGTTGCTTTTCCGCATCGTTGCCACCGCCGCCGCCCTGTATGGAAATGGGAAATGCTTTCGTTAGTCGGAAAAATTACTTTAATCCAACAGATGGGCAAGGAATCGATGGCGATGAGTCACGCGTTGGTCATTGGCTCCCATTGGATTGCCAGCCAAGGGAGTTGCATGACATTTTAGCCAGGCTATAGGCTTGGTTAGCATGCAATGCTAGCAGCACAAATACAAATATATCCATTTGGCATTTTGTGTCTATTTTTGGCATTTGGCAATTATCTTGATATTCCAGTAGCCTCTGAATTGAATCACATTGTCCACTTTGGTTGGTACTTACGAATTGCGACTGCATCTGGGCCATGCGCTGGGCGCGCAATGCATCTAAATCTCCGTCCGACATGCTTGAGTTGTGTTTTTATTTATTTTAAGCAAATATCAAAGTAAGAATAATAAAAAACCATGCACTTATCCGGCAGTTAGTGTAAAATACAATCGATATTGCCGACGAATTATCGATTATCGATAAACTTCGAGTGCCTACGGACTATTTAGTATATTTAATACCATAGTTGTAATCATGCAGCGTGGCCACTAACTGTAATTATCATGCGGTGGGAGAAACTTGCCAGTAGTCAAATAAAATGAATATAGTTGGAATAACATTAATCGTATAACGTATTATTGAATTATTTACGAAGTGAAACCAGCTGGAATCAATGGGAGGGATATATTTTAGTATATTTCTAACGTAATATAGTAATTTTCCTACTTCAATGTACGGTCATACTTCAATCCGCAGAAACAATCAACAGCTGTCCGGCAGTTGGCAAAGAAGTAAAAGCGTATTGTAATATTGCGATTTTTCGGCAGTTAAATAAAAAAACTGTTGAAAATGACTTCGCCTTTGGAGAATCTTGAAACCCAGTTGGAAATGTTCATTGAGAACGTGCGCCAAATACGTATTATCGTAAGCGACTTCCAGCCCCAGGGTCAAAATGTACTCAATCAAAAGATGTAAGAAGAAGCTTTGCACTTTTTAATTTTTGTATACTAAATATTAATTTTTTTGGGCAAATGCAGCAACAGTTTGGTGACTGGTCTACAGGAAATCGACAAATTACGACCTCAGGTGCAGGATGTGTACGTGCCTTTTGAGGTGTTCTTTGATTACATCGATCAGGACAAGAATCCTCAACTCTACACCAAGGATTGTGTGGAAAAGGCACTGGCAAAAAATGAAGAAGTCAAAGGCAAAATCGAAAGCCTGAAAAAGTTCAAGGCCAATTTGCTGCTTGAATTGTACAAGACTTTTCCCACTGAAATGAACAACTACAGAGCCTATAGAAAAGATTCGATCTAAGTAAATGGGAGATCATGCATAATGCTAGTTTTGTAAGCCTCATTTATATATTTTGTAAGCCAAAATAAACGCATCCGTGTACTTAGATAATGCAATAGACGCTTGTACTTTCCTCAAATGAACTCTTTATTTTTTTTTTTTTTGCTAGGTTAAATGTCCTGCGGATGTAAGCCGGTGTTAGACAAGGGAGGGTTCCGGGTGTGTTTTCAGGATTGTCTTGCCGTAATTTCAAAACGTCCATTTGGCAAATTTTTTTCCGAAGGCTCCAGTGGCGCAATTGGTTAGCGCACGGTACTTATAATCAGTAACTGTGTATGAGCAATGCCGGGGTTGTGAGTTCGAGCCTCACCTGGAGCAGCAGCGAATTATTGTTGAGTTGCTTACTTTTTTAAATTTTTTTTATTTTGATTTTATTTACCCTCTCTGCAAATGCATACAATAGCATAAAAATATGCAAGAATTTTGGTAAAAATAAAAACAAAAAATGTATGCTCAGCAACAGTAGTGATGTATTTTGACGGCGTTGCCAGACTGTTGAAATGACGTAGTTGGCCAGCTGTTTTTTGTTTGGCTGCCTGCTTGTGTAATTGATAAGAGCGGTGGTTTATATTATAAGTATTTTTGTCATAAGATGCGACGTTTTGTGAGTATTTTAAAAACTAATTCTAGCGAATTAGTGTGCCGGCCAACGATTAAGTGTAGTATAGTGCCAAATACACGTCATTATGCGTCATTGTCAACATCGATTTGTTGGAATTGCCACAAACCTGCGAAACAAATGATTTGTGCCGACTGCGGCAGCTTGCAGGATGTGGACAATACAGTTGTGAGTAGTGCAAATAAAAACAAAACCTTTTAAAATTGTTGAAATATATTGTATATTATTGCAGAACTACTTTAAGCTGCTGGATTTTCCCACACAATTTACTTTGCAGTCTCAGCAGCTTACACAGCGTTTTCGCCAGTTGCAGGCGCGAGTGCATCCCGATAAATACAGTAACAAGTGCGTTTAATGAGTTTAATTCCACTTATAATCGATAATTGAGTATTAATTCTCCTAGGACATCACGGGAGCAAACAAACTCGGCAGATTGGAGTTCGCTAATTAACAAGGCTTATAAAACGCTGTCTGCGCCTGTGGAACGCGGTCAATACATGCTACAGTTGGCTGGCGAAGAGATGCCACAGGATAATAGTGCATTGAACGCCACATTTTTGATGGCTATGATGGAGCGGAACGAGGAGGTGGAGGAGGCCGATAACAGCGCTGCACTGGAAAAGTTGAGCGCCAACATTTCGCAAGAGCTTGAAGCATTTGCCAAGAAGCTAACAACACAATTCGAGGCGAATGACTTGGCGGCGGTGAAGGCAACGCTTGTGGAAATGAAATATTTGCACAGCATACAAAGCAGTATCAAAAAGAAACAACAACATTTGATGTCTGCATAGACAAATCGATTAGTTTTGAGCATCGAACATCGATAGGTTGCAAAGAACGCGAAGTTGGTTGCGCCAAACGTCAAACTGGACAAAGAAACAGCTGGCAGTTGACAACAACAATGGTGGATTCCAGTCATGATAGATTTGTTATGTATACTAATGAATGTGATTAAAAAAAACACACAGGTGAATGCACCTGGTGATAAGTGAAAACAACTTTGTTGTTGTTATAATAACGTGCCGTTTTTAATGTGAAAATGCCAAACGCTATGAATAATCAAGCAAACAAGTTGTTTCTGCCAATGCCGGACCAGGGGGTTCTCAGCTTAGAAGACAACTAAGCCGAAAAAAGCCAGATAAAAGTTCCCCGTTTACTGCACTCATGGCAAAAAAATGGCAAATCACTGCTTAGTGATAAAAAAATATAATCAATGTACGGGCAAGTGTTCTAAGGTCCACACACACACACACGCACACGCTGTTCCACAAGTAAGTATGTGTATTGGCCCATACTATGTGGGCAATTGTGACGCATTCCCTAAACACAAAAACACACACACACAAACACAGGTACTCACACACACTTGTGACGTGTGATAATTTTGAGTAGAAGTATTTTTGTAGTGTAAATTGAATTTAAATTCAAAACGCTTTTTGTTTCTCACTGCCAGTGTTATTTAGTTCTTTGCTCGAGGTGCACACACAACACAGGAGGTGCCTCATTCAACAATGTCGAGCTGCTGCAAGAGAATGCAATCCTTGTGCCTGGGAATTCTGCTGCTGTGTTTGATGACCACTGTGCATGCCGATGTTAATGGCAGTGTATCCCCCATCATTGGAGTATTGGCACAAGAACTTTACCCGGATTCGTTAACAGCCACATCTTATAATGCAACCAGTTATATTGCGGCGTCGTATGTGAAGTTCATTGAAGGTGCGGGAGGCAGAGTGGTGCCAATTTGGTAAGTGGATTTTCGATTGCGATTTTGAATTAGAAATTAAGATTGAAATTGAGATTGAGAGACGACGACGCTGACAGTTGATAATCAATTACGTGCAGCTTTATCATAGCGGGGCTTTAAATCATTGCCACTTTTGCTAATATGTTATTAAATTTATTATCTTTTGTTTACGTTGCGATCGCGATAACTTTTTTTTGACTTTGACAGGGAATTTTGAATTGTATGGGTCGTAATTTTCAACACGTGTTTATCGTCTTTCCCTTCTCTCTCCTTAGGATCGGCCGCAATCAGAGCTACTATGAAAAACTGCTACAGAACCTCCAAGGGTAAGTTAAAATCGATGATAATATTTACAATTTTTTAAAATATGTATAAATATAAAGAAACTTAAATTTGTATAAACAAAAATAAATAAATAAATGTACTTTTCCTACCAATCATGTTTAATTGAAAATGTCATCAATTTTTAAAGTAAAAATGTTATAAACAATTTTTATAATTACATTTTTTTATTTATTTTTTTTTCATTTATCTATATAAGTTTCATTTTGTAAAATTACTTCGATTTTTATCCTTTCGTTGCTCAAAAATAGTGATATTGGTCGAAAAAGTAATAAATTATTTTAAATTTATATATTTAATTTATTTATATATTTCATTTATTCGATATCAATTTATATTTATATATTTTTTATCTTTTCGTTACTCCAAAGTAGTGATAATGGTCGAAAAAGTGTTAAAGTACTTTAATTTTTATCTTTTCGACGGTCAAAAATACTGATAATGGTCATTAAATTATTTCATTTGAATCATAATCGTTATAAAAAATATATCACTATTAATCACTACCGTTCATATTGAACTAAAAATAAACGATTTATGTTTTTAGTGTGCTGTTGCCTGGTGGAGCGACCTGGTTTAATGAGACCCTCGGCTATGGTGATGCGGGCGAGCATCTGATAAGGATTGCCAAGCAGATCAACGATAATGGCACCTACTTCCCAGTGTGGGGCACCTGTCTGGGCATGGAATTGATGGTTCTCAAAGTGGCCAACGGCAGCGAGACGCGCAGCGATTGCAATTCAGCTGGACAAGCTCTGCCGCTGGAATTTCAAGCAGGTAAGTGACTGAGAGATTAGATTACTGATTGCTAATTATGGCTCTAATTGTGGATTAACTTTTATTGCGTTTGTAGACTACAATTCGAGTCGTCTTTTTGCGGGCGCTAGCGATGAGGTAATTTCTGCGCTGGCCAACGAGAATATCACCTACAACTATCATCGTTTTTGCTATACGGTGGCCAGTTTTGATGAGCCCGCTCTGAAGGATAATTGGCGCATCATGTCCCTAAATCATGATCTACAGGGCTATGAGTTTGTGTCCACAATTGAGCACTTGAAGTATCCGTTCTATGGCGTACAATTCCATCCGGAGAAAGCGCTTTACGAGTTCGTTAGCACTAAAGTCCCGCACACGAAGTCAGCGGTGCTCGCTTCCCAGTATTTTGCTGACTTTGTGAACGAAGCGCGTCAGTGTCCTCATGTGTTTGCAAATGCTACTGAGCAAAAGAGATCACTGATCTACAACTATAATCCAAAGTACACTTCGCTCGCCGGGTCGAGTTATACTCAGCAATATGTGTTCAACTTTGATGTCAATAGTGACTTTAATGATGGTGATGATGATGACAGTCCTTATCCTCTGCCTTATCCCTATCCCGTGGGCGACGGGGCTGAAAGGCATTCCCTTGGACTTGCACTTGTGATAACCATTGCTTTCAGTATGTTTGTCGCCACGCAACATTGCTGAAATTGTTTTTAGTCCAATCTTTTTTTTCTATTTGTATACACCTTTTTTTTTGTTTTTTTTTCTCCCCTTATTTGTATACAATTTTTTTTGATTTTGTGTTTTTTTTTTTTTTTTACTTTTTTTCTATAAACATTTTTTGTTTTTTTTTTTTGTACGTTTATAAATAAATATGGCTATAGCTTTTAATATGCATTATATTTCGAATACTTGTCTATATATAGTATAGTATTCGGTTGGCTGGCAAAATCCTCTACTGAACCCTCCCCGAGGGTGCTGGCTGGGTAGGATCTGCATTACCTCATTGTCAACGGATATTAGATATCTACTATCCGACGACGTTTCAGGTACTGCCGATCCTAGCTGAGGGCTCTGCTCCTTATCTTTCGGGCACTTGTCTGTCTGAAGATAAGAAGCAGAATCCATGGTAGGAGGTGTCTGGCGGTCAGACTGAAAACGCTATGGGGGGCACCCAAGAACAAAATTAGCCAAAAAATTGTCTCAGAATGGACACATCAAAACATTCAACTCGGGCTGGGATGTCAGCCCAAACGTCGGTGGAACACGTGACTGCTACCACCGGCGGGCACGGGGGGGAGAGATCCTCTCAGCGTGTCGCCAGCGGTCACACCTCTGATGCGGTGGGTGCAGGCCAATTCAGTTGCAACAATACTGTCACGAACAAACAACAAACAAACAACAACTCGAGACTGATGCACGCGGGTGCCGTTGTCCTAACCAACTCGGACCAAGAGAGCGCAGTGTCAATCTCTAAGGTGGAGGAGACCAGCACCTCCAAGGTTGCGCAGCGGAGCACTGCGGGGCTGAAGGAAAAGGCTAAAAAAAAGGCGGCGATCCGCATTCACGCAAGGCTCAGTGGCGTAGCAAACTTGTCCGCCCAGGACAAGGAGAGGCTTGCCTGGGCCAATTCGTGGATGCGAGATAACCAATTTAGCCTCCTCCCAAAAGACAATAATGTGCAGGCCGCTTCTATCGGCCCTGCCAACAAAAAGGTGGAGTCCACGGCAAGCAAGCGCCAACAGTCTGCTGAGAGTCCCAAGCAAGGGGCTCCAGTGAGCAAGAGGCTGCGAGCATCTGGCTCCACTAACCAAACGGACAGCAACAAACAGCGACAGAGAGCAACGATTGCTGAAACCGCCGGGCGGCAACTCTCCGTTGCCCTCATTGACAGAGGGAACCTTAACGGGAAAATATCTGCAGAGCGGTGGCGGTTGACCCATGGCAAGCTGGTCGACGCACTGTTTGTAAGTATGGAGAATGCCCCAGACAGTCCAATGCCTACTTTTGAAGGCAGTGGCTGGATGAATGGTGTCAAGATCCTGAAATGTAAGGACGACCCAACGTTGCAATGGCTGAAAGCGACCCTCCCCAAGCTGGAGGGACTATGGGAGGGGGCCAAGCTGGACGTGGTGGACAGGAATAATATTCCGTCCATGCCGAAGGCAAAGGTCCTGTTCCCTATAGCCGTGCAGGGTGAGCGGGCGCTTCAGTTGCTTAAAAAGCAGAACCCGGCCATTCCGACAAGTGATTGGTCCGTGCTGAAGGTTGATAAACCTTTACCCAGTGGTGAGCAGCACGTGATCATGCAGATCAATAAGGAGGCCGAGGATCTGTTATACAAGCGCAACGGGAAGATGGCGTGGGGCTTAGGGAGCGTGTATCTTCGCCTCAAAAAACGCCATCCGACTGACAAGGATACACACACGTTGAGGTCAGGGGAGGTAGAGGCAGATCTCGGTCTAGACAGTATGACCGATGCCACCCTGCACTTGGACGAGACGGATGAGGTGGGGGAGGAACTGTCCCTGCAGACGGGCCCCCCCGCGAGCTTGCAACCCTCTAATGAGTCTGCTGCAGCTCAAACTCAATAAATTGAAAACGGCTTCGGTGGACCTTCTCCTCGCACTAGAGGAAGGGTCTGCCTACGCTGCTTTGGTCCAGGAACCGTGAATAGCGTCGGGAAACACGGTCGCAGGGCTGAAGTCGCTAAACTACGATCTATACGACCCGACATTGGTAAGTAGATCAAGAACTGCCATCCTAGTAAGGAAGGGGTTAAAAGCTCATCTACTACCTAATTTTAGAACTGACGATCTAACCATGGTGGTGCTGGAGAGCTGCGATGTATGTTTACTGCTAGCATCCTGCTATATGGCTCACGACGAACCTGCTCCACCAGAAGAGCTTCTGAATCGTTTTTGTCAGCTGGGCAAAATTGATATTAAACAAATACAACCTTAATAACAAATTTGCATCAGTAATAACGACAAATTTATATTATGACAAGAAAATAAATTTTAAAAACTATTTCTCTACTATTTATTTGGGTTGGGTTAGGGTTTCTATCTCTTGAACAGCTTCGACAGCAAATTGTTGGTTGCGCCAAACGTCAACTGATCAAAGTAACAGTTGGCAGCTGACAACAACAATGATGGACTCCAGTTAAAATACCGACAGGTGAATGCACCTGCTGATAAGTGAAAACAACTTTGTTATTTTTCTAATAACTTGCGAATTTAATGTGAAAATGCCAAACGCTATATTTTTTTAGTGCAACTTGAATTTAAATTGGAAACGCTTTTTGTTTCACACTGCCAGTGTTATTTAGTTCTTTGCTCGAGGTGCACACACAACACAGTAGGTGCCTCATTCAACAATGTCGAGCTGCTGCAAGAGAATGCAATCCTTGTGCCTGGGAATTCTGCTATTGTATTTGGTGACCACTGTGCAGGCCGATGTTAATGGCAGTGTATCGCCCATCATTGGAGTATTGGCACAAGAACTTTACCCGGATTCGTTATCAACCACAACTTATAATGCAACCAGTTATATTGCGGCGTCGTATGTGAAGTTCATTGAAGGTGCGGGAGGCAAAGTGGTGCCAATTTGGTAAGTGGATTTTCGATTGCGATTTTGAATTAGAAATTAAGATTGAGATTGAGAGACGACGACGCTGACAGTTGATAATCAGTTACGTGCAGCTTTATTATAGCGGCGCTCTAAATCATTGCCACTTTTGCTAATATGTTATTATTCATTTCCCTTCACTCTCCTTAGGATCGGCCGCAATCAGAGCTACTATGAGAAACTGCTGCTGAACCTCCAAGGGTAAGTTAGGAAATCGATGATAATAATTATTTACAATTTTTTAAACTAAATAAAACAAATAAAAAAAAAAACAATAATAAATAAATATTTAATTCTATTTTTTATTTATCTATATCAGTTTTATATTGATACTATTTTTATCTTTTCGTTACTCCAAAATACTAATACTTACTTAAATTTTTATCTTTCCGTTGCTCAAATATACTGATAATGGTCATAAAAAGTATTAAATTATTTTAAATGAACTAGTATCATTATAAATAAATCACTATTAATCACTACCGTTCAGATTGAACTAAAAATACGCGATTTATGTTTATAGTGTGCTGTTGCCTGGTGGAGCGACCTGGTTTAATGAGACCCTCGGCTATGGTGATGCGGGCGAGCATCTGATAAGGATTGCCAAGCAGATCAACGATAATGGCACCTACTTCCCAGTGTGGGGCACTTGTCTGGGCATGGAATTGATGGTTCTCAAAGTGGCCAACGGCAGCGAGACGCGCAGCGATTGCAATTCAGCTGGACAAGCTCTGCCGCTGGAATTTCAAGCAGGTAAGTGACTGAAAGATTAGATTACTGATTGCTAATTATGGCTCTAATTGTGGATTAACTTTTATTGCGCTTTTAGACTACAATTCGAGTCGTCTTTTTGCGGGCGCTAGCGATGAGGTAATTTCAGCGCTGGCCAACGAGAATATCACCTACAACTATCATCGTTTTTGCTATACGGTTGCTAGTTTTGATGAGCCCGCTCTGAAGGATAATTGGCGCATCATGTCCTTGAATCATGATCTACAGGGCTATGAGTTCGTGTCTTCAATTGAGCATTTGAAGTATCCATTCTATGGCGTGCAATTCCATCCGGAGATTCCGCTCTACGAGTTCGTTGGCACTAAAATGCCGCACTCGAAGTCAGCGGTCCTCGCTTCCCAGTATTTTGCAAATTTTTTTGTGAACGAGGCGCGTCAGTGTCCTCATTTGTTTGCAAATGCCACCGAGCAGAAGAGATCACTGATCTACAACTATAATCCAAAGTACACTTCGCTCGTCGGGTCGAGTTATACCCAGCAATACGTGTTCAACTTTGATGTTCATAATGACTTTGGTGATGATGACAGTCCTTATCCTTTGCCTTATCCTTATCCCGCAGGTGGCGGGGCTGAAAGGCATTCCCTTGGATTTGCTTTTGTGATAACCATTGCTTTAAGTGCATTCGTTGCCACGCAGCATTGCTGAAATTGTTTTTATTCCAATCTTTTTTACTATTTGAATACACCTTTTTTAATGTTTTTTTTCCCTTAGTTGTATATGCCGGATAAACGGGTGCGTTATCCATCCTTTCAATGTCTTAACAACTGTCTCGCCAGCACAGCAAGTTTCATTCACGTTCGCTGTTAAGCATCGACTGACTCAGCTCAATCGACACAACGCTGATCTCTCATAATCATAATCATAAAGTTGAGTCTCTATAGTCTCTTTTTTCACTCTGCCTGCGTACGTTAACGAATCTCATTCACTAGCAGAAACAGCCACTGTCTCCGCTGATATGCCTTGCGCGCAGTTCCCTTTAATTCTTCTTTAATTCGGTGCTTCCCCGAATTTCTCTCCGACATATTACTTTTAATAGTTTGCTTTTTTTTACTATTTTTTTTTTTGTGTACGTTTATAAATAAATATGGCTATAGCTTTTAAAATGCGGTATATTTCGAATACACGTAATTATATAGTATAGATCTCAGTACGTGAGCCTAATCTAATCGTGAATCTTTCGTTAATGTCTCGCTGCTTTGATTAATCACAATGGGGCAATGAATCATTCTTCAAATGTGTATTCAAAAATGTTAAACTTTTTATTACAAAATTGTTTAAATTTTTTTTCTGAGCTTTTGAGATATCGTCAGTTGGACAAGTTTGATTTTAAATAAATATAAATAAATAATGAAATTGCATTTATAATAATAAACTTCTTACATTACTTATAAAGAGAAAATATAATTTAAAAACTATTTCACTAGTATTTATTTGGATTGGGTAAGGATTTTACATTTTTAAAGTAGTTTCGACAGTAAATTTAGAATCATAGTTAATGCTATCAAGGTAATTTCTTGACTTAACCTTAAGGTATTTCAATAAATTATTTTTGCGTATTAATATCGATAAAAAAAGTTAAAAGATTATCATTTTAAATAAATAAGGCGACATTTTTTAATACATCTTTTTGGTTTAAGTCTCTTAAGTCTAATCTATTCTTTCTATTCTACTGTCAAAGGAGTTTAACATTTCATCGACTCCTGAAAGTATGCAGCACTTTTTGTACTTTCTGCAAGTTGTCTCTCGCTCTCGGAAAAAAGGTATACATAGTTGTGTATGTGCATGTGAGAGTATATATCCGTGTGGGGGAGGGTGCAAGATGCGACTTGTCTTCTCTCTGAAATTTTGTGCATTTCAGAATTTCTTTTTCAGTCAGTTGTACACTACTAGTCTAAATGGCAGCACGCGCGGCATCTGATAAATCGATATGCATTCCCGCTGTTGGTATCATTTGCATAGACTTGGCCCAACCGTTGGGCAAGATTTACGAAGATCAGCAATGTTATAGCTACATTGCTGCCTCATATGTCAAATATCTGCAATCCGCGGGTGCACTTGTTGTGCCCATCTGGTAAGTATATGATTTGCACTTGTTTTTCACTTGTAGATTTAGTATAGCTATGAAATGGATTTGTTTTACTTAGATGAATGTTTAAATGGTTGCATTAAACCGTTACCGTAAAGAGATATACGATTATGAGTTTACAGAAGGGGATATTGCAAGTTGATAACAGACATAAGACGGCATCAACGACCTCGTAAAGTAGAATATATCTAGGCATACGAGGGAGGCATGATAAGTAATTAACTTCTGTAGGAGAGTTAAAATAATTAATAAAATACATTAATTTTCAACACAAAATCTTTTAAGTTTCTTTTAATCTTTAATCTTTTAATCTTTCTTATTTACATATATTTGCTCTTTAAGACTATTTGTAAAAATCGGTCAAGTATTTTTAAAATGTCTCTAAAAACTAACTATCACTGCATAGTTTACATTATTGTCTAGTTTATTTTGAGTGTTTTAATTTAATTATTTTTCAATAACATATATATTACAATTATTTATATTCCAAACAACAAAAAAATTAATGTGCTTCAACAATATTATAATTATTTTTAAAAAGAGTAAATTTGTTTTCAGCCGCCCCTCGTTTGTTTTATTCGTTATTTAAAAATAAACAATTCATATAAATTAAATGGTTTTTAATCTTGCATATCCATATTATTCATGCATAATATTATTTAAGCTTTTTATACCCGCCACCCATAGGTGGCATCAAGAGCCAAGACGATAAACCCATGTCCGTCTGTCTGTCCGTCTGTCTGTCCGTCTGTCTGTCCGTCTGTCTGTCCGTCTGTCTGTCCGTCTGTCTGTCCGTCTGTCGGTCCGTCTGTCTGTACGTCTGCCTGTATGAACATTACATAAAGATATTTTGCCCAGCTCACTGAAAGTTGAATATCGAGAGTAATATTGAATCCAGTCTCGAGGTACATACAATAAATAGTTTTTATGATTTCTGAAAATTTGGTTGCGATCACAAAAAATGGCAAAAATTGCAGTTATTTCGGCTGACAATTTGGTATATTTTTCACTCTGTGGTATATTTTGAATGTAGTATATTTAGTAGTTATTTGATATATTAATTAAAATAATACATTTCGTATATTTTTTAGTATTTTTCTTGTATCTTAATTTTGCATATTTAAAAATTAATATCTTTAATTAAAAATCGCTAGAGGATATCTTATGGTCGAGCACACTCGAAAGTAGCTTGCTTTATTGATTTAGTATTTTTGCGGTATATTTTTGATATTTTTTTAGGTTATAGATTTATTGAAAATGGGTAACGGGTGTTTCACAGTCGAGTACACTCGAATGTAGCTTTCTTACTTCTTTTTTAATTTTTCTTTATACTTTTTCTTTGTTTTATATTAATTTCATCATCTATCGTAATGCATCGATAGAATGCAAAACAAAAGAGTGTTTCACAATTCGCTTAGAATGAATTAAGATAAAAAAGCTCTTATCATGAGAAATTCGTATATTGACTCGTTTACGAAAAACCGTAGACAGCGCAATTAAAATGCTTATTAAAAAACAAATTGATAAGCAAGGGAATGAGTCAAAGTAGGCGAATGTCTTCTTGGCATATGGTAATATGTTATAAACACTTTTATTTAGTGAAAAACATTTGTAAATTATTTCAAAATTATCAATCATTTTGCGGTCATGTGTATACATAAGTTTGTTATGTGACTAAATTCAAAATCAAGCAAAGGAAAACATTTCTCTCTCTGTTTTCCGCCCCCTTCTCTTTGTCTCTGTCTGTTTGCGAAATTTACTATATAAATCAAAATTCAGGTACTGAGTTGAGTACTCTTTGAACAGCGCTCAACGAGAGTTGAAGTGAACGCATCAGTATTTAGTGCACTAATTATTTGCAATGCAGGTTAATCCAATGGAGAGGGGAAGGTACATTGGTATCATGTGCATGGATATGGCGAAATGTTTGGAAAAGCATTTGGGCACTGGAATGTGGCATAGCTACTTGCCGGTCTCATACGTAAAACAATTGGAATCGGCGGGAGCTGTCGTCATACCCATTTGGTGAGTGACCGACCGACTGCATAAACAATGTGCAACGTCACCTTGAAAGTGCTTGAGGGGCAGCAAAGCAGCAAAGCAGAGCAGAGAGAATAGAGAACAGTGAATAGAGCAAAGAGCAAAGAGAATAGAGAACGGAAAATAGAAAACGGAAAACGACAAAGAGTGTAGAGCATAATTTGGCAAAGTGCCAGTCGGGGGAAATTGTTTAATTGTTTTTCTGTTTTGATTTTGTTGATTCACAATTTGTACAAATGTTTCACAATTTCACGCGTCGTCGATTCATTTAATTGTTTAAATACTTGCAACTTATGAGTAGGTTAATGGGTATTATAAATTAGTGACAATTCTCAACTAGGATCTAAAGATGTTTCTAGTAAATTATTACAAATTTTGAGTTTAACATCAAAAATCTCTTCCCCAAGTTCCACATAACAATTCCCAGTAAGAAAGGGACATGGTAATTTGTATATATTTTTTTCTTTTTATACGTTTTACTTGAACTTGTTTATTGATAATAATTGGCCAGAAAAATTAGAATGTGCTAATACAAATTATAAAGCGACATTGAACTTTGCAAAAAAAATATAAATTTTGTGTTGCTTTTAATTAAAAAAATATATTCGAAAACTTTATTTTTGTAAATAATTTTGTAATTTCGAATTTTTGGTCTTATTTTGAGAATTTAGCATTTTTCAGACCAACGTTTTTAGTTGTTCTTAAAGTGGTCTTGTTTTAAGAACACAATTTTATGGCGAATGTTTTTGATTTTATAATTTAGTAATTTTCAGGGTAAATAAATAAAAATTACTTAAAAAAGGGCAATGTTTAATCAGACCTTAATAAAAATATTAATTTTCAACGAAATTTAATTTATTTTAAGAAGTAATGCGAAATTAATGCATTTTAAATAATTTAAGCCCTCTAATATAAGTCTCTCGTCCTTGTTATAAATTTATCACTTAAATGCCAAAACTTGTGTTGTGTCATTATACATTAATTTCAATTATATTTATGATTAATTTCACACTTAAGTTTACTCAGTTTTTCCTATTGATATTATACATTAATTTAGTCTTAGTTTAAAGTGATGAATTTTATTATTACTATTATTATTATTATTATTATTACTATATTCCTTATTTAAAATAATGAATTTCTATCTTTCTATATAATTGAATTACCTAATTCCTATTTATTATTTAATTATGATTATTATTATTTTATTATTCACTTTGAATAAGAGAGTTCTGTTGCAATGTAAATGTTGTTTGGCCGTTCTTTATTTACTCTTCTACTTTGCAGGATTGGCCGTGATCGCGATTACTATGAGGGAATAATGAACCTGGTGAATGGCGTGCTGTTGCCTGGAGGCGCTGTGTTTCTGGACGAGGAGGAGTCGAAGGAGTTCAAGGAGTCCAAGGAATTTAAAGACTCCAAGGATCCGCCACGCCTGTCAAACGATTGTGTGGCAGCTGCACGGCATATCTATGAGATTGCGATGCGCAAGAATGCGGCAGGCGAACACTTTCCGCTGTGGGGAACCTGCCTCGGATTTCAGCTGATGATGATCAATGCAGCACGCACCAAGGAAGTGCGCACAATGTGCCGCAAGCCGCGCTTCGAAGCGTTGCCACTGCAGCTGACTCACGACTACGCCGAATCGCAGATGTTCAAAGGACAACCCGCCGAGTTGGCTCAACAGATGACTCGAGAACCATTTGCCTGCCACCAGCATCGATATGGGATACCTGAAACCGAGCTGCGTCGCTATAAACTACACGAGGATTGGCATGTGTTGGCCACACGCGATGACGAGGACGATGCGCCGCGTTTCGTGACACTCATCGAGCATCGCAAATATCCGATAGCCGGGGCGCAATTTCATCCCGAGAAAGTGGCACACGAATTGCTGTTCGCCAAGCCGGACACTTGCCAGGCATCGCACACTTCGAGCTGCATCAAGTTGGCTCAACACTTTGCCGATTTCTTTGTGAATGCGTGTCGTCGCAATGCGAATAGATTTGCCAGCCCAGAGCAACTGGCATGCCACATGATCTGCAATTGGAAGCCGGTGTTTTGTGGCAAATTCGCCAGCTCACATTGGGTGGAATGCTACGTCTTCGAACAGCACGTGGACTATCCCAAGGAGGTGCCAATTGTAGAAGAGAAGGTGCCAGAACCCCTTTCGGCTTCGAAGTAAAAAGCTACGCGCGAAATTCCAGAAAACTTTCCATTCTCGGTACTTTTCCGCCTCGTCGCCTTTTGGGCATGCAAATATTTCGTATACGCAGTGGAGGCTCGTCATTGTCGTCGAAGGTGTGTGTTTGTCTTGTCTCTGTGAGTGTATGAGTGTGTGTGTCAATGTGTGTATGCAAATGTGTGTGTGTAATTAGCCCTTGTTGCTAGTGCGCATTTGTCTGGCGCGTGCTCAGAACAACACACTCTTAAAGTCGCACACCTGCGTTTTGGCTAACCGTAGCGTAAAAATAAAAATAATTGTCTGTCGTCGTCTGTAGTTGTTGTTTCCTTTTATTTTTTCTTCATTTTTTTCTGCTGCTGTCTTTTGACTTGGCCATTGTTTGCGACCAGGACGAGACGGCATTGTTCGTCAACTAGACACGTTCTTTACGTTGCCTTAGCTTGTATTCTATTTCCCTAAACTAGCAATGACTAAGACTTTTGGCTGGCCACTGATAGTGTCGTCTGGCTTCTGGTTGCATTGCATCATTAATTATCACTCATACGACGCGTGCAACGCATTGAATTATTTACTGAACTTTGTTCGCTAGAATTTAGTTATTTAAGTTGCAAATATGTGATGAAATATGAAATAAGTATACATAAATAATTCTATATAAATACTAAAAATAATACTAAATAAAATATATATGAATACTATACATATGTATGTAAATACTATATACTAAAACATGGCTGCTATCGCTTTATTATTTAAGTTGAGCGCGATTTTAAATTTTCATATTACCTTTTCAATTAAATTAAAATAAATTAGAAGAATGTTTAAATTGAACAGTTTAAATTGAAGGCTTCATTTAATTATATTTTGAATATTATAGTAAATAAATAAAGAATCAAATTTTGTACATTTGCCAATAATTTAGAGCTTTTTTTAATAATAGGATTAAAAGTGTAATAAATAAAAAAAACTATTTCGAAAATTGTATACAGTTTAAAATGCGACAATTGAAAGTTATTTAAAAACTTAATTTACAGAACTTGTTATGTTTGCACGCAGATAAAGTTTGTTTCGAATCGAATAGCAAGCATATTTCTAAAACTAGATTTGAATTTTGGCGTACACAATAACAACTGTAGTATTCATGATTTCTGTGAATTTGATTGCGATCGGATGAAAATTATCGAAATTATTTAAGAAATACTAGAGAATTACGGCTACTCTAATTGGGGTTTTAGTTCTTTGGCTGACAATCTGGTATATTTCAATGTATAGTTTTAATGGTATATTTCGAATGTAGTTCTTCAACGATGTACCGAATATAACATTTGGTATATTTTAGTATTATTGCGGTATATTAAATTGGTATATTTTAAGAATAATACCGCACTGTTTTGCTTTTATTCAAAATAGGTAGCGAGTATCGCACAGACGAATACATTTACTTGTTTTCTGCTTTATTCAGAGGCAGGAATAATATGAGAATAAATAAATAAACTGTTGCAACGTTCCACATTTCAGTTGCTGTTTCATTTCATAATATGTTTCTTATGAGAATAAATAAAACATATTAAAAGCTGTTCGTGGCACTTGAACGCTTCATTTGCTGCTTTATTTAATGTTAATGATAATAAACAAATAAACTATAATATAAATAAAATATAAATTGCTGAAATGATCAACATTTAATTGCAGCTTCATTTTATAACATATTTTATATGAGAACGTATTAAAATTATAAAGCTGTTCACATTTTGCAATTTGGCATTTGCAACGTGGCATTTGGAACGCTTCATTTGCTGCCATCAGTCAGCGTTTTTGGTATTAGGCACTGCTCATTTAACCCGTCTACTTCTAGTCAGCACAATTGCCGCTTCAAATGCCCTTGTGCCCATTTCTCACACACAAACAGAGCACACACACACACACTCACACACATTCACACACACTCGCATACACTCGAGCTGAGCTCAAAAGTAAATGCGCATATATTTTAAACACACACTCGAAAGTAAACCGCCGTCGCCTCAGTGTGTAGCATGCAACACTTGCCACAATACACAACACAAACACATCGACACACATACATACGCACACACACACTCACACTCACATACAGAGAGCACACTTATACACACTTAAGCACACCCTTCTTTTTTAATGACGTCATAGGCGCTGCTCGCTGCAGAAAGAAAAATCGAGCACAGCCTCTGTGCTAAAATCCGAAACCGAAACCGAGTCCGAGAACCGAAACTGAAACTGAGTCTGTGTGTCGTCCCTTTAGCTCTTAACCTAGTTGGCGTGCATTGAACCAGCTGCTTACCCCCAGGTCACCCCCCTTTTCCCCTCTCTCTGCTCGAGTCTCTCATACTCTTTGTGCGCAGCTGCGGCTCTCATGCAGGCTGCAGCTGCAACGGGCAATGAACTGCCAGGCAAAGAAGGACATTGCAGTCACAGGCACCGGCACACACACACATACATACACCAATACACACACTCACTTGGCTTGACACTTTTGCCCGGTTATGAAACAACAATAAAGTGTTGTAGCGACCCCTCGCAGACGGCGCAATTTGCGCCGATTTGGCATTTAACTACAGTTGAAGGATGCGCAACGCGTCGCCAAGCTGTGAAGCTGTGAAGCTGAAGCTGGCCACTCGAAAGCGTTGCTAACCTTTCTCTCAAGGCAACGAACCGTAAATTGGCAGCGGACACGACGCATTCAGTCGCGAACCTTCGCCCAATTTCCGCTGTATTTTGCCGTTGCCTACTTTCGAGAGCGTCTGTTGTCTATTATTGTGTGACATTCGCGGTCTGGGCTGGGGTTCAAATTAAACTGACATTTTGAAGCGCATGCATGCGGCTATCTCTCTGTCTGTCTGTCTGTCGGTGACGTCATCACCAACAGCTTTGATGCCGGTCGAAGGTCGGTGAGACAAAAGGCAGGCATTAAAACATGCATAAACATATATTTAGGTTAAGCCCATCTCAGGCGCTTGGGCTTAGGTGTCGTCCTTAATGGGCCATATCCTGCACATTAATCAGCGTGGCGTCGCATGGCGTATGAAACTGAGTTTTAGGTCAAGTGCCGCAGCCTCTCGAACGACCTTTTTTCTTTGCATTCTTTTGCCTAAACAATCCATGCGCCTTGTGGCCTTCCTTTGTTTGCTGTCTTCTCTCTCACGAAATTGTTGCAATTGTTAGAACGCAAGGTTGTCGCTGTTCCTTTTCACTAAAACTGCACCGCATTCAAATTAGTTGCAAGCGCTACGCTATTTATAGTGAGAAGAAGGAGATGAAGGAGCAGCGCTGCATTATGCAAGCCACGCGATGGCCGCGAAGTCGCCGCCGTGTCGCCTGTTTTTATACCGGCTACCCATAAGGTAGAAGGGTATACTAGGAAAGAAATGTATGTAACAGGCAGAAGAGGAAGTATATAGAATATATTCTTGATCAGCTAGACAATATAGACATAGAGAGATATAGATATGGTTGCGATCAGAAAACACAATAGTAAATAAATAATACATATAAATCAATACATATATCAAAAACATAGTCTTTGGTATATTTCAGTACTTATTGAGTATATTTATGAGATATTTGTATTATATGGCTTTCTTGAAAACGGGTAGTGGGTATCCTTCAGTTGAGCCTTTGGTATATTGTTATATTTTATGGTATATTTTAGTACTTATGGTATATTTTGAAATGGAATGAAAATGGGCCGAGAATTCGGAATATTTTAGAGTTTTTCGGTATGTTTTTGGTATATTAGTATTATATGTCTTTATTGAAAATCAGTAGTGAGTATTTGACTATCGATAATTCGGTATATTTGTAGAATATGATTATATACAAAGTGGCTTGCAGGTATCTTGCAGTCGAGCACACTCGACTGTATCTTTGTTACTTCTATAAATATAATGCAGTGCAACGAAGTGCGAAATGGATGCGGCAAAGGAATGCAGTATAAATATAAACTACGCTCAGCACGTTCAACACTGCGTCACATGTCCTTTATGCACATGCATATCATTCAGCTATTCAATTATGCGCGGCCACATGACGTATACGCATTGTGTGACAATTAATGTTGCGGTGCCTTTGTGGTTAACTCGTCACTCGCTCGTCAATTGCTGCATTTCTATAGTAACTTCCACCTTTACTCTCTCTCTTCGACTCTTTCTAGTTGTGACGCTGCAACAGTTTCAAGAATGAATTGGACAAGGATGCGTGCCGACAAACGTCAACGATGCCGAGCGGCGTTGCCCTGACCCAGTTAGTGCAATTCGTATGCCACACACACACACACACACACACACACACACACACACACACACACACACACAGACACATAGATACGACTTGCATTTTAAGGCAGATAACGACGTCACAAGTGAACCTTCAGCGTGTGGTCAAAGCGCAGCACCTGCTTCGAACGTCTTAACGTTGCGTATACGCAATAAGTTTGTGAAGAAGTTGGTGAATCAATTTCGTTTGCCTGACACTTTAACTAATTGCAGACGTCTCAACAGTTCATTGGCTGCTAGGCTGCAGCCTTAGGGAATTAAGTCAGGTGCATTAGACTCGTAATTACGCAAAATTTTCTTCAGCATATGTGTTTACTTTTGGCCTTGAGCTGGCGTAAATTGAGTTGCGGCTGCTATGGTTTCCCGTGGGTTCCGTCAATGGGCAACGAGGTCGAGGACGTCGCTGTGGCGGCTGGCTTCCGGCCAATTATGAATGAAATCCTTGTAAGGACAACGACGCCCCAAAACAGGGAATCAAACTGGGAAGAGAGAAAGAGACAGAGCGAACGAGTGCGTTAGTTCTTGTCCCGGCGTTGTCCGGTCTGGGTGCTGAAGGCCAGACACAGGACACGCACAGGATGCGCGCGCTGCTCTCTGTCTGACGTATGACCTGATCAAGGATGCGACTGGGCATAAACTGGGCTACGTCATCAACGATGAGACGCTGCATTGTCCTCCAGCGGAAGCGTTAACCTTCGCCCCGCTTCGATTGCGGCTGCATTTTGTGAATGAATGCAGTCGAGTTGCCTGGATGAGTTGAGGGTTAATTGACACGCCGAACAACTACCTTTCTCCCTCCCCTTTTCTCCTATTTTATTGCTCACTTACTCACTCTCCCTCTCGATTGTAGTTAATGCTACTAAAAGGGATACAATTAATTAGGGACGACCCTGGTCTGTCCCTAATCGTGTAATTGTTGCTCTCTTCTTCTCTCTCTGTTTCCCTCCTCTCACTCTCTCCCTCTTTGTGTGAGTGCAAATGAGTGTTGTCACTTAGCGTTTTCGTTGCCTACTTTTATGCGTTGTCCATGTCACGTAGCCAACTCAGCTCATTACGAGCCAAAAGCATTGAAGCAGCAGCTTTCGAGCACTGCCAGCTAATGTGGCCGCAATGCGCATAATATTTTCGACCCTACAGCAGCTCTCTTTAATGGCTTGTCATGCATTCGAAATAAGTCACATGTGTCCAGACTGCACTTGGCTGGTGAACGACCAGCAAATGCCCTTCAATAAAAACAACAAATGAAATAAAGTTAATATACAAAATCAGAGTACTAAACATAAAGAATAAAATCTTGAATTCAGATAATATGATGTCGAAATGGAACCAAGAAGGGTTTTTCTTAACGCAAGATCAAAATTCTACAACAATTTTAGTATACTTAATCTTGAAAATCAAGATTATAATCTTGTCTTTAGAATGGAAAATCTTAAAATGGAACCAAGAAATATCAGAAATTTGTACTTCACAAAACCTTAAATTAATTATATTATATGAAACTATATTGACAAAAGATGAAGTAAATGGTTAAATTAATTAATATTTATAATGAAACGACAGCTTGAGTATTTTGTGGGAAATAATAGATAGCAATTCTTGTTCATAAGTTGAAGAAAATTGTGCAAACGCTCAGTTTTATATTGAAAGTAAATAAGTGCCTTCTAGTCAGACAGCAAAGCAATTTAGTAGCTATCATTGACTTCAGATAGACTTCAGTTAATTGCATAGCAAATACTCTTTTTCTCAGCCAACAATTTGCCGATAGACAAAAGTTAGGGGAGCAGTAGGCAATTGATAAAGTAAATAGAACAAACTAGTCAGCATAAATATAGATACAGCATAAATAAAGGGTGGAAATATAGGGAAATGTGATAGACTCAGAAGCTCGGTTTGTATATAGAATTAAATGTAATTGTCTGAAAGTTATTCGGAAACAATTACCTTTTAATAAATAAAATTGTTAATCGATTATTAGAACAATTTTTTATTTACTAATTTATTATGATTGAAATCAAGAATATAATTTTGAATCAAGACTATATGATGCCAAGAAGGTTTATTCTTAAATCAATATCAAAATTCTACTTAAATTGTAAAGTTACAAAATGAATTCTAGAGCAACTTAGACTTTCATTCTATTAACAAAATGAGTTTTTCAAGTCTACAAGAAGTTAACAAGAAAGTAGGTGTGAGTGTTTAGTTCAATAATAAACAAATATTTTTACATCCCATCTAATCAATTGCCTTTGCTGCTTATTAGGCTCATTATAGAGATCTATTTTAGTTTCCATTTATTTTTACACACTAGAATTTTTCTTTGTTATTATTTTTAGAATTTGCTTGCTCTTATTTTTAGCTGGTAAATTTAAAAATGTAATTTAGTAACCGGATAAACATCAAATCAACTCATCTTGAAAGAAACATTCGTTTTACTCCCATCCGTTGGGCATTGGTTCGTCACCTCAAACCCATTGATGTGCGTTTCTCATCTCAGCTGCCAACTCTCTGTTTTTTTGTGGGCAATCTCCAGAGCATTGACTATTTTTATGCGTCTTTTCTTAGCCTGTTCAGCTTGTTTTCGTTTCGACTGAACGGTAAGTGTAAATATTGGGACTAAACGAAGACGTTTTGTTTTGCGTATTGACTTCAATTACCGACACATTGTGCATATTTTATGAGCTGACAGAGAGACAGAGACAGTAAGACCAATGGGGCGTGTGTAGCGTGTAAGAATCGCATAATTTATTATTTACTTAGTTCATGTCATTCTGTTGAGTTGGATTTGTGGCCAGGTCCTTTCGGTTGGAGCACGTTTATCAAGTGTGGTTACAAACACATCTCGTATTTGGGTCAAAGTACAAATTAGCATGCAAGTTGGTTCTCTCAACGTGACGTATACGTAACGTCTATTGTATCAGAGCATCACATCGGTCGCGTGGCTTGAAGTGCCTTTCTATACATTTCTTGAGAGGAGGCAATAAGCGAAGATTTCATGCTCGCGTGGCAGCTAAAAATAGCAAAACGCAGCTACTCGAAATATTTATTAAACGCTTTGTCTCGAGCACAAGCTCAGAGCACAATATTCCCACCATTTACTTTCCTCCTCCGCGCATTGTCTGTCGATGTCCTCGTGCAAAGTATGCAGCAATATTTTTAAAATGAAATTACAACCGAGTGCCATTAAAAAGGCGACGGAAAACGCCGTAAAGATAACAAGTATGAGAAAACGCAATAATAAAAAAAATGCCTCACCAAAAAGAACAAGCCGCATGATAAAGGTAAACAATATTCACGCGCACTCACACACACACACATACACAGACACATATATTGACATGCTCGTAAAGAACAACGTGAGAACAACAAACAGCATCAGGCAAACTTATAAACACATGAACACATATCATTCATTCGTGATGGCAACCGGAAATATTCCAACTGTGTGTACAAGCAAAAGTCATCAGGGAGTGCGCCTTTTTTATACCCGGAACGCGTAGGGTAAAAGAGTATGATAGTTTTGTTACAGTAGAAGGTAGCTTCGATGCCAATAGAAATAAATTCTTGTGATCAGCGTCAACAGCCGAGACAATAAAGCCAAGCTTGTCATATCCTTCTGCCCGTATGACGTTTGTCCGTCCGTATGAACATCTAGATTTCAGAGATAGATAGAGTTAAAAAGTCAAATCTAGCAGTTGTAATTTTGAAGCTAAAGTCACAATTTTTGGTACAAACAATCATAGCTACAGTCTTTATGATTCATGAAAATGTAGTTGTGATCAGAGAAATAGAAGATGTTGAAGATGTTATTCAAAGAATAATTTCAGATGGAAAGCAACGGATGCTGTAATCTGGTTTAAGCTGGTTTGTATGACAATCTGGCATATTTTGTAGTTTGCTGTGTATTCGGAATGTAGTACAGTATATTCATATACTAAATATAACCTCAGATATATATTAGTATTTTTTTGGTATATTAATTTTGTTTCATTTTTATTGTGGGGTATATTTTGAATGAAGTATGGTATATCGATAGAGCAGATATAATGACCGATATATTTTTTGCATTTTTCGGTATATTAATTTGGTATAATTTGAACTGTATGGTATATTTTAAACATAGTTTTATGTCAATATTCGATATAGGGCCTTCAGCATATTTTAGTATTTTTTCGGTATTCTTATTTGGTATAATGTGTAATGTATGGTGTATTTTTAATGTTATACATATTATGTCAATATCCAAACATATCCTTCAGTATATTTTAATATTTTTTCAGTATATTAATTCGGTATATTTTAAGAATGATACCACACTGTTTTGTTTTTACTACAAATAGTTGGCGGGTATCTCACAGTTGATCACACTCGATTGTAGCTTTCTTACTTGTTTTTGTGCATTTTTTTCTTGTCGGCTCTTTGCGTTATGGGCAGAAGAAGATTAATTATTGTGTTGTACACGAAGTGCTTCAGTTCTCTCTTCTTGCACATGCCTCCTTTCGATTGTCGCGGCGCGTGAAACAAATTAACGCGGCCTGCATCGTAAAAAATGCCTTTTTTTTGTAGCGACGGGTGTCGAATCGGAGTCGCGTTGAGTTTTTTCAGTGCCTTCGGTGGCCCATTAGACCTCGAATTAGACCCCTCGGTATCGTTTTGCAATGTGTGCACAGGCGAAAATTAGTCATTTATTAATAACCAAAAGATTCACTTGGTTTCATATGAAACAACGTCGACGACGACGACGACGTCAACAACGATGATGATGAGAATGATATGAAGCGGCTAAACGACAAGTAACTTTTGTAGCATAAATATAAATAGACAAATTGCCAAAAATAGCAGCAAAAACAAAACACACACCGAGCAGAAGAAGCTGAAACTTAATTAAATGTTGTGGCAGTTGTACAAGCGGCGAGCGACGTTAACCAAAACAAACAGAAATTGAAATGGAGAGGGAAAAGGGAAGAGAAGGTGGAGAAGGAGCAGGAGACAGGCAACTTGATGCCGCAGCTGCCTTGAGGCAACGCTGCTGAGATTACGTGACTGCGGTCGCCGCTGGTAACGTTATACACACAATTGCTATTTTCCATTTCAGTGATTTGCCAACGGGTCGTATGCGCAACAGTAGTAGCAGCAGCAGCAGCAGCGGTAGCCTATAAAAATCACACATACGACTAGTTTGCCGGGGCAACATTCAGTTTCCAAATGTCTATGCTACATTTCGACAACTTTTCTACATTTGTCGTCTGTCAGTTAGGGTTCATAAACTGTCAACGGGAATTGGGTCAATGATAAGTATTTTTAGTGGCAGGCTCAAATCCGTGCTTGCCACGCCCCAGACACGCCCTCCGGGGGCGAAGATAACCATACAAATTGCCACTTTTGACGATGTGACTTTTGTATGTCACTTTGTATGCTGCTGACGTATTTTGCTTCAAACTATTTCGGCTATTAGGACATTTGATTGGCTTGTCTGGCTCGCTAATTTGTGATGTTCTGCACCCTAGCCATTAGCTGCCGCAATATTGAGACTGTGACTGAATTAATTGCTCTGCTGCTGTGAGTACATAAAATGTGTGTGCACACGGCTTTTTATGAGGTAATTATTTTCATATCAATTCGTCTGTGCATTCAGTTGGAATAATGTTAATCAAATCAAGCGATAGACGACGACGCCGACTGTCTCGACTTGTTGTTGTTATAAATTCAATGCTTGCATTCCAAATTTCATAAATTTCCATAAACAATTTTTATGGCGTTTGCCTGGCAACGACATCCATCCACAGCCATATCGATATCGCTATTGCTATCCATCGGCAAACGAATAAAAAAGAAAAGCAACAAAATAAATGGCTTTTCAATCGCTGACCTACTTTTTGATGCCACTCCTGTGCGCCTTTCCCTTTCCTTTTCCCTTTTTGCTGACACTCGAATAAGCAACAAATAATCATGTATAGATTGAGTATTGAGATTGTAGCGAACAGCGAACATGGCGTATACGCAATGTGTGATTCAATGTGATATTCAATGGCCATAATTAGCCTTGATTCATTCTAATTGCCATGACTATTTTTGGAGCCTATGGCAAAACTTCTGTCCAAGTGGGTCAGCCATCATTAAGATCGTAATAAGTTGGTAAACAAATATAGAATTTTATGTGGAAAAGTGAGAAAGCTACAGTCGAGTGTGCTCGACTATGAGATACCTGTTACCCATTTTTAAAGAAAGCGGTATTTTTTTTAATATACCGAATCAGTATACTACAAATATACTAAAAATACACTAAACGGTATATTTTCTATGCTGATATAGTGAAACATTCAAAATATACCATAAAGTAATGCTATATTTGGTATATTAAGTATATTATTAGAACCTCATGCAAAATATACCATAGAGTGCACAATATACCAACCTTTATATTTGGTATATTGATAGAGTACCACATTCAAAATATACCATAGAGTGCAAAATATACCAACGGTTATATTTAGTATATTGATATAGTACTACATTGAAAATATACCAAAGAGTGCCAAATTTACCAAAGGCTATATTTGGTATGTATATATTCATAGTACCACATTAAAAATATACCAAATAGTGTAAAATATACCAGATTGTCAAAAATGTGAAACAAACTTTATAGGTTCGAAGATGCTTTCTTCTGTTACATATATGTATGTATGTATATCACAAACGTACCAAGTTATAATACCCTTCTACACAATATGTAGCGGGTATAAAAAGTAGAAGTAAAACAACGATTTTCTGGTGTAAATTATTTCATTTATTGAACTGGCTTCTGTGTGTTGTTGTTTTTGTTGTTGTGAGAAATTCCTCGTAATCTGAGTATTGGTAAATAGTTAACTTACGATTAAATATATAAGTATATTATATATGCATGTATATATTATATGTTAATATATGCTGTATACGAGTATAATCATCAATTGTATTGCTTATTTGCCACTTTCGATATAGATTATTGAGACACTATTCTGTTATTTAATTATTGGTTTGCATTGTTGTATATGTTTTTGCTGTATATATTTAACTTTACTAATCAGTTTTCTCTTGGGGAATTTCAATTTTACTTTAAAGTGCTGTGCGATTAACTAAAACATAGCTGAAAGACTTAAACTAACTTACGAATTGTTGTTTTTTGATCCCATTACAGCAAATGAATTGAATACTTACTAAGTTGTTGGAACGAGTGTTCCTAAGTGAATTAAATACAAATATTAGATGCAAAATTTTGGGTTTATGGGATAAAGGCACGAATGTACAATATTAGAATTATTATTTTGTAAAACTTTCCAATTGTGTTTTTGTTTTCGAATACAAAAATTCTGATCTGCTTACAGTCTTTGTTTTTTTTTTTTCTTTCTTATGGATGCTGAACCGAAAAGCGACGTGTTGGAATATATAAGTATTATAATTATGATTAATATTATATGGTTTAAATCTAGGTGCTTAAGTCTTAACAATTTTGTTCTACATTTTCAAAATGAGTTTTTGTTCTTGTGAATTTCTTTTCTATTTGTTGCGTGGATATGAAAAAGATTATTGTATCACAGATTTCGAAATGAATAATGTGATGTAATGGGGGTTTGGCAAAAGCTATCTCTATATTATCTAGCTGAACTATATATCAAACTGCGGCTACTTATCAAGGGGGAAGGGGAGGCGAATCTAGCGACGAGCGTACTGACAACAAACCGAACTGCGAGGCACTCGCTGCGTGGGAAGGCCGGACATGCCCTTTAGATATGTGTAGGAGACGGGCTGACGCAGAATGCGCTGTGGCGGCGGCTTCGATTTGCTCTTTGTGCTCGTTGCAGTTGCCGTTGCTGTTGCTGTGTTGGAGGTCGTTGATGAGGCTGTGGAGCAGGCGCTGGAGCTGCTCACCGATTTGGAGGCCAATCGATGGTGATGCGGTTGCCGTTGATGCAGCTCCACGGTTGATGCCGATTTCAGCGCCGACTTCAATGGCAACGCTGTTGTCGTGGATGGCTGCTGCTGTGATGGCTGTGGCGGTGGCGGTGGCGAGGGGCCGCTGCAGGAGAGCGAACGTGATGTCAGCGAGAGGCTCTCAAAGGCGCGCCGCAACGACGACGTCGACCGGCGATGCAATCGTGAGAAGCTCGTGCGGCTCATCGATTTGCGTTTCGATTTAGCTGGTTGCTGTTGTTGTAGTTGCAATTGCTGCTGCTCCTCGATGTCAATGGTGCTGCTGGTTTCGCTCGAGGCACACGACATCACACCATCGATGCGCGCCATCGTTCGTCCCGCTGCCATCGACGATGAGTACGAATCGGTCGATGAACTGTTTGCATCCTCCTCATGGGCGGCGCTGCAACTGGCGTTGCTGGCGGTGGCTGCTGCGTCATCGCTGCCACTGCCGCTGCCCTGAACTAGGTCATCGATTGACCGGAGGCCAAAGCGTCGGCTCAGTTGCTGAAAGAAGCCCATGTTACGCTCATAGCGTGGCGTTGGCGAGATGCTTTGACTGCTGCAAGGCGAATGCGTTGATCTGCCTGAGTTGGAGCTGGGTTCCAATTCGAGCAGCCATTTCTTGGTTGTTGTTGTTGTGTTGCTGCTGCTGCTGTTGTTGTTGTTGCTGTGATTGGCATTGCCATTGCGCTCCTCCGGCTGCAGTTCGTCCGCAAAGCAGACGTGAGGTGTGGTCATCGTTGCACTTCCTTGTTAATGCTTCCTGTCTTTGTTGTTACCGGTCTTTGTTGCTTACGCACTTCAACACACACACAGAGAATACACTAACACACTCTTGAAACACCGTCTCGTAAAGCGTATTGTCGGCTTTTTGTGCTTGTTCGCTTCGTGTGTGTACACAGACGTTGTCCTTTCGCGTTTGAGTCGGCAAAATGGCACGCCGATTCCTTTTATAGACTCGCCCGGCTGCAGAAGCCGCCTTCTGCAAAGCGGCAGCTCTCTCTGAGAGAGCGAAATACTGTATTAAAAAGAGAGAGAGAGGGAGGGAGAGAGAGAGAGTGGGAGTAAGAGAGAGGGAGGCAGTCACATCCTTTTCTTTGTTGCTGAAATTTTCGGTGCTGTTTGTGCGTTGCCTAATAACAAAACAGGATATGAAATTGTGGCATTTGTTTACCTGTTTCTCTGTTGACACTTCTGACCAGGTGGTGTGTGAGTGCCACGCTGCCTGCCAGCCTGTCAGTCAATATCAATATTTGCACTCACTGCAGTTTAATTGCTATCAACCGCAATTGCAAATCGATTGCAATTCGATTCGTCTCCATTTCCCATTTCCCACTTGCCATTTGCCAATTTCTTTTGCTTTCAATTTAACCTTTCGAGCACATCCTTATTACATTTGCTGCTGCTACTGCTGCCCAGAATAGACCTTTTGATAAGCCTTTTTCTTTTTGTTATTTGCAAAAAGTTCTAATGGCTTTTTGCTGCGCAGTTGTTATTATTTTCAGTTTCTGTTGCTGTTTCAGTCCGGACTTTGCACTTTTGGTGAAGCAAAATTCATAAGCCGCAATTAAGGCTGTCAAAAATAGATGTCGCTTTATTGTTGTCGCCCATGTTGTTGTCTTTTTATTTAATTACGCACGAAATTGATTTTAATGTGCTATAAATAAAACCGACTGCCAATTTTACGCCTCGCTGATGGCCTGCCTAGAGTAGTTGAAGACAGAGGAAGAGATGGAGCTGGAGATGGAGATTGAGGGGGAGGTTTTTTAATGCCCCAATGTTGGACGATTTAATGAAGTCTGTTGTCTTCTTAATGCCGCTTTCAAAGTGAGTGTGAGTGTGAGCTGTGTGTCTTAATGTGAGTGTGAGGGTTCGAGTCTGATGATTGTTTCTGTCGTGTTGTTTATCTTCTAATTAAAGGCGTAATTGTTGACTCCTGACGTCAGGCCATTAACAGATTTAGCGTTGTCAATTAAGTAACCAGAATATCTCACAAGCAACGTAAAATAGTTTTTAACAAAGGCGAAAAACACACCTTAATTAACAATGATTTTTAGAGGATTAATCACAACTTTTTATGAAACATTATTCGGAAATCGTCGCGTTGTTGATTGACAATTTTATATCGCTTATGGGTTGGAGCTCAAATTACTGGTTTTTAATATGGGAAGTCAAAATTATAAAAGCGCATTTGGTTTCAATAGATTTGTTAGTCATTTAGCGGATTTATGTTCGTGTGAACTTTGTTGTAGTCGCTGAACAGTTTTATTTGTTTGTTTTTGACTTAAGTTACTGTTTGTTAAAAAGTAGAATTGAAATTCTTTAAAAAGAATTTGATTACTACTAAATATGATACTCATGATATGATTATTTGGGCTATCATTGATGAAACTGTTGAAGTGATAGAGTCGCGTTTGTTGATACATGTAATGTCACTATAATGCATAAATATGATTGCGATCTGTTAAACATCTTAGAAATTACTTAAAAGATAATTTAACGTGGCAAAAAACGTCTGCTGCAGTAGCTTTGGTTAATTTTTTTACTCTATGGTATATTTTGTATGCAAAAGTATATTGATATACCAAATTAGGTCTTCGCTAAATGCTATTATTTATTTGGTATATAAATTTGGTATATTTTAACCAAAATACTGTGATCGCACGTCTTCTTTAGTTAACTTGCGTACATAGACTGTTAATGTTAAAAAATCACTAGCTTTTCTATATTATTAGGTATCCAAAATGGTACAGTATATTTTGTACTCTATAGTATATTTTGAATGCAATTGTATATCGATATATTTGGTATATTTAATTATTTTTTGGTATATTGTTTTTATAAATTTTACCCCAAAAACCGATTTTGCATTGTTCTTGACTTAACTGTAATTGTGTAGCGGCTATATTACACTCGACTATAGCTTTGGTTATTTTTTTATATTACTAAATTATCGTCAAAATATATTAGCTATATTTTTTGTATGTGTTTATTTATATTAACTCTAAAAATTCTCAGCAAAATTCACATAAATACTTCTGAATTTCGTAGTTATTTATCTTAAGGATACTTCTATTCTAAAGTCCTGTAAATTATTTGAGTTCACAAATTCCTTGCGAATTTCTTAGAATATTCAGTTGATACAATCGAGCTTCGCAGTAAAAGGAAATCTTTTTCTTCCATTGAATTTCTTTCAATACGATTTACTTCAGATTAGATAGCAATCAAATTAATATAGAATAGATTAAATTTTCAATTCCTTACAAAATTGTCAAAAAAACCTTCAAAAAGCCGACCCAAAGCTGCCGTCAAGGATCAAGCCGCATATGTGGACTGAGATTATGTGAGGCTTCTCATCAAAATTGTAATCAGTTGCATTTGCATTTAGCGGATTTGCGAGCACTTGCTCGTACAACTTGCAGCAAGCGGCAAGCGGCGTGTGTTGCAAGCAGCATGGGGCATGCAGCATGTGGCATCTGGCGATTAACGTCATCGTCGTTCTTAGCACCATATATACGACGAGTAGTGGCAGCAGACATGATATCGTATGTCAAAACTATAAGGTCGAGTCCTTCACCAACTTGAAATTGAGGACTTTACCTACATCATCAGTCGCCGCAGCAGCAGCAGCAGAAGCAGCAGCAACAAAAACTGTTCCCTGGGTACAGTTCAGCACGTGCAACTTGTGGCAAGGCGCAGGCGCATGTCCCACAACAAGCTTTTACCTTCAAATGTGTCCTTAAAGGATGCCGAAGCTTTGTCCAACAAAGCGAAAAGCTTTGAAACCCGTTAGGAGCATTTTTTGAAATAAAAATTCATATTTCTTTTAGAGATTTTGTTTTAGATTTCTGTTTCTGTTTTTATTCGTTTTGACGTCTAAACTTATGCTTAAGGTTATATGCTCTAAAAATATATATAGGGTATTTATTTACTTAGTCTCTAAATATTTTTGCTATCTTTGTTTGTAATAGTTAATAAAAAAGTGTTTTCGTATGCTGTTGTGTTCTCTTTTTTCTGTTCTTTCTTTTTTTAAATGGAAATAAGCAAACATTTGTGGCGACTAAAGATTTGTTGGATTATTACTTCATATAATAATAATAATTATAATATTTTTGTATATATTTCTTTTTTTTTTGTTGTTGTGTGTATTTTGTACAATTTTGATTATTTTTTGTAGTTTTGTTTTTCTTTCGGTAAATTCGTAATTTTGTCTAAGTCAAGTGCCCATTGAAATAAGTGCAAAGTATAGTTGAAAAATGGCAAACATTTCGAAATGGTTTTCTTCATTGTACTTAGTTAATAATAATATTATGTTTTTGTTTTTTTTTAGCGAGCCAAGCTCCAAAAATTGAGACAAACATTGTTAAGAACTACTTTTTTCTTAGGGGAGATATGTGTGGAAGTTAAGGGGTTTTGTATTTGTGTGTTTGTGTATTCTTTTAAACTAAACATTTAACTACTGTAAACTGAAAGTCCATACAGCTAGAGATTAGAGTATTTAGTTTGTTGTTGTTTTCTTTTGGCTAAACATTTACACATTTATAAAATATGTTGTATGTTGTATGATCGCTAACTTTGTATGCCAAACTCCAGCTATCTATCTCTCTGTGTCTCTCTCTCTAAAGTCTAGTTCTACAGTTCCGTTCCCTTATTTATGTGTTTCGTTCTTTAGGCACTACATCACTTTTCACTATAAACTACCCGCCCCCAACCCGAAAAAATTGGCATTGGCCTTCACCCGCATTCAGCATTCAGCATTGTGTGTTGTGCTGGGCAATGTCCTCGCCGCGATGACGCCTCTTCGTGACCATCTCTTTCGCACTCGCACTCGCTCTCTCTGTCTCTCTCTTTCTAATACATGTGGTGCAATGTGTAGGGACAGCAGACCGCGTAGCTGGGCACTCGCGAATACAATCCTGACATGCCCTTCATGTAAACATACTGAACTGGAGGTCGCAATATGCTCTGCTGCTTCTTATCCTTTTTGCCAGACTTCGATGAGTTGCTGTTGCTGTGGCTGCTGCTGTGACTGTTGCTGTTGCTGTGACTGCTGCTGCAACTACTGTTGCTGCTGCTACTGCTGCTGTGACAGTTGTTGCTGCCGTGCGATGACTTTTTCATCGGGGACACACGCAACTGTCGCAACGGTGTGCTGCTGCAGGACAGCGAACGCAACGATGCGGTGGCCGTTGTTGCCGCCGATGTGGAGAAATGTTGCAACATGCGACTGACCGATGACGAGATCGAAATGCGACTCAAGTGCAGTCCACCTTTTGTTGTTGCTGTTGATGTTGCTGTTATCGCAGCGCCAGCTGAAGCCGCCGATGCTGAACGTGGCTGTGGCTCCGTGCTCAACTTGAGATTCTCATTCTCATCCACATGCTGCACCTCAGCATCGTCCTCGTCCTCATCCTCGACGTCCTCGACGCTGCTGTTGTCATCGTGATAGTGGTGCGGTTGCAATTGTTCCATCGCGCTGCCCGGACGATAAACGGTCTCCACATAGATGTGTGTGTTGTTGTCGTAGAACTCAAGCCCAGGCGAATACGAAGCCGACGAAGTGCGCGATGTGTTCTCCAAGTCCAAGCTCGAGCCACCGTGCAACACCTCCTCCAAGCACTCGTTGCGCGAACCACGCTCATAGCTCAAACTGAAGGAATCCGTTGAGGAGCTGCGTATGTCATCCTGGCTGCTGTAGACGGTGTCATTCTGATGATGATGATGCTGAAAATGTCTGCCCAGATGCTTGCTGAGCAGCTGCAGCAAACTCCGCGATCTCGATAGCTTTTGGACGCATTGACGCTGCTGCTTTGTTGACTTCTTGTCACCACCCAGATCCATCGAGGAGCTGGTCGCGGAACTGCCGCTGGAACTCGATTTGGAGCAATTGTTTGGCGATAGCGTATCCATCTCACGATAAGAGTTAAAGTTCTTTTTAGTTCACTTGTTTTTGATTTTTAGATTTCTTTTATTTTGCTTTTAGCACTTTGAAGTTGCCTTTTAACGCGACGTCTTGGCACTGACTGCTGGAGCAGTCGTCCGTGCTGCGTCTTTTATAGTTGCACTCAATGTCGAGCGCGTTCGCGTTTAACCTTCGTGTCGATTCGTTGTCGCCTGCTCCCTCCGCCTGTTGGCCACATCCTTTGGCCACGACGAGGACACTTCGTGCGATGGCCAAAACGCACAGCAGTTCGGTTCATCTCCTGACGAACTCCTAGCGTTCGTCAGTGCCACAGCAGCAGTCGTGGCAGCCACAACACAACGTGAGCTCTGCGCTTACCTCACATACATATTTCGCTTTTATCAGCCACACAACCTGTTGCCTCGTCTCTTTTTTAAGTGCGAAAATACGAAAGTGTGAAAGTGTTTTCCTTTGCGACACGTCAACGTGACTCTTGCTGCCTGTTGTTGCCACACTTGCCACACGCCTACGAATAACACAAAAGAGGCAACGACGGTGTTGCACTTTTTAGTTTTTAGACTTTGTGCTCCGACTGCTGCGTGATTGGGAACGTGACCCTTGCACGTCATCCACAAGCGGCGACCCCAGCGACTCATTTTCACAAGCAATTTCCCTCAAAGCGCTTTCCCATCGGACCTAAGTTTAGCAAAAATTGACTATTGACAGCGCACAACTCTTGCCTTCAACTTGTGTGCATTGACGCGGCTGGTTTTCACGTGAAACGAACTTGCCTCATGCCACAAAATTTCAACTTGCCACAGTTCACACTTCGCACTTTGCTACGCCTGCAATTTCGTTCTTATCCTTGACTAATTAATTGCTAGTTTCCCTCATTAACTGCAATTGTTTGGCGCCTGATGGCCACAGATACTTGAGCTTGGGTTGTGGGGATTACTTTCGTGACCTACTAAAAATAGTTGGCACCCTGAAAAGTGTTTGAAGCCACCTCAAAGTGTTCAGTTAAGAGCTAGTGAAAGCAGCTTCCAGTGAGTTGTCTTGGAAATTGTTCTACTTAGCTTTTATTTAGATGATTCTCTGACAACTGACAACACACACTCGAATTTAATTAAGAGTTAACAATTTCTTCTACTTAACTATTCTAGCTTTAATGTCTTCTCTTTCAATTAAATTTTGTGTCTACTTGTGAAATTGAAATTGCTAAATAGTTGACACTGATTATGTAATGAAATTCTTTAATATATGTACATATATCTGTCAGTCGAATAAGAATATTATATTTAGAGTCAACTTTTTAATAGTCACAACTGCATCAAGCGGCTTTGTAATGAAATTCTTTATTATATGTATAGCTGTCAATCAAATAAGAATATTATATTTAGAGTCAACTTTTTATTACTCACAACTGCATCAAGTGACTTTGTAAGCACAAAAATCTCACTGTTTATCCCAATTATTTTATTACTTCTTCAACTTCTGCAAGTTTCAGCTCGAAAACCACAGTTGATTTGACTCCAATTTGTACCCTAGAGGGCACCTCAAGTGTAAGTTACAAGTTATAGAAAATGAATAAAAAGCAGGTTGTCGCTTACTTTTCATAAAAAGTCTATTTAAATTTAATAAAAAGTTAATTAATATAGTGTAGATACCTCTCAAAATATAATAACCAATTGAATGAGCGATTGTTTTAAGAATACTTTTGTAGGGGCAAAAACGCCTACTTACTACGGGTCTTAGTTGCTTTGACTGAAAATCTGGTATATTTTACATTCTATGGTATATTTTGAATGTACATATTACCATTTCAATATGCCAAGTACCTTTGGTATATTTCTAGTATTTTGGTGGTATATTAATTTGGTATATTTTGTAACTTGCACAACTTATGATAAATAATATAATTTAGTAAAATAGTTTTAGGCTAAAGCTCGGCAGCTTGCAATTTTTACACATTAAAAAAATGTAAGTTCTAGTTTCATTTGTTAACTCTTTTGATAACAGGTTTTTATTCATGTCTAATCTAATTTTAAAGAGACTCCTCGAACTCTGTCTATGCAGACGAGTTTCATAATGCGGTGAACTTTTTACTTTTAGAATCTATTCTTATTTATTCGTTATTTATGGTTGTCATGCTTTGTAATCTCTCTCTCCACTTTTTAGCTTTACTCTTGGCAAGTGTACTGAACCTAAAGATATTTCTCTGTCATAGATATCAACATTTGCGTCATCACATCAAAAGTTACCCTCAATGATTTTTAACAACAACCTTCCTCAATTGATATACAATTTATTGAAACATTATTTATTTACTTTTCCGTGACCTTCACGATGCGGGGAATCTTCGACGTGAGCCGAAAGTCTTTAGTGCCTGCTATTTAACGAAAGTGTTTCAGTGGAGCATTGGAGCAGCGAAGCAGCGAAACAGAGGCCAAGGTCAATGCGAAACTCGGAAATGTGTAACAATGTCACGTAGCAGCGATTTGGACACCTGTTGACCACCGTAGTTTGGGTCTCTGCCACACCGTGTGGAGCTTAACAAAGTTGCCTCAGTCTGATTCTTCTCCGCAGTTGCTGAATTGAAGTAAAACGCATAAGAGAGAGGACTTGCTTGTGGTGTTTATTAGTTGGCTCAGTTTTGCTCTGTTTTCTTTTCACACATTGCCACAAATTTCACACATTTTCTGTAGTAAATATTCAGTCTACTGATGTCCCGCTGTGTGTGTGTGACCATCAAAGCAGAAACGGGGTTAACGACAAAGCCCCAATGCCAAAGTCCAGTGCTCCATACTGATTGCCAGGCGCATAAGGAGCCGGATAATAGGGGTAACCGGGGGGCTGATATCTATTCGAATACGTGCCACCGCCATAGTAGCCATTGTAGCCATAGTAATTGTTGTAGTAAGGCTCTGGATAGGGTCTCGCTCCTGTCTGCACTCCGATGCCGAAGGAGACCAGAGGCTTGGCCTTGATGCTGCCCAGATTAAGACAGCAGGCAGCTAGAAGCAACCACCACTGCAGGTGGTTAACAAAAAATATTAGCAAATGAACTAGCTTCAGTAAAGATTTGCTTAGGATTGTCGCTCACCCAAAGATAATTGCGCATTTTTCTCTTACACTTAATTCCGGCTCCTTCTTCTTTTGATGTCGACTGCTCCTGTGGTGTGAGCTCAACTCTGCATTCCTTTGGCCCTTTTATACCTTTTGTTCGCATTGATGTTGGTCCGGTTTGTGGTTGCTGCTCCTTAAACTGGCTTTGTCATGTGTGTTTCCCTTTTTTGCCTCTGTTCTCGTTCTGTTTTCTGTTTTCCTGCCGTCACGCCCACCTCAAATTGCAAACTTGTTTCAGCAATACTCGTAACCAAGTGCAACTGATACCCTCAACTTCTAGTCAACCATCTGCAATGATAGTATAAATTCAAATTAACCATTTCTGATGACTACGCATCGCGTTTCGCTGGACTTAACGACTGTGCTGTGGATTCATTAAGAAGCGTAGTTTGGTGATGTGGTGAATAGCTGATACTCTTATATTATTATTAGTATGAGCATAAATATGATAAAAATACATAGCTGGTTATATAGAAGAATCTTGAAATAAGATTTTTAGGTTAAAGAAATCTTACATCAGCATTTTTATGTTAAATTTGCATTTTAAGATTAAAAAATCGTATTTTAAGTTTCAAATCTTGATTCAAGAGTTTAATTTAGATTGAAAAGTAAATTGCAAAATGAGATTTTTTCATCATCTTATTTTATTCAAAATCAATCTTATATTAAATAGACCACATCTAGAATTTATCTAGAACTTTTGATATTGATAAAAAATGTTGCCTTCTTGGATCAATTTTAGGATTTTCCTATTCTGGAATCAAGATTATAATCTTGTATTTCAAGATTGGGCAACCTCGATTTTTTGTAGATTTTCGAACTTGTTTTAATTGTATAATTATCTTGATGTAATAATAAAAAATTTTTGTTGGCTTCTTTTTAAAGTGCTGCTCTTAAAAATGCAATACCATTAGAAATTAATGATTATCCTATCTCTATGTTTCCATTCAATCCCAAGCACTAAGTAATCCGACAAACTGCATTCGACCTGCTGGCCACAAACAAACTGCGCAATGTGGTTGGATGCTCTTTGCTTGGACTTGCTCAACCAACTCCGCAGGGTATGAAAAAGCAATCAAATATTAATTAATTTATGCGATTATATTAGCAACGTTTCCGCGAAGCATTTGCGTATGCGATGTCCGACTATCCCAGTCCACAATGTATGCGTCTCTGTTTCCGAATCCATGTGACCAGCGACGGGTCACGTTTTCCGACGTGCTGAGTGAGAGCGAGAGAAAGGAAACCCAGAAGCGGAAAAGTTTTCCGTTTGCAGCAAAAGTTGAGCTCACAGCAGCAGCGTGTTTAGCTTTGCTCGCCGCTTGGATTTGATTTGTTGATTTGTCGTGGCAACAACAAATGCAACAACAAGAGTTCGACTCGCAACTGTTTGGTTTCCATGTGCCGCTAACGCTGACGTGCAACACGTCCCTACAGCAACTTCTGGATTTATTTTAAAACATTGTCCTGGGGCCACAACAGGTTGAAGGTGCACGGCCGCTGGGCAGGACATTCGATATGCCGTTGGCAGCTGATCCGCCTTGCATTATTTGCACAGCTTGAGGCCAATAACTGATTGCGAGGTCAGAGACTAACACTAACACAAAAGAGTTAGGGAAACAAGACAATGAAAGCATAGATCAACTTTATTCAGATTACACTTAAAGTGGGTAAAAACTGCTTCACTTAGTAGACATATTCGTAGGTCATGGGTTGATGATAGTCGCTGCGATATGCCTGAGTTCGGAGTTTCAATGCTGTGATATAGATGGGATTAAGTGGCGGGAACCAAAAATCGCGGGGCCAGAGACTAGTTAGAGAAATAAGATATTGACAGGCTGCATTAACTACAAATGAGTTAGTAAACTTTATTCAGACTTCACTTCAAGCGGGAAATAGTTGTCAGTAAACATATTCATAAGTCATGGGCTGAAAGTTGCTGCGATATTGCTGTTGAAAGAAGTTCTGGGTAACCACGGGGTCAGAGACTAGATAGGAAATCAAGACAATAACAAGCTGCATCAACTTTAACACTTCTAAAGAGTTATGAGAATGAATTCACTTTATTCAGATTACAGTAGGAACAAAACTGCTTTATTTAGTACACATATTCGTAAGTGATGGGCTGATGATAGTCACTGCGATATTGTTGCTGAAAGGAGTTCGGGGTTTCAACGCTGTGATACAGATGAGATTGGGTGGCGGGTGCCAGCAGACGAGCATAGGCCAAAGGCACCACAGTGTGAGCATAGCTCAGTCCATGGCCCGCATAATAACCGTAGACCAACTCATGACTGAAAGCAAGTCCCAGCAGGCAAGAGAAAAGCACCAAGCACAACTGCAAGTAAAAAATTTAAAATTGTGGAATAATTGTGTAGTGAACTTCCTTACTAGTTTCATTGTCAAGTTTCGATTTGAGCTGCAGGAAAAGCGCACACAAACTGAATGCCATTGGCAGCGAGACTTTGGCTTTTATAGGCTCAACTAGACCGAGGGTCAAAGGCATTTGGTTCGCGGCAAATTGAAAGAAGTCCTTAACTCAGTTGCAGAGTCTAGAACTTGCATTTGATCGTGGCAGGCTGACAAGATAAGCTTCGCTTCGCTTCTCTTCTCTCACTTCTCACTGCGGCCTGCCACACATTGTTGTGGCAAGCTGTGGGCACATTGTGTGTGTGCTTCAATGAACACTTCATCTTCTTTTGTCCACTCCCCCGTGTATGCCTCTCTCTTGGGATGTTTACTCACTTTGGTTCTTAGGCGCGTTTGTTTTGGTTACGTTTCGGGCGAAATCAACAATTAAGTGCGACCGATGCTGGGCACTTCCGGTATTTCTCTTTCACACTCGCCTTTCAAGGTCAGTGCCGAAACCCGCTGTGTGGGCGCATTTTATTTGCTTAGCTGCCCTTGAAATTGCGAAGTTTTCCAAGTGCGCAACGTTTTTGTTTTTGCCACAAGAGAGCGAGAGTGTTGTATCATTTGATGTGAAGTCCGTAAACAAAATCCTACGCACACGGCAATTAATATTTTTTGTCAATAACATTTATTTATCTGCGTCGCATTATTTTGACCAGTTTCAGTTCAGTTTGGTGGCCAATTGCGCAGCTTCTTCGGTTACCATCATCATCAAAAAAAGTTTATGCTGCTGGTTGCGGTGCAATAACCACAGCTTAGTTAGCTAGCGAAACGACCCACTAGAATAGATCTTTGTGGCCTCTACGCGTAGAGGGGCGTAATTCAAGCCAAATAATCGAGTCGGTCGCATGTGAAACTTGAGCTGGACTTCAAAAAGAAGTGCAGCAAGGTCGGCTGGTTGCCACTTGCAACAGCTTGTTGCTCGTTATATAAATGCCGCGAGACAATGCAGCTAATCAACGAGTCTTCGCTTGCCATCTCAGCCAATCGAGTCGAAATCAACGCCCTCAACAAACCATGTTCAAACTGGTGGGTTAATAACCTTTTGCTGGCTGTCATCTACAATTCTTTACTCTTTTCTTCCCCCTGCCAGTTTCTGTTGCTGTCTCTGTGCGCCGCCTTCGCCTATGCGGCCCCAAGTCTCTCCACGCTGTCGAGCCTGTCGACTGTGCCCACCCTGAGCAGCTCGACGTCATATCATGGCTGGCCACAGGCTGTGCATGTGGTGCGTCCCGTTTGGACACCATCACACACCATTGTGCGTCCCATCATTCACGGCAATCTCGGCCTTAATGGCTACGGTTATGGCCATGGTTGGCTATAAAAAAAAACTCAGCCCACAGCTGTCACAGCGCTGTCAGAGAGGCGGCAACATCAAGATGCATGCTGTCTCCTCCTTCACTCAATCGCCTGAAATAAAGAGCGTTAAGCGTTGAAATTGATTGAAATCTTTGCATTGCATTTTTCTATTCGTTTTATTTCTTTTTTGGCTCTGCTATAAAAGTGCCTTGTGTGCGCCAACTCGACTGCAGTTGGCTGCAAACATGCGGCTGCCTTGCAGTTGCTCTATTCTTCTACTCTGTTTGATGCTGTTGCACTTGTTGGCTGCGCTGCCGTTGCAAGTTTATGTGCTGTCACCCACATCCCAGCAGACGGAGTTGCTTGAACTGGACAATGATCTGAACGAGATACGCGCTCCTTTGGATATTTTACAGCTGGTGCTACACATGTATCAGCTAATGCAACCCATTGAGAGTCCAAATCCGGGTAGATCCAAGAAGAAGAAGCCGCCATCTAAGAAGCCATCGCCAATGAAAGTGGTGCTAAATAACCTGGGCTTTGGCAATCTGTCGTTTACACTTGGCTTTTCGTTCAACTTTCAGGTGAGCAACAGCGTGGGATTCAACAAAAATCGACAACAGAGTCGTATTGTGCTTAACCCAGAGGCAGCACTACGGGTTAATGCGTAAATAAAAAAGTGTAGCATACTTTTAGGTTGTAACGAATTGCAATTGCAAAAAATAAATGCTATGTGATGTTTTTGTGCATGTTTAGTTAAAAATTCAAATTGTCGTTGCAATTTTAGGTATTATATTTTCTGTTGGATCTAACACAACTTTTTTATGATCACGTCGTCATTTAATTAGCAGCACTTTCAAGTTACTCTTCGACCCGATACCTGTTGAAAAAAGTGTTGCCTACTTTCAGGCAGTGAAATAATAAAACCAATTAAAGTTTGTTCCGTTTTGGGTTGTCAACTTTTTATTGTAACATTCATAGTTTCAGCATCATTCTTGAGTTGTGGAGTCACTTCATCTACTTCCTGAGCAGCAGAGGTGCGGTGTAGGGAGCGGTGTAGGCAGCAGCGTAAGGCGAAGCGACGTATGGGGAAGCCACGTAAGGAGCTGCCACATAGGGCGATGCGAAGTTGCCGTGATATTCGGTGCTGTAGACAGCGGCAGCTGGGGCAGCAGCCACATAGTTGGCGGAGTAGGCCAGTGGAGCAACAATGCCAGGCTTGGCGGCGACGCAGGCGACCAGAGCGAGGAAAGCGAGAGCGATGAACTTGAACATGTTGTTTGAGTTGTTTGGGTTTGCTTGACTTGTTGAGGGAACAAATGAAACTGATGCTCAAACAAGTGACAAACTGTGCTTTATATACCCCCGCAGTGACAAATTAAAAGCAGTTAAACAATTTGGTAAGACCTTGCAAGGTAATGCAAGTGCTGTGCCCTGCCTAAATTCTGTTGCCAATTGATGGGCAGCTCACGTACGCACAGCGAAGTTGGTCATAACATAATCGCCGTTGTTAGCGCTTGCTTTAAGCAATTGCTTTAACTTGGCTTACCGAATTAGTTAAGTTGTCGAATGCCAAGTCCGGCCAAGGCACTACTTATGTTAGTTTCCCGTTCAGCGGGTTGTATAAAAGGGCCAAGCGACGGGCCAAACATCATCAGTTCAGTTCAGTTTCTACGAACCAAACAACCAAATCCTCCAAAACCAATTCAAGATGTTCAAGTTCATCGTTCTCGCTGTTCTCGCTCTGGTTGCCTGCGTCGCTGCCAAGCCAGGAATCGTTGCACCATTGGCTTACTCCGCCAACTACGTGGCATCTCCCTACGTGGCATCCCCCTATGTGGCATCTCCGTATGTGGCATCCTCCTACGTGGCATCTCCCTATGTGGCTTCTTCCTATGTGGCATCGCCCTACACCGCCGCCTACAGCGCTGCTCCCTTGCTGCTGAGGAAGTAGATAAACAAACACAAGAGATATCTACCACCCGGAAAGATTGACGACTCCCTGAATGAATGAATAAATAAACAGAATACACTGATACTCGAAATGCATTTTGTTGTTGTTGCTGTTGTTGTTGTTGACATTTTATCTCCACAGCTGGACTTGGTTCAAGGTCTTTGCCTGCGCAACTTATCGCAGCTGCTAACAGGAAGCGTCTCGTCTTGCGTAGCTCTATCTGAACGATGTACAAAGCTCAAAGATTTTGCTGGTGGCAAATTCAAATTCAATTGGGTTTTTTGCATAAGGCGGAACTTACGCAGCAACTTACGATAGATAATCTTTATGTTTCACTTTAACAAATCTTGAACTTCAGCTAACACAAGAAATTATCTGTTATTCAGTTTTGATGTGACGGATTTTTTCTGCGTAAAAACCTCACGGATTTCCTGGTTGCAATTTTATAGGCCAGAGTTATGGCTTAGCACTCGACTTCAATTGACATTCAATTATCTGTATTTTAATATCAGTTTTGTTTGTCGTAGCTTCTCAAAGTTTTCCTGGTTGCTTTTTCAATGTAGTCTTTTATTTGGAATAGGCATAACTTAGACTAAGGCTTACACTAGTTAATATCTCACTCTCTGACTCCACTTCTCACTCTAAAGTCAAATTTCCATCCATAGTTGCACTCGATTGAAAGACAATGCTCCTACGATCATAGCGTCCGGAACGTCGCACTTTCAGATACTTTATCGTAACAATCGAGACGAGAGAGACAAGTATAATCCCACCAATGACAAATAGAAAAACCTTCATAAAGGTCAAGTGCAACTCCAAGTTCTCGGCGTGCAACCTCAGCAGCTCCAGTTGCTTGTGCAGCGTCACCTCGGGACCTTCGAGAGCAGCAGGCGAAGCCCGAGTTGTGGCAGCCACATCCTTTTGTTGGGCGATGCTGATGCAGGAAACATCGCGTATATGCGGCGTTTCATCGGTGCTATCATCGGGTTCAATGTGCAGCGAGACCAAGTCGGATAAATACGGTGAAATGAGGAGATGATGCAGATACGAGCAGTTAAAGCGATTGCGTGAAATTCCCAATTTCTGCAGCACTGGAAATGCTTGCGAGAAGGTGCGATTGCCTTGAACTTCGTGCAATGAATTTCCATCCACCAAAAACTGCTTCAGGTTGGTCAGGTAGGGCACAAAGAGATCCAGATTGAGACTGCTGAGATTGTTGAACGACAAGTCGAGTATTTCGAGGTATTTCTGTTTCGAGAACACGCCAAACTCCAATTCCTTTATGCCATTTGAGCGTAGATAAAGATTGCGGAGCCGCTTCAGTTGATCAAAGGTGCTAACGCCGATGGGTCCAATGGGATTATAGGAGACATCCAGGTGGAGCAAAGCCGTCATATTGGTAATGTTGGCAATGCTTGTCAAGCGATTGTTGCGCAACTCAAGCGTCTCCAGTTGCAACGTTTGATGCATGTAGATTTCGCTAATATTATTGTAATTGGCGCGTACAAAGCGTGTGGCATTAATTGTGAGGTTGGTTAGTTGATTGTAGTCCAGATGCAGCTGATGCACAATGCTCTTGTCGGTCAGTTGGAAAGCCCGCAGCGAGTTGACAGCCAACAGCAGACTCTCCAGATTCGATGCCTCCGAGAACATGTCCGGATGAACGCGGAGCAATTTATTGTGCGAGAGATTCACTTCTTTGATGCGACGCATGCGATTAAAGACCTCCGGTTCGATGTAGGTGAGCAGATTGCCCTCGAGGGAGATCGATTCGAGGTACTCGTTATCCTTGAAGATATCCTTGTGCAGTTCGGTTAGACGATTGCCATTCAGCTGCAGCTTATTCAAGATGGGCAGGCCACAAAACGTATTCTCACTGAGCACCATTATGCGATTATACGACAGATCCAAACGCATTAAAGCATTCGCTCCAATGAACACCGAAGTCTGCAGCGAAGTCATATTGTTGTAACTGAGATTGAGACTCGTCAAGTTGCCCGCTGCACTGAAAGTGTTGCGAGTGAGTTCCAGTATACTCGTGTAGGATACATCCAAAGTCTTGAGGTAGGTGAACGTCTCAAACAAACGAAACGGCACATAGAGCAGCGTTGAGTCGTAGAACTTCATAAACTTGACCATGTTCCCCGGCACAAAGTTCTTGATCACCACATTCTGGCTGTGTGTGACAATGAAACCGGTGACCGTGCAGAATGCCTCGTTGGGATCCATGAACATGTGCTGCTCGAACTCATCGCAGCTCAAATACACATCGCCGGCAAGCACACGATTGCTGTTCACCAGCAGGAGCAGCAGCAGACTCCAAATATTAAGTATACGCATTGTGTGAACCGCTCGAATCGAAGGCTTTTCGCAAACTGCCATGAGATGTGCCGCAAATAAATTGCCTGATCTTACAGAAATGCATTTTATCAATGCTGTACATTATATATATTTGTATACTCGCTACCCGTAGGGTGGAAGGGTATTATAAATTTGTACCAAGCAGAATAAGACGTTTGCAGACCAATAAAGTATATATATTCTTGATCAGCGAAAGAGAATGGTATATTTTGATCTATATGGTATAATTTGAAAAGAAGTACTATATCGATATACCAAATACAGTAGAATCCGGTTATAACGACGCCGCTTATAGCGTCCGTCCGTTTTTGAGACGAAAATTCGATGACTTGGAGGGTCCCCATACAAATTAAATTGGTTAAAACATTAATTAGTTGCATTTTAAAAACCTATGGCAACCATAAAATAAAGAAAATTTTATTTTTAAACTTTTGGTTTGTAGGTGTTCCGGATATAACGACGGTTCCTTGAAAGTCGCTATAACCGGAATCTACTGTATATTAGTATTTATACGATATATTAGTTTGAAATATTATTAGAATATAGTTTTCTTTAAAACTCTATGGTATATTTTGAATGGAGTAGTATTTTGATATACTTAATATGTGGGTGTTTTTTGCGGATTATTAATTTGCCGTATATTTAATTTAGAATTTGATATTATTCAAAGCTCTATGATATATTTTGAGAGGCGTACTACATCGATATAAAAAAAATATCTTTGTATTTTTATTGATATTAATATGGCATATTTTAATAATATCGATATTCCATTTTATATGATATGAATTTAGTGTATTTTTAGATTTGGGTTTTGTTGAAACCTTTTTGATATATTTTGAGAGGAATACTATATCGATATACCATATATGATAGTATTTTTGCAGTATATTAATGTGGAATATTTTCATATTGCAAATAAGTAGCAAGCATCTCGCAATCCAGCAGACTCGACTTTAGCTTTATTACTTATGTTATATATAACTATATGGATATATTGCTGTTGCTTTTGTTGTAACCCGATAAGAAATGTCGGTTCTGTTCTGTAATGTTTTGTTTTGTTAGCGCTCTCAACTCTGATATGGGGAAAATGGGAATGCAACTTTCGGCTGTCTGCAGTCCAATGGCCGCGGCAATCGCTGTGCGCGTAATCGACTTAAAAGTTGTCTGCCGATTGCGGCACAGTTTGCAAGCCGTGTTGCATAAACAAATTGAGCCAGCCACGACGACCTTGTGCACCATCGAAATCGGATTAAGCCACATGCCACTTGCCACATGCAACAGATTCCGCATTGCAACCTGCGGAGGCAAGGGCAGGTCAGTTAGCAGTCAAGCTCACCGCATAATCAATTCAACGTAGTTCAACTCAATTTTGAATCAAATCATTTGAATCGACCAAAAAAAAAAAAATTTAACTGCTACCGAATTCACTTACCTTCAAAAGCACGGCGACAATTTTTATGGGCTCACATTGGAACGTGCTCGACATACGCAAGCGGAGACCTCTGTCTGCCACAGCAACAGAGTCTGGTGGTCATCATCTGGGCACGTAGCCAGAGAGCATTCCAACTCGCCTTCTAATTTGCGGCGCTTTGTAGAACAATGAAACCAAGAGTGTTGACCAAAAATTTTCGTGGGCGACTATAAATTGCAGGCGCCTCCACTGCAAACACATAGTCTACCCAGTTAGCTTCAACCAATCAATTCAAGATGTTCAAACTGGTGCGTTTCTAAAGCGAGAAAGGATTAACAAGCAAATAATTCAATTCTTCTCCATTACTTTGCAGTCTGCCCTCTTCGTCCTGTGCGCTGTCGTCGCCTGCATCGAGGCTAAGCCTGCTGTCCTCGTGGATGCTGCTCCAGCTGTGGTCACCGCAACGAGCTCTCAATATGTGGCACGCAACTTCAATGGCATCGCTGCTGCTCCAGTTGTCGCCGCCGCTTACACCGCTCCAGTTGCTGCCGCTTACACTGCTCCGGTTGCTGCCGCTTACACCGCTCCCGTTGCCACCGCTGCCTACACCGCTCCCGTTGCCGCTGCCTACACTGCGCCAATTGCTTCCGCTTACTCTGCCTACACTTATCCCTACACCGCTGGCTACACCACTTACCTATAAATGACTCACTCGAAATTGAACACGGCTTGATCATCATTCAAATATAAACAATTGCTCAACAAAATCGGAAACTATTCATTTGTTTTTATTTATCTTGCGTAGTCAATAACGAATTAATGAACTTTCAGTCCACGCTCAAAGGCAATAAATTACAAAAATGTATTATTTCATCAAATGTTGGACAACATTTTAGTTATTATACAAATAAACAATTCCAAGAAATATTTTGGAAATGAATTGCGAGCTAAAGAATTTCTTGTTAGCATTCCAAGGAAATAAATTAAATGTTCGAAAGAACAGACTGACAGACAGACGGGCATGGCTATATCGTCTCAAATGTTAACCTTCATGAAGAATATATATACTTAATGGAATCGGAGAAGCATCCTCATCGTCCTGACTGTTACATACATTTCTTGCAGGTACAAGAACAGACACAAAATTATAATACCCTTCTACCCTATGGGTAGCAGATATAAAAATGCTTACTTACTACGGGTCTTAATGACTTTGACCGACAATTTGGTATATTTTGCACTCTATGGTACATTTTAGATTATAGAATTAGATATATTTTTAGAATTTTAGCGGTTTTAGTTCATTATATTATAGGAAAATGGGCAGCGAGTTTCTCGCAGTCGATCACACTCGACTGTAACTTTCTTACTTTTTAGTACTGTATTACATAAGCTTATATGTCAATTCATTACTCGCGCTTTTAAATGCTATTATCAAATAAACTTCGTTCACAATTAAATAATATTATTTATTATTGTCATTTGCAGCGATACTCAAATATATTTCCCCTATAAATCAATTAAAATTATAAGTAATGTCAACTGCAGAAAATAATTATAAATGCGACTCTGGAATATTTGGGCAACTGCCTAATACAGGTTCCGGGTTTGCAAACCCAAAATTAAAATTGTAAATTTAACAGGCTGTTTAAATGCAAATATTCTCAGCTGCTAAACAGAATAAGTTCAAGGATGCGCAAAGTAAATAAACAGTATTTCATTGGTCAAGTGTTCGATTTACATATTTAATGCAAATGGGTGTGAATAATAAGCAATTGAAAATATCAAATACAAGTGGGCAATGTTTATGACCCGGATTTAATATATGTACAATATTTTGTTTTCAAATGTTTGTTCTTAGAAATGATAAAGATATATATTTTAATATATGTACAATTTATTTATAAAATGGTTACTCTTTGAAGAGATAAATATAGAGATAATATTATATAATTTTCTGGGTTTTAAATTTGATAAGACCATCATTCCAATGCAATTCAAATAGTTGTTATATATTTCTAAGTAGGCTGGCAAGAATTGCAATTAAATAATACAAATTTAAATACAATTTCTTGAAAATAAAGATAACAAAGTGAGGCATAAATATGTTATTACACAGAAAGAAAAAATCTTGATTGAAAAATAAATATAAAGTCTAAGAAAACAACATTTTAAATTGAGGTTTAAGGATGAAAAAAATGTTAATTAAGATTTTGTTTTCTAATTATTGTTTGAAAACATCTTCTTATCAGATCGAAAGGATATAAAGTTCAATTATTTTTGTTCTTGTATCTTAAAGTGTAGTAATTCCTTTAAAATTCGCAAATCCCAGTGCCGTATGATCGTTGGTTTTTAGCTTCAAATTCTAGTCGGGTTCGTATATAAAAACACACATAAAACTTTTGTTTTTTTTTTTATATATTTTAAAATATTTTAATTATAGAATGTTTGGCCATGATTTAAGAACACACCTTCTTGTTTTAATTTTAATATAAAACATTCTTGATTCAAGATTTTATTCTTGATTTTAGCACTTTTCTTCTTTACTTATAATAAATGAATATTCAAAAACACTTATCTCATAATCCCTCACTTATCTAACATACGTTATTTAATACATAACATAATCATAATAAAATTCCACGTCATATCTTCGTCTTATTATTAAATATAGTATATTTGGTAACATTTAGCAAACACTTATAGAGTACATCACTTAAATTGTGTTCAACAGCAGCCAGGACAACAATGTGAGTTGCCAGTGACGTGCAACTTACTTATTGTCATCGAATCAGTGGCAGGCATCGACCACTGACCACTGCCACTTGTGCAACACTTGTCTCGCTCAGCCAACGCTTGAAAGGCGCGAATGGCGCCCACACAACTGGGCAGAATGAACGAAGCTGTGCAGAGTTGACACGGTGTCTGAGGACAACACAACGCACAGCAATTGCAATTCGTTTGAGATTCGATTTCCGTTTCCTGTTCAGCTGGCAGTTGTTTGTAGCTGCCCGAGGAGATCTCATCGGTTGATCGGCGCTTGAAGCTGAGCAACTTCTTATACATTGTGTTCTAATCGCTTTCCGGTTAGCAAATGAATCGACATATGGGGCAATCGCTTCCCTTTATAAATTCCGATTCAGAGAGTGTAAGAGAGAGAGAGGAGGTGAGATGAGGTTGTTGTTGAGTGGGTCAGCAAACTCGAAGTCAGTAGATCTCAATTCCAGGTGACAACATTGAGCACATAACTTAATACTACATATTCTTCATTTATTTATGCTAAGCACGTGCTTTCGATTGGTTCGATTTGTTGTTTTGTTGTTTTCTGTTTGGTTCGTCACGCGTTTAAAAATACTCGAAGCGAACGAAACTAAAAGTAAACTGCAAACAACAAAAAATAATATTGTGTTGATTCTCCTTGGCGTCAATTGATATGACGCGGCGTCATCGCAATTGGCAGGCAAGAGCATCTATCTGGACAATTGGCAACTGGTGGTGCATAATAATTTTGGATTACCTTCCAGTTGTTTTTAGGGTTCCATTAGTTTTGTATATAAGTTGACGCTTGGCTGGCTGTAAACATCAGTCAAGTTCTTCAGAACAAACAGACAACAACCCCAAAACCTAACAAAATGTTCAAGTTTGTAAGTTGACAAAAAAAAAGAGGAAATTCCTTAAATCCTTTTTTAATTTGTGATCTCTACTTTTAGCTCGCTCTGTGCCTCTTCGCCATCGTAGCTTGCGTCGCCGCCAAGCCCGCAATTGTGGCTTCTCCTTTGGCTTATAGCGCCTACACCGCGGCTGCTCCAGTTGCCTACAGCTCGCCCTACACCGCCGCCTACACCGCAGCTGCTGCCTATCCCTACTCCGCCTATCCTTATGCTGCTGCCTACTCCGCTTACCCCTATGCCGCCTACTACCGTTAAGCAGGACATCGACTAAACTGATCTGGATCTGACAAACTGGAACAACTCTTCATTCCTTAACTCGGCTTTTTTCTCTCATTTTTCTACTTTTATTTTGGGACTTTATGATTTCCTAGTATTATGCGTGTTTGGGAAGTTCTGCTGAAGAGAGGATTTACTGGTTTAATTGAATAAATGCACTTTGCGTAAAACGTACACAACTCGAGCTTAACACTTTATTTTTAGTCCCCTCAAGGACTCAAGTTATTGCCCTTTTGGCTTCACCTTGGACTGACTAGCTTTGCTGCCCATCGTGATAATCAGTATCTATTTTTATTTGTTTTTGCTGCAGCACAATTAAAATGCACAGCCAAGTCTATTGAAATCACTTGTTGTTGCAATGGACAGCACGTAGACACAACAGTGCATAAGTTGGGAGGGATTGCGAACTGTTGAATTATGTTAATCGCAAAAAGTTCGCAGAAGCCAGATGACGCCACAGACGACGTCTCCTACTCACAAAGTTTGAAAAGGCGGAAGTGACTAAGGAATTTGGATATTGGAATGTTGCTATGATCACAGACAATTTGAATTTCGATAGAGGATTTGTTAACCTTGCCGAAACGTAATTGCTGTTAACCCTGATGCGTTGTGCGTGCGTCTTTCAATTATTCATTACGGGTAAACGACGGTCATTTGTAGGCCGAATTGACCGTTTTATGGTCTCTCTCGCTTTGAGGCTATTTCGACTGATAATAAAAACAATCAAATCAAGTCAAGTCAAGACTTAAGAAGTCTCGAAAGTCTAGTACTAAATGCAGTGCACGCGTGCCCACAAAGTCAAACAAACAACATCCTACACGCGACCTTAGACCCTATAAACTAAACTCTAAAACCACGACACACGACGACCTCGCCTCGCCTCGGACTTTGTATGCCAGTTCATTCGCCTTGCCAATGACATTGAAGCATCACATAATCCTCTGCTGCCATTGTTTTGCCGTCTTTCACTGGTTGGGTTTATAATTATGCTCATCATCAGCACTGTTTGCCTGAAAGGGTAGCTCACGATAAAGGTTGAGAAATGAAAGCGTTTTGATAGACTGGTTGGTGAGAACGACTTGAAGATATTGAAGAGCAGAGTTAGGTGTCCTCAACTCTTCTATTTGTTTTCTATTATTCGGAGAAAACATTCACAAGATGCTTTAACGTCTTTAAAAAAATATTTATCACAATATTATTTTATGTATTTTGTATTACGATATGTTTGTTTCGAAAAATAGTATATTTATACCGAAAAATAGTATATTTTAATACCATTTAGCATTACCATAAATGTATATGTGTAATTCTCTTATTTAATAAATATATATGAGCAAACTTACTACGGATCTTAGTTACTTTGGCAATTTAGTATATAGTATATTTAATATGTATGTTTTGAAAATATGCCATAGAATATATTTGGTATATTAATTACTATAGTTGGTATATTGATCTACTACAATCATATCCTTTGGTATATATTAAAATTTTATCGGTATATTTGTGGTATATTTTAATAATAATATCGTACTGGGTTTCCCTTTAATTTAAAATAGGTAGCGGATATCTCACAGTCTCACACATTTTTCCCAATAAGAAAAGTCTTAAACACGTCAATTTATGTTCAAAATTGTATATTAAAAAATATAATGTAATAACATACTAGATAAATACTTTATGGTTCTTTGTATAGACCATTTAATTTTTTGCCTAAGCTATCTATATATTTAACTGAAATATATTTCTGATAAAGCAACATCAATTATTGCTGAAATATAACTATTAGGTAAATAAAAATTGAAATTTTAACAGAATCAAATGTGTTTTTCGCTTCATCTACTTTAATTATCTGTTATCATCTGATATTCTTACAAATATTATTGTAATAATAAAGATTGTAAATTTGAGGAATTAGAATAATTGTAAGATTAATTTTAGATATTTATAAAAATCTATCAACTCGACTTTATCTGTAATTAAGGAGTATGTTTCAGTAACGACCCGCATACTGACTTCATTTTTAATTGAAATGTGGCGCATTTGTTGCGTGTGGCTGCCACAGCTGGCTGCCAGCATTTACACAGCTTGCCACATGCCTCTTACTGGCTGCCACTTGCCACTTGCAGCTTGTTGTTTGCCGTTTTTGCATTTGTTATTGCAGTCTTTACTCTCGGTGTTGTTGTTGTTTTTGTTGCTGTTGCTATTGGAGTGCATTTAATTAAAAGGCGCCACTCGAAAACAGACTTTTTGCTAATCTCAGCCATCAATAACCTGGACGCCCTCCATTTGAATGCCGCACGGACACAGTCAGGGTGGCAAGCCCCTTTTTTTTCTTACTGCAGCAGTCGCATCAAGTGTATTAATCATACGCCGCGTGGTACCAGCAACAACAATTGACTGTCCAAAAAAATAGATGGTGGTTTATATTAAATGTTAATGTCGGGTCTGTTTCGCAAATTAAATCAAATGCGCTGTGCAGACTTTTCGAGTAGTTTTTTGCACTTTGTCAGAACGCCCACAGCTGCAATTGAAGGCGGCTTCAGCTAATTTACTCGCTTGTTTTCTGCGCCTTTGTGCATTGTGCGAAGCCCCTGCCAATTTACTCTGTGCCAGCCACGCCCCATTCAACGCCTTTATAATTGCTACAGCTTAATGCTGCATTCAAGTTTCCCAGGCAACTCGTTTATTATGATTCGATTGCACGTTTTAATCAGCTTCCCGCGTGGCTTTAAATTGCAATACTCTCGTCAGGCGGGTATGAAATGTTTGCCAAGAACTTTGAAGTGCTCACATTTGAGGAGATGGGGTATTTGCGCAGTTTTAATTAGTTTCTTAAAGGAATAATTTCTCTTAAGAATTAAGATTTAGGTTGAAGCTTTTATGATAATTTAATGTAACTAATTAATTTTTTTATAATTTCCTAATTTATTTTATTGTTTAATTGTTGAAAATATCAATTGAAGCATATATTAATAATGTTCTTAGAAAAATGTGTTTAAAGAATAAACTATAATACCTTATATTACAATTGAACTCCTCAAAATCACAAATGAAACTGCAATAAGTTCATTTAAAATGGAAATTTGAAATTCAAAATATTGAAACTGTAGTAATTATTAAACTTTTCTTCATGTTTTTTAAAACATATAATATTTTTAACTATTTATCCCTTTTATTCAAAATATTATTCATAAAATGAAAGTGTCAAGAGTTTAATGCTTGCAGTGCAACAAATTTCATGTTTAATTATTATTTAATTAACTTTAACTACAAAATTATGGACAACGGACTTAAATTTGTATAAATATACCATTTACTTCACTTATCTTTATTACGATATAAATATAAATATTTATTTTATTCAATTCTCCAGTAATGGTATTAAATAAAGTGTAAGATATTAAGTGAAAGAATTTGCAGCTTAAAAAATAAATTAATATTATTTTATTAAAATAACGAATATAATTTCTTATTTCAATGAGATGAGCCAGAGCAAAGGCCTGCAAACTAAATTAAATTAAAATAATTTGGTATATTTTCTTATTATCTTTTTATTTATTAACCTATAATTTGAATTCTTTATTATAATAAAATAGTGAAAAAATTATTCCTCAGTAAAAGAAAGTGAAAAACTTAAAATTTAAAAAAAGAAACCTTTTTTATTTCAACGATTTTCAACATTACTAATAAATAAAAATTAAATAATTAAATAAATTTCAATAAATTCAATTTTGAAAAGTAAATTGATTTACTCAATTGTCATCATATTTACTTCATTTACGAAGCTCATTTAATACTCTCTTGTTTTATTTTTATAACCAGCAATTCTTTTTAATACTGTTGTAGGCCTAAGACTATCTGTACAGTGCCGTCAGTCAGTTAACGTCTACACTGTGCCACAATTTGGCAGTTGGCTAACAAGCTGGCAAATTCAATTTGCAGAAACATCCATAAAGGTCACTCGCAGACCTAATAAATTCCAAACAGAATTAATCGCCAGCCGGCAGAGCTGACAAAACTTTAATTGAGTTAAATTTTTTACACTGTAACTTGAAACTAAACCGGCTTCGAAAAATTGGTGGCAACCCGCATAGAGGCTGGCAAAAAGCGTGTGATCTATGCTTTAGACCACATGGAGTTGCATGGAACCCAAAAATGGAACAAATCGAATAGATTGAGGTAGTAGTAGCCAGTAGATCGCCCACTTACGATCTGAATACGAATTTGAATTTGTATGCAAATATTTGCGCTGGGCGTAAGTTACGCATAATCACTGCTCGCAATTAGCCAAGACACAACCTGGCCAAGGCTCTAACTCTCTGCCTCTGGCTGTCTCCGACTAGTCAGCCTCCCTCTCCATTGTCACCTGGACGCCTTTCCAATTGGCCCGAGGAGGGGAAGGTGTTCGGTTCGGTTTTTGTTTTTTTTTGTGGCCACAAGATTTACGCAGTCAATTTGCTGTTTGTTGCAGTTGCTGCTCCGCAGGGCGGTTCAACTAGAGCAGCAATCAGGTGGCTGGGTTTACTTACGTAAGGTTTGACTTTGAGTTATGCGTAGAGTGGAGTGGAGTAAAGTGCCTGGTCTGGTGTCTGGTGTGGCAATTAAACTGGCGGCTACAACAACTCTTAGAATTATGACAACAGCATTTGCATTGTGCCCGCTGTGGCACGCAGTTGATAGCTTTTGAATTTATGATTGCATTTAAAAGTTCTCTGTTTTGTTTATTCTATTCTTTTATTTTTTACACAAATCACAATGCAGTGGCATGCCTTGCTGGGGGCAGGCTGTTAACCCCCGTGTTGGCGTTGACCTTGCCACGCCACTGCCACGTGAAGCTGTCAGCTGCGCAGCTAGGCACAGCACAGCTCAGCTCAACAACTAAGCTTATCGACAACTGACTGCCCTAGATAATGCCTAGACATGGCACTGCAAGTCCGGCTCAAGCTAACTGTCTAACTTGATAGCTGCACTGTGCAAAACAAAAGTGAAGAATCAATGCTTATTGCAATTCCCAATATATTTTAAAATTTCTGCACCTTCCTAACATTGCTCTCTATGGGCAAGTTTATCCGTCCAAGAAAAAACCAAATTGGCCAGTAATCTTTTTTTCGTCTCCTTCAACGTTGAAACTGAAACTTAAATTTCATTTAAAATTTACTAATTTCAAAATAAGAAAACACTTTGACTTAATGTTTATTGTAGTTCTAAATATTTCTTAATTTAGTTTTCTAAAAATGTAATGAAGCTACAGTCGCGACTTTTGATAGATACAATAACGACAATAAGAGTCCTGAAAATTTGGTTGCGATCAGATACGAATTCTAGAAGTTGTTAAGGAAATACCTTTGTAGGGTAAAAATGCTAACATATTACAACTCGCTATGATATATAATATTTTGAATATAATACTATATAAATTTACCAAATATAGCCTTCGGTATATTTTGGTTTTTTTTGTGTTATGTTAATTTTTTAATAATTATAATTTTATAATTATTACCGTACTGTTTTGCTTTTATTCTAAATGGATAACGGATATCTCATGGTCGAGCACTCTTGACCGTAGCTTTTTTCTTGCTTCTTATTCTCCTTGGCTTACATATTCCATCGACAAATCTGTCTTTGAATAATTATCAAGTCTAAATATTTTTTTTAAGTATTTAAATTTGTATAAATCAAATTTTTGAAGTAAGCAAAAAAATCCTAAAAGAAAGAAACAATATACATATTTGTTCCATTTTTAGACTATCAGCAGCAAAACTTAGAAATTCAATTCAATTACTTCACAAACTTCAATTCTATTTATATAAAGTTCTAAGCTTAGACTCTTTTTGAGAGTAATTATATCAAGAGTTAAACTCCAGCAAAAAATATGAATACATTAGTTTTATTTTTTTGTACATTTTGCATTAATTATTCATAGCTGATTGTGTGAAGTGTGAACCTCAAATATCTTTAAGAAATCGAGCTGAACTGAGTCAACATAGAACTCAAGTTGGAGTTGCTCAAACTTAATGTGCTTATTAAAATTATCTTTTTAGAAAGGTTTTTAATAATTGAAGTATGTATTTCAGAATTGATTAGTTTTTTTCAATACTAAGCGTAGATAATTCTCTCAGTGTAACCTAAACTGTTTTTCTGTCAACGCCCAGTCAATTTGAAAATAATTACGTCTATTACAGAGTCAAGCTCAAGCAAAAAATATAAATACATTATTTACATATTTTAAATACTTGCTTTAGTGTCAATAATTAATTAATTAATTCTTGTTACAAATTTAATTGGAAAATTTGGCTTTTAATATGGTTTAGAAAAAATAATAAGTTATATAAAATATTCTAATTTTTCTCGCAGTGTAGCTTAAGCTGTTCTGTAGTCAACGCCCAGTATTCTACATATCTTTGCCGGTGCTGTAATTATATCTTAATCTTGAGATCCTAAATGCTCACTTTACGCACTGAGCAAGATAATTGCGCCTCATACAATGCTCAATGCTCACCACGCACCACTCTGCACCACCCGGCACCATTCTGCACCACGCATAACGCACCACTCCGGCCGGCTGCAACAACTCGTTGACCAGTTCTTAAATGTTTTCGGAAACTCGTTCAAAATCGCAATTTGAATTTTTGCTGTTTCGGTTTTTTTTTGGTATTTTTTTTGTTCATTTTTCTCACCGATGCCATTTATCAGCGGGCCAAACATCCGCATTGGCTGCAATTGGCTGTGGTGCGGTTTGGGCGGGTCTCTTTTATCGCAACCTCTTCGCCCCTCCGCCCCTCCGCCCCGTCGCGCCTCCCTCAACCCATAAAGCAAACGCCGGCAACTGTTGCACTTTGCATGCACACGAAGTTGCAGTTGCAGTTGGAGTTGAAGTTGAAGTTGAGTCTCACAGCCTCGCAACAAAAGTAAAAGTGCATTTGATGCATTTTGGGCCTGACTCTCTGGCGATTTGGCTATAAAAGCGTTTGTGCCCATGCAACTAGCATTATTAGACGTTGTGTTCTCGACCCGAGTAAATCAGCTACAATAAATATTTGCAACATGTTCAAATACGTAAGTTGTTTTGCACTGGATGCATCTGCAGCATTTAATCATCTCTTCGATTTCTCGCAGTTCGTTTTGGCCTTCTGCTGCTTGGCGAGCGCTGCTGCCGCTCCTGGCTATTTGGGTGGCTTGGCTGCTCCGGCTCTGCCTCTGGCCGCTGCTCCGGCTATCTCTTATGGCCACGCCTTGGCCGCACCATCGATTGCCTCTTATGGTCTGGCGCCCAGGCTCAGCTATGCTGCTCCAGCTTTGGCTCACGCTCCTCTGGCTGCTCCGGCTTACTCCAGCTATGGACTGGCACCGAGGATTAGCTATGCTGCCCCAGCTATTGCCCATGCTGCTCCACTTGGCCTCGCTCATGCTCCTCTGGGACTCGGCTACAGATCCTATGCTGCTCCAGCTCTCAGCCTGGGACATGGCTGGTAAAGATGAGAAAGAGGCTTTCGATTCGTCGGTTCGTTGGTTCGGACAGCTTCTTCTTAGGTGTCCAATTTCATTTCGTGTCGCCTGAAGAATTTTGAATAATATTGAAACAAAAAAATGCGCAAATTCTGGTGAAGTTTTATTGCATTTGTGTGATTTAGTGCTGCTGCTGTGTCATTGATAAGGATATGGATTGATTGACTAAAAGTGTTAAAAGTGTTGATTGACACAGCGAGCTATGAATTAATTGATCGACTAAATCAATAACAGCTTGATTAATTGATTCCATCTTACGTTGAAAAATCATTGAAAGAAAGCCAAATTTTGAAGATGTTTTTTACCCGATTCAGCCAATTAGTAATTACTTTATAATACGAGATTGATACAGCGATGTGATAATTTGTTGATTGAATAATTGCTTAATTGATTGGTTCCGTTTTATGTTGGAGTGTTAGAGGTCGCAAAACTTAAACAATCGTTGACAAAATGCAAAGTTTTGGAAATATATTTCTCATTTGATTGAGCAAATTATTTCTCAAGAACATAACATAATATGATTGACATATAATTTATAATTTCTGCTTGATTGATAAGCAATGTTTTTTTGTGCTATGCGACAGGTATAAAAATGTATAAAATATTGAACAATTTGTAAGTTTTCAAAATATTTTATCACTCGATTAACCGACTGCAAATTATTTCACACAGACCTCATGTCCGATTGATACAAATGACCAAATTTGATAATTGGCTGCGTTAATTTTTGGATTTGATTAATGTTGCAAAGTGACAGATTGAAAAAACTTTAAAAATGATTCGAATAAATTTTATAGTTTTATAACCGGATGAGGTAATTAATCGATTGTAAGTTGTTTTTCAAGAACTCACGCAAAATGATTGAAATATTTTAATGTAATATGTAATAATTAGATAGACTGCTTGATTGATCGATTTGAATGTATCACTTGACAAATTTCTTTAAATTGCAAAAGCTTAAAGTATTTCACATCGTATGATTCATACGGCAACATAATGTAATGATTGACTGCTTGATTGATTGGTTGCGTCTTAGATTGGAATGTAGCAGGGTGTAAAACTTTACAAAACACTTTAAGTTATTCAGTCGTAATGTTATTTCCCAAGAGCTTTAATTAATTATATGATTGATGATTGACTGATTGATTGATTGCTTCGGTTTTATATTTGAATGTTAAAGTTTATTGAAAAAAAATCCTCAAAGTTTCCAAGTTATTTTTTCACTTGATTGAGCTATTTACTTGATTGCAAATTATTTCTCAAGAGCAGTGAAATAGTATGACGATTGATTGATTGGTTCTGCTTATGTTGGAAACTGACAAGTCGCAAAATTTAAAAAATTTAGTGGAAACATGTGAAGCTCTGCAGATTGTAAAAACGTAAATTATTTATCCAAAACTTTGTATCGCATGATTGATACATCATGATGATTGATTGATTCATTCATTGAAAAAATGTTCTCAAAGTTTTCAAGTTATTTTATTACTCGATTGAGCTACGTACATATGTATGTATATAATAGATGATTGATCGCATGAATCTCTAACTGATTGACTGACTGATTGTATGATTAGTTCTAGTTAATATTTGGATGTGTAAACATTTAAGCAATGGCTTGTTTAAAACTCTCACACGTTCTCAAAGCGCCCCACATTCGCTGCACTCTACCAGCCATAGCCATAGCCATATCCATAGCCCAGTCCCAGGCCCAAGCCCAATCCGTGGCCATAGAGACCGTGTCCATATCCACCGAGGTAGCCGTGTCCCAGCCCATAGCCACCCAGATAACTCTTGCCAATGATGGTCTTCGAAATGATGGGCGCTCCAATGGACTTGATGATAGGCGCATGATAGCCCAAACCCAATCCTAGACCGAGTCCATAGCCACCGTAGTGTCCATGGCCGAGTCCTAGGCCCAAGCCCAAGCCTAGGCCGCCATAGCCCAGATAATCATGTCCCAATCCAATGCTGGGCGCAGGAGCTGGCGCTGGAGCCGGAGCTGGAGCTGGCTCAGGAGCAGGAGCTGCGAGGCTGCTTGTCACGCAAAGCGCAGCCAACAATAGAAGCTGATAGAGAATTAAATTGTAGATGAATCCTTGTCTAAGCACACTCCTTTGTCTACTCACTCCTTTGTACATTTCACTTGGCGCCTTTTAACAATCGTTCGTCCGAAACTCTGTTGCGTTTATGCCGTTGCATTCGATCGAGGCTTGTGGCTTTTATACGCCCGGTTTTGCCGTTGCAGTTGCAACTAGGAACCAAAGTGGCAGCGTCCAAAATGGGCTGTCGATGATCTAATGGATACTGCTTTTGGCCATTCGGTTTTGTGGCTGCTTCAGTTAATCTACTTTACGTGTATTTGGGCAAAGACATTTCACTGGCTTTGCCTCGCATTGCCTCGCATACGCAATGTGGCACGCACTCACACACAAACTAAATCATTTAATTGGCAAAAGTGTTGAATTTACAACATGCCACCAAACACTGCTACAACTTTGTTGTACCTGTCTCCACACTGGGAGCACATTAAATGTCCAGTTTTGGGCTGGGCTGTGCCTGCTTTTTGTGGACTTTTGGCAGCAGCTTGTTGGCCAGTCAGTTTTTATGGTCTAAATTCAACCTCAATGTTGTATTTTTAACTATTTGTTGTGGGTGTATTTGGCATTTTCCAGAATCGATTAAGCATAAAGTGGGAGAAGGAGAAAAAACAGTTAAAACTGATATTAAAATAAGGTCAATGTGCTCACAAATTATGCCTGAGGCGAGTAAACCAAAACACCAAAACAGCAAAACAACAACAAATTAAAGTCATGTGACGCAATAATTTATGTATAAAGAGCAACAGATCATCGTCTCCTCCTCTTGTCTCGCTTGAACAAAAGCATTTGCGTTCGTATAGAAGCGCCACAGTAATCAATTCTCTACAGCCAAAAGTGTCGATCATAAAGTGATTGGGCAATCATTAACTCTTTGAGACAACAGCTCATAAACAATGGATCAACTTAGCGAACCGCGCGACCAACTAGCTCAGCTGACTCTCATCAAAACAAATGCAAAAGAAATACGTGTATTATTTATCACAACGAAAAATTATAACAATGCTGCAGTTTTTATTTTAAATCTTTGACTAACAGATGCCCTGTATCAAGTTAAATAGATCTTCAACACATTTGCATGCTTTTAACTTGGCATAAAATCAATTTGATTGAATGAACATTGGATTTTTAAAGGTTAATCCAGGCACTGATTTAATTTAAAATAGTTTTTTTTTGTAAAAGGTAGCTTATAAGGCAATAAAACAGCACACTTCACCACTGACTTACTGGCTTATAGAAAACTATCTCTTTTATGGCTGATCGTAGAGATTAGAAGATCATAAAAAACTAAAACTGGAGGCAGCTTTAAAATACTAGTTTCGAAGAAAATGGTCTTCCTTCACTTTTAACTCAGACGACTTGGAAAAACCTTAAATGCTTTCTGCTTAAAATAGTTTTTTGAGAGTTATTAATATATTATAACAACTTAGAAATACCCTAAATACTTTTTGGAGCTATATTTTTTAACTCAGTACTTTATAATTTTAATACCCTACTATATTTACAGTTCTTTAGATTCCTGAAAATTTGGTCAGAAAATAATTGTAGAAGTTATACAAAAAATAATTTTCTTTGGCAAAAAAGGGACTGCTGCAGATATCTGGTATTTTGAGCACTCTATAGTATATTGTGTATTCAGTGGTACGTCGATTGTCCAAATATATATTTCAGTATATTTCAGTATATCGACTACTCATATCAGTTTTTTTTGGTATATCGAGCACACTCAGCTGTTGCTTTTCGGTATATTTCAGTATTTTTTCAGTATGTATCGGCATGAGTTTTCTTAAACAACGTCGAAGCAGCTTCTTAGACATTAAAGTAATCTGCAGTAGAAATATTTTAAAAACAAACTTCGCAGCTCGAACAACTCCAATTAATATATACTTCTTTATGATTATAACATAGTTCCCAGACTATATAATAATCTTTACTTGATATAAAACTACTTATTCATGCTCCAATGCATAATCCCAACTAATAACTCTTTCTCTACGAAACCCATACAGGGTATCAAAGTAATAAAAACACATTCATAAGCTCCACAAAAGAGTCACTGACACTTTGACAAACTTCAGACTGTGAGACGACAACAAAAGTAACAACAACAACAACAACAACAAAGTCAACGACGACCACAACGACAACTACAAAAGCGTTAAACTTGAACTTGAAAACGAGTTTTGGGAACGCCGACAACAAAAGTGGAGTAAAAGATGGTTAACTGTGGAATTGTGTGTGAGTGTTGCAATAGGTTCCCAGGGAATTTAAAAAAAAGAGTGCAGTCAAGTTGCACCGCAAAACCGGTTAAAGATGCCACCAGCTTCTAACTGTACACGAAGCTAGCTCAGGTCGAGCCTCAACTGCAGCTTAGTTGAACTGCAGTCGAGAAATGGAACGGATCAGAATGCGTGGCTTCTTCTTTGCTTGTCTTCTGCTGTGCTTTGTCCTCCAACAAGTGGAGTGCGCTACTTTGGTTTATCATCAGCCAACAGCCGTTGTCTATCATCATCCAGCTACTCTCGAGGAGCAACAACATCCTGGCTATACAATTGTGGCGCCGCTTACGAAGATTGCTCACGTCACCTACGACTCGGTGCCCATCTCTCACACACCCTTCGAGCATGTGCCGCTCTTTCAGCGCATCGGACATGTGAAGGGAATTCGATTGTAGAGAGGAAGTTTTTAAGAAGACGAATAAAGTGTATTTTAAAATTTATTTGCCAAGCATTTTTGCTTTCTACTAGTTGAGATTTGTGCTAAGTCTGTGACTCCTTGTGGACGGAGGAAGTTTTATGTGCTAAGTACGTTATTTAGAAGAAGTAAGGCGCAGGTGCGAACTTGGGTGCGACGGCCAGAGGAGCGGGCAGGGGAGCAGCAAAGGGAGCTGCGGCTGGCAGACCGAATCTGGCGGGCGCACCGAAAGCCAAAGGCGCAGGAGCGGCATAACCGAAGGGAGTGGCCAGAGGAGCGCCCAAAGGAGCAGCCAGAGGAGCACCCAAAGGAGCAGCCAAGGGAGCAGCCAGAGGAGCAGCAACTGGAGCAGGAACTGGAGCAGGAACTGGAGCAAAAGCTGGTGCTGGAGCAAAGGCTGGTGCTGGAGCAAAGGCTGGAGCAGGAGCCAAAGCGGGAGCAGCAAATGCCACCTTCGGTGGAGCAAAAGCCACAGGCGCTGGGACTGGAGCAGCCAAGGCAACAGGAGCAACTGGAGGTGCTACGGGGAAGGCGACAGCATGGTTAATCCGATGGGCATTGAAGCTGGAGGCATAGGGAGCCACAACACCGGCGGCAGCAAGTGGAGCGGGAGCAGCGAAGGGCAACAGACCAGCCTGGGCACCAGCCACGCACAGAGCAACGAGCTGTAATCGAGAAGAGTAAAGATCGAAATCAATAATCCTTTTTCTTTGCGAGATTCAAAAACTTACCATCAACTTGGCAAACATTTTGTTTTAGTTTTTGGGATGGGTTTGGGTTGTGGGTGGTTTGTTTGAGTGCTAACTCGACTGTGATGTGCAATTGTCAAGTGCGGAGGGTTTTTATAATTCTCGCCGGCGTGGACAAGCATACGCAAATACCTTGGAAGACTTTCTATAAAAGGCCCATTGTCGAAGGGCGTTAACCGTGTGCGTCGTGTGTTTAAAAATCAATTGACCGCCTCTTACGTATTGATATCGAACTCCCAAGCAACCAACAACCAACAACCACTTTCATAATTGCACGCAACAAATTCGACACCAAATTCGAAAACTTAACTTAGCCCACTGGCCGATATTTTGCGGTTGGTCGTGGTCGTCATTGCGGTTGTGGTTGCGCTTGCGGTTGTAATTGCGGTTGTGGTGAGGAGTTGAGCAAGTTTTCGTTGTCGTTTTCGTTGTTGCTTACAATATTTCAGTGGCAACGATTCATCAGCCACAAATGAGCCACACTTATCAGACGTGACATGCGTGCTGCACTTCTCTATCTCTCTCTTTCTTTTACTATCTTCACCTCTCTTTCTTACTCTCTCTCTCTCTCTCTCTCGTTCTCCCTCTCCCACTCTTCTTTGTCTCTCCTTCTTCTTCTCTTTTGCGTGGGCGTCTACTTCACATAACATTTAATTTCTTTATTGCAATTGACTTACTTACTTCCCCGCTGCCTTTTTCCTCTACCTTTTCCTCACTGACTTTGTCATGTGCTTGGCATTCATAATTTACTTGTTATGCCAGCCTAGTGTCGTGTGCCGCTGCACCACTTTGTCAATTTATCCACACATCATTTGTCTAGCCAGTTTTTTTAGTTACTCGAAACAATAGCTGCTTACTTGGTTAGTTAGCAGATGGGTTAACCCGGCATTGCCCGTGACATTTAAGTGCATTCACTCAGCTGATCTCAGTCATAGATAAAATTTGGCACAGCTGACCTCGACACCGATTCTCACACTTAAACAGTCTACACTCAACTATTTTCCACGTAGGAAACACATTTAGTTTTAGGATTTTATTGTAGGTGCATAAACTGTGACTTTTATTCGATATGGAAATGGAATGTCTAATTTGTTTTGCAATCGTTTTCCCTTCAAAGGGATTTCATGTATTAAAATCTTACGACATTTGATATACACTAAATGAAGGTTATGAAATGTGATGTGTAGTAGTCCTATTAGTGTATTAAATTAGCGACAAAATAATAAAAAATATAATGTTATTTATATTAAAACAATTGTGAAAAATATTTGTCATTAACAAATAGAGATGAAATTGTAACACAAATCAAAATTAAACACCAATTTGTGGTTTTCAGCTCAAACAGATTATTGAAATTAAAGAAAATAATCTAAAAAAAATAATATAATATATTAAAATAAATCTATATATGTTTCCCGATTTATTAGTATTTTCCACCAAATAAAATCCCAAAATTACTTGATATATTTTTAACACTTTATCTATAAAATAGTAATTGACTTAGATTCTACAAAATTTTGCAAATATATTTTTCAAACTTTATCTGTAAAATAGAAATAGCAAAAGACTAAACAACATTTTTGCCAATATTTTGATGCTATGTAAATAATGTATTTCTGATTATCGTCCTAACGTGTTCTTTATCTCTTTCGTATTAACGTGTTCTTTATCTCTTTCTTTACTATATATATTTCCATCAATGTTAATATGCGGATTTCTACAAGTATATCTAAAATAAGTATAAATGCCTTAAATCTTCCTAGCTATCTCGAGTTATTATTACTAACCAACCCCCAAAAAACTTTTTCAATTGTTTTTGTAATTTAAGTATTTGTATATTTACATATAAATACATAATTTAAGGTTAATGTTTAAACATGACACAAAACGTCTTTGGTGTGGTTCAATGCAGCTACAATAAAGAATTATGATTAAAATATGACTCCAATATTCCCTTTAGAAACTCCAATATCCAACTCTAAACTAGAAAAGTGAATGATGATGATGATGATGAGCCAACTTCAGGGGCAGAGCACGCAGATGAGCATGTGGAGCCGCCAGCAACTTGGGGAAAGCATACCCGAAGGACACACGGTGTGAGGTGGTCTTGGGTCCGGGAATAGCGCGATAGCTGGAAACGAAAGGCACGGACTCGAGCACAGGTGGCAGCAGTTGTGTCACCGTGGGCAGATGCACCTCAGTGGTGGGCAGGACATGTGTGTGCACAGCGGGAGGACAAGGTACTGCAGCGGGTAGCAATGGAGCTGGAGCGGGCAACAGGGCTGGCAGTGAAGCAGGCGCTAGAGGAGCTGGAGCAGGCCACAATGGAGCGGGCAACGCAGCGGGCAGCAAAGGAGCAGGAGCGGACAGCAGAGGAGCAGGAACAGGAGCAGGCACCAAGGGAGCAGGCGCAAGAGGAGCTGGTGCCCAGAGTGGAGCAGGTGCTGGAGCTACAGGTGCAGGAGCTGGCCAAACGGGAGCAGGAGCTGGCACAGGAGCAAATGATTCCAGCAGCGGCGCTGCGTAATCCACATGATCCACATGTCCATGAAGTTGCTCTAAGTGATTGAAATGAGGCTCGAAGTGATGATCAAAGTGATGAGAAGGTCTCGCTTCGCTGCCGTACAAAGCCAAGGCCACAAAGAAAGCCTAGACGAAGGAAGAAGGCAAAGGGATTAAAACAGGTCTGGGATATGTGGAAGTTAAATCCTTACCAATTTCAGCTGCCACATCTTGCTTGATTTGATTTTTGGTGGGTGGTTGAGTGGTTGCTACTGCTTGGCCTGAAGACGCGTCAGTCAATGTTTGACCATGGACAAATGCAATTGAATTTATAGTGTAAATTTGTTGTTAGCTAATTTGGCCACTCGCCAAATGGAACGTGCAGCTCTTCACTTTCGTTTGCCAGCCAGCCAGTCAGTCCAAGACTGCAACAAACAAAGCCTATGTCCCGTTTATGGTTTGTGTGGTAACCCACAAGAAACGTGACTCGCTTTGCAACAAAATTACATTTGTTTACCGCTGCCCCCCGAGGCGGAAGGCGGTTCAATAACTTCTGATTATATAAGCACCTTTGACATTTCTGTGTCTGCCTGCCCACTTCAAATGGTAACGCTTTATGACAGCGCATAAACTATGATTAAGCCACTGATTTATGATCAACAATCAACGCTTTAAAGATTTCACAATTCTGTAAACATGATTTTATTTCGCTAAGAAAATAGTTTTACACGAGAATTTAGGCAACAACTGCGGGCGCGGGGGCGGCAAAGCTGTAGGGAGCAGCGAGTGGAGCGCCAAAGCTGTAGGGAGCGGCGAAGGGAGCAGCGGCGTAGGGAGCAGCCAGAGGAGCAGCATAGGAAGCGGCCAGAGGAGCACCCAATGGAGCGGCGTAGGAAGCAGCCAGAGGAGCGGTCAGACGGGCAGCCAGGGAAGCAGCAACTGGAGCAGCCAAGGGAGCAGCCAGGGGAGCAGCCAGGGGAGCAGCGGCATAGGGAGCAGCGGCGTAGGCAGCTGCGGGAATACCGGAGACGTAGCGGCTGGAGTAAGGTGGAGTCAGGTCGAAGGGCGCGGTGGTGTATGAAGATTGAGTGCCATCATAGTTGTTGCGCACATCCACCTGGCTGCTGCCTCCAGCGGCATAAAGTGGTGCATTCGCATAGGCCAGTGGTGCAGCGGCAAGTGGGGCAGCAGCCAGAGGAGCAACCACGCCAGGCTTGGCAGCAGCGCAAGCGACAACAGCGGCAATGATGAGCTGAAGATGTACAGAAAAGGATTAAATCACGAATCATCAAACTCCTCTTCAAGTTCAACTTACGAATTTGAACATGTTGCAGTTGGGTTTGGGTTTGGCTTGAGTTGGAGTCTTAAACTCTGAACTGATAATGTGTTTTAGCAGCCAGCGCATTGCCTTATATAGCCAAGTGCAATTGCTCGACTTTAGAGTAATGTATTTTGGTCGCTTCTTGTTGTCTCTGTTGTCTTCGTCAACGGGACGTGTTCAGCCTTTGATAGTGGATCGAATGTAGGAAGTCGCCAAATTGATTTCGCAAAGCAACGCCGGCAATTTGTATGCAGACACAAACCCTCAACAGCAAAGCAAAAGCAAAAGCAATCGCAATGAGAGTGGGCCAAATGTTGGGCCAACGTCTTTTTGTTTTTTTGGCTCGGGCTTTTTTCGGGCTAAGTTGGCTATAAAATGCGTGTCGCATGGCTCAAATGTCGCATTAGTGCCGCTTTTAATGCTCGACCATAAAAACACATTTCAATTTCAATCGTAAACAGTCCGAACTGTCCTTCCTCCTTTCCCTCGCGGTTGAACACGATCCTTGAGTGACCTTGGCAACAGGATGTGACCAAGAGTCAACAACTGTTTGAGTCATTATGTTGCGGCTTCTTTGCTCACTAATTGACCTGGACACTCTGAGAGTGACTCTGACTAAGAAGAACGCTTAAAGACGGCAAACCGAAAACCGGCTTTTGGAATTTAATGAGCAATAATGATTGGACTTCGCTTCTTCGTCTTTGCTCTTGGCTACGGTCACGTGCTGGCAACGTCATCAGCATCATGTGCTTCGTTGCCGCTGCTCTCCTTCCTCCTCCCTCTCTCTTTCTTGCCGCTTTGCTCTCTTTTCGCAGTTTGTCTCAAGTTTGATCTCAAGGCCTCCCTCAAGCGATGAGTCTACTCAACGTCTTGCCCCACGCATGTAACTGTATCCGCATCTTAAAACACTCCACGCCACGATGATGATGATGATCATGTTCATGTTCATGTTGTTGACCACAGGCGGTCGACCTCTCACTCAAGTCCGAAGAAGATCTCATTATCTGCTTGATCCAGCAGGTTGATCTTTATGCGGAAATCTGTAATGTTTGCCCGTCCGCTCACTTCCTAGACGCCTTCTTGGAAGCTCTCGATTTACATACATATAAGCACAATCGATATATACAGCAGTTACTATATATACTTTATTTCTATATACTTTATAACGCATGATTATAAATCAGACTGCGCCTTAATTTGCTGGGTACCGTTGGATTTAATTTGATTGTCGCTTCGATACTTCGATTAAATTTAATTGCAGTTATTCCCGTTCCGAAAAGCGGTTTGCAACTTAAAGCTGGATCAGCAGTGTTCCGTTTGCTGATTAATCCACATCCGTTTAAGTAGCTTTCGATAATCAATCGAGAGGGGGCTGGGAGGGAGGTTGGGTAGATAGGTTGGGCACTAAATTATATAGCTAAATCAATGCCAAGTTTAAGGTCTTGGATTCATTGATCACATGCCAAAATGATCAGCTGCTCGAGCACTGCTCGAAATTGAGCTCTTCACAATATGCAAATTAATACATGTTCATAATTTTGTTGAAGATTGCCACCACCGAGCGGTGCCCCTCCGCTCCCCCTTTATGACCCCTTTATCGACTGTCTCCTTGACGCATAAACAAACAGTGCGCTGAGGTGAAAGGTGCGATCAAAGTTTGCTTTTGTCTGCCTTCTGTCTGCCTTCGACCTTCGACTTATTTTATGCAAATGCAGCAGCAACCAGACAACCCAGAGACAAACGTTTTGCAGTGCCAACCAATGATTATCATCATCATCACCATCATCATAATGATCATTATCATAAACTCTGTTGATGGCTCATAAAATAGATATCGAAGCTCATTTTTTCAATAGCAACGTCGCTTTTACTTTATTTACGAGTATTATTTCGTACATATAGATATCGATATTTTGAGTATTCACTAGTCTCACACTCGCACACTCATACACATACACTCACACACGCACACACTCTCAGTCAGGCTTATGAAATAGAGACTTGCAAGCTGCAAAGCTTTCGTCTATCGCCGTTGCACTTGCGCCGTGCCATACGAAGTCAAGCCCGTGGTATGTGGCACCGAGGCATATGGGGCACCAGCTTGGAGCGGCAAGTGTGCCACATTCAGTGGCATCACGCCAAAGGGCACGGGCAGCTTAAGGTTCAAGGAATTGCCATCGGCATGTAACGCTGGGGCAGCAATCGAGCGACCCGTTGCACTCGGTGCCACAGCCGCAGTGAGTGGGGCAGAGGCAGCTGCCGTGTTGCCAGCCCCAAAGACATAGCCACGACTGGTCAGCGCCTGGGTGAATGCGGCATGCTCCAGAGCGGGTGCAGCGAATTGACGTGCCACCTGATGACGCAGCTGTTGTCCTCGCGGCGCCGGATAATGATAGTAGGCAACCTGAGAGCTGGGCGTTATCGAGTATTCCAAATTAGCAGGCGGTAGATGCGAAACATCGCCCAATGCCAAAGATGTTAGTCCAAGGAGCAGCAACGAAAGTTGAGCCACAGATTCGGATTTCTGCAAAAGAAACCCGGTTAGAAATAAAGTTCGTAGTTCACAATTCTCTCACTCAATTTGCACTCACAATGGAAATCATTTTGAATTAGGTTTATTAGAAATTCTTCTTGTGTCACTTTTTTTTTTTTGCACTCGCGACGTCTTTTGCATACAATTTTTGCAGCGATTGAATTCGATTCGTTTCGGTTTTGGTTTTGCGTTTGCTGTTGTTTATTGTCGACGGCCGAAGCTTTTGGAGCTGATTAAAATTTGTGCGGCAGCTGAAGATGCTTTTTATACGACAGTAGAGGAAGAAGAAGCAACAGCAGCAACAACAGCAGCAGCGACACAGCTGAGCAAGAGTTCGGTTCTGTCGGTCGAGAGACGGATGGACAATCAGACAATCAGGTGAGACACCACTCAACCAGTCAAACAGTGGACGGCTCGACCAGTTGAGAGCTAAGCTCAAAAGCTACACAAGTGAATGTGCTTATGAAGGGGATACTCAACGAGGTAAATACCCTGTAAGGAGGGAAGAAATTATCGAGAGCATAAATTGCTCCATTTTTAGTGATTTTTAGAATTACAAAGGATTTTTGATATACATTACTTTATTATATTTTGACCATGATCTATCAACACTGAGATAAAATACTTTATTTTATTTTAAGTTAAAGTGTATTACAAATATTATCATTATTTTACAAGTTATTAAAAGAAATGTAAAATTTTCAATTAATGATTCAATTTTAAATTTCAAATTTGAGTATAGTATATTACAAAAATAAATTTTATATTATAAATGTTAATTAAAAAAATGAAAAATTTTACAGTTTTAATAAAAGATTAAATTTTTTGAATTGTAAAAGTCTAGCTTCATTTTCCTCCTCCTTGTCTACTTATTTAAGTTCTGACTCTATAAATCTACTTTATAGTTACCCTATAAACTATGTTAACTATGTTATGACATTAGTTTGCTATATCCTGGAATGTTTTGTTGTGTTTTTACTATCTATTTCTTGCACTGATTTAATCTCTTAATAAATCCATATACATATATTTGTATACACAACTAATTTGCTTTGAAACACAACTGTTCAAGCTGTTTCCGCTTCTTTGTTGTGATATCAACAATGCAATGTTATCCTGTCAACAATGCTAAGCCTGACTTTAAGTGCGCTTATTAACACCAAAATGCTTAGCAGATCTTAATATCTGCTTCCTGCTTTATAAAGCAACGATAAAGCGACTAGTGTATACCCTGGAAATGGTCGTTCTTTAAATTAGTTATGATATTTTGCTATGTTAATGAGCTAACCAAAGTGAAATAAAGAATTTATTAAAGCTATAAAAGATGTTAGTGAACGTTATTAACAGTATCTTAATAATCATTATAGAAAACAAGCTTAGTATAAATTCCCGCTTTAGCTCGTGCTCTCTGTGTGTTTACAGGGTATCAAAAACAATATCAAATATGCGTTGATGTTTGCTTTGCTTCTGCTGCGGCCTCAGCTGCTGTTGCCGTTGTTGCTGCTGCTTCTGCTTCTGCTGCTGTTGGCGGCATTCAATTTTTGGCTTTCAGCTGAGCTGAGCTTGTTGTTGACTCTCTGACGACATGGCTGTTGGCCAAAAGCCTTTAGTTAACTTATTCATTCTGCTTCTGTTTTACCGTATATTGTTGTTGTAGTTGCGGTTGTGTCTCTCTTGGGTTTTTTGTATTTCTTTCGGTTTTGTTATGTCGCTTTAATTTGATGCCGTCGTCGACTGCAGCTCTGGCATTTGTTATTGTTATTGCTGTGCTTTTTTTTTTTTTGTTGCTGTTGTTGTTGTTATTGTTGTTATCTTGTGACTCTGTTTATTTATCTGTGCTAAGTTGTTGCCTTTTTTTGTTGTCATGAGCTGCTTTGCCATTTACTGCTGTTGTTTCTGCAACTGCCGTTGTTGTTGTTGCTGCTGCTGCCTCTGACGTTGACGTTGACGCTGTTGAGCAGCGCCTATTGATAATACATATTTAGTTTGCCTTGCATATAAATCAATGTTGGTCATTTCGATTGGCATCCAAACTATGCACAACGCGGCGGTCAAATAGTCTGTCAGGGTCGCCGCCAAGGGGGTTCAAAAGCTGATTGATCGCCCCTATACGTCCCAATGGAACTGTCAAGCTATAAATAACTAAATTCCTAAAATAGCAAATTTGACTTAAAGAACTTAAATAAATAAACAGTCAACTTAATTGTCATTCATGTTTATCTAATTTAGTATATTGCCGAATTATATTTTTTAAATATTTAAGTATTTAATTTTGAACATTTTAAAATATTATTATAAACGGTTTTATTTTTTTTTTAAGTGACACTAAATAACTTCCTCACTAAAGATAAATGTATATAAATTATTTGTTTAATATGAAAATGAAATATTTATATTTCTCAATTTAATTTTAATTACAATTTGTTTGTATTATTTTATATTATATTGGTTAGGTTTACGTTTCTAGAATATGTATATAATATATTGTGAATGTAGCAGTATATCGAAAAACCAAAAAAAAAATTTGTTTTTTGGCATATTTTAGCATTTGTGGCTAAATTAACTTATTTATTAAACATAAATACAATTCGGTATGTTTTAGTATGTCTTCGGCACATTTCGGTATAATTTAGTATTATGTCGGTATATTAATCAACTATATTTTAACGAAAATACATTTCGATACATTTTAGTATCTTTTCAGTATAATAATTTACTACATTTTAACGAAAATACATTTTGGTATATTTTAGAATCTGGTCGGTATATTATTTTACTATATTTTAAAGAAGAGTGTCCTATCTAGCACGCTGAAGTGTAGCTTCCTTACTTTTCAACAAAGTCAAAATACTTCATCTATATTAATTCACTTCAACCATAACGGTAAACATTTACATACTACAAATATTTGCTTAATATTGAAACATTTCATTGGATTCCCCTTTAAAAAGGGACGCTTCTGTCCAGTGTTAAAAAACAACAGAGAGAAGTAAAAAACTGGCAACGACTACAACAATGTCGACACCTTGCAAGCATTTAAACATTTAAACATTTGAGCAGTATTGAGTATTTGGGCTTATTAAACACAAAATCGTCTGTCATGTGACACCAGCAACGAATACCAATTGACGCAGGCAGCGACGTCAACTGCGACTGCAACTGCGACGTCAACAGCGACAGCGACTGCGACTGCAAGTTGAAAGCAGAGCTCATTGACTGGCTAATAAGTTGGGGTATTAATGTTGTTTAGGAACTTAATAGAGATGACTACCTGGCTCATCGCCGCTAACGTAGCCCGAAAGCACCAAACCCAAAGAGATGCGATGACCTCCTAACGACGACGATACAACTATAATAAATATGTATATATTCAGTTATAATTTGTGGTAATTGAGTCGTCGGTTGGCGCTCCGACTTAATGCAGAAACCGACTGCTGAAACTGCTGACCCATTTGATGGATTTGCTTAACACACCACTGACAGCTTCAATAGATTTCGCATTGAGGTTGGTCATTTGTTTGTGGCTTGTATTAGATTGCTTTTGGATCGCATCGGATCGATTGATCTGCCATTTGGCTATAGGTTTTCGATTATTTATCATCATTTTGTGTATTGCGTCTGTCGTACGATTAATATTTATTGTATTTGGTTGCCCACACTTGGCGACTATCTTTGTGTTGCATAATTTAAATCGTTGTCGATTCTTTAACATAAATTATGCCGCGGAAGATGATTGTATCAGCAAATGTTTTAAGCACGCACTTATCATTCATTCTTAATTAATTGCTAATTTGCGCCAAGCTACGCTACGGTGATTAACATTGAAAATTAACACAATACTGATTATGCTGATGAAGAAGATGAAGACGAAGTTGAACGTTGATGGTGCCAGCTGATTACCAGGTGGTGTCGCATGGCAGTGGAACTTCAGCTTCAATGGCTGCAACTGGTGCTGCATAAGTGGCAATTGCTGCAGCTGGAGGTGCGGCATGCACTGCGAATTTGCTGTGATACGGGTAAGGTGCTGGCGGTGGTGCAGCTAATCTGGTGACAAATGTGGCTGGCTGTGGTGCAGTTGAGTAGTGAACAGCTGGTGGTGCGGCTGCTGCATAGTGAACAGCTGGCGGGGCAGCTGAGTAGTGAACAACTGGAGGTGGTGTAGCATAATGAACAGCTGGCGGTGGTGCAGCGTAGTGAACAGCCGGTGGTGGAGGGGCAGCATAGCTTACAGCAGCTGCTGGTGGTGGTGGTGGTGGTGCAGCAAAACCAGTATAAGTTGTGGTTGTGGTGGTCACTGGCGCACCCAGCGTATACTTGATAACGGGAGAAGGCGCTGCATAAGTGCTGACATGATGAGCAGGCGCAGCATACTTGACATATGCATGTGGTGCAGGCGGTGGTGCAGCATAGGCCACAGCAGGTGGTGCACTATAGACAGCCTGCACGGCAACGGGAGCTGGTGGCGCAGCATGCAGGAAACCAGCAAAAGTGCAGGAACAGAAGCCCAACAGCAGCAGCGAAAGTAACTGAAAAGTCAGGTGGAAAGCATCAATGAAAGCAGTCAGAAAAATCCAGCACCTCTTCACTTTTTACTTACAACTCTAAACATTTTGTGTTGGATTGTGGTGATAGGTATTTATGATGTCAGACTTTCTCGCGGAATGAATTGATTTGGTTAAGTAATGCCCGTATTTATAGCGTATTGCCGAAAAAAAAGTAAAACTCCATTACGGGAGCATTTCACGCAGCTTAAGGCCGCCGCAGCCACGTTCAATCTACAAGCAAATCGTGAGGCAAATGCACGCGACACGTTTCGCAATTCATTGCAGAGACGCAAATAAACACACACTACTATTCGGCCACTCCGATATCATATAATACCAAGACCACCACAATCGCAGTCAAAGTCAGTCGTAGTCCCTGAAGACTGTCTTGGGAAATTGGGTTAGAATATGCGGCATGACTTCGATTTCCCTCACATGCAATTGCGAACACGTAACACGTTCCACGCCTTATGTCTAAAGGCGCTTTGATTGATTAACCATACTCGAAATAAATGTCAAAATATCATAACATACTCATAAAACATTTACAATCGAACGCCGCAAAGTATGCTTTAATTTCTTGTAATAACACGTAGCACACAAAAATATGCTATGAAAAATCGAAAAACTCGTTATTAGTTGATTTACATACGCATCATACAGCCAATTAAATTGTGCCACAAAAATCCGCCACGTGCCACAAAATGTCAACAAAAACACGGATAAGTTGATGTTTTGTGCTGGGAAATTAGCATAACGAAGTGGTCCCCAAAAAAATCAGAAATCAATATTAATGTACCTCATATATGATGTATGGCATTTGTATTGTTCGAATGCTTGAGTATGGCACATGCCACGGCACTTGAAGTTGTAAGCAAGTGAAGTGCCACTGGCAACAGAAGATGCCACCATCGCGTAATGCGCTCTAAATTGGCGCACGTGTTTCGCAAGTCGTCGCAAGTTCAGCCTGCTTGCCACCTCCTACTCCAAGCGTCGCTTGTTGCTGCTGCTGCTGCTCATGTGACTTACCTTTTGCTTCGGCTTCGAGTAGAATGCGAGCGTACACATGCCCCACACACTTGAGGCACGCGCAACGCACACGCTGCTGTTGCTGCTGCTGCTGAAAAATCTGTCACGCATTGTTGCCGTTTGATGTTGCTGCCCCCGTTCACATTCACATTGCTGCGTGTGGCAGTGACAGTTTATTATGCTGCAGGGCAAATGTTGCTCATACGCAATGTTGCCTGTCATTGAACCCGCATTTTGCAGCACAACATCAACAAAAATAAAACAAGTGAAAAAGTTACTGTGGAGTGTGCTCGACAGTAAGATACCAGTTACCCCTTTTGTATAAAAAAATAAATCAAATTAATATGAAAAAAATACTGAAATATACCGAATACTATACTTGGCCCATCATAGTATTATTACATTCAAAACTTACTAAAATAATACTCCAAAAAATACTGAAATAAACAGACTATTACAAACAAAATATTTACAATTAATATAAAAAAAAAATGCTGATGTATGCCGAAATGTTTATAAACCAAATTAATAAGCCAACAAAATTTTGAAATATACCGAAATTTATATTTGGTATATCAATATAATATTACTAAAATACTGAAATATACCGAAATGTTTATTGGTATATCGATATACTGTTATTGAAATATACCTAACTTCTTTTTTTTGTACATCTTTATAGCATTATATTTAAAATTTACCACAAAGTAAACATATTACCTGATTGTTATTTATTGAATAGCTTGCAAAATATTTAACTGATCGCAACCAACTTTTTAGAGCTAAGTGGCTAGCTATTTTATGTAATATTAAGCTTGATATTCTTTTCTTTCAAAGGCATAAGCAAAAAAAAAAAAAAAAAAACATAAAACTTGATCTGCGTGAATCAACAAAACAATTTTTTATTAATTAATTGTATTTCTTGTGTTGTATTTCTCTCTCTTGAAGTCTCCGAGATTGGGGTGTTTATATGGACATTTGTATGTAGTTATATCATACTTATATTTCCTGCCACCATAAAGCTATAATACCCTTCTATTCTTTTGGTAGCGGGTATTGAGACATGTGCGCTTTTCTTTCCCGGCTTAAAGTCGTCAAAAAAACTTCTAACAATGATGATAACAATATTCAAAACATAACATATATTGTATAGGCATCGTTTGTTACTTTTCAAAGTGAGCTCAGAAATTTTCATTATACTTTTTGCTTTGAAAAACTGTTAGCATATTAACAAAGTATCTATAAATAAATAGCTTATAATTCATCTACCCCATTTGAGCTGAATTTCCAGGATATATTCAGCTAAAGTCAATGCTCTCCACAAGGTCAAAGCTAACTCCCAACTACGTGCAATGTGCAACGTGCAACGTGCATTTCCTGCGGCCAGGATCAGCTTGCATCCGAGTTGAGTTCGTTAACCGAAAGGGAACTTTAATTAAGCTGCACACTTGTTATGCCATGCATTGACAACGTGATGCTGGCCTGGCGAAATCAATTCAATGTCCTTTTAATTGCAAAGTGCAATCAACAGAGCAAAAAACCCTTGTGTGGGTGTGTGTGTGTGTGTGTGTGTGATGTTTGTTGTTGAAATGTGTCCTGGACAACGTTGAGGTCCTTGCCCTGTGTGACCAATGGCTTGTTAATAATGCTTGGGCACGTCCCAGCTGCTAAATGCAAATGTGTAGCAAACTTAACATAAATAATTAAATGCAAATACTATTGCATACTTTAAGCTACAAATTTAACTCAAAACTGCAGCAAAAAGCACTCAAAACTCAAGAACTCAGCAGCCAGCTGAGTCTCAAGCAACTGGCAGCAGGTGTTTCAATTGCAGCTCGTGGCCTCACGGTGTGGGAAACCAAGCTGCCAACCGACGGGAGGTAACTGTGCCATGAGAGCACAGCAATCTCCCCCCTCTTGCTCCCCCTTCGAAGTAGTGTACTAAGTGCATTGTGGCAGAGACAATGATTTGCTTGAATGAATATTCAATGCAAACGCAAAACACAAATTGCAAGCAAGTAGGAAGCAACCCACATTTTGTCTATAGTCTCCATCTCTCTGTCTCTCTCTCTCTCTCTCTCATAATTTGCCTATTCCGTCTGCAAGGTCGTTGCCAAATTGTGCTTCGGCGGCCTTTTGTTAAACGCATCAGTGACTAACTAATCCATACACAGTTTGGATGGACAATCGACGGGTGTCAACGTTGTGTTGTTGTTAATAACCCCCTAAAAAGCGACTTCAACTAATCATAATAATAGACTTTACGATCGTTGACGGACGGGGCATAATTTATGCCGATAATGCGCATTGTATCTTTTTCTATCTTGTATTTGGTATCTTGGCCATAATTGTTGTACATTTGTTCGCATTGACTAAGGTCGTCGTTCATTTGTTCGTTCGTGCTCATGTTTATATGCCCAATTCTATGCCATAAACAAAAATCCTCAAGTGAATCGCTTTAAGTTTGCCAACATCAAAATTTTAATAACCCCAAACTTGCAAAGCCACAAAAAAGCAAAACAAATTAAGTGACACATTTTTTTTCAACAAGTGCTCCAATTTCTCAATCAAGAAAACATTCAGTCGCTCAGACCTGGACTTGGCTCAATAAATAATTATTTTCAAATTGCACCACTCGACGCACTTTCGTTTGCAGCCACCTGTCAGCCACTCACTACATCTCAGCACACCTCACTTCAGCTCCTCGACAAGTTCCCCCTTCGACAACATTTGTCAACGGGCATAATTGCCAGGCGTTGGCATTTGAATTGAATTTGTTCAAGGAAAATTTCAACACTTTTACATGTTGCACTGATAATAAAAACATTTCATAACTGAATTAGCGATTCGACAGAACTGAGCTGAGCACAAAAACAAAAATATGACAGGCGATTCGGGCAGCGCAAATTTATGGCATAATTATGGTCGAGATTATACAAATCTATTTTACACTGGGCAAAATTGGTTGCCACAATAAACGATATAAGGTAGAAGTATAAAATGAATTTAATAGTTGAAATAGGATAGGGGTAAAGGATTAAGCTTTGTCATATTATATGATAAACTGTAAAAGCAACCAAAAAGTGGCTGAGCAAATTTATGACATAACATAATTATGTTAAAGATTATACAAATTTATTTTACACTTTATAAATTTAAGGCATAAATATGGTCGAGTTTTTTCAAACCACAATAAGATAGAGATATAACATAAATAAGACACTTGAAAAAGTTAACATATAAATAATTGAATTAATAAAGGGACTTTTTGTCATCTTTCTAAACTGTAAAATGCTATAACACCAAAAGTGAGTTAGGAAATTTTTGGCATAAATATTATTATTCAATTTGTTTTTACACAGTTCAAAACGAACTATCATAAAATCGAAATAAGGTGGATATGTGAAATAACTTTCTATTGTGCAATAGTTACGAAGAAGAGCAATAGTTAGAGAGGACTTACCATATTTGTAGCCTACAAAAAGAGACAAAAAATGACTAAGTAAAAAAAAGTTTAATATTTTGAAAAGGAAATATTAAAAGGATATTGATATTATTGTAATAGAATATATTATAATTCTCAGATCTTTAATCTTTGTTGTCTATTATTTCTATTATTATTTTCTTAATAGAAAGTCAAAATGACTAAAGTTGTCAGTCAGTTATCTAAGATTTTTAATGTTATATAAGGATTATCATGAATAGCTTTTTTATAATAAAAGCATATCATAATAACTGAAAATTTGAATCATTTTCTAGATTTAAATTTCACTAGATAATGTTTTGTTTATATGTATTTTATACTGAATATAGTTTGTAAGTTTTTATTATTATTGGAATTTAGTTCATTTATTTAGTTTAGTTTCTTAATACTTATTATACTATTATTTGAATTTATTTCATTTATCTTTTAATGCATCAAAGCATCTAAGCCCCAATTAGATATTTTAAAGTCTTATCCTCCAGTGTATAAAATAAAAAGAATATTGCATTGTTTTAGATTTTTAATTACCCAATATTTGAGTTAATTTCTAGATTAGATTTCTACTAGATTATATTTTGGTTCTACTTTACATTGAATTCAGGTCGTTACTATTTATTTTATTTTTATTTGAATTTAGTTCATTTATCTTTAAATGCTTCAAAGCGCATTGTTCTTACACCTTGATGCTAGCATATTTTAAATTCTTATCTCCCAGTGTACAAAATGAAAAGAATGTTGCATTGTTTTAGTTTAATATTTTTTTCAAATCGTTTATTTACTTAAGTGGAAACCACGAGCATTGCACAATAACAAAAAGTAATAATTAACAGCATTGACTTGATCTCTTGCTCATTCGTTCATAGCTCTCACACTATCTCTATCTCTCTCTCGCTCACGCTCTCAGCCAGTGTCTCTGTCTCTGTTGTAATTTTGAACACGACTGCGAGTTCTGCACTTTGACAGCGGCAAAATGTCGAACATGTTGTTGTACTGAGTTTTAAATCTCGCACTATCCGCGATGGGAAAATGTAGATGTTGTTGTCGTTGTGTTGTTCGTGTCAAGGATGTTGCTGGATGGTCGTCAACTGATCGTTTGAGTTAATACTCCGCTTAGTGCAGATAACCATGGCCATAGCCGGCGTATCCCAGACCGTAGCTGCCGTAGCTGCCATAGCCGCCATAGGCACCATGTCCGTGGTAGGTGGAGGTGGTGTGCAGAGCGGGGGCGGCAACCACAGCGGGGGCGTGGTAGACGGCGGGAGCAGCATGGACGACGGGGTAAGCCTTGGTGGCAACCTTGTAGGTGTTGGCATAAGAGGTGGCCAATGGAGCAATGGTCTTCACAATGGGAGCGTGCACAATGGGAGCAGCGTAGCTCTTGATGATGGGCGCATGCGAGATCACAGCTGGAGCAGCATAGGCGGGAGCCAAAGCGGCACCATAGCCCAGACCATAACCATGGCTGTAGGGAGCGATGACGCCAGCATTGGCCACGGCGCAGAGAGCGGACAGGACAGCGATCTAAGTGGACGATAGAATTGCAATCGATTAGTGTGCTGTCAAGTTTGTCGCCTAAGTCTTTTGTATCCTTACCAGCTTGAACATTTTGGTTTTTTTTTTGGGTTTGCTTGGCTACTTCTTGCTTGAAGAGTTGAGTGTGTTATGTTTTAACAAGCGCAGCGCGTGGCATATTTATACCAAAAACTCAAAAGCGCTGAGAAATATTCTGACAGACAATGTGCCAAGCGAAACGAACAAGAGCAAAAACAACAACAGCAAGAGCTGCGAGTGCGAGCGGCTTAGCGAACTGCGAATCAAAAGCGTGAACGCCCTGCCCTGTCCACGACTTCGTCAGCCGACTTCAGTCTCAAACTTCGGCGAAAAGTCGAAGTAGACTTCGCTAGCTGTGAGAATGAACATGCAGAGCTTTGGAGATCGCGATCGCGATCGATCTTGATGCAGTGCCACAGAAATCAGTCACGCGCCTTCTTGTTGTTGTTGTTGTTGTGGTTGTTGTTGCAGTTTTCCCAGAAAACGAGAAAATCGAGAAAACTCTTCGATCGCTGGTAATGATCAATTCAATTAGTTGGCTTGTTCGCACCCAAGTGAGTTGTCAGCGGACTTCGACTACGACTCCGACTTCGACTTCCACTGGGAGCCAAATCGAGTTACTGTGCCGGAAATCAAAGGCTAACACCGTTGCATGACTTTTCCATTGTTGCATGCAGCCAACATATTACACTTTGTTGTTCTATTCGTAGTTGGTTTCTTAGCGTAATTTGTGTGGTTTACTTAAAGCGCAATTAACTTGCTGAGCTCTTGGGGCGTCAACCTGCCACACACATTAGACTAAATATCATTGGGCAACAGCAGCACAAAATATGTTTAGTTTCTAGCTCCCACATTTATGTTACAGATTCCTTTCTAAAAAAAAAAACAAAAATAAAAATACACGCACGTGATTATCAATCAGCATTCGAACTGATTGACAGCGCACTCGACGATCTCTCTGTAGGTGTAGAAAATGCACAACACTTCGCCAGCAAATGCAAATCCCAAATCCAAATCCCATTCAAATCGCGACGCACATGAAAAATCGAGCTGCTTAATAACTGACAACAAATTGAGAGTGTGGAGTCCAGTTTAGTGTCCAGCTGCCGCTGTTCGGAGTGGTCACTGGTAGTAGTTAGCATTTGCTTGCCACTTTGTTGCTGCATTGCTCGACGTTTTCACATTAATTTTTGCTTTAACTGATTTCTTATCGGTTGGCACGGCGTACGCGGCGTATGCGTAACTTGCAATTCATTGGAAAATCAATTCGCATCGCAAATGCAAATAAATTACAAAAATAAACAACTACGATTGTGAGGGATGCTGCATTGCAGGCGGCTTAATACCCTGTACCTTTTTTGGAGTATTATTATCTGTGATATATATTAGAAAGCTATTACATATTATGATTGCAATTTGTTTGTTATGAATTGTGGGAGCATATTGTAAAATATTTGCATAGTATTGCAATACATCTTATACTTAGTTTGAGTGATTTATTGTGCATAATGAATAAAATTGGATCAGCAAAGTATTTCAATATTAAAGTGAATAAATCATAAGCCAAAACTTCTTTTTATTTTGAATGTGTCTGAACATTAGAGCTCTTGATAAGCACTTTAATTAAAGCTAAACATGATTTTGGAATTATTTCTAAGTGCAAAATTCGTACAAAAAAACAAAAAAATTAACGAATTTATATATTTTATTGTACATTTTCCAAATCAATGTACGATAATTATAATTGTTAGAAAAATTAAAGGATACATTTTTAACAATGACATATTATTTGAGGAGTTAAAATTAAATACTCTGTTGTATAGGTAACAGTGATAATCTTGCATCTTATTAAATATGATATGCAAAGACTTGATAATTTCTTAAGTGGTAAAAAGGCATCTTTACAAAAATATTAGTTTAATTACGTTGCAGATTATTATAGGAAAAAATTATAAACTCTTATGTTATTCTATGAGTGTCAAAGTCAATATTATATTTTAAATTATGAAAAGCTATAAGCAATTAACTTCTGCCTTATTTAATATATAATTTAGTATTAAAGCAAAATTATTTAATTCTTAGTGCAGTGAGGGATAGAATTTGAAATAAAATAAATTTCTTAATTGTGCTTTGAATTGTTTAGCATTTAAGGAGTTAAGTTATCATTGTAATGTCTTATTTCTTGCATGCTCTATTTATGCAATTTATGTTTACTGAGTATCGCACTCATATTTGAGCACTCGTTTTAATGGCCTGCCAGATTTCTTAATAGCCATTCTTAATTTTTTTGCCCGTTTTCCGCTCTCCTTCCTCTCCTCTCCTCTTCCTTCCCTCTTTTGGGCTGACCACGCCTTATCACTATCGACTGGCAATCTGCTTAAGCAGCTGGGAAAACAGCGGCAAAGCTGTTCGCTGGTAGCATAATCAATGCAACAATCGTAGCAACAAATACGCGTATTTTGTTATTGCTGTTGCTGTTAAGCTTGCTTGTTGTGTTGTTTGTTGTGTGTTGTGTTGTGTGTTGTGATAAAAGGCGATTATACAATCGGTCGGGCGTAGGCCTGATGCTGACATGGAACCTTGACTGACGGCAGCTGCTGAGAGCTCTTGAGAGTTTTAGTTTTTTTCTTTTTTGATTCTGCACACACAAAGCGCGCTTAAACTTTATGGCGCATAAATCAATCGAGAAAAGAAACAAAAAGTTTGCTACTACTATTCAGTTGGTGGACAATTCTTTTTTTTTTTGGCGGCGGCGGAAATCTGCATATTAACAACGTCAGTAAACAGCGTGAAACCCTTCACCGGACACCTCGATTCGAGTCGATTCTGTGTGACAGCAATTTGCATGTGTTGCGGCTTTATCGATATGCAAAATAGCATCGAAATCAAGCGATTTTGATTGACACAAAACAGGATACGAATTGCGTGACCCACCCACCACAACCACAGCAATTGCCACAGCAGTTACCACTTCCACACACACAACAAGTTACAGTCGAGTTTGCTCGACTTGGAGATACCCGCTACACATTTTAAATAAAAGTGAGGTATTAATTTTAAAATATACCAAATTAGTAAATCAGCAAAATACATAAAATATATCAAAAACTATATTTGCCTTCAAAAATATTACAAGATATTTTAAAATATACCAAATTAACATACCACAAAAATACTACAAATATACCAAGGATATAATTGCTATATTGATATAGTACTCCATTCAAAATATACCATAGATTGCAAAATATACCAGATTGTCAAAATATACCACACTGTAGATGAAAGCAAATCAGTGCGTAAATAATTTTAAAATATAGCTAATATAACGCAAAAATACTAATAACATACCAAAGGCAATATTTGGTATATTGATATACTACATTCAAAATATACCATGACGTTCAAAATATAGTGTAAAATATACCAGATTGTCAGACAAATCATCTGAGACCAATACCAAAATAACAAGTGCTGTCGAAAAAAAATTATATTTCTATCTCTTATATACTATTAGTCTCTGAGATCTAGGTGTTCATACAGACGAATATGGCTATATCGTTTCGGCTATTGACGCTGGTCAAGTATATTACTTTAAGGGGTCGCATATGCTATCTTCTGTCTGTTACATACATTTCCTGCCGGCACAATATTATAATACTCTTCTACCCTATGGGTAGCGGGTATAAAGAGACCACTTCCACCTCTTGTGGCCAGTCATTGTGGCTGTAATTGCATTTTAATGGCTTCGTGGCTGGTGCAATTGGGCAATGCAAGCGAGAGCTTGCCACATTGCCGCATGCCGCATGCTGCATGCGCCGCACAATTGGAAATTGGCCGCAAATGCAACACAAATCATTCAAACTTCAAATTAATAGCTTAGTTTTGTTGTTGTATGATTTATTTTCGGGCGTATGATTTATACATTTTTGGCGAAAATTTGATGTTGATATTTGCAGAAAATTTCACAACTCTTTTGTGGCGAAATGAAATGAGAAATGTGTGGGGGAATGCGCTTGTCTAATTAGCGTACAATGTGCAAGTTATTAAATTAAGATTTAATTTGTGTGTGTTGCTTTGCATACCATAATTATATGGTGCGCAATGGTGACGCGGCCAACGAGTGCGCCAATTAAGTATACCACATGTTGGACGCGGTCAAGGTCGCTTAATGTCGTGCACATTACAGCGGCAGCGACAACGTAAACAACAACAAACAGCGATGACAACAACTAATAATAATAATACCAACAGCAATAGCAACAGCAACTGAAAACTGTAACAATGGCAAGACAATTGAAAAAAATTACTAGAATACCTTCAATTCAGTGCAAAATAAAGCAAGCAACTGCGACGAGCACACACGAGTTTACTCGTAATATGGCAAAGAGTAAGAAATAAATGAACTTGTCTTATAATTAATGACGTCGAAATACCCTTTGCTTTGGCACTTACAAAAATGCATAAAACATTTATATGCTAAAGTCTAACGTTGGCTTCGATATTCTTAGTTTGTTTTCATTTTCAGTTCAGTTTCATTTAATTGATAATTTAGAATTAGATTGCTATATTATCAGAGTTTCAAATGACATTACTTATTCATTCACTTGCTCTCTTATTATATTCTACTCTATAAAATATTTCTAAAGTCGTAAATGATTTACACATCTTACTATCAACATAAAAACTTGAATACGCCGGTATGATTCATCTAATGACATTCATCTAATGATATCTGAAAGACTGAAAGTGTAACATTTCTAGCTTAAGTAGTAGATAGTAAAAGTATGTATATAGTAAAGACCTGTAGATTTGTTCTGGTATGTTTACTTCATTTCACTGATTCTGCTTAGTTTGTCTAGAATTTGCTTCTAAATTAACAAATCGGTTTTTACTTAAAGCTGATGTTTGTTAGTGACTTAAAGCGGATGGTAGTGACTTGCCGCTTATATCTGAGTGTGTCAGATATTATAATTTATAAAATTATAATAATGTGTAAGCAAAGTCCAGAACCAATGTAGAATATTCTGCTACTTATTTTATCCTTCCACTTATTTATCTTTCTGCTGCTTCGATTGTATACAATTCGTTTGCTACTATAATTTTATGATTCATCTTTAACATATATGTTATATGTATTTTAAAAAGTTAGAGTATATATATACTTTCCAATATATTTATGTAGTAGAGTCTTATTGACAAGTTCAAAGTAAGCTTTATTAGATCCCTTTTTTCTTGCTTCAACTGAGAGACTTATTCATTTCTAGCGTAAATTACTTATACTTAACATACTTTCTTAAGAACACTTTACACAGAAGTCTTCGTCACAGCCAAAGGCTTTAATTGTAAGTATACAAAAGTAATAATCTAACTTTATTTAAGTCACACAGTGGCCCAGAAAACAAAAGTACTCCCTATAAAAAGGGCATAGCTATGGAGTAGCTGTCGTTCCATTAATGAAATTAAAACGACCTCCTGCTGGCGCTCTGCAGCTGTCAGCGACAATTAGGTAGCGAGTAAGCAAGTCTCACCTTCGGCTTGGCCGCGAGTTCGCAATTTGTCTTTGAGGTTTATCCCAAGCTCTTTTTTTTAGTCAATCTGCCTGGGCCAACGCCTGTTTGCCATTTATATTCTTATTTCTGTGTTTGATCAGACCGTTGAGGACATTGCGCAATTACGCTTTTGCCAGCTGACAACAAAAGCACGTAGCATAAATAGTTGTTCTGATTTTTGTTGTTCAGATTGTTGTTGTTCAGATTATTGTTCAGATTGTTGTTGTTCCGAATGTTGTTATTCTTTCTGATTGTTGTTGTTCGCCATGCATGTTAACTTTTGAAGCTGAGATTATTTGACAGCTTCAATGAGCGAAGTTTGCCGTTTGCCAATGCAAATTGCAGAATTCGCTTCATAATTAAGTAGTTTAACAGATGCCTGCCACTAAAATCTGTACATACGCACCGCAAACCAATTTGTGCACCAAACAACAACAATAACAACAACAACACCTAACGGCAGCAACAAGCATAACAACGCCCCTAACTTAAGCTCGTAAATTAAAAATGGCAAACACCCCAACGGCAGATTGTAGTTTATTCACATACTCTTTATAGTCAAGTGGAGTATAAGATCTTTATGTTCAACATTGTTGTGTTTTATGCTGTGAAATACTTAAGTGAGTTACTAAGCTTAATTGAAGTCAGGTAGCTTTTTATGGCTAAAGAAGTACTTATAAAAAAATAAATAATTACATAATAGTATATGTATTTCAATTAGAGAAATAAGAAAATTAAATTTCGGATAAATATTGAAGTAAAAATATAAATACAATAACTTTGAGGGTTAAGCAAATGGACTCTAATTTTATTCAACGTTGAAAATTGTTGTAATTATTTCTGTGAAGTACTTAAAAGAGCTGGCAATTTTTATTTGAAGCCAGGTTGCTTTTTATGGCAATACATCCAAAAAAGAAATAAATACATTCACTATTTCAGATTAAAGAAATAATGCAACTAAATTTCTAATTGGTTTTAAGATGAAAATAAGTAAAATAAATTCAAAATTGATTGAATTTTCAAAATTTTATTTATTACTGCGAAGTACTCTAGAGAGCTTAAAACATTTAATTGAACTTTTGCTGCTTTTGAAAGCTGCACTTGAGATTAATTGCAATGAAAGAAACTAAAATTTTAAATTATTATTAATCAAACTTTAAATTGAAGGCAATTTATTTAATTAAGTTTAGACTGATTATTATTTTTTGTTAAAGACATGTAGTGTTTATATATAAATTTCCATCAAATTTAAATTGAAACAATTTTGCTTTTAATGGCTAGACTTCTGAAAATAAAATACATTACCTTTTTTAAAATAATATCACAAAGAGAAAGAATAAAACTAAAATTTCGAATTAATATTAAGATAAGAAATAAATTTACTGCATTTTAATTTATAGACAATTTGTTCAATTGAGCTTAAAGTCATTTTATTTGTTTGCAAAATATATAAACTATGTATTTTAGAATAACGTCGAAGAAAGTAGGAAATTGTAATTTCCAATTATTAATAAGAAAAATATGTATGTTCATATATTAAAATGGTAAAGCATTAGTGAGGCTTACTATTTATTGCTAAATACTTTCACTGTTTTAAAAAGTAATTTAATAAATATTTAAATTAAGAATTAGAATCAAGGTAAACTTATAAAAATGTATTAGGTGAATGTTACATTAGAGTCAATTTATTTAATGAAGCTATGTTTCTTATTATTCATTGTTAAACACATTCACTATTCAAGATAATTATCAAAGAAAGCAAGAATTTATATTGCGAATTATTATTAAGATAGCTATACTTAAAACAAGTGTTAATTGTCTCTAATTTAACGTTTATCAATTTGAACGACTTTCATCTCAGTTTACACTCCAGAAAGCAGTGTATCTAATTATTCGCTCGATAAAATTTAAACGTGTTTTTTTGTCTGTTTAATTTCGTAGTTGTCTGTCACCAAATTGTATGCAAATTGTTTGAACGCATTTTTTATGCACACACCAGCGTCATGTGATTTATTTGCTCTATCGAGACCCACACGTCCTGAGCTGAACTGAGCTGTTGATTCGCTGCTGCTTTAGTTTTTAGTTTGACGATTATTGCCTTTTAATTGACTACAAGCAATTGCCTCCCACTTCGCAATCCGCACTCCGCACTTTGCTCATTCTAATCCATCAAATGCAGGCGACTTTCACTTTTTGTTGTTGTTCGAAGTTATGTTCTAATTGCGATTGAATTTGTGTGAATATCGCTCAATGTGTGTGCCAGATCGAATACCCATGATTTGGTTGCGGGATTACTCACCCTGAACTTGGTGTATTGTTTAATGGTCGATCGACTTGCTCATTATAAGATATTGCAAACACCTGCCAAGACACACTGCGAGAAATCAACGCTACATATGTTAAATATGCAACTTTTTATACCCGCTACCCAAAGGGTATAACTTTCTTGATCAGCGTCGACAGCCGGGACTATATAGCCATGTCCGTCTGTCCATATACCCACCTAGATCTCAGAGACTATAAAAGATAGATTTATACTTTCTTTTCGCACGCTGATCAAGTTTTTCGAACATTTTTGCCACGCCGACCTGCCGCCCCCGCAAATTGATAAAAATCGAATATAAAGCTATATTTTTGGTACATACAATAATAACTATATTCTTTATTATTCCTGAAAAATAAGTTGCGATCAGATGGAAATTTCACAATGAGTCTAAGTGGCTTTGGCTAACAATCTGGTATTTTCTGTACTGTATGGTATATTTTGAATCGATATACTAAAAACAGCATATGATATATTTTTAGTATTTTGTCGGTATATTAATTTTGTATATTTTAAAATTAATACCGCACTGTTTTTATTTTATTCACAATGGGGTATATTTTGACAAGCTGGTATATTTTGAACTCCATGGTATATTTAGAAAATAGTATAATATATCAATAGTATATAATATCAATATATCAAATCTAGCATATGGTATATTTTCTGTATTTTTTCGGATAATTTATTTGGTATATTTTAAAGTGAATTCCGAACAGTTTTGCTTTTATTCGAGACTATTATCGAGTATCTCACAGTCGAGCACACTCGACTGTAGCTTTTTTATCAGTTAGACTTTTCTCATCATGTTCGTCATTTCTCGTAGTGTAGTTTTTGTCACGTCCACCGCAGCAGACGGTTGAAAAAGAACAACAAACGTAACGATAAAAAGTCAATTAGACTTAATGATAGCTTCGGCTAAACTACTACACATTAAATATATGTAGTACGTTGATTGAACCGAATTGAACTGAGCTATGGAAATAGACGGATCCGGTTTAAGGGGGCAAAACGACTCAAAACTGCTGTAATCAAGGAAGTTGCTAAGCTAAAAAATATGTAGACAAAAAACAACATGGCCAACTGCTGTTGTTGAGAAAAGTTTGGTAAGCATAAATATCGACAAAAAGTTGCACTGTATTTTTCTGTTTAATGCTGACCATTAAAATTAATAAGACAATCAGCGGCAGAAAAAGTTGTAACGCCCAGTCTGAAACTATTCCAGAACTGTCCGAAAAGTCGCATTTACATTTACGACTGCAAGTGATTATTGAATGAGCGTTAAACGCGTATCGGTTACGCGGCGTATGAGCAATGCCGTCTAAATATAATCGCATAATGCGAACCAATCTGACTTGGACAACAGCTAAGCACGACACTCGAGTCGGCCTGAAACTGTGCGATTTCCAAAGCTAATTAAGCCGCATGTTGCGTGGAAATGACGAACGTCGAGCCCCCCTCTGGAGTCCCAGTGGAGTTGCGGACTTGTTGCCAACTTCTATTAATTAATCTATTAACCACACTCGTAATACAACTGTCGATCCGTCAATACTCGTTGGCTGCAGCCAATCAACGAAATTCATGCATTCTGATTGTGCCTTTGGCAGTCGCGAAAAACGCATTCGCTTAACAAGATAGAGAGAGAGAGAGAGAGAGACGATTGGGATTCTCAGTATGCGAATGAGTGCAATGAGCAATGAGCAGTGGGTTAAATTATCGCTCTATCAGTCATTAGTGCAGTTTGTGATGCGCTTTTTAGTGTGGGTTTAGTATGCAGCAAGTTTTTTTACATAATAAAATGTATTGCTTAGTTTTATTTTTCTTTATATATTTTGTTTTGCTTTAAAATTGCTTAAAATGATCTAAACTTAGATAGATATCATAAGATATTTTCTAATACGATATGAAAAAAATATATAAAGCGTTAATAATAGATAATTTCAATGAATATAGTTAATTAAGAACTTTTTTTACTAGCTTAGTTTTGTATTTTATTTTGTACAGTATTATCACATTATATACAAAAGTACAAAGCTAATAATCTTTGTCGCATTTGTAGAATATTTGATCTCTAAAAACTAAAATTTTCTAACATTATAAAAATAAGTTTTTTTTGGATCTTGACAATTTTTTATACCCGCTACCCATAGGGTAGAAGGGTATTATAACTTTGTGCCGGCAGGAAATGTATGTAACAGGTAGAAGGAGGCATCTCCGACCCTATAAAGTATATATATTCTTGATCAGCGTCAACAGCCGAGACGATATAGCCATGTCCGTCTGTGTGTCTGTCCGTCTGTCCGTATGAACACCTAGAGCTCAGAGACTATAAGAGATAGAGCTATAATTTTTTTTCGACAGCATTTGTTATGTTTGCACGCAGATCAAGTTTGTTTCAAATTTTTGCCACGCCCACTTCCGACCCCGCAAATCAAAAAAAATCGAATAATAAGTAATGTAATTTTAAAGCTAGAGCTACGAATTTTGGTATATACAATAATTACAGTAGTAGTTATGATTCCTGAAAATTTAGTTGCGATCAGATAAAAATTGTGGAAGTTATTAAAGAAATACTTTTGTATGGGCAAAAACGCCTACTTACTAGGGGTCTGAGTTGCTTTGACCGACAATCTGGCATATTGTGCCGTTTATGGTATATTTTGAATGGTGTACTATATCGATATACCAAACATACCATTTGGTATATTTTTAGTATTTTTTTTTAGTATTTTCGGTATATTTTGAAAATGATACCGCAATATTTTGCCTTTATTCAAAATGGGTAGCGGGTATCTCACAGTCGAGTACACTCGAGTGTAACTTTCTTACTTGTTTTTTAATTATATGAACATGTTCGCATCATCGAGTGATTTGTTGAATATTTATTCTTAAAAGAAAGTTTCTTTGTGTCTTAAGTTTTACGATTTATTTCTTATTTATAAGAACTTGGTCATTATTCATGTGGTCATTATCAAATGTTGAAATGGAGTTGGGTTTTCTTAGTTACAAGTTTACATAGTCTCCACGCATTCTTAGACCAAAATGTTGATTTTACTACGCACACTTTTGCTAGGTCTAAAGAAAATCAAATCTTTAAATCTGCTTATAAAATTTGTTACTATTTTTACATTTATTTATTATTCATTTACATTTATTCATTCCACTGTACTTCCTTAACAAACAATAAATACCACTCACAATGCCATGCAAGTCATATCCGACAACTAAAATGAGATTAACCCAACTGAAGTCAACGCTCCAAATTTTGAACATTTAACGAAATTGTTAACATATTACTGCAAGTAATTCCCAAGACAGTTTATGGCCATGTAAGAGATAAAGTTCTGCACAAATTGGTTTGCTTTAAAACAATTTAATTAACTCTAGTCAAAAAAGTGCAACGATTTTCTGTAGCTCCACGTCTTTATAGGGTTAAGCTGAAACAAAAGCTTAAGCGTAGCTTACAAAAGCTCAAACAAGAGCTTAACTTTCAGCGCCGCCTAAAAGTATGCAACACAAATTCTGAACCAATTGTAATGCAAAAAGTTATGAATGACAGCGAAATGACCTTAGTGCAGAGTGTACCGAAAAATGCAAGTGGGTCAAGTAGGCAAACACACAGCTGTAAGCAAGGCCAATTATAAACTTATAAGACCCACACTTAACACCTCATTAAATGGGGCGCTTCAGTGCAATGAGATTTTCAGCTTATAGTTAGAGCATATCAGAGGGCAATTACAGATGTTTTTCTTTTTTTTCGGGTGAAGTGTTTGTGGTGGCCATAACTCGTTTCTTAATTATAATGTTGAGACTGAGGCTGTCAGCGCGTTTGTTTGCGTGCCTTTAATTGAATTAGGCAGAAAAGGTCAACCACAAAAGCTGACCAATTTGCGTTGATGGTGCGAGTGAGGAAAAATCAGTGTGCCATGGAATATGCGAAGCGGGAAATACGACAAGCGATTGTCTGTCTGTCTGTCTCGGTATTTATGCTAATGCGAATTGTGCTGACTTCATTGTCTGGCAACTGGCAACTGGAGCGTTGCAGTGGCCATTGAAGTTGTGGCAAGTACAGGCCCAAACCATTAGCATTGCTTGTACTCAAGTAAAATGCAGCTGATTTATGGCTACAAGTGGGTCAGCTATTGGGTGGGTGTAAATGTAGGCGGTACGAGTACACTCGCTGCGTGGAGACAGGAGCTAAAGCTAAAACTAGAAAAAACAAAAACCCCACACTCAAGTAAATATATGCCATATGAAAGAGTCTAAGTTTTGACTGTGTGCTCATTGGGTTTTGCCTTGGCTGGAACCACTTAGTCGCTCAGTTACGCCCAAATGGGTCACTAATGAGGCGTCTTTTGGGGCTTGGGAAAAAAACTCGAAAACAAACAAAAAACACAGGGGCGATCTCTTGATGGGTCGATTGTCTGTGCCAATTCTAACGTAAAGAAACTACCGCACTCTGAGCTATAAAATTGTGTTGCTTCTTCAGCATTAGCCACAGTTCCAAGTTGTTACTAACTAGACGAAGACGACTCCCACCGCAAGAAATATGCTGAAATCTGTAAGTTAAACCTGTGGATTACCAACCAAATGTGGATAAACAACACATTTTCCATTGCAGCTGTTCGTGTTGTGCGTGGCTGTTGTGGCGCTGAGTCAGGCACGTCCTCATGCCAGCTATTTGCCCAGCTACGAGACCATCGAGTATGCGCCCACTGTGCTGGGCTACGACACTGTGGCCCTGCCAGCTGCTGTCTCCCATCAGAGCTCGACGGTTGTGCACGAAAAGCGTCCCTACTGGCGTCCCATCATCGATCATCACACACCTCTTTTGAAGACCTACAGCCCAGCTAGTTATGCCTATGCTGCTGCCCCGCTTAGCTACAGCAGCGAGTGGTACGAACCTGGCTGGAACAGTGGCCTCAGCTATCCCAGCATCTACCTCAAGTGATAGAGATAAAGAACTCTAATAAATGTATACTATTCTTTAGATGGATTCAATGATCATATTTAAAGATTTCTTTAATTATTTATGTTGTTGAGGGGGAAACACAAAATCTATCGTTCTCGTTTTTATCAGGCTCTAACGGCATCAGTCAAGGGTCCTTATTGACGCCCTTCTTATGTCTGGGTGGAATAAAGCGCTCACCTATCAGCTTCTTCAAGTGATGAGAAAGGAAAACTCTATTAAATATAAGCTTCTCCTCAACTGCATCCATTTGGGGGGAGACAGTAGTCAACAACGGACAACAAAATCATTTACTGTTAGCAAAAGTTAAGGGAACTCGGCGCGTGCCTAACTTCATCGATCATGACTATTACAGTACCTTAAGGGATAGGGAAAGAACTCTTATTAATACTCTTTAGATGGGATTCATGTTTTTTATGCGAAATCCTTACACATCTCTCCTAAAGACTTACTGCTGAGCTGTCAACTAAATCGCTCATTTACAGCAGCAAGTGACACGAATCTGGCTGAAATAGAACTACTTCAATTGATAAGGAGTTTTGTTAAATTCCATTAATATTCGAAGTTTTCTTTATTTATTTGTATTTGAGGGGAGACACAAGTCAACAACGGGCAACAAAATCTTTCGTTCTCGTTCTCGTTCTTACCAGGCGCTGGCGGCATAAGTCAAGGGAGCGGAGTGCACCACTGGAGCAGAGTAGGCAACGGGAGCGTGCACTGCGGAGTAGGTGGAGACGGGCGCCACAGCGGAGTAGGTAGAGATAGGAGCGTGCACAGCGGAGTAGGTCGACACGGGAGCGACAGCCGAGTAGGTGGACACGGGAGCAGCAGCAGCATAGGTGGCAACTGGAGCAACAGCCGAGTAAGTGGACACAGGCGCGACAGCAGAGTAGGTGGAGACGGGAGCAGCGGCAGCATAAGTGGCAACTGGAGCAGCGGCATGCAGCGTGGTCTTCACAACGGGAGCGACGACATCCTCAACGACGGGTGTGCTGTGCACCTGGGTGACGCTCTGGTGGCTGACAGCGGTGGGCACGCTCTTGACCACAGCTCCGACCTTGGCTAGGGCGGGTTCCTGCACAATAGCGGTGGCTGGGGCGCTGTAGACCAAGGGAGCAGCAGCCAGATGTCCTGGACGAGCAGCGGCAACGGCGAGCAGAGCGGAGAGAACGAACTGAAATTGGAAACAATATTATTTCAATTACATCATCCTCATCAACCTCATCATAAACAGAGAGCTGCTTACCAATTTGAACATGTTGGAGCTGTGTTTTTGGTTTGCCGGTTCTTTGACTTGTGTCGAAGGGTAGACTGTTGCCTGTTGCTCAACTGTCGCCGGCTTTTATACTTGAACTTCACTTTCGAGGCACACACACTCGCACACACTCGCAGGCTTACGATCGAACAACAATAAGTGCTTCGTTGTCGTACGTGCCTGAACGGATTCTTGTCTTGTCTCTCATTCTCTCTCTCGCACACATATTTTCGTGCAGACAATAAACCAGATTATTATTCGCGGCCAATTTCAGCTAGTTACGCACCACATTACCGCTCCACTTAAGTACTTATTTCGTCGCCTCACCTTGCTGATCGAAAAGCCCGAATCGCGACTCTAAAACCACAAGCCAAACCCACTCTTATTTTCATTTTCGAATCGCTGCTCATTAGTCGCACGTCAACCCGACCCGGGTCCAATGCTCGGCCCCGGGACAACGTTTGCCATTGACATTTGATTTAGTTTATTGTAAACTTGGCTCAACTTCCTACTACACTTTGCTCTGTAAGGCTTCCGAGAAAAGTCTATATACACTAATAGCTGTGAGAACATTCTGTGAATTGACGTGGTAATATCTGTAGATATGATATAAAAACAGCAATTAGTTATGCTACAGAACACCGGAATAGCTTTGGACCTTTATTGGTCTATGTTCTCTTCCTCCTAGGGGTAGCCGGTTTAACCTATTCGAATCAAACCTAACCTAACCTAACCTAACCTAACCTAACCTAACCTAACCTAACCTAAGCTAACTTAACCTAGAGAGTCTAGTACAATTTCTATACACACATTAAAAATAATCATCTGATTTCTGTTCGAACGAAGAGTGTCTAAGAATGGTTAATTATACCGCAACTCTTGTTTTTCTATCGATGAAAACAACTTTTAAAATTTTAGTATACACAAATACTGATGTTGAAATAAAGCTTCAAATTCGAAATATTAAATGTACGAATTGAATTGTTCTATGCATTTTTTTTTTTTCAATTATAAAAAGTAATAAAATAGCTTAAAAAAGCAATTGCAAAATCACTTATACTCCAACTCAACTAATTCTTTTAATCCGCTTAATGTAAAAGCATTATTTATATTACACACAGTATAATGTAGCAGGAAATGTGAAATGAATTATTTATTGTAATATGAGTTAACACTTACTTCAATAAAATAATAATATTCCAAAGGTGCAGCTCAAGTTCTAGCAAGACATGTGAGACATTTAATAAGGAAATATTAAAAGAAATCTCTATTAACTTTCAGTAACAAAAAAAATAAATGCTTACTTAATAAAATACATTTTATTATATACAATTTCCTAATATACATGTGTAAGACAATTAATTTATAATACAAATTTTAATTGTAATGCAATTGTTAAACCCGAGCATTAATTAATTTAATTTCATTAGCTTTAAACATCAAAATGTCAACAGAATTTTAATTATTTGCACTATTATTCTATTAATATTCTACTTTGGCAAAACAAATAGTTTTGCTGCAGCAAGTTCGCTGACCCTTCGATTAAGAATGCAGCGCGTGCATCGAAGTCCTTGAACTTGCACTGCATCAAGCACAACAAATAATGCATTCTATTTTGCTTTCTGCCAATAAACTGCAAGCTTTAGCATATGTAAGGGATTAACTCTGTTGGTGTCGTACCTTATATGTTGTAAACACAAGAAAGTTTGAAAATAAAGTTTGAGGATAGTTTCGACAGCAAATAAATCACTGAGTAAATAATCATAAAAATATTGTTTTATGTGGAATAAAGTTAATTTACATTTCCTTACTTTTAGCGTTAGCCATTACACTTTATTGAACATAAGATAGTTTAAGCTCTTCGAAAGTCGATGAGTTTAACATCGACAACAAAAAGATCGAAAAGAGTCTTACGTATACTTATAACAACCCTACAACAATCTATATAATAATGTTTTTAAGTTCATATTTAAGAGTTTAAAACAGCTTAAAGTTGAAGTTGCTGTCTCCAATTTAAACTCGATATTATTAGTGTTCTTCCTCGGGTGTTTTAGAGTCGTCTATGCCACAAGATGACCTGCAATTGTTTACAAACCCGTTAGCTGTCTATCGCTCGACCAGCAGGAAGTGCACGCCCAGGAGCAACGACCCTTGCTGCTAAGCAGCTGCAGGTGGCTAAGCTAAGCAGAGTAGCAAAGAAAAACACAGAATCGATATTCAATAGCAAAAAAGATTCATTTATTCAAATTCGTATCACAAAGACCGTCCAACAAAGCACGTCCCACACTCCCTTCGAGGCGTTCTTACCACACTCCCGTGGCGGTGTAAGTCAAGGGCGAAGAGGCAGCAACGTGAGCAACTGGCGCAGCAACATAGGCACTGTGCACCACCGGAGCAGCTGCGGCATAAGTGCTGTGCACAACTGGAGCAGCAGCAGCGTAGCTGACAACGGGCGTTGACTTGACGACGGGAGCGACAATATCCTCGACCACATGAGCGGAGCTGTGGACCACCGATTGGCTCTGATGGGAGATGGCGGTGGGCACACTCTTCACCACAGCACCGACCTTGGCCAGCACTGGCTCCTGGACAATTGTGGCAGCTGGAGCGGCATAGACGAGCGGCGAGGATTCGATCAGATGGCCGGGACGTGCAACGGCTACGGCAAGGAGAGCAGACAATACCACCAATTTGAACATTTTGTTAAGGTTTATTGATTGGTCTGTATTGACTGTGTGTGTGTGTTGGGTTTGAGTTTCTAGCGAGAACTGTTTGTGGTATGGCAGCTTCAGCCAGAGTTTATATAGCACACACAATAACTCGCCGAATGACCTTCAACTACGCACAGAGAGTTAAAGGCAATAGCGATATATGAGACCCATATCAGATTCGATTCTCATAGACACGTCGCGATCAATAAGCAATTAGAGTCGGTGGGCGGCTCAACCAACAAGCAACAAGCCAAAAGCAAGTAAGCCAGTAAGCAAGCAATTGTCTGTTGACAAAAAAAACCTCAAACAAGTAACCAGTTTATTGACTCAGCAGTGCTTTTGGCCATTAGACGCACTTCAATCGAGTCTTATTGCTTTATTGCTTGGCCCTTCAATTATTTGATTCGTCGGTTCCTGCCGCCAAACTGCATTACTTGCACTTTGACTGCGTCTGTCTTCTGTCTTCATTCAGGGTCATCGTCTTCATCTTGCAAGGTTTTCGGTTACAGTTTTGATTTCATTTTCGTGTTCAGATTTCCCAGTTTTATGTTTCCCCACAGCGCAGCGTTAACCGTTTTAATTAAGCATTAAACTGACAGCAGCAGCAGCAGCTGTGAGCAGCGCACTTTTCGGCCAAAACAATTGTATATAAACGCAGGCTTCACTTTTGGCAATTATCAGTCAACCACGTTCGCTAACAACAGCAACAACACAGACCAAAAAACAAACAAATCCCCTCAAAATGTTCAAATTGGTAAGTTTGGTGCACTGCATCATGGATAACCATCACAAATAACTCCTCTATTCGTCTTCTTCAGGTGGTGTTGTCTGCTCTCCTTGCCGTAGCTGTTGCTCGTCCCGGTCATCTCTATGAATCGCCCGTAGTCTATTCGGCGCCAGCTGCCACAATTGTCCAGGAGCCCGTGCTGGCCAAGGTCGGTGCTGTGGTCAAGAGCATTCCCTCATCGGTCTCCCATCAGAGCCAATCGGTGGTCCATAGCTCCGCTCACTATGTTGAGGATGTGGTTGCACCTGTCGTCAAGTCCTATGCTGCTCCAGTTGTCTCCAGCTATGTGGCTGCTCCAGCGCCAATCATCTCCAGCTATGTGGCACCTGCTCCCATTGTCAAGACTGTGGCCACCTATGCCGCCGCTGCTCCCGTCCTGAAGACCATTGCCACGCCCGTTGTCTACAATGCTGGCTGGTAAAGCTTAGACTAGCGGACTAGTAACTGGACTGCTCTATTACTGATCCTAAATAACCCAAATTCGCCTGTATATATTGCTTCATCTGTTTAATTGCGAGTAAAATGTGATTGTCAAAGAAAAAAGTACATTGTTTATTTAGTTGAAAGGGTTAAATTTACAAACATTTCAGTCAAGAAGAGTTGGTTAATCAATTACTGAAATGTATAAAACATTTCCACAATTTACAAATATGTCTAAGAAAATGTTTGAAAATCTTCAAAGTAAAAATATACAAGAAATTCCTACAATACTGTTATGCATTTGAAGTTACAACGTAACCATGCCTACACTTCCAAAAGAATGGCTAATTGCATTGAACACTTTTAATAATTGTAACATTGTTTACAAATTTGTGCAAAGCTGTTATGCTTAAAATTAAAATAAGTTAAAATAATTGGCAGCTTAAGCCTAGATATCTTAACCGGCACTCTAAACTTCGAAACTATGAAATTCCTAATAATTTCTGTAAAATTTGGTTGCGATCAGTTAAATCTGACAATCTGGTATATTCTGTACTCTACGGTATATTTTGAATGTAGTACTATATCAATATATGAATGCATTTGGTATATTTTAAAATTATTATTATTGTTAAGAAAGGGTAACAGTTACAGTTGAGTTGTAGTTTAAAAATTTTCTTAACAAAAATTTGAATCTTAAAATAAGAATTTTAATCCTTAAGTCTTTATCTTCTTGTTCTTGGAACATCTTTGATTGGTTATTTAAGGTAAGACCAAATATGTACACAAATAAAAATAAAATACCACAACCTTAAAAAAGATACAAATTTTCCATGGAAATTCAGTATTTCTCAGTATAAGAATGCTTAGGGAATTTTGAAATAGAGTCGGAACAATGTGGGAGCAATCAGGTGAACTTAAAATATAGACTGCAAGATGCAAATTCATGGCTTTGTTACCAATGTGTGATTGAATCGTATGTGATTGCATAATCTGTTGCCACTCTAAAAAGTATCGAAGCATGAGATTCTAGTTTACTTCGCATTGTTCGTTTTATTCGGAAATAAACTGCATCGCACCCAAACATGATTTGGCATGTTTTTTTATGTGCAATTAAAAGTTTAATAAAAATAGCTTATAAACTATGGTAATAAAATCAAAAGCAGATAACCAATCAGCTCTGCAATTAGCTATCGAAACCATAAAAATACCAGAAAACTATTTCAGCTGCTACTAAATTTGAATTTTGTTTACAAACTTACGAAGCTAAATAATTTAATTCTTGAATTTGAGAAACAAGTTTATATTGTTTAAACAAACATTTTGAAACTCAAAAATAAATTCATTTTCAATAGAACAAAATCGAAAGCATAATATAGAATGGAAAAATTAAAAGACAGGTAATTTTCGTAATGATCTCATGGACTTTTATTTACATCAGTCGAAATGGGTTAAAGGTAAACAAAATGCAGGAAAAAGGAGAAGAAAATTTGGCAGTAGAAAGAGCCTTAAAAGGACGAAAAGAACCGGATCATGGAAATATCCTTTACCAGGATGACTCCCAGCCGTGAGAGGCCCATGAAGGCGACAGCACTGAAGTGTGGAGCACTGGAGCAGCGTAGGTCTTGATGATGGGAGCGGCATAGGTTTTGATGACGGGTGCCACAATCGGTTGCACAATGTGCGCAGAGCTGTGCACCTGGCTGATGCTCTGATGGGAGACAGCGGTGGGAATGCTCTTCACAATGTGTCCCACCTTGGCGAGAGCCGGTTCATGGATGATAGCGGGAGCAGCGTAGCTATGCAGCAGAGGACCTGCCTCCAGATAGCCCGGGCGAGCAGCGGCCACAGCGAGCAGAGCAGACAACACCACCTGAGAAGGAGTGTGAAGTATGAGTTGAAGTTGCAGTTGAAGTTATTTTGTTGTTACACTTACCAACTTGTACATTTTTGCTAATCCTGGCTTGGTTCTTGGTTGAAGAAATGAAGTAGGTCTGTGTTGACGCGTTGCCGTTGTCTGTTGCTAGCTGCAGATCTGCGCCAGCTTTTATACACGAAAAAGTGACCACACACACCACGGAGCACAACACATTACAGCATACACACACACACACACTCACACACACAATCTAAATTCGAAATGTAAAACTGCGCCAAAAGTGCAGAGAATACAATAATAATAATTTTTTTGCGCACAGCATCGTTAAGAAAAGCCAGAAAAGCAAAGCTCACCCGACTGCCCAAGTACTGCTCGAGTCAAGCTGCTGCTGCTGTTGCAGCTGATTCGCCAACAACAACAACAATAGCAGCAACAACAACAACGCTTTCGTTTACAGTTTTATCCGCCCATGTCGGCCAGAGCCAGCCCATTAAAAAACCAGTCAAAATAAAGGCCCGACTCTCGACTAGACGAAGACCAAGACGATGACGTCGTTAGTCGGATTGCGAGTCGGACACTTGGCCAGTTGGCCATTTGGCCACTTTTTGCCGTCTGCTGTCTGCTGCCACTTGCAACATTCCAGCAACAACAACAACACATAAATTTGTCTGTTTTGCTGTCATTTTTCTTGGCAACGTTGACCGTGAAAATATGTTTGCTGGCGTCGCACGCACTACGCAATTGTCACTGCCAACCACAGACACAGACACAGCCTCATAAAGTGGTTCAAGTTCAGTGCGTGGCTTTGCTCACTGCCAAATTGGCTTAGACATGAAATGTTGTATGTACACACATCCAAATTATTTGCTCTTGTTCATCCCGCAGCAACACGCAAAGATTTTGTTGACATTTTTCTTTGCCGATCACGTAGCAGCGAAAATAGAAGAAAAAGCTTATGTCTTTTGTAATTTCCAGTTATGCTAATCTTGTCTATGCAAGAGCCAAGACAATAATACAATACACCAACCCACATAGAACCCGCTCTCAGTCCTCTCTGTCTCTCTCTCTCACTCAAGTTATTCCCACTCCCTCTGTCTCAATGAGTTCCGCTTTTGTAATAAGCTGCAACAGTTGCTGTTGCCACAACGATCTCGAAGCTGTCGCCGTTATGGCGATTTGTCAGCAGATTTTGTTTTTTTTTTTTCGCTTTTACGTGGCGTGATTAATGAATATTGCAAACCGGCGACAGATAATTCAGGTAGTCCACTCCCTTCACCTTCTTCTCTGCCAAAAACCTTCCCGTGTTTGTTTACAAATAAATTCTTTTGGCTATCGAAAAGTGCTTTTTAATAGATTTTTTTGTCGATTGCTATTTTTGAGTCAATTGTACAACAATTGTATCTCGTGTTGTTTATTTTTTTCTCTCAAACTGAATTCCTTTAACAATATCCGGGCTCCATCGATCGCTTGAGAGGGTAATGTACGCCTTATGGCCAAACCCACACACAAACACACAACTGGCTTCAGTCTGGACTGTCTTGTGACAGTTCTGGTTAGTTCACTCGCTCACCTGGCTTGCATAACAATGTGCCAACCAGGCAGCAATACAACAACAATGTTTGTACCATATCGATAGATCAGTTTAACCAGTTGCCAAGTAGCCAACGATTGCTTTATCGCCTTAACTTAATTTCGCTTTTAATTAAAGCCATTTTACTTGGGGATTAGTCGAGCAATTACACACTGTTTAAACTCTCAGTACTTGTCGCTCGCTTGCGTTACTTTTAATCAATTTCAACTTTACTCAACTTGAATTTTGCTTCTGATTCTTTCTTCTTTGTCAGTTTTGCTACAGTTAATTGGCCCGAAGGCCGTGAGCAACTGGCTTGAATTGATCTGACCGAGAGACAATGCTATTACTTTGATACGGAAGCACAGTCAGGAGATAGCAATTGATAAATACGGAAGCTATTCGCAGTTCTCATTGTAAACAAAAGTGATGCTAATGGAATATTAATAGTTTCTGCAAAATCTATCTATATCTATACATTAAAGAATATTGTTGATGGAATATCATTTTAATTATAAAACCATTCTACAATTATTTGTTTACATCATGGAGTTATCTACTTTAGATAATATCCTATTCCATTTTTTTCGATCTTTTTATAACCAAAGTGATGCTAATGGAATCTTAATAGCTTTTGCGTAATAAACGAGAGTTCTATTTATGGAATATTCAGTGAAGTTTTTTTAATTCTGTCTATAAATTATATTCGATTGAAGTGCTTTATAATTATGAGTCCAACTAATTAATTTTTGTTTACTTTATAGCTCTATCTAATATCTTTCATCTTCTCATTTGTGTAGTTGAATATTTTTAGCATTTTGCCGAATGTGTCTTCTTAAAAAATGTTTTCGTATTGATCATGCTTACTTTATTGATAAAAGTTCTAATTATTAAATTCTCTGCAAATTTCTTCAAATCTAGATATATTATTAGTAACTTATATATTTAATTAAAGCGCTGTTCCCAGAGAAACGAAAAAGTTACCTGCGGAAAAGCTTTATATTTCGCAAGTTTTACAAATTTTAGTGTGACTGTATTTGATCAATCTTTAAGTCCTGAAACTATGCACGAAAACACTAAAACATTAGCGCATTAAACAAAAGTAATAATTAAAATAAACAGAAACTCATATTCCATTAGCATTGGCGACAATATCCCAAGGAAATTTTAATGCCCCTTGGTTGCAATATTTTGTTGATTATAAATTTCATATGCAGTCTTGCCCATACACAGTTTTAATTAATGCTTTTTGACTTCCCAACAAAATGCCCCACTGCTATAAAATTGCTTTATTTATAATCCCTTAATCCATTTGTACTACACAACTCTTGAAAAAAGAAAGTATGAAAATAAAGAAATTAGGTAATCGATGCCAAAATGCAATAAATCTAATTAGATTTGTAGAAACCAAATAAAACCAGGGGAAAAGGTGAAATATAACTGTTATACTGAAATGAAGAAAACTCTCCTCCCTAACACTAATACTATCACATTTCGCCATTACATTCGCTAATGCAATCCCACTTTGTTACCTCTAGCAACTTTGAAAAACCTAAGTAATTATAGATTCCTTCATAAAGATCAGTCCATAACCATACCTCAACAGAAGCACAACGATAACCCTTCTACAATCCTATTAGGATTTGTTTACATCATGATTCTATATTATTATTTATATTTCAATTAATTTATCTACCAATTTCTGTTATTAAATATTTGTACACATTTTAATTGCATATGTCTCTACACTATTATCTTTTTATTCACTTAATAATCTACCACATATTTATGTAATTAGAGAACCGCATAACTGCCAACTTAATTATCTGCATGTCCAGACAGACATCGTTAAATTAAGCTTGTTGTCATAAGTATGTACATATGTTTGACCCGCTTTAACCGCATGCAAATTGCAACTATTTGGGCATTGATTATGTTTTTTGCCAAACTTATTTGTACGAACATAAAAACATAAAAGCCGCCCCACAAATGCACATTTAAGCTGTCCACCCGCTCTGGACTGGCACAGTTCAGGCAGGTGTCAGTCAGTCAGTCAGTCAGTCAGTCAGTCAGTCAGTCAGTCAGTCAGTCAGTCAGTCAGTCAGTCAGTCAGTCAGTCAGTCAGTCAGTCAGTAAGTCAGTCATTCGGGCAGAGGGAGCGACAGTCTGTTAGTTGGGCTTTCAGTCAGCCGGCGCCACAAATTGTCTGGCCAAAGAGTTTGCAGATTGCGCAAAGCCAACACACAACACAAAAGCAGAGTGAAAAATGTTACGAATTTTTATTTTCGGTTTTTTGTTTTTCGGGTGCTGCGCAGCTGTGCATTTTGTTGCTTTTGGGTGTCAGTTTGAGACAATATGAAAAGCGTTTGAGCGAATGAGCATAATAAATGCATTTGCCCGAGCTCGATTGTAATTGCTTTGTCTGCGTGTCTGCGTGCAAACGCGTCGTATACTTAATATACGTACGTACGAGTAGATTTGCTAGAAACGTAACGAAGCGAACAGGTGGCCAATCTTTGCTACTCTTTGCTCGCGGCTAAGGTCAGCTGTGTCCATCAAATGTGGCATCGACATTTTGTTAGCTGGCCAGCGGATGCGAGTTTATTGTCATTTCAATCGAAATAACATTGAAAATGTTTTTGTTGATACGTTAATTAATGGCTGCAACAACAACAACAACATCAATAGCAACGAATGTGTTATTACTAACCCAGTGAACTAAAAAGTGATTCGAAAGGCTTGCAACACACACTCTCGAGTGCAAGTTGCATGCAACAAAGCCAGTTTCTTTTTGTGCTTGCTGCATTTCCTGGTCGAGATAAGCTTTGGGCTGCATTTGTTATGATTTTACGGGTGTGTTTTGCGGGTCAAGTCAATTGACCAGGGACTGCAATGCAATGCACTGCGCTGCGAATTGTTGTGCAAATATTTTCATACTCAATTGCAAGTCTGATTAATAAACTCGAGCTCAAGCCACTTGAACGGTTTTTGCTGACATTTGAAGTCGTTGTTCGATACTCCAGCTCAGACTGCGACTCTGACTCTGACTCCACTCGAAATGCACTTGTCGCATGTCGGCTGTGTCTCATATCTCTAGTTTGCTGTCAGTTGCGACGACATTCTAATGAGCATTCTATAATGAACCCCCTCGAATGTTTCCCCTTACTGAGTGGAAGCACCTTGAATGTCGCATTTGCCTGTTCATGAACTTTTCGTAGCTCCAGTTCGAAGTCTTAAATATCAATACTAAAATGGTAGCGATGTTTTTTTGTTTGTTGTTTGTGACACTTGTTGCTGCTCATATAATATTTTCACAACTGCCAAGAATTCTCAGCCTAAATTCGTTGAAATTGGTCTATGGAGATAACAAGAGTTGCGACTAATTTCCACGCCAAAATCGGAAAAAAACACTGAGGGAGAAAAACTGAATCACAATTAAATTGGCGAGTGTGAATTTCCGTTGCAACTGCCAAAAAGAGTTGAAAAAAAGAGCTGTAAAACCAACAATAAAAATAAAAACAACAATTTGGCTGGCTGGTCAAGGTCGCTGCAGGCAAATGTAACACTGGCATAAATTATGCTTGCCATGCAGCAGCAGCAACGCAGTCAAGTGTTGCAAGAGAGCAACAACACTAACAGCAACAGCAACTAGTTGCTGCCATTAGTAACGGTGAATACGATGAACTAAAGGCACAAATTGCGGCGACAGAAGCAAAAGCAGAGGCAACTACCATCTACCAACTATCAACTAGCAACTACCAACTAGCAATTACCTCTGGCAATAGTTGTATTGCAACTAAAACAACAGCAAGCGAGACAATCGCTGTGACATCGCGCTTTAAAGTTGCCAAAAATTAACGTTACGCTTCATTGAGCACATTGCTCGATTCACTGATGAGGTGTTATGCCCCAAGGCAGGCTTTATCTGCGAGATTAAATAGTCAGGCTAAGGATTAAGATAAGTTCGCTTGAAGTCTGCTATGAACTGAGTTCAATAGTGCATAGATCAAACTCAACAAGAATTGCCAAAGCAAAAGACCAACAAACACTGCGCAACAAACGAGAAGTCTAGAAAAAGCATTGTCTTGAATGAGAATTGTATTCATTTAAATAAATAAAGACACTTTAAGAAAAGTACACTCGAGTGTATATGATTGTAAGATACACGCTATTAATTTTTAATAAAAGAACAAATAACAAATTTAATAATAATGTTTTATATAATATTATATATTTATTGAATTACTAAAATATACAAATAACCGAACTTTAAGAAGCATTTTATTAAATTATATACCATACTAAAATATATCAAATATATTTTTAAAAAAATGTACTAAAATATACCTAATGTTATAATTGGTATACATTTAGCCACATTCAATTGTGCTTGAATAAGATATACTCGTTGCCCATTTTTAATGAAATAAAAAAGTTCTGTATTAATTTTAAAAGATAGCAAATCAAGATACCACAAAAATACTAAAAATATACCGAAGTCTATTTTAGGTAAATTAATAGTTCTACAATCTAAATTAACCATATAGTGCAAAATATACCAGATTGTTGCTTTACTTGTCTTTGGTATATTTGAATGTTTTAGCGGTATATTATTTTGCTATATTTAAAGAATAATAACCATATAGTGCAAAATATACCATATTATTGCTTTGGTTGCCGTTGGTATATTTAAGTATTTTAGCGGTAGATTTTGGTACATTTTAATTTTGATAACCATATAGTGCAAAATATACCAGATTGTTGCTTTCATTGCCTTTGGTATATTTGAGTATTTTAGCGGTATATTATTTTGGTATATTTTAAGATTAATACTGCTTTGTTTTTTACTTTTATTCACAATGGGTAGCGGGTATCTTACAGACGACTGTAGTTTTCTTGTTTAAATATGTTTATAAAGATTTTTTCGAAAATTTTAATATTATATTTCAAACTCAATGACTTCAATGAATTCAACGCACTCATAACAAATACCAATATGTAATTCGATACAACTGAGCTCTTGTTGGCTAGTGTTAAAACAATAATCAAACGCGGGGCAATTACAGCGTCTGCTGCAACTTCAACTCCAACTGCGGATGCAAGTGTCTCTCTCTCTATTTGTCTCTCTCGTTCTCTCACTATCAAATACCTAATGCCGGCAGCGCGGATATGTTGTTACCGGCGGCGGTGTTGAAGCTACTGCGATTGCCAATGGCGGTGGCAGTGGCGGTAGCGGTGGTGGTAGCGGTGATGGTGGCGGTGGCGGATTGCAGTGGCAAAAGATTGCATTGAAAATCGCGACAAACAATGAGAGCATCTGCAGCTGTTGGCACTGTCGAGTGGCAGCTGCTGCTGTTTCTGCTACTTGGGGCAACTGATGCAAGACGTTAAGTGTATAAAAGCCAAAGCTTGGTGTCATGGTGGCATCAGTTGCACGCTGCAAGTTGCAAGTCAACACATAAGGATTACCACCCACCAAACCAAAATGCTGAAATTGGTAAGCAAAGAGGATAACTACAGCAAAAAGGACACCCCAGATAATCACTTCACATCCTTTCCAGCTGCTGTCGCTGCTGCTGCTGTGCACTTTGGCCGCTGCACGTCCTGGTTATCTGCATGGCCACCATCATCACTATCCGGAGTATCATGTGGAGCCGTTGCATGTGGCCAAAATTGTGCATTTGCCTGCCGCAGTCTCGCATCAGAGTTCAACCGTGGTGCACAGCGTGCCACATCACATCATCAAGCCCGTGGTGCTGCCAACTGTGGTGAAGACTGTGGTGCATCCACCAATCATTAAGGCCTATCATCCCGCACCCATTATCAAGGCTTATCATCCCTTCGATCCGTATCATTTGCATCATCATCACGACTTCCATGACTATCATCATTATCACTAAACGAATTGGTTTGCCAAGGTTCATATGTCATTCGCTACTCCATTTATTACACCCACCAAACAAACTGCACCAACCCCAAAAACACGATCTAAAGATTGCCTGCTGACTTGCTGTGTATGTATGTGTGTGTCCAAGAAATATGTGCAACAATTTTGTATAAATATCAAAATAATTTTAATAAAAAATTTGTAAAAGAAATTTTAGTTCAAAATGGTTTTGTTTCAAGTTTTGTTTTTATAAAATTCAATATTTTATGTAGAAATTTTGAAATTTTATTAATAATAAGAAAGAAGAAAACAATCGAGTGTGCTCGACAGTGAAATACCCGCTCCCCATTTTTAATAAAATATACCACAATAATACTAAAATATACCTAATGCTATATTCGGTATATTGATTAAATACTATAAATATACCATAAAGGTCAAAATCTACCAGATTGTCAGCCAATTCAACTAAGTTCCGTAGTAAGTAGCCATTTTTTTCCATACAGACACAAAGTTATAAAAGCCTTCTACCCTTTGGATAGCGGGTACAACAATTTTGTAAATGAAAATTGCCACAAAATGAATTTTTTGTTATTGCTAATAAATATATGTCGCAGAAAATTGCTACAAAATGTTTTTCGATACAAATAGTTGTGGCTATGTCGCAGTTCGTTGCGCATACGCCCCGTAATCGATATCTTAGTAGACGACGACGACGACGAAGACAATGACGTCAAGCCAACATCAGCATAACAAGCCTATCAACATGCACACGCCTCCTCTTTGAGTATTTATACAATACCTTGGCAATTGTTTTAACCGGAAAGACGGCGGCCTATAACTCATCTTGTGGCTTTGGTAGCCAGCAAAAAAAGCGGCCGACTGGGTGACATAATTAGCAGGTAATCAGTCGAATTATCATATGATACGACATTTGCTTGTCTGCCACATTTCGCAAGCTTATGAGATTGTCGTACTAGATGCTGCCACCATGGTGACACGTTGTCCGCACGTATGTAAGTTTAGGTTAAGTACGAGTATGTGTGTGTGTTGCCAATGAATGTGTGGCAACAAATGCAGTTTCAGTGTTATGCAAATGAGTGCATTAGCAAAACGAGTACAATGACTGCCACAAATGTAGTAGCTAAAGATAGCTGCTTTACACACACACACACACACAATAGGAAAACATAACATAGGGACAACAGGAACTCAGCTTTAGTTCACATGCTCCGCATATACTCGTAGGGACAGAGGATGAATGCTCTTATGAAACCACGTCCTTCCACATTCAAGTTCGAATTGAATTTGAGCTCTTTGTATCATTTGCAATTTATACAAGCGTTTGCATAAGCGAATCTTTGTTGTTAAATCGTTAGACAATTATCCAAGACCGGTCATGAATCAATTGCCAATTGCGACGGCTGTCCGCCCCATAAGTCGAGGCAAATCAACACCGTTTAGTCAAATTGGGTTAATTAGACAGTTGGTTGGACTCTAAGCCGACAGCTTTGCAGCTTTTCTAGAGCTTTTCGAAGTAAAGCTGAAGCTCAAGCATTTTAAAGATTCAGCTCTTAATCACTTCCCAGTTTGATCAATTAAAAGCTAATCAAAATCAAACATGCGTTGAACTTAACCCTGACTTGTGTCTTTTTTTTTTGACTACAGCAAATTGAGGGAGCGGTTATCGAGATGCCTTTGGGCGGCGTCGGAGGGCAAATGACCAAAGGCAAGCTAATTGATAGTGATTTTTGGTATCACAGAAGCAAGATGATGGAATTTCGTATACTCTGTAGTTAATTAAATTTAATCAATAGTTGCTATACTCCGCATTAAATCATTGATTGATGTCAATGTATTGAACTTGTCTTAACTCGATAACCAAGAAACAATAATGAACAACGGTTGCATGTTCGATTTAAACGAGTAAAAAAGGTTAGAGTTGAGTGTGCTCGACTACGAGACACCCACGACCCACTTTCAAAATAAACAAAGCAATGCGGTAATATTGTTAAGATATACCGTACTAATATATAGTATTATTGTTAAAATATACCTAATTGGTTAATAGTATTGTTGTTAAAATATGGTATTATTGTAAAAATATACCGAATGAATATACCATAAGTTTCAAAATTATACCAAAGACTATATTTCGTATGTCCATATACTACATACATTAAAATATACCGAATTAATGTACCAAAAAAATACTGCGATATACCAAACAATATGTTTTGTATGTCCATATACTGAATATATTAAAATATACCGAAATAATATACTGAAAAATATACCAAAATTTATATTTCCCATGTCCATATACTACATTCAATATGAAATATACGGAATGTGCAACCTTGTTTTTCCATATACAATTATTTCTTAAATAATTTCTAAGTTATTTATTCAAATTACTACATTTTTACGAATAATCGTAAGTATTGCCATGTATGTTAAATATACCCTATAATTTTGTGAGTAATGAAATCGGTAAGATATGTTTATAGCGGCTCGTTAAATGTTTTAATTATGCTATCAAAATACGTCGAAAATGGACGCGTGCACATCATAAACTATAAATAAAGCTATAAAGTTTGGGTTGTGGCAAAAAGACATTACAAAGTGTATAGTAGAGGGTATCTAGGTGTCAAAGGCATAAACAAATTATGCATGATGTGCCACTGCGGCAGTATTGCACAAGACAATCTATGACAATTGGTCGACAAGCCGGCCACATTAATCAAGTGTTGGCAACAGCTTTGGCTTAATTTATGCGCGCCAAAAGTGCAAAGAGCAGACACCGAAGCTTTAGACATATATTTATTGAGATATAACCTACACATATATAATAATAATAATAAAAATAATAAACTTTGTCGAACGCTCGATTGGATAGCGAAGGCGAAGGTGTGGAACGCATGCAACAATATCAAGCATACGCTGCGTTGCACGAATCGATAGCTGACAATATGGTTAGATGCATATAGAACCAGTTAATCATAGCGGCAAGGGTAAGTCAAGCGGCTTGTAGAACTTGTACGTAAGTTGAGAACCTGCCCCCGGAAGGGTTTAACGCCATCTGACTGAATGCATCAAGTGTCGCATGTGTTGCTGCTTTCTGTGTTTGTTGCCGTGCCAATTGCAGCGGCCAGTGCAGAGGCGGTTGACACACACACTCAAACACACATGACTGATGCACTGCAGCTGACCATTTAGAGCAAATTCCCAGCACAATTGTTTTCCGTATAAATAGGCCAGTGATCAATGCAATTCTATGTCAAATCGTTTCAAGCCATCGACACAAAAACAACAAAATGTTCAAGCTGGTAAGTAATACGATATACAATAATAATAGGTAAAGGACTGCAGTTTACTTTATTGCACACTTTGCAGTGCGTCTTCGTTGCTCTTCTTAGCCTGGTGGCTGCTGCTCCTGCCCCAGCTCCTGTGCCTGCCCCAGCACCCGGTCTCATTGGTCCTGCTGTGATCGCCAGTCCCTGGGGTGCTCCCCTCGTTGCCGGCCCCATCCTGGCTGGACCTCGCATTGTGAGCGTTGTGCCTGCCCCCGTTTCGCATGTTGCCATCAGCCAAGTGCATCCGGCTCCAGTTGTTGTGAAGCATCTGTGGTAATCTCCTGCGGCAATCTGAAGATTACAGACTCACCTACGCATACATACACACGCAACATACACACGCTGAAACTCGTCCACACACACAAACATATTCTTTTGCCTTTTTCTGCTTCAAATTTTCGGGTGCCCTGTTTATAAAACAAGACCAACAAAATCCACAAAAAAAATGTTTAGATTCTACAATATTTGTATGCAATAAAATACCCTAAATGAATAATTCCTAAAGCGAGCCAATTGAATTCATTATCAACTCCAGTTTGCAGCAATTCGACTAACATTTACCTACGATCCCCAAAAGTATGCAACATTTTTTAAACAGCGCTTTTCAGCTGTAGAAGAGTGAAGTATAAGACTGCAGAGAGTTGATCCTCGAAATAAGTATAAGAGTGGCGTATAAAACTGAGAATAAGCTATGATATCCTCCTTAGAAAACTTATTTATGGAACGGTAAAATTTATTTCAACAAAAATCATAAATTTCTTATCACAAGCGAATGGCAAAAGTTCTGTTGTTCATCCTAATGATGACCAGAGAAGGCTGCGAAGGGAGATGTGTGCAGCACAGACTTGACCAGAGGAGCAGAGTGCACCACTGGCACAACTGGAGCAGCGTGGACAATTGGAGCGGCGTGGACAACTGGAGCAGCGTGGACAACTGGAGCAGCGTGAACCACAGGAGCAGCATGGACAACCGAAGTGTGGACAACTGGAGCGGAGTGAACTGCGATGGCAGGAGCAGCGTGAACCACGGGAGCAGAGTGGACAGCAATAGCAGGAGCAGCATGAACTGTGGTCTTCAGGACGGGAGCAACAACATGTTGGATGACTGGTTTGCTGTGCACCTGGGTGATGCTCTGGTGAGACACGGCTGAAGGAGCGCTGTGCACCACGGTGCCCACCTTGGCGAGAACGGGCTCATGCACCACATGGTGGGTCTCGATGAGGCCAGCAGAGGCGGAGGCAACCAGAAGAGCGACGATAGCAACCTGTAGTTCAAATACAATGTTATACTTCAAGTGTGTTAATACAAATCCCAAAAGTGAACTTACGAATTTGAACATATTGAAGCAAGTAAATTTCAATTGAAACTGATGATGTTTTGTGGCTACGCAGCGGAGTTTATATAGAACTTGAAAAGGCAAAGACATAATTTGGGAACTTATCAAGTTGAAGTCAAACTAAACACACACAAAACACTGACCTTCAATGCGACTCAGCATAACCCCCAATCAAAAGCAACTCAAAGCCAAACCCAAGTCAAACGCAAACGCAGACGCAGCCGAACACGAATTCAACAAGTTTGTATGAGAGATCGTGTCTGTTATTATTGCCGATTGCTGCAACGAAGGCACAACTTTTGCTACCGCGGCTACTGCTGCTGTCTTATCAAACGCGCTTCAAGGTGGACGACCTGCCAGCAGCTGTTATCGACTCTTTTGAGCCCTTAAGCAATCAGCAGCAGCAACAGTTCCTATAAAAGCGTTTAGCGCAGAACCCAAAGGCATCAGTTCACATCGTCAGCTTCTCTACGCAGCACAACAGAACAACTTCAAAAACCCCAAACTCAACATGTTCAAATTCGTAAGTCAATTTTGAACTGTGAATAACGGAATGGATATTTAATTTTTTATCTCTTCAACTGCAGGTTGCTATCGTCGCTCTCTTGATTGCCTCCGCATCAGCTGGCCTTATCGAGACCCACCATGTGGTGCATGAGCCCGTTCTCGCCAAGGTGGGCACCGTGGTGCACAGCGCTCCTTCTGCCGTGTCTCACCAGAGCATCACCCAGGTGCACAGCAAACCAGTCATCCAACATGTTGTTGCTCCCGTCCTGAAGACCACAGTTCATGCTGCTCCTGCCATCGCTGTCCACTCTGCTCCAGTTGTCCACACTTCGGTTGTTCATGCTGCTCCTGTGGTTCACGCTGCTCCAGTTGTCCATGCCGCTCCAGCTGTTGTGCCTGTTGTGCACTCTGCTCCTCTGGTCAAGTCTGTGCTGCACACAGCTCCTTTGGCCTACACTCTGCATCATTAAATTAGCGCAAATTTGAACTTGTTTTGTTATACACGAAAATAAAAACATATAAAAGTATTATTGAAACATAAACTTGATGGTCTTCTAATTTATCTATAATACTCGAAAAGGATTAAAAAGGAATATGCTTAAAATGTTGCTTAAGTTGCACTTTCCTAAATATATTCAATCTTAAAAAAAAAACACATATTTTTGGTTTAATGAACTGCTATTTCAAGTCAATTTTTAAGCATTATTACTACTAAAGATTGATTGAATTGAATTTAAATAAAACACTTTAAATAATTTAAATCATTTCTTACTACTAAAAAATAATTGAAATCGAATAAAATTCATTAAATAATTTAAAACAAAAATTTTTTATTAAAACAATAACAAACATAACCAACAACAATGCGTAGATAACAATGCTTTCAACATGTGCCGCAACTGGGACTTAACCGAGACATCAACAAAGTCCGCATTGCACTTTGATTGCTCTCATATGCAAACTGATTCGCTGGACAAGCCACTAAAACTGCATTAGCACTCGAGAGCACTAAGCTCTCGCCGATTGGCAGAATAACCAGCAGACAGGCGATTAAAGCCAGAGAATACAGCAGCTGTTGATAGAGTGAAAATAAGATAGTATATAAAATTTTAAAAGTTGTTAGTGCTAAGTGGCAAGTGCTTTGCTTACCGCTCGTGGCATGTTGTTCGGTTGTGTTGAATTGGATTTAGTCTTAGTTTGAATTGGCAACAACCAAACTCCAGTAAGAACTCATAACCTATACCGACTTTAGGCACGTTTATATACCGAAAAAACGGTTGACAAATGACCAAATTTTGCACCAATTGTGTTGACAATAAAATATCAAATATCGATTATCAAAATGACAACTAATGACAACAACTGCAATTCGTTTTGGTGGATTAACTGAAGGCCTATCAAGGCAACTAGGTCTCTAGGTGAAAGGGTAATTAACCGCCAAGTTTAACCGAGTTCTGGGTAATAAACAACTTCCACTTTCATTGAAGAAATATACCTGAAAACAGCAGGCAAATTTTATTTGCAGTTAGCACAATATAAAGTTAGGATTTACATCCCACAGCTACTGCAGATGTCACGGCGTCCATGCTTTGTGCTGTTGTCATTGTTTCTTCGGCGTATTTAATTTTTCGAAAAATATTTTCAATGATGTTTATCTTAAGTACGTGTAACTGTCACGCCGCTAAGACTCAACTTCTCTCTTCTCACTCCTTGCCCCTTAGATCCAATGAAAGAAAAAAAAAATTATAAGATCTTGTCAAAAAATTGTGGGTTAAGTACGCGTGGGGCTTGTCCATGTCCATGGTGTAACCTTGACATAGGGCCTGAGACACAGAGCCCCTTAAGTGAGCACTTAACGGCGACGGCAGCTGCACTCGGTACGAGTAGCTGACTTTTTTTTTTCTTTTTGGGTTTTGTTTTTATGGCTCCATCCACATACGTCTGGACTGTTTGTCTGCTCGGCCATGAATCACACACTCACACACACACCACAACAATCATCAACTGGATCTGACCAAGTTAATGCTGTCCACCGTCGACTGTCGATGTTGCAATTTTGCCTCAATTTGAATGCTGCAGTTACAATTGCAATATGTATAATTTATTTCGTATTGTTTGTGCCTGTCCCACTTGATGAGCGAATGAATCAACTGAACTCAACGCAAAACGCAGCGCAATACAATAAAGGGAAGGGCAAAGGCAGAGCCAAGCGCATCATTTTAGCCGAGTTCTGAAATTATGTTAATTGGGTCAACAGCTGCTTAAAGCGAAGCGAGTAGCAAGCAAAATATTTGCTAACTGCTGCCAAGTTAGTGTTTTACTATTGCAATTGTTGTGGTAATTTAGGTAATTAGTAGACTTGATGAAGAGGTTATTTGCGCAGAAAATAAATTTGCTGTTTATTTTGTTATACACAAATTTAAACAAATCTAGATTGAAAAGTAGATTACAAATTTTGATATGAGAACTTTTCAATATTTAAATGGAAATGTTGAAAAAAAAAATTCAAGTTAAATTTGCATTTTGAGATTAAAAAAGACAGAAAGATATAGTACTACATTCAAAATATACCATAGAGTTCAAAATATACCAGATTGTGAGATACCCGCTACCCATTTTGAATAAAAGGAAAACAGTGCGGTATTATTCTTAAAATATGTCAATTATATCAATGGCTATATTTGGGATATTGATATACTATAGTTCTATATTATAGCGTACAAAATATACTAGATTTTCAACCAAAGCTACTAAGACCCGTAGAAAAGAACTTCTTAAATAACTTTTACATTTTTTATCTGATCGCAACCAAATAAGATTTCGATGTTCAATTTGCATATTGTGATTATAGCTCTATATTTAGAAATTTTACTTTAAAACTTTGTTACTAAATTGTATTTCACTTTATTGTACATTATTTTTTAAGTTTCAGCCGAGTAACTTATTTTTCATCTCAAGAATGTTATTTATTTATTTACCATATTATTTTATTACGTAATAATCAGCTCTTCCATAAAAATTTCGTTGCAAAGTATTCTAAACTACTTAAATGCTTCACAAGGAACCTGAATTTAATGTTCATTTTGTGATACATTACATTTACAACTTCAGCTGATGTAAGAGTACATCTCAAGAATTTCATTTACTTACTTACTGTATTCCAGTATTCAGGAGAATAACTTCTCATAAATCTTAAGAATGGAATTTATTTATTTACTATATTATTTCATGCCAGCTTAATTAATATCATGTAAGCTGTTATTCCTAGAAAATCTCTTTGCAAAACATTCGAAACTACTTAACAGCTTTACAGTAAAATATGAAATCAGCTCTTTGCGCAATGCCGAAATACTGACATCAACCAAATCATCTGTGTTGAGTTCCTAGTAAAAACTAATCTGGTCTGAAGCAGCCTCCTCAGCCAATCAACCACTTTTCTGGTTACTAAATGAGCTTAGAAATTGTTGATATCTAATGTGTTAAATTTCGTAATACAGAACTCATTTAATTCTTATATCATGTCAAGATGATTCAGGCAATTGATTAGCTAAAAGTTCTTGAAACGCAATATGTCTTGTTACGCGCCTCAACGTCATCGGATGAATCACATAATTCAATTCAATTGCTGATGTAAGAAGTTGTAAAAGACGCAGCAGTCAAAGCCACAGCCGCATCCTTGCATCGCACACATAATGAAACTGTCAATGCGAAAAGAAGGCAACTCAATTAGGTTGAAGCGTCTGTGGAAATGCCAGTGAAGATGGCATTTGTGGGCAAAGCGATAAAAAGCCAAATGCCAGACAATCAATCGATGCGGCAGCGAAAGGATAACCGAATGACTTCCTACACACATTCTGATTCAAATACGAACACACACACACACACATATCGAAGCTAACAATTTGCGTAAGCGAATGCACACAGCTAAGGCCAATTACTGGTGCCATTGTCGAGAGAGTTGACTGATTGCTTTGCTAGTGGGTGCTGAGCTTCAAATACACAATAAGTAAGTACTTAGCTTCCTATCAGTCACTGTGTGTGTGTGTGTCTAAAGATACTTACAATGGCAAACCTAGGTCAGTTAATGAACTTCCCATTGGACTTTGATGGATATTAGAAGCTGCCGTCACACCAAAAACCGGTTTGCGGCTCAAGTTCAGCTCTCGAGTACTTCACGACAAAACAAACCAGAATTTGAAGTTACCGAAAGCAAAAAAAAAGTGTCGAGCCATGCTCGTATAAAAGCGCTCAACCCATGGCCCAAACATCAACAGTTGCAATCAACGCACATCCAACAAACCAACCAACTCCACAAACATGTTCAAATTCGTAAGTGCAGTTGGATAAATCGTAGTTTTTAGACGCATCCTTAAAATGCTCCTTCACACTTTCAGGTTGCTTTCTTCGCCTGCATTGCCGTTGCGGCCGCTGCTCCAGGACTTCTCGCCGAGACTCACGCCATTGTCCAGCCCGCCGCTGTGCTCACCAAGACTGCCTACGTGGATACCTCGGCCTCCTCGGCCATCACCCACCAGAGCAATGTGAACCTGTTGCGCAAGGTGCCAGTGGTTCAGACCTATGCTGCTCCTGTTGTCCACGCTGCTCCTGTTGTCCACGCTGCTCCCGTTGTTCACGCTGCTCCCGTCGTCACTCCCGTTGTCCATGCTGCTCCAGTTGTTGCTCCTGTGGTCCACGCTGCTCCCGTTGTGAGCACCTATGCTGCTGCTCCCCTGGTCCACTCTGTGCCCGTCGTGCACTCTGCTCCTCTGGTCAAGACTGTCGTCAGCCCAGTTGCCTACACCGCTTACCACAAGTAAAGCGTAAAACTAATCGAAAACCTTGAGCCATAAACTGTGTCAATAAACGTGTATATAGAAAATCGATTTAAAAACGAATTCTTTGTTTATAACAACTACGCAGCAGCTACGTTTTTTTCCAGGAACTGTAACTAATAATAGCAATTTCACATCCTGTATACAATTATGTGACAATACTATAATTAATATATCACATATCCATCAAATCCGACAGGCCTTCTACTGCAGACCACGCTGACATTTAGTTGTCTTCTTTGCTTTTGTTTTCTAGTTTTCTTTTAGCCAAATTGTAAAGAATATGAGAATATAGAAAAATGTACAAAACAGGTGACCATAGAAATTTAGTAAAGTACGAGGTCAAATGCTTTGCAACTAAATAGAATTCCAGGAAATTCATTCATGATTAGAATGAATAGCAAATGAGAATAGAAAAGTGTTCATAATAAATACAAAGGAAAGTTCCCCACGATAAATAAGAAAAATAACAGACCTACTTATGTAGAATAAATACTGAGAAAAAATGCTAAACTATAATTATAAAGGAAAGAAATGTTTATAACTATCATTTACGTAACAGTGGTGGAGGCTTGTCGATAGACCCTATCGGTATCGGTTGGCATAAATTCCTGGAAAAAGAAACTCCAATCCCCATTTAGAAGAGGTCTACCTGGGCGTGTTTTCAAACCTTACCAACAATTATTGTAGTGAATTAATATATAATAAGAAAAAACTTGAATTTTTAACAAATACCCAAGAAGGGTATACTTATTATTATTATTCTAAAAGCCTATAAATTCATTTATAAAGACACTGTTTTTGTTCAAAAAGCCGAGAGGCCTTTAATAGGTTAAACAATCAATCCAAATTTATTCGAGAGCAGACAACAGATCGTATACGCAATATTGCGAATAGATAAGTTAATTTTGTTATGTATAAACAACTGCAAGGTGACCATAATTTATTAACACATATTCAATTTTGAACTCCACACTAATTTCCAATCGATATAATCACCCGATATTATACTCTGTTATTACTACACTAACAGTATTTTAGCTTTAAACATTTTGCGAATATTCCTAAATTAAATATTCCTCTTAAGAATATTGCTAACAGTGATATCAAATGCAATATATCGACGATTTGAAATTAATAAGAGCTTCACTTTCTGATAATATGTAATCCCAATTCACACCGAGTGAAGTTTATACAAAGTACCCAACCGACACTCGCCCATAGTTATGAACAACATTTCGTCTGCTAAACTATTTGCAAAATATAAGAGACTAAGTGCTTAGATCAACATTCGTTTATTTATTGAAATAGTCAACAACTCGCTGCATCGATAAATAAGTTTCTTAATGGTGGTAGACATGAGCAACGGGGGCAGCAACAGCAACATGCTTAACAACTGGCACGACTGGGGTGGCGATGGTCTTGATGACGGGAGCCACAACCGGGGTGTAGATGGCCTTCTGGTGGATCTGGGTGTGGCTCTGGTGGGAGACAGCATGGGGCACAGTCTTCACAACCGAAACGGGAGCCACATAGGTCTGGTGGTGCACAGCAGGAGCGACGACGGTCTTGACAACGGGCACAACTGGAGCCACATGCTTGACAACGGGCACAATAGGAGCAGCCACCTGGTGAACCACGGGCACAACTGGAGCGACAGTCTTCACCACTGGGACAACGGGAGCAACATGGTGGACAACAGGAACGACGGGAGCAATGGTCTTCACAACGGGCACAACGGGAGCGATCGTCTTAACGACGGGTGTGATCACAGCCTGGTTGTGGAACTGGGTGAAGCTCTGGTGGGAAGTGGCCAAGGGAGCAGCGTGGACAACGGCGCCAACCTTGGCAACAACGGGTGCAGCAGCAACCACATGATGTTGCTCGATCAAACCAGGAGCAGCAGCAACAATGGTGGCGAAAGCACAGATGGCAAGCTACAGTAGAGAATAATTAAGAGTCAAAACAGTTGATCCAAGCAAAATCCTTTTACTTACATAACGGAACATGTTGAGTTTGGGTGTTTTGGGATTTTGCGGTTGGCTACTCGAAATGAAGCTAAGCGACTGACTGATGCCGTTGGATATCAAAGTGGGCTCTTTTATACAGCGAAAAAGTGTAAAGTGTTTGGCCAAAGTGTCCTTCAAGCAAAAATACAAACAAACCCCGTCAAACACAAGACAAATTGCCAAACTCGTTTGTGCAAATTTTCGGGTTTGCAAAGTCAGCATTGAACTTGAACTGAACCCTACGATAAAACAGCCGCAAAAAACACACGACCAGCTGAGGAGTCTAAAGTGTGAAGCGTTGTTGTCTTAGGCCTGACAAAGCCTCAACCTTCGATGAGGCTCAGTTCGATTTGAAGCTCTAGGGCGAAGGCCGCAGCAAAAATCGTTGTGAAAACAAGATGAAAATGCACATTTATTTCATACAAAACTAAAAATGCTAAAAACAATTGAAGCAGCCAGCAGCAAGAAACATCGAGAGAGAGAGAGCGAGCAACGAGTCTGATTAGTATATATGCCATATAAAAAGCGCAGCTATTTCCCTCTGTCGGTTCAGTTGCCCACTCAGAGGCGACAGCGATTGTTCAAACAAGTCCAGCCTGTGATTAAAGATAGACTTTTAGACTAGTTTTTCTTAACTGACAGACAATTTTTAATGACGCTGCTCAACAACAAATGGCACAACATTCTCAAAATCTGAACCGATTTCCGGTAGAAATTCCAAAATTCTGCCAAAGCTGACATTACCATTTTGATTATTCTCCGAGTCGGTGTCGCCATATGCGGAGGACTTCTCCTTCCTGCTCTTCTTGAGCGGCTGAAATTGTGTGCCAATACCGGGAGAGGCGATTGTTGGATCTGTAAATTCAGCACGCCACACAAGATTGCAATTCTCATAGTACTCCAAAGCAGATTCCTCAGCTGCATTCTCCGCCATAATCAGAGATTTGAGCATAGTAGAAGAAGCGGGCAAACGCGTATTATAAGAGTTTGAGGCAAACATATTATAAGCGATAGAAATGTAATTTAGATCAGAGTTTATTTTGTATGACAATTGTACAAAAATTTCCCTTGCTTGTGGAACACAGCCTAACTAGAGTAAAATTACATTTACAAAGCACTATTCACCGAAAAAATATTGTAAATATGGCTAGTGCGGCACATAGACAGGTCGCACCTGAAGCAGTTGATCGATCTCAGTAGGCGTTGTGTGAAACGTACGATTCAAATTCGTTGGCTCCACATATCCCAGAGCACGTCCCATCGGCGCTATAACGAAACGTGTGTGCGTCTGCGATGAACCCTGATAGGAGACCACCGAAGGTGCCGCATCAATGGCCAACTTGGCGGGCTCCAAAGACGGCATAGCCAACGTCAGCGTGAAAGCAAGCAATACAATTAGCAACTGCAATTGGAGATGTGTCAGATGTGAATGTGAATTCTCTGGACTCCACTTACCACTAAATGCCGCATTGTCAGTCTGTGTTTAGTTTCTGTAAAACGTGGGCGGCTGCCTGCCTCAAAATGCTTCAGCACAAAACGGAGCGAGTGGCAAAGTCAAACTGAATGGCGGTGTGAATTGCTGTGCCATGAAATCACAGCCAAGCGATTGCTAACATCGCCAGTGGCTTAGACAGAATGACAGAGGCGAAGGGAGTTGCTTAAGTAAACGCACAAGCGACGCCTCTGGCTTTTGGTTATCTTGCAATTGTGGGAGTGTCTCAACTTGGCCGTTTTACGTAAAGAAATAAAAACGAAAATGTATAAATAAATACGAGCGAATGCCGCAAATATTGTAGTAATAACAATAACAATAACAACAATTACACCAACAACAACTAACAACAACTACAACTACTTCGAGTACAACACACAATTTGTGGAGCTGAGAGTGGAAATAACGTTAAAGCGAAGCGGAGCGGAGCATGCGCAACACGCTGAAGGTTGGTCGCCCAGCTAAACGCAGCAGAAATTGAAATCTCTAGCTTATTTATACCCTAGAAAACTTGCATACATTAGAACGGGGAAACTCTGTGATGCAACGGCTTGAACATGGCTGCTTAAATAGCAGGTTTAAGGAAAGAAAAATGCTAAAATCAAGAAATAATAATTAAAACCGGAATTATGTTAATCGTCGAAAGCCAATATCAAACATTCTTAAATATAGATTGCTGAAGGCAAATCAAATAAATTATATTTTATATATTTTTATTTTCATTATATTTTATACAACGACAACGAAAATTGAGATTGATTGATTTTGGTATGTAAGATATTTTTATTTTAAAAACCCACTCTTACATTTTTTATCCTAAAATACGATTTATCCATATAAATTATATAAATAGTATTTATAACAAACTGTAAACCCTTAAAAAATCCTAAAATTAGATTTCAATCGTCACTCAAAAATTTTAGAATTTTAATGGTTTACAGTTGTTTTAATCTTCAATCATAATTTTAAAATTTTTTGAAGATTTACAGTTTGTGTAAAGATGTTTTGTTAAGATCGAAAAGTTCTCAAAAGTTAAGATTTTTATTCTAGTTTTTATAACGTCAGTTTGCTTTAAGGCTTAATTCATTCATGTGTTACTATAAATATATCACCCCCTTTAAGCCAATATAACGTATGATATAATAATCTAATTTTATAGCAGTGCGATTTTTAGTGCCTTTAAATTTCGCTAATCAAATAGTACGTAACTTGAAGTGTTAATGAAAAGAGTTTGTAGTTTATACATAATACACTAAATACTAGGTAACTGGCAGTCGTATATTGTCGCATTTATCGTTGTTGCTTTTTTCTTTTATTGGTACGCAGTCGACACAATTCGATTCTCTTCGCTTCGCTTTGAGTCGCCTCGCCTTTTCCTAGCCAGCTCGCTGACTGTTCAGCAATTAGCCGGAGGCGCGTAATTGAAGCTGTAAGTGCGTTGTGGTTCGATTGAATCACTTTTTGGCTACTTGATTAATTAATTAAGCATATACGAGAGGGCTTGGTAATAAATCTTCCAGCTGTTGCTATTGCTGCTGCTGCTGGCCGACCTTTAGCTGCACTTCATGTGACTCTCAAGAGTCGTTCAATCCGATTAGCTATAAAAAGCGCCCGCGGCCCAACTCAGTTGCGTTAATTAGTCGCTCAATAAGCTTCAAACCATACCAAACAATAATAATGCGCAACTCAGAGAGTCCTTTGCTGCTTCAGCTGCATCTGCTTTTGCTGGCACTTGAGAGCACCTGGTCAGCGACCATATTGCATCACGATGTCGCCGGAGCCAGCGCCATCTCGCATCAGAGCTTTATCCGTTTGTCATCGCCACCAGCTGCTGCAGTAATCCATCAGTTGCCCGCAACTTTAGCCACGCCCACAGTGCGTATAATTAATGTGGCCAGGCAAACAAAGAGCGAACCGCAGCTGCAGCTTAGTCCACAGTCTGAGGAGAACACTCCACTCCACACGCCGGCACATCTGACCTATGCGGCACATCCGGTGGTGCATCAGATGCTGCCACGGATTAAACCGGTGCGCAGTATAAGCTACGCCTCGCTGCTGCCGGGTCCGAGACAAGGACGCGGCACACACACATTTGCACAATCAGTTTAAGTTTAAGTTCTTTATGTGTACACAGGAAAAAACGTGATAAAATAAAACCTTGAATCAAGATTTTTTGATGTCAAAATTTAACCAAGAAGGCAAGATCTTAAATCAAAATCAAACGATCTAAAATGTAGATTGTTTTTTGTGTTGTTTATACCCTATACCCATAGAGTAGAAGGGTATTATATGTTTGTGCCTCCAGCAAATTTATGTAACTGACAGAAGGAGGCATCTCGGAACCTATAAAATATATATGTATATTCTTGATCAGCAAGCCGATATAGCCAGGTTCATCTGTCTGTCTGTCCGTCTGTCCGTATGAACATCTCAAAACCTAAAAGAGATAGAAATATGGTTTTTTCGACACCATTAATGAAGTTTGTTTCAAATTTTTGCCTCGTCCACTTCCGCTCCTGAAAAAAATTGAATAACGAGAGCAATTTTCAAGCTAGAGACGAATTTTGGTACATACTATAATAACCACAGTCTTTATGATTCCTGAAAATTTGGTTTCTATCAGATAAAAAATGTTAAAGTTATTTAAGAAATTCTTTTGAATGGTGAAAAAAGCCTACTTAATATAATATAATACTTAATACTACGAGTTTTGGTAGTGTTAGCTGGTATATTTTATTCTATATCATATAAATGTAACAAATAGAACAATTATAGACTTTGGTATATGTTAGTATTTTTAAGATTAATATCGCACTATTTTGCTTTTATTCGTAATGGATAGAGACACAATGGATCAACACACTCGACGATACTTGTTCATACTTGTTTTATATACATACACATATATTTATATATACATATTATCTATTTATTTGGCACAAACATTTCCAGTATCTTTACCTACTGAATTACCATCAAGAACACCGGAATTTAGGTTCTTATTTTCGAAGATTTAAATCTTTCGTTTTAAGAGACGATAACAAATTTCTTAAATTTCAGAATTTTTTAAAAAAGATTTTCTAATCTCAAAGCGATGATCGATGAACGAAATTTTGTTTTAAGATGTTTTAAACCTAAAATTCTTGTTTCACGATTTTTCTTTTGATATTGAAAAGTTTTCAAATCAAGATTTTTTCTCTCTGTGTATGTATTTTTTTTTAAATTAAGTAAACAATTCGAAAACCGTCTCGAAATTCAAGTGAACTCGAAATTCACACGAAGCTAAACGGATGACATCAGCGATAGAGAGAGATGAACTCGCCCAACATCCTCAGGCCCTTCTCCAATCATTTCATATTTCGAGCCCTGCACTACACATTCATTGCGTTCCAGCTGCGCGATGAGTTGACTCGAGGAACACCAAGCAAACAGCGGCCTCGAAGCTATCTGGAATGGCAACCGTTTGTGCTCTGGCTGAATCACGTGATGCTCACCTATGCCGGGGACATACTGGTCAATGTGATGCTCGGTTCGCTGCCACTTGAGCCGCTCAGCAATGTGCACGATGTCATCTTGTGTACGCTGACGTGGTATCTCATCTTCTACAGTCCCTTTGACTGGGCACATGCTGTGGCACGTACGGTTGCCTTTCGATTGCTTGCAACTCCGATTACGGCCATCAGTCAGGTGGTGCACATCGATAGGGGCATTCAGCTCGCTGGCAAGATGTATGGCAATAATGCCCTGCTGCCCATACTGATAATAGGTACCATTGTCGGAAGTGGAGCCGAGTTCCTTAAGCCAGTTGCCGCCCTGCTCATCAATCGCTGCCAATTGACCAATGCCGCTTATGTGAAGCTGAGCACGTGAGTCTCGAAATACTCACTCATCGAAATGGATGATGATCTCAACTCTGATGATGACTTACAGAAACTCCAAAGTGTCTTTCTGCATCGCCTTGGTGTTTGTGCTTCAGCTGAATCAAAGTCAATGGCTATTCAATCTCAGTCGGCGGCAGCTGCATATCTATGTTCTGATCGTATTGATTATATTCAAATATCTGTCAATGGCTTGTCGCATGGATCATTTGATTTGGATGTTGGAAAATCAGTTGTGTTACGCCTTCTTCGGTGGCCTCTCGGCAGATTTAGCCAAGTTTTTCAAGTGCCCGGAGCATTTCGAAAACTTGTTTAAAACTGCCAAGTTACAGCACATCTTACATAATCATCGAGCGTGATAACCAGTGATAACACTCGAGCTGAGTTGAGGTGAGGCTGTCAGAGGCGTTCTCTCCTAACAGCTGCTAAGCGGCTTAAGTTTCCCTCCCACCGGACACTGAGTGGATTGTGGCATGAAGTGCCGCTCATTCAATTGGCAGATGTTTCGCATCAATTGGCTGCCCAGCGCGCGAGGCAGCTCCGATTACATAAGGTGCCACTCACAGCCACGAGCTGAATCAATCGCTAAGAGGCTTACATGAGAATCCGAGTCCGAATGCGAGTGAGAATACGAAGCAAAGGAGTATCGCAGGAGTGGTCGGATTGGTAACGCATGTTAATTAATACTCCATGGGTTGGTTGTGTCATTACGCCAAGAAGTGCGCATTTTAAAATGCCGCAAAGAACAAATTAAACAACCAATAAGCGCCTTTTAAACATTATAATAATTTTTATGCAATCTTTTCATTTAATGAAAGTAGTATAAGATTTAAGAAGATTAGTGTATGAATATTAAAAAACCCAACTATCTTGTATGACGAAATTCAAATATGGCAAAAGTAGTTTTTTATTTAAAGTACAAATTGGGATCAAAGATTTAAGGCAGGTATGTATGAATATTATAAAACCCAGCGGTATTTCATGAAGAAATATCACAATAGCAAAAGTAGTATTACGCTTTTATATTATTCTAAGATTTAAGGCAGTTGGTTTATGAATAATATAATATCCAACCTTATTGCATGAAGAAATATAAAAATTGCAATAAAAGTATTTCAATATTTAAGGCAGTTAGTATATGAATATTATAAAACCCAGCCTTATTTCATGAAAAAATATCAAAATTGCAAAAGTAGTATTAGGATTTCAAATATTTAGAAGTACTCTAAAATGTAGTACGGTTTTCATATGAAATTTATGAAACTTAACCTTATTGCTTGATTAAATGTAAATATTGCTGTTGTCATCAATATAGTAAGCTTTTTAAGAGTCTAGTTAGCTTAGCAGACGTTTCACTCAAAATTATTCTAGAATTCACATATCATATTATATATATAAAAAGAGTTCAAACATTTCAAATGTCGAGCACACAGTCAGACGTGGTAGTAAAAAAGACAAAGAAGAAATGGGTGATGTGCTGTCCCAAAGATCTAAAGAAATCTCCAAGAAAAGAAATTGAGAAACCATTGCCACCAATTCAGCAAGTGAACTGTGAACGCATAGAAAAGCTACCCAAAGCGATTAAGAAACAGGATGAACCTCACTGTGAACAGTCCAAGCATTATCGTACGCCTGCCGAGAAACGCGCTCATTTGGAGAAGGAAGTGGTTCCAATTTTTATGCAAGGGATGTTGGAGTTGGCACGTGAGCAGCCCAAGGATCCCATTAGCTATTTAGAGAAGTTCTGGTTGAAGAAGCAGCACAAGTGTGACATATCGTTGCCAGAGAACCTGCTTTAGAATCAAATATGCTCTCTACTGTATTCAAATTTCAAAGCATTGATAAATAAATGTTTCTGATTATCGTTTGACGCAATCAACGATGCATTTCTCGGTGCATTGAAGCACAGCTGGTGGGATTGGGTATAAAAGCTAAGCTTGACTTAAGCTAAAGCATCAGTCAATCAACAGCTTTCTTCTAGTTTCCACAGCAGCAGAACCAAAGATTGAGATCATGTTCAAGCTGGTAAGTTGAGTTGTATATCAATTATTTTCTCCCTTAATAGTTTTTATTCCCTCATAGAGTCTTTTCGCTATTGCACTCATTGTGCTGGATGCAGCCAATGCTGGCACCTTGGAATGGCCCGCCAATCTTGTGGCTCTCAGCCAGCCGAAGTCCTCGCAAGTGTTGCCTCTACCCGTCAGCGAGGAGTCGGCTGAGATTGCAACTGAGAGCAGTGCCAACGCCAATAGCGCTGCTGCAGCTGCCGAGTCCGATGAAGATGAACTCTCTGAGGCATCCAGTGGCAATGCAGAGGCACTCGATGCTCGTCTAGTTTCAGCTGTGCCACTCTCCGTTCCCTTGCCACTGATTGTTGCCGCTCGCCCAGGTCTCCGCACCGTTCTGACCATTCGGGAGCCCGCCTTGGCCAATGTGGGCAACATTGTGGAGCATGTGCCCACAGCTATCTCCCATCAGAGTCAGACTGTTGTCCATGAGCACAAACGTCTCCTCACACCCATTGTGGCTCCTGCTGTGCGCACCACACAACTTGTTCGCCAACAGCCGCCCTTGGTCTGGACTGTGTCCGCTGATCCCCGCCTCGTTCTGCTGCGCAACTAGACATAGGACAACAACGTTGACAACAAGATGAAACCAAAGAGAAAACAATTGCCAAATTATTTCTATTAGCTAACCGATCTACTCTACTCTAACTTTTCTGCCTTTTATGCTGTACCTGCCATTTTCTACTACTTTAGTCTCTATCTCTCTACTTCGCTTCTGTTCTTATCTGTACTGTTCTTTTTTTCTGGAATAAAGAATTCGAATTTGCAATCTGCTGAGCATATGCCTTGACTGCCCACAGGAAATCAGTAAAGTAAACAGACATGCAGACACTGAGTGCTAAAGTAGTGCATTGTTGTCCAACAATGACAATATCAATAAATATCGCAATCAGCGAACAAGATCCCATGGAGGATTAGACTGGACCAGGCCCAAAGCTTGGTCTCATGTTCAAGGTGTCGCCCATTAGAATGTCAATGTCTGGCTGGCAACTGGTATAAAAACTGCAGTTGCTCTTCGAAGGGCAGACAGTCCAAGTTCGAACGCCTGAAGATGCAATTGCAATTGGTAAGTGCAGAAGAGTTAAGCTAAAAATGTTCAACTCCTGATTTCTGTTTTCCTCATTAGAATTTCCCTTTTGCCCTGATGTTGTTGATGCTGCTGGGATTGAGCCATGCCCAGCCGACGTACATCAAGTGGGGTGAGCTAGTGGAGCATATACCCACAGCAGTTTCTCATCAGAGCTCGACTGTGGTGCACAGCAGCGTGCCACAGCGCACTCCACTGTTGGCACCCGCAGTGCGTAGCTTTGTAGTCTCCTCGCTTCGCCCAACCACGACTGCCTACGTCCACAGCCATGCCCCCTTGGGATGGAGTTACCTCTACGCTGCCCCCGCCACAGCCACTGCCACCGCCAAGTTTTATGGAAATTGAATTTTCGATTTGTGTTTAGCAATTCACAACAACAAAGCAGAGCAAAGAATTTGAACACACAATAAAAGAGCCCACGCCAAAAGCACAATCCTTGCCTTGTCTGCGCCTTTTGCTTTTTTGTTTAGTGGTATTGGAAGGGAAATTTCACGCTTGCCTAGCTGGAGCTCCGGCGGGAGGATTAGTTGTTTCCAAATAAAAAGAAAAACATTGGAACTGCCAATTAAATTTTGCGCTACGTTTCACAGTTGATGGAGATTTGGGTACATTCTTATCCGCCGCTGACGTCATCAGAGCAGCAATCTGATGAACCCTTAACAATAACTGAACTCAACTCAATTGAACTGGTTGCTAACTGTCTCGCTGTCGGACGCTGCCAGCGACCTGAAGTACCTTAACCCAATATGTTCTTTTAATCGACTGACAATAAGTAGCTTCAGCTTCTAGGCCGACTCAATTGTCAACAGGTCGTTCGTCGAAGAAGCCAAGCATGCCAGGTGCTTGGCCGCCAGCTGCATTGGACTGAGTTGGGCCTGCCGTGTGGATGTCTAGCTAATGGAGCAGCCAAACAAAAAATAAGTTTCAAATGACACAATGCAAGGTGAGAGTACCAAGAATGAGATTTATGAAATTGTAAACCTTGAACTTCTCACACACACACATACACACACATGCCTCAATGGCGGTGTCAATGTGCCGCTAGGGGCAAAGGTTAAGCCACAATAAATATTTTACACAGTTCGAAGAAGAGTTGAGCAGTTGGCTGACCGCTAGCCACAGCGTATGGGATATCAGTCCGAGTTATGCAACAACCGAACTCATGCCACATAAATTGGTTAATAATGACGCAGTTCGTGTGCTTGTGGCAGGCCACACACTGCTGACAAGTGCAGTTTTTTGTTTTTTCGGTGCAACCAATTGCTATTGTTATTGTTGTTTGTCATCTGCGCTGATTACGTAAATTCCATGCGCCCCAGAAGACAAAGCGCATAAAGGTCACAGCATCAGGACGAACCGAACCGCTTCAGTCTACGACAATTATTGGTACTTATCGATTAGTTGAACCTATTGTCTTCCTCTTGGTCTCCATCTCCATAGACTTTGGTGTCCTCGATTTGACTGCTTTTTAGCTGTCATTTGCAGCTTCAGGTGCACCCAGGCTCAATGATGCAATAGCTGAGCACATAAAAGTATGCCAGAGTACTAGCGTTAGGTGGCGCTGCTCGCCGCTAGATGGCGTGTAGTATTCAATTTTAAAGCAGCGCCTAAAAGGCTGCTACAAAAAAGTGCCGTAAACATGACGAGAGTTCATTGCATTTGTATCTCGTATCTCTCTTCTCTGCCGACTGCTGTGTTGATTGAGCACAATTATCACAGCGGGCGTGTATTGGGCGGTTCTGGGTGGTTCCACGGTGCCTTGGGTTAACGTTAGCTCACCGCTGCGTAATCGGTTTGTTTGTTTATCAATGGACCGCCATTTGAATGCGTCGTTATACTGTCATCCTGGTATTGGGCGTTGTTGGGCGCTCTCTCTATTCGGACCATTACTAGAAGGATGCTACGACGCTGTTATGGCCCTGACCATGGGCGGTCCTACTGCGTAGACAAAAGTCGAACTAACAAGTTGAGCAAAAAGCAGACAAAAAGAGTGGCACAGTCTAAACAAAATATTGTTAAAGGCAATCAGAGTCAAACCACTTAGTCAAAGTGCTGCAAAAGTTTTTAAGGCTACGACGACCAACAAAAAAAGTTTAACCAGAACTGAGCAATTTGTGCAAAGAAAAACAACGCGCAAAATAAAAGGGCATAAAAAGGGGCAAATTAAATAATTTATGTAATCTGAGCTGCGATGAACTACGCCTCGTATATGGGTGTATGATATGAAACTGAATTACTAACAAAACACAAACAAAGACGAACATTTCAACTGCCACAAAAGATTAACAACGCCATGAACTTGCAGCATGGCTTTCACTGTCTGTGAGCATTTACCTTCCCCAAACTTCAAGCTCTCCGCTGTCATTCACAGCTCCGTCACCCTTTTTTAGGTGTATTTCTCATGGCGCCGGAAGCAGCATGTGGCGCAACATTGCTAGCTCCAGCTTTAACGTTTGGGCCTCTTGCTTTGTTTCCTGCCACACTAATTGAGCTTGCAGCTTAAGATCTGCTCCAGAGAGCTAGCTGCTCAGTGAAAGGGCAACAACACAGCAACAGCAACAATAATAATAATAAACTTAATCTTATGCGGGAGTTACAATTGATCATTGCACAAGCGCTAAGCTGTATCTAATGGATATGATTCGTGGAGTCGAGCATGACTCACCATGCTGGAGACCCTAACCCGGGTTTTGTGCGTATGGTTGACTAGCTGCTCAATCATGCCGGGCACATAATGTGGGTGAATGACCTTGACGATTAACCAACTAATAAATACAATAATCGAATAGCAGTAACAAAACGTATATAAAACATTTATGATTACATGCAGTTTCGCAAAAGCAAAACAAATGCCGCAAAAACCCAAAGGTAAGGCAAAATGTTGAATAAAAAACGTATTTAAATTCCAGCTGCGTGCATAAAGCTCGATCCCAAAATCAAAAGAAAGAAGAAAAGCAACTAGCAAAGCAAGCAAAGCGAATCAAAACAAAACGCAACAGCTAAAAACTAAACAAATTGTAGTGCCATAAAGTAAATACTCTAACTTTGTATTTAAACTGGATTTACAATGTAATCAAAATTAGTGCGCTTAATTTCGGTGATACAAATATATTTTACACAAAATTTCCGCACAAAGAGTTGATTTATTAGCTTAGTTTCCTCTACCATCAAAAAATAATAGTATGCTCTCTTTATTACTACAACAACATCTCTATAAAAGACTTCTCCAGCCTACATAACTCTCGCTTAGGGTATAATAAATCTCAATGAATCACACACCCGAACTACTCGCTCTACATGAATGCATCGCGTGCCGCACTCGGCTGCATTTCGGTTTGGATTATGTAAGCCAGCTAACAGAGAGACAAACAAATACAGAGACTGAGACAGAGACTGAGGTTTCAACTGCGACTGAGAGATACAAACAACAACTGTGTGTGGCTTGCCACAAAAGCTTAGCTGGGGTTTCCCCAAGGCCCGACGATTAACGACCGGCTTCGAGCTGAGAATTGGCTAGGCCAATTGAAGTACTACGAGTAAATTTTCGGTCTGTAGTTGCATTGTTTTAGTGGGCTTTTCCACAGATTTTAATGTTGATTTTTGGGCAAAACCGTGGCACAATTGCAATTTGCAACTATGCTTGGCTGCAGCTAATGCATCTACTCAAATTGCTACCTATTTAACAAATGTTGCCAATGGGGAAGCTGTAAAAGCCGTATAAGGTGTGTGGGAGTCGCCGCAAGTTATTAAGCAATTGGCACACAGACCGCGAAAGACAAAAGAGTGGCCTTCGACTGGAGAGAAACAGGTCTAAAGTCAACGATTATTGAATTGGGAGAAGAGTTGAAAATAAAAAAGTTAAACAAAGTAATATAATTTAAAATCAACAGACCTAAAAATAATATAAACTGAATTACTATTAACTTAAAAGTGACAAAATCCGTTTTAAATTTGATGTATTTAAATGAGGAGTTCAAAATGTAAAAGTAAAATAATATTATTTAAAATTAATATTGACTTTTATAATACTAACTGAATAATGGCAAAAACATTTCACTTTCTATATTAAATATATTTAAGTCAGGGCTGCAAATTGCAAGACATTTTATTGAACATTGCTGTACAATTAGTTGATATCAAGAAACACACTTTTCGTATAGATCGACTTAAGCTTAATTCGATATAATTGCAATTAAAAGATCAATTGAAGCCCTGAACCTGAGCTTACACTGTCACTGCGATTAGCTGTCACTTGTGTCCAAACAAGGTTCACCATCTAAGGTCAAGTTCAAAGAGTGGCTCAGGGGGAATTCAAATATTTGCCAAAAAAAAACTGAGTTCACACTAATTTCGAAAATTAAATCGGAAGTGGCTCCTTCAAACAAGCCCCGAAAACTAGCGCTGAGTCAGACACGAGAAAAAAACCCGATGGTCAATGAATTGATTGATAAAAGCAACACGAACTCCTGAACTCAGCGCAAACTGTTTGGCAAACACAGCCAAGAGCAATTACAACAACAACAACAGAGTAGAGCGAAGAAATGATTGGACGAATTAGCATAATTATCATGGATCGGCCTCTTTACACATATTATCAGCTTTCTTGGAATGGTTAACATAAAACACCACTTAAATAAACTTTAAATGATTGTGTCGTCGTCTAGCGATAGCTGGAAGGTCAGTCACACACTCTCAGCTTGTGAATAACAATCCCAACATCACTGACCACACACAATAAACGATAAACGCTAAGCGAATCATCAACATCATCATCGGCTATGGCACGCGTATAGCATGTTTTTTGGGTCTACAAAGCCGGGAAGCTTGAGAGTCTCTAATTTTTATGAACTTCGGGTAATTCCAGCAAAAAGATACAGCTTTGATTCACAATCATGAACTGTAATTGACTGAAATGAATGACCGACTGAGGCTCGCTTTGAGGCTTGTTGTACTGACATTGGGGTAAACACGGGCAAACATGAGCAACAGTCGCAACCGAGTCGCCGAATTGTGGCTTCAAAGTGTGCCAGATCCGGTTTGTGGCGATGCCCTTTATTAGCCATTTGTGGGGCCCGTCGATTAGTCAGCAGCGCCCCAGTTGTCCCTCTTTGGGTCATTTTAGTGGTGTCGCTCGTTGGTTGACCCAATTAATAATTGCAAATTTCATAATCTGTTGTTGTTCGAGAGTAGAGTGTTACACAAAAGCCCTGGGCGCCTTTTGCGGGAACTGAAGATGATGTGAAAAACTTTTATTTTGGACATTTTAATTCGACCCACATGAAAGCTGCAAACGCTAATTTGGTCGTAAGCGTTTTCAACATTTTTATGAGACATGTTTTGTTTACACTCTTTTTATTTTTGGAGTGCGGTGAGATTGCAACAACATCGGTGTGATCATTAAGAAAAGGTTTCCGCTTAGACCCCATCTTAGCCTTCGTGTATACGCAGAATGCAACTCAAATTAACGAAAAGGAAAAAAAACCCAGAAATACCCAAAAAAAAACTATTTGACGTCATAGCCAGAAAATGGGCCCCTTCGGCGAGACCGAAAACTTGTTGCCAAACTGCTGTTGGGCTGCTCTCTGTTTTGTTTTGAGTTAACAATTCGCAAAAGAGCAACACTAACCGCAGCAGCAGCAACAGCAGCGGCAGCTTTGGCGTTGGCGTCGCGCATGCGCAACTTGCGTATAAAACGTGCAGCGCAGTCGAAAGCGAAATCAGTGAACGAGTCGACAACAAACGAATCAGACATATTCAATTGAGACTGAAAGTGACAGTGGTGCAGTGAAAGGATAAAGCAACTACTTACATAAGGATTACAACAATACTGTGGAATATTTTATTTAATACAAAAGGTAAGTTGAAGTGTGCCAAGTGTGTGAATCAAAGTGAATTCAAACCCGAAATTCAGACAATTTTCAAGTGTAAAGTGCATCAAATGATACAACGCTGATTGATTTGCAATCGATATCGTTTAACCCTTGATTTGAGTCAATGACCCAAGCAAGCCCTCTGCCGAAAACTTTCACTCCAGAGAAAAACCCCACACACAAATTGCCAATATATTTTCCCAGCTTCAACTCCAACTCCAGCTCCAGCAATTTGCAATGCAACGTTGCACACGACTTCCGTTTGGGGGCGCAGCCTCTGGCAGCCAAAAAAAAAAAAAAAACAAGGCAATAAGGCGCTACAAATTTCGCTTTATATAACATTTAAATAAAACGTTCGCTTCAAAGATCGACAACAGTCTCAACCCACGCTCCAGAAAGAAAAGCACAATAAAAAAATAAAACGTACATGACATAACACACAGGCAAAAGGCAATAAAAAGAGTTGGGAAAAAGGGGGAATCGAGCAAGTAGTAAAAGTTACGAAAATACTTAAAGCGTAAAGTTTGCCTTGACAGCCGGCAGTGTCTGAGAGATCAAGTTGAGTGATCAGTTCGCTTGCAAAATCTCAACAAAGCGAGCTCAGGTAAAATTACCTCATATGGGGGGAGCTGCTGCTGTAGTAAAACGATCACGGTCTGCGACCTCGAACGAAAGTAAAAGTCTTTTTCATGTTGAAAGACGCACGGACGAAGATGACGATAATGGAGGCAACCAAGCTGTGAGTCAGCGTGAAGATTGCAAGACGTTGGCCCGAACCGGTTTCGATTGCCACAGCGAATGCCCGTGAAAGAGTCACACCGGGGGGAAAGAGAGAGAGAGAGAGAGAGAGGGGAGAGATGTGTAAATTGGCACAATGACCAGCCAGTTTACAAAGCCGTATTGGGGTAATGGTGTCAAAGCAGATTATGTAATTCTCGAATCTTCCCTTGCCATCTTCTCATCCACAGCCAAAACAAGCAACACAATGAGATTGAGAATTGGTTGGTTATTAGTCTTGGCAGCCACTGCCGCAGTTGCTGCTGCCGATTCCGACTCCAATTGGGGCAATGAGTGGGCGCCCATGGATGCGGATTCGATGCTGAGCCGTCGCTCAGTGGATACGAAACCCGCTGAAGAGGTCCAGGGACGTAACTATGCCGTGCATGAGAGCACTCAGAGCAATGCCACCGAGATCGATACCGTCATTGACCAGCTGATTAACTCCAGACGCGAGGGACGCAATCTGGGTGAATACGATGCCGTCTACGCTGATGGTAACATTGATCAGGCACTGCAACAGGGCAACGATCTGCAGGCACGCAATCTGATCCGCGATAAGCTCTGCGGCCTGGGACTGATGAGCTGTGATGTGGAGGAAAAACGCCCCTTCTACTCAACCATCTACGCTCAGGGACCCCCTCCCCCATCGGCCTTTGGCGGTGGCCCTTATGGCCCAGCCAAGCCCATGCCACCCCCAAGCTACTTCAACGGTCGTCCACCCATGAGCCCACCACCCAGCTCCCTGAACTCTTTCGGTCCACCACGCAAGGTTGGCTATGAAGGCTCCTACAAGCCAATGAACAGTCTGTACAGACCTGGCGGTCAGTTTGGCGGTGCTTACATGGAACACCCTCCACCATCAGCCATTGATGGTTCCGACGGTATTACCTACACCAAGCCTCCACCCGGTGCTCTTATCTACGACAGCAAACCACCTGGCCCAATTTACACTGGCGGCTCCAACGGTCCCATCTTCAACGGTCCTCCAAACGGCGTGCCACCCTACAACTTTGACAATCCCGAGAAACTAGGTGCCAGCTCCTCGCTGAACGGTTTCTACAGCCAGCAATCTTCGTCGCAATCATCAGCTTCCACCGCTTCCAGCACTAAGGTTGTTGTTGGCGCTCCTCTCGATGCAGGTTTGCAGCAGCATGTCCATCATCACTACCATCATGTGGATGGAGGCGATGCCCCCAATGTGCCCAGCGTATCTGTTCCCATTGGCGGCGGTCAAACCATCAATACTGACTTCAGCGCCTTGGCTCAATCTTCGGCCACTTATACACCCCAGGCTCAAGCATCCTCCAACTCTGGCTCAAGCTTTACTCAGTCGAATGCATTCAATGCTGGTTTCAACAGTGCTTCCCAAGGCGGTCTGCTCTCCCAGGGTTACAATCCTTCCCAGAAGCCCAACGGTGAGATTTACAAGCCAAATGGCGGACTTGGCAACTACGGCAGCAGCTCTAGCTTTTCGCAATCGAACGGTTTCGGTCAGAATGGATTCAGTGGTTCCCCCAGCGGCAGCTATCATAGCCAGAATCCTGACTACTACAAGAAGGAACTGCAAAGCGGCTCAAGCGGCAGCTACAACGGTCTCTCCACTGGCTACGGATCTCAGAGCTCCCAGGGCGGTCTTTACCAAGGCGCCGGTGGCTATGACACTTCCCGTCAACAAATCGTCGACTGCCAGTGCGTGCCCATCTCACAGTGCCCCGCTGCCGATCGTATTGGACGTAAAGAGGATCTGATTTTGGCCATTGATCCCAGAAATCTGGGCAAGGACATCGAAGCCCTGGGTGATGATGCTGCCAAGACCAATGCCACCACCAATGCTGCCACCGAAACCAAGGAAGAAGATAAGAAGGACGATGACAAGAAGCGTACTCGCCGCCAGGCTGATGCTGAGAACAAGGAAGAAGACACCGGTGATCTTTCATTGGATGCTCAAGGGGTAAGTTAAGACTAATAACGCAGCTAAGACTAGAATCCTTAGAACAACCCGAATGCTCGACTAATGCAATTCACACATAGTAAAAGCTCCTTAGTTCAATGATTAATCTAGTTCCACACTCCACAAAAAAACACGCATACACAACACACCTACACAACCCAACTCAAAACTCAATACCACACCACATTGATCAACGCTCCACGCTCCATGCTCCACGCTCAACTTAAACTCAGCCAAGGTCCACTAAAAACTGCGCCCCGTTTCCCCTGCTCTTCGTGCGCGGGTTGGTTGCCACCGAGAGATAGAGAGATATATAGAGATCGTCACTAATCCTACCGCAACTAAAACCAACCTAACCACGCACGGGGTCAAAAGGTCGCACGTCCAAACCAACGTTCAAGCAGCTCATTGGAGCCACCTGGCTAACTTCGTGTCCTTTCCATCTGCAGCGTCAGTCGCCACTCGGACAATCCCCGTTGGCACTGCCCGCCCTCCAAGCCATTGAGCTGATTCAGCGCAAGATTCTACCCACATATGGCGTCAGCTTCGGTTTGCCCTACCCTTCAGCTGGGCGTCCTGGCGGTTATCCATCCAATGTCCTGGGTGATTATTATCCAGCACAGAATCCATACTTTGGTTCCTTGGGTCCAAATGGTCTCAATCTTGGCCTGGTTAACGTCAATCCACTTGTCTCGCTGCAAGTGAGCAAAACGGATTATGGCGAAAAAGTGGTCAAGCCACTGGTCAATCTGCATGTGACGCCCAATGAGAATATCATCCAGAAAGTGGGCGATTTTTTCAAGAAGAAACCCACCGAAGTGCACAACACGCATTATCACCATCACGATCACTTCAGCGGCTTTGAGCATGAGCACTCTCCTCACTACCACCATGATCATCATTATAGCGAACCACAAGTTTACGAAAGCTTTGGACCAAAGCCCATTAATCACTACGATGTGGAAATGGTGCACAGTACGCCAATCTTTGAGTACCACAGTGGTCCCTCATTCCAACCGGCAGTTCAACAACATTATCACCACTCTGAACATCATGCTGATCACCATCACTTTGAACACCACTCTGAGCATCATTCAGAGGGCTTTGATCCCTCTTACAACTCTGTCTATCCCGGCTCGGCTCCCGGTGATATCGCACCCAGTGGCTTTGGCAGCTACGGTGATTACTCACAACATTATGAGCGTAGTGTCAATGTCAGTGAACCCGCATGGTCAGCTCCAAGTCGTCGTGGCAAGCAACTGAGCTTGGGGCAGTTGCATAATATTCCTACACCGGCTCCCGGTGCCGCAGAGGGCAGTGATTATGTCAGCTTTCCAAATGATCGCAGACGTCGCAGCGTGGATAATGAGAATGAGTTTGAGTTGAAAGCGGAGCAGGTAATCGTGTGGAAGCAAATCACATTCAACCAGGGCTTCATCTTATTAAATTGTGTAAGTTAAACTTATGCTAATTTTACGTTATTTTCCTTATTGTCTTTCCAGCGCGCTTATTATGGCAACCGTCCTGTGGAGAAGACCTGCCGCATCAACGAAGTTTGCTGCCGTCGCCCCCTGCGCCCTCAGGCTCCTCCCCAACAGCTTGGACGTTGCGGTACCAGGAACGCTGCTGGTATTACTGGTCGTATTAAGAACCCCGTCTACGTTGATGGTGACAGTGAGTTCGGTGAATACCCATGGCACGTGGCTATTCTGAAGAAGGACCCCAAGGAATCGATCTACGCCTGCGGTGGCACCCTCATCGATGCCCAGCACATCATCTCCGCTGCTCATTGCATCAAATCGTAAGTCCAATCTTGCTCAACGTCTGAGAACTGCTTTACTTATCTGTTGATTACCATTCTAGTCAAAATGGCTTCGATCTGCGTGTGCGTCTGGGCGAATGGGATGTCAACCACGATGTGGAGTTTTTCCCCTACATTGAACGCGATGTTGTCTCCGTGCACATTCATCCTGAGTATTATGCCGGTACCCTGGACAACGATCTGGCCATTCTGAAGTTGGACCATCCCGTTGACTTCACCAAGAACCCACACATCAGCCCCGCCTGTCTGCCCGATCAGTACTCGGACTTCACCAACGCTCGCTGCTGGACCACCGGCTGGGGCAAGGACGCTTTCGGCGAACACGGCAAATACCAGAATATCCTGAAGGAGGTTGATGTGCCAATTCTGTCTCACCATCAATGCGAAGCCCAACTGCGCAACACTCGTCTCGGCTACAGCTACAAACTCAATCCCGGCTTCATCTGCGCCGGTGGCGAGGAGGGCAAGGATGCCTGCAAGGGTGATGGCGGTGGCCCTCTGGTCTGCGAACGCAACGGTGTCTGGAATGTCGTGGGTGTTGTGTCCTGGGGCATTGGCTGTGGTCAAGTGAATGTGCCCGGCGTTTACGTCAAGGTTTCAGCCTACTTGCCCTGGATTCAGCAAATCACCCAAAGCTACAAATGATTAATCGAAGTCAGCACAGAGGCAAGCACAGTCACTGCCTACCACGCAGTGGGTGCAGCCATCGACCCCAATGACGATGACGATGCCTCTGATGAATTTGTTTTTCACTTTTGAGCAGCCATTTCCTTATGTAACTGTCCCGTCACTATGTCTATTTTTAATGTTTTTTATTATGTGTATATTTATTCGATCATGTTTGTTAGCCCACTCGAAACACCATCACCGCTGTTGTTACCATCACGTACTCGTTACCTCTTTAGGCCTTCTTTCTTATTACCTTGTTACCATGTTATTACGTTATTGTTATGACCCATGCAGACTCTTTTGTCACAAAACTCAACAAAGTCACTCATTAGATAAGAGACTCACAACAGTCGAGTAGCAGCGAGTAAGGCCCGGAAAGTGCCTTGACAATCACTCTCTCTAACTTGGGTATTGCAGTCCATTCATGTTCCGAAAACAGAAACCGAATCGTAATGTGTAAAATAGTTGTGTTTATATTAATTAATTTATTATTTATACTTGTAATAAATTAAAAACTATTTAAATAAATTAATTTATGAAAAAACATACAAACTTTTTCCATTTATTTAATATGCTTTTTTGTTTCAAAGTTGTTAATGGTTCAGACTTAAAATTTCAATTTCATTGATTTAAAATTCAACTGCTTCTAATTATTGAATTTGAATTGTGAGGTTCGTAATTATAATTATTATTATTAACTTTAGATTACAAAAATCTATTGGCTACATCGACTTGATGATGGAGTTTACACCTTTTGAAGAGCATTTCGTAGTTCTATAAATTGATCCTACTCTTGAAAGTATGCTATAGACAAATCTTGAAATGTCTATTCTTAGCAACGCGTAATTCAATTTCTCATCTCTTAAATAATACATTTTATAAGTTAATTAATACACTTCCACTGCTTTCCGCTCTCATAATTTAATTGAAGCATTTCTGATTACATTTAGTTATTCAATACATTAAGTATTGAATTTGATTTCACACTAAAAAGTCGACATAAAAACCCTATTGCCAGTTGATTACCCTTGCAAGCGCTTTAGTATCAATTACGAATGGGCGCTACCCGAAACTATAAATGCAAATTAAATTTTAAACATCAAGCCACAACTTGGCAGCTTTGCACCACCCATAACTACTAAAACAAAAGCTAACGGCCGTAGCAACAAAACATTAATGGAGCCCACAGAAATCAAGTACTTCCTCGATAGATCCAGTATGTATGTGTGTGTATGATGATATTCAAAATCGCCAAAATACGTATTATAATATTATAATCACATGTTGAACACCCGTTAAACTCAAAAAACCACAGCAAAACTTTCCGCACTACTAAAATTTATGCACCGCTGACGTTTATCCATCCCAAAGTGTCGATCTTTGGGGGCAAGTATAAAACACATGGCGCCAATGAGAAAGACGTTTAATGCAGTTTTAGCAACACAAGGGAGATGTACACAAAGGAATTCAGATGCCTGCTCTGTCAGTTGCTCCTAGGTGAGTTCACCAAAATGAACCAACCAAATGAAAAAGGATTAATATAATACCATCGACAGCGCTGCTCTTCGCCGATGCCATGGGAAGGCTGAACAAGCGTAATGGATTTTACTACAGGCAACAGCAGCAGCAGCAACAGCATCAGCAGCAACATCCACAACAGCATACGCAACCACCTCCACTGCAGTTACATCAACATGGCAACTTCTTTGATCCCTCGTATCCAGCTTATGAGGAACCGGAGCAGCAACATCAATCTCACGGCAGCAGCGGAGACCGCAACAGCAATTCAAAAGCTCAGCACAATCAACACAGCAGCCCAAGTGGAGAAGGTGGCAAGACTGGCTATAGTATAGGCAGCGGTTTACGTTCCATTGCACAAGGATCTGCGGATCAGGCTTACAGCGCAGTGGCCAATCAGCATGCTGCTGCCAAGCAGGCTGCCTTCATAGCCAAGAACACACTCGCCCAGGCTGCATCACAGGCAGCAGCAACGGCTCAAGCAGCGTTGGCTGGCAAGCAAGTGATTCTACAGGAATTGGAGCAACAGGCAGCCGAAGCACAGCGTGCTCTCTCCCGCGAGTTGGAGCAACTAAAAGCAGCCAAGCTGTCAGCGAAGCTTGCCCAGCAAACTGCCCAGGCAGCTCATCATCATATCTCAGTGTTAACTGCAGCTGTGAACAATGCCAAATCTGTTGCTGAGCAGGCGGAACAAACCTCTAGCGAAGTGTCGAATCAACTGGCATCCCAAGCCACAATGGTTGGTCAGGCGAAAAATCGGGTAGAGCAGGTGGAAGAGCAGCTGCAGCAGGCGCGAGTTGACTTTGCAGCGACCAAGGAATCGGCCATTAAGGCAGCATCCTCTGCAGCTGCTGCTCAAGTGAATGCCTCAAAGGCCGCAGCACATGCTACAATTGGTCTGCATGAAAGTGCAAATCAGCAGGATCATCATAATCATGAGGAGGAACTTGAATCATATGATGAGCCCATAGACACAAGTGGCTCGGGTCACTCTGAGAACGATGCACTCGAGGAGCATCCCCACAATGGCTAGTCCATAAATATTTATATACATTTTAGGGATTTCAATGCCAAATACACAACTCTATTGCATAAGTAAGTTATGTATGCACAATAAGAGTATTAAATATAAAAAGTCTTACGAAAATAAATTAAACTTACCGTTAAGTTGCAAAGGTGAAACTGAATTAAAACGCTTAACTATATTCCAATTACAATGTCAGCAGACTTGAGAGCTTGCAGTACACAAATATTATATCATATTATGAGAAGCACTTTAGATAAGTAACATATGATATTAGAAATAATGAACTGTTTAGGATTATCACAAAACAAAAAGAATACAAAATGGCGCACATTACTTCACTTTTTAGTGAAAAGTTTTCACTTTATTAAAGCCGATTTATGACGATATGATATCGATAACTTGACGAGAGAAATCGACATCAGCTTGCTTTTATGGACATTTTCATTTGCCCCTGTATGTGCTCAGATTTTATATGAAGATTAAACGATTTTTTATAATAACGCTTAAATAATGCAGAACCACGTTTTAATTTCACTTTTGGACAATTGCATAGTTAGTTAAACGGCGAGCTTCATAACCCGGCCTTATCAGGTGCAACTGTCCAGCGGAGCACCGACAGGATCGCACCGGAAATCATTATGAAATATGTATAGCGCACACTTGCCACCATAAACATATTATGTTTTTGGTGCTCACAATCACTCTTCACATACTAATATTTATTGCGAATGACCACAATAGACAGGATTAACACTAAAAAAAATTATATAAAAAAAAAAGCGCGCACGCCAGCTAATTTTCCCGGCAAGAAACTGTCAACGGCTATTTTGGCGCGTATATCGATAACACAGCGATCAGAATAGTCATTTTCTTGCTTTACTGGGCTCTTTTCGTTATAGCTTGATCATTTTTTATTTTATATTAACTACCCTATTCATTGTAGTAAATCATCAAAAAATATATATATGCTTATAAAATAACAACTTTTTCAAACTTAAAATGTAAAGTAATGCCGCGTTGCCAACCACATTCAAACTCAAAAAGTGGCAGCTCTACACGAACACAGCTGTTAGAGTGCATTGTGAATGGCAATTTTAAAGAAGCAGCAGTGCGGCGCAAAATCTTCATAACATTTTTTAATTATCTGTTATTGAATTAAAATAAGTGCAATTGAAAGTGAAACATGAGTCAGAAAGTCATCAAATACATTGGCCGCACCACAGACTTCCGTGGCAACACACTGTGGGAGCTGGTGGGTAACTTGCCCGACTGGGGAGTCGGTCGCATGCTCATACGTAACATGTTTCAACGTTACCCGGAACCCTGCTACATGCGGATACTAAAAGTGTCGGCGGTGGACGAAAAGGTGATATTAAGACCACTAATGTGAATGAAAATATATAACTAACATATATATTGTTTCCTTAGCCAAATGAAGAGCGCAAGGTGCGTGTCACGGTAGAGAAAACTTGGCGCGGCGTCACACAACCAAAACCCGTGGAAATCTATAGCACCAGCTACAAAGCCGACTACGAGTTGGTGCCTAAAGAGGAGGAGCACAAGTTCTTGAACAATAAAAAACAAGTCGCAGAAGTAATATTGCCCACAAAGATTGAGTTTCCTCCACTTCTCCGCGAATACATCAGAGACGAAACCGGCGAATCAAATCCTCAAATGAAAGTGCACTTCAAGAAGACGTTCAACAAGCAGGCACGTCTCGCTCAACCAAATGAGCAGCCAACGCTGCAAGTGTCCATGGACTTAGGCAAACCAAAGCCAGTGAGCGCCAAGCTGTACGAGGGTGTGTTATAAGAAAGCCAAGCATTTGCAAATTGTTGGAATATTAAATTTTGTATGTAATGTACATGGAATTTTCTTTAGTTAACTATATTTACAAGTTGAGAAAGTGGTAGACTTATGGAATGGAATACTTTGTTGTGTGTGGTGTTTGCTCTCGTCATTTGTTCTGCTCATAGTTGCGCAATTTACGCGTCAAATTATCTACCTCCAAACCCAACACATCCAGATTCTCTTTGAGCGTAATGTTCTTTAGCAGCGTGTCCTCTAACACCGTCTGCAGCTTCTTGTTGATCTCCAGCGAAAGATCTAGCGACATGCCGCCTTTGCTTTCGGCGCCTTTAACTCCGCCATAGATGGCTGCCATGACACCGTTGCCATACTTGACCAGCTCGCTCTTGTTCTGATCACTCTTCGTGGTAGTCAAAGCGCCTGCCGTCTGATCACGCAACATATAATGCTGCACCACCTTCGATTTCTTCTGCACCTCGGCAACGAGAGCAGCTGTATGATTCTCCAGAAACTCGATGCGTTCCGTTTGACGTGCTGTTGCCTGCTGCAGGCGCAGTATGCGCTCCACTAATACTTTCTTTGAGAGAACTGCTTGCAGTTCGGGAGGCGCTTGATTTTGTGGCTGCTGTGTTGTGGTCACGCTACTGGCCACTGTTTCAGATTCGGATGATTCACTGGCACGTCGACTGCTGCCATGGCTGCTGCTGCGACTGTGCGTGCGTTGAACTTGTTGTGGTTGCTGTTGCTGTTGCGGTGGCGTCTCTTGATTGTAGCCATTTAGCGCCTGTTGGCAATTGCTACAATACGGCATAATGGGCTTTGTCTCCACCACGCCTCGTTTGTACTTTTGCAGCTCGCGTTGCAGCTCTTTGACTAAAGTCGCCTGTTTGTGCTGTGTCGCCTCAAAGTCACCCTGCACATTGTCCAACTTGGCCTTGGTCAGTTCGTAGAGTTTTGTCTTCTCCGACAGATGTTTGGCCAACAATAGACGTTCTTCATTCTTTTCCGCCGACTCAACACTCAGTTGATTCTCCAGTTCACCGTACTTGATGTCATAGCCGTGTTTCTCCTGTTTCATCAATTTGTTTTCAGCCTCGAGACCTTGTGCCTAAAATAGAAATAGAGATCAGAACATCACCTGAAAAATTTATCGACAACGAGCTGGGGACATTCACGTGGCCTCGGTGGCGCAGTAGGCAGCGCGTAAGTCTCATAATCTTAAGGTCGTGAGTTCGAGCCTCACCCGGGGCATGTAACTTTTTTTTTAATTTTTTTAATAATTACCTTTGCTTCAGCTAAGCTAATATTGTTTTGCAGCTGCACAATTACTTCGCTCATCTCTTTGTTAATGCTGAGCAGCTCTTGCTTCTTCTGCTGTAGCTGCTCTAAGTCAGCTTCAGTTTCCAGTGCATTTGCTTCGAGTTTCTCTCTTAGTTTTTGCTCCTCGGCGAGTTTTTCTTCATTGCTGTGTGAGTAAATAAAGATTAAATAAATATCTGACTGTTTGCATTAGGAATTGCTGCATACATTGTGTTCTGTGTGCGCAAGAGCTGCAGTTCGGCAACTTGTCCATGCAGTTTGGCAGTCTTTAGCAGCTCATCACTGTACGCTGCTTCCACAGAGCTGTGCTGCTCTTGAAGTTCCTTAAACTCGTCCGCCAATTGACCATGCTACAGAGAGAGGTGTATACAATTAATATAGTTGAAACTATAATGAAGTAAATCACACTTGCCGACGCATTAATGTCCTGCAGCTGTTGCTGCAGCTCCTTGAAAGCCTCAGCTTGCTTCTGCTGCTCTTTGGTGAGTTTATCGAGGGCTTCAGTCTTGCGCATAATCTCGTGCTTTAAGAGTATTGTATTCGCCTCGAATTCCATCTTGAGTTTCTCTGCAATCGATGCGTTCATAATTGACTTAATAGATTGGCATTCTATCGCTCTTACCATTGGCCTTCTCCTCCAGTTTATTAGGCGCATTGCGCTCTTCTTCCAGCTTGCGTTCTAGAGACTATAATGAAACAATTATTATTTGAAATATAATTTCGTTAATTGTGGTTTACTGACCGCCTTTGCTTCTACTTCAATGTTGAGCTTGTTCGCGTGATACTTCAGCTTTGACTCCAAGTGACCCATTTCAGTCTTGAGCTTCTCGCATTCCCGCTGATATTTACGCACTTCGTTGCACTGCAATGCAAAAAAGATTAAAGTTAATAGTCTTAGTAACAAAGAATCGTTTACTCACCTTTTCGTCTATGATGTAGGTAATACGTGACTTCTCTTCGTTGACCGCATGAAAGCGAATGGATACATTTTTAACCTCTCTCTTGGCATCAGCCAGCTGCTTCTCCACCAACTCCTTCTCCTTTTTGGCATCGATGAGCAGCTTCTCCTTCATGGCGAATTTAATCACTGTCGCCTCCTTCTCCTTGTTGGCCACATCCATCTCATGGCGGAACGCCAGCTTCTCCTTGTCCAGTATCGCATTCTCGCGTTGCAGCAGCGTCATCATGTTATCCTTCTGTGCATTTGCTGTGCGCAGCTGTTCTAATTGCCGCTCATAGCTGCGACGCTGCTCTTCCAACTGGGCCAAACAATGCACATGGGACAGAATATCATTTGGAGCAGGCACCACTGTATCCTTGTGTTCTTCAACCTCATCCTGCGCCTTTAATTCGGCGAAACTCATAACGGTATCAGTTTCGTCGCTAATTTCTTTCGTCTTTTGTTCGACGTCGCCCACAATAGCAATCTCATTAATAACTTGTTTATTTTCTACTTGTTTATCTTGCAGTTCCGTGTCGTTCGTTGTTGGTATTGGTGTCAGTTCTTCGTTTTTTGCTTGTCTCTCACATTCCAGCTGCTGTTGTTGCTCCACTGAAATCAAAGCTGTCTCCACGTCGCATTTGTTTATTTCGATTTTGGCCGCCAGCTCTATTATTTCGCTGACCTTTTCTGCATTTGTGACAGAGGATGAGTCCTCTTTGTTGGCTTCACTCGGCGTTGTAGCCGACTCCATGTTTTCAAGTGTTGCTTTTCTTAAAACGAATATAAATATGGCAATAAAACAACTGATTTGATTTCACTACATTCTTCTCTCTTATTAAAAAAACAGCATTCACACATGTGCGTTGACAAACACTGGCGCCACTGCCATTCGCAGTACTGAGCCTTCAATAGTGCCGGCGTTTTAATATTATTCCGCCAAATTCAGCTTTTATTTTTAGTTGGCAAGTGGGAAAATGCGAGAAATCTATATTTAGGAATGTAATTTATTGCCCTATAAATATACAACTGGTTAGAAAAATAATAGTAATTATTCATATAAATTATTAATATTTACATTTGTCTTAGCACAAATAGATCAATCAATAATGACAAACTGAAGGACTCAATTGCAATAGCTTTGTACCCTAGAATATTATAGGGTGTTCCAAGAAATGCATAATTAAAAAACAATCATTAACGACAATAAATTTAAAATTATAATTTAAATATTTGCGTGTTGTTATAAATGTGGTGTCTTTCCAACCGTTAAAAGCACTTTCTACTATTCACACAAGATGGCCACACTTAAATTATTATGTTTTGCTTATCGATAACATATGCCGGCGACCAGCTGATTGGTTATAATTGTAATTTCGTGCATTAAAATATGGTTTGCGCGCTGGGAATCGAAGGAAGTGCCAATAAAATCGGAATTGGCATTATAAATGATGGCAAAGTCTTGGCAAATGTACGACGCACCTATATAACTCCGCCGGGTGAAGGTAATACTTATGCTGGATGTGTGTGAAATTCATATTAAACTTTGATTAACGTGCAACAGGTTTTCTGCCCAAGGAGACAGCAAAACATCATCGCGAAGCAATCTTGGCGCTGGTGCAGGCGAGTCTCAAAGAGGCCGAGCTGCAACCTAATGACTTGGATGTTATATGCTACACAAAAGGACCCGGCATGGCGCCTCCTTTGCTCGTCGGAGCAATTGTGGCACGCACTTTGTCGCTGCTGTGGCAGAAGCCGCTGCTGGGTGTTAATCACTGCATTGGTCATATTGAAATGGGACGCTTGATAACCGGTGCCCAGAATCCCATAGTGCTGTATGTGAGTGGCGGCAACACTCAAGTGATTGCCTATTCCAATAAACGCTATCGCATCTTTGGCGAAACAATCGACATTGCTGTGGGAAATTGCTTGGATCGATTTGCTCGCATTATTAAGTTATCGAATGATCCCAGTCCCGGCTACAACATTGAACAATTGGCCAAGCAGGGCAAACAATATATAAAACTACCTTACGTAGTGAAGGGCATGGATGTCAGCTTCTCCGGCCTGTTGTCACACATTGAGGAACTGGCCGAGCCCAACAAAAGGCGCAACAAACGCAAAAAGCCAACGGACGAGGCGGAGAAAGAGCCAGAGTACAGTAAGGAGGATCTCTGCTACTCGCTGCAAGAGACCATCTTTGCCATGTTGGTGGAGATCACAGAACGCGCCATGGCGCATTGTGAATCCAATGAGGTAAGTTTAATTGCAGCAATTGTGAACAAGGAATTCTAATTGTTGTTTCTTTAGGTGCTGATTGTGGGAGGCGTTGGTTGCAACGAGCGATTGCAGGAGATGATGCGCATTATGTGCGAGGAGCGTGATGGCAAACTTTTTGCCACTGACGAACGCTATTGCATTGACAATGGCTTGATGATTGCCCATGCTGGGGCGGAGATGTTTAAAGCGGGCACCAAGATGCCTTTCGAGGATGCATTCGTGACACAAAGATATCGCACAGATGAAGTGCTTGTTAATTGGCGAGATGATTAAACCATTTGGTATGCTTTACGTAATGCTTGCTTTGTTTTTTTTTTTTTCTTTATTAAAGATCTACCCTCGACAATTGATTGATAGCTACATAGTTGTTAACAGTGTGTGTGTGCGCTGCTTGTATCCTGCCCATATTGTTTGTTAGTTAGTTGAGTGTTAGTTCAGAGTGCCGGCTCCTTGCCCGTCCAATGTGGCTTCATATCGATGGGCACAATGCGTTTTCCCTCGATGACATAAACCGCGCCATTCTTCTCCTTCTCCAGCACATTCATAATGCAACGGGCAACATCGGTGGCGCTTTGTTTGTTGAGACGATCCAGAATCTTGTATGTCTCGTCGCTCGTCTCCGGGAAGATGATTTTCTCCGTGAAGTTGGTAAACATGTCCGTCATGGTGGCGCCGGGACAAACAGTGGCAAACTTGATGCCCGAACGCTGATAGAACTTTTCATTCTAAGGCAAGAAAAAGATTTATAAGCGGGAGTTAAAGAAGGAGTTTTGTTATGTGACTTACGCCCAGACAACGCGTAAAGTTGATGATGCCAGCCTTGGTGGCGCCATAAACGGGAATGATGAACATGGGATCCAAGCCCACAACGGAGCTCATGTTGACCACCAAACCACCATTGCCACCGTTCTCCTTGCTCATGTACTGCAAGGCACTCAAGCTGGAGTTGATAATTCCACCCTAAAAGAGGAACAATTTTAACTATAATTGATTTTATTATTATTTAATTTGCTTACCAAATTCACAAGCAAAGTGCGCTGCACATCGCGATCGTTGAAGATGCCCGCCACATTCACCACAATGTCAATGTTGCCAAAGGTCTTCTTGATCTCCTCGTAGGTGGCCTCCACGCCCTTCTTATTAGCCACATCCATTTTGATGATCATCACACTCTGCGTGGGATGTGCACCACGCAGCTTGACAAACTCCTCCAGATTATCCTGCAGATCTATGATGGCTATTTTCTACAATAATGATGAAAATTAAATTAGATTGTAAAATGAGATTTTAATAGCAAACTTACTCCAATGCCTGCGGCCAGCAGCTGCCTGGCCACCTGGAGACCAATGCCACCAGCTCCTCCAGTGACCACTGCGCTCTTGCCACGGAAATTCATTGTTGTGATGTTGGTTGCTTCTTGTGAGTCTTCCACTAAGATGACGCCTGTTTCGGTGCGCTGCTCGAGTATTTGACGGATGCAACGATAGAGCTCCACAATTGTCTCCACTGCACTGCTACCTTGAGGTCTCTGGCGGGCCTCTTTTATAGCTCAGTCGGCAGACTAGAGTTTTATAATCACAAATATACGTAGTTATGCGATATGTGGACTTAAATCTGATCTGTGATTAGCATCCATTGACTGGCTGCCGAATGCAATCGATAAGCCAACAAACTGCAAAACTGCAGAGCGGGGATTATTATGCAAATACTTGGCAGCTATCAATTTCGATTTGTCGAGCAGCGGCTGCCATTGGGTTAGTCTAGCGTTTGATCTGCTTCACACTGCTCTGGTTTTTGCGAGGTTGGTTTCTGTTGCTCTCGATCGATCGGCTCATCTCGCCAGACTGCCGACGGATCTGCTTCCAAGTACATTGCCAACCTTGGACTAATGTCAGTTTGAACTGAGGTGGGCTTTGTTTTCAACAACTTTAGTACTTTATTTTATTTAAAGAAATTCCTTTTACCAACAATTCGTAAAAGATTTAATATTTAATTATCTAAGTGCTTTGTGAATACAAAAAGATTGATATGAAATAAATTTATTTTGCAGTATTCGAAAGCAAGGAAAGGTAAAAATTCTTTTGCATTTCTTATCAAAGTTTCTAGCTTCGGGAACTAACACCCTACTGAAACTTATGAAGCATTTTTATATTCTTTTCGATAATCATTTTAATCCCATGATAAAACTTTCTTATGTATTAATAGCCCAACACATTTCCATTTGTTCGATTTTTAAAAAACACTCAAAATAAAATATTGAATTTAATATTTTTACGTATTTCACTTTATTCGAATATATTGCGATAAAGATACATCTCATAGAGCACAAATATGTTCGTTTATTAATCGTATTTCTTTGGTATATAAGCTAAAGTGTTTATCATCTCTGTAAAGTGTATTATGAAAAGTTTTGTGCTAATGCTAGCAAATGGATTATATTCATACTTATATCATATATGTATAGTATATAAACATTTCTTTTGTTTCTCGAGATATAAATTGTTGGATGTGTAAACATTTTGTTTGAACTTTTGGGCCATTTCGTATATTTTAAATTTCGAAAAATGAAATTAAGGAAATCAAAATAAAACAAAAATGAAATTTTGTAATATTATTAATTTATTTTTAAAATAAATCACTTAAGCACAACTTAGATTAGATAGCAAGGAAAATGAAACATATAGGAAAATAACTGGAGCTACCATTAAAAACACATAATAAATTAGCTAAAAGATCTGAAGTAGATGAGACACACAAAAAAACACTGGGAAGCAGTGAGACAGGACAATTGATGGAATTACTTTTGGGCAGCATCATAGGTATCCTTGTGCTGATAGCCACTCACATAGCCGGAGTCATCGACCAGATTGCGACGCCCGGCGATGCCTTTGCCCTTGCCAGTGGCATCAAAGCGCTCCTTATGGGAGCCGGTGTACTTGCTGGTATCCGTCAGTCGATCCACAGTAGCAGCAGCCTTGCCAGCCTAGAAAGCCAAGGAATCAAATTTAGTAGCGATCTCAATCGATATCAAAATGATAACTAACCGAAGCGGAAATCACGCCTGGGGCACCACAACCAGCCATCTTCGACTTGATTGTCGCCAGCTCAACCTTTTTCGTCTTGGCCAAATCGTCGAGGAATTTGTTGTAGTCCGGCAGCGAGATCTTCATGGCCTTAAACTTCTTAAAGTGAATGCCAGTGTCGGTGGTTGTGATCTGTTTATCGATCACTTTCGCCTGCTTCATCCACTTATCGCTCTGCGACAGCGTTATCAGTTTACCATCGGACTTGGTATCACCGAATTTCGAGAAGGCCTTGAATTGATCCGAGAATGTCACCTTCGGTGTCTCCTCAAGCGCCAATTCGGCCAGCTCGGCGGCTGGCGCCTCAGCTGCTGCCGCACTGCTGCCATTTTCTGCTGCCTCCGACATGCTGGCTCTGAAATACGTAGTACGTGAATGTAATTATAGTTACAATTAATAATACATGAATTTCATTATGTATAATTAAGGTTTGCAGCCACGCTAACTCTTGTCACTTCTACGCAGTTCCTCTCACCTGTGACTGACGACACTCAATAACATTGCGTTTTGTTTTGAACTGGGCTATCTGATTATTCTTATAACTTTAATCGCTTAACTCTGAGTGCGGCATGCCCACCAAAGAGGCGTATACTTGATATTGATATTGCTTATCTAGTCGAAGCAGAAACTCTTTATGCCGATGATATCATGGCACAGCACCAAAAAGCTTTCGCAACTGTTGTGGCCGCTAATTAAGTGCGGAAGGTTAGTCAGTTATTCAGCTATTCGTTCGGATCTGACGCCATATATAAATGGGTACTCACATTGGGAGCTGCTCTCCCAACTCACACGCGATGCCGATACAAACTGACAATACATTTGCTCATTAGCGTCAACATTTGTATTCTAATCAAATAAACAGTTCTCTAACTACACTCACAAAAAATAAACGACAACACCAAACACGTTGTTTACATTTATGAAGCATATTTTTTTTAATAGTCATTTCCCAAATTATATTTTCACATTCAAAACAATTTAAAGTTTTATCGTGCATTATTAATACACTTTTTCGCTATGTGTAGTTGGAGTTAAATAGGTAATAAAAATGCTAATATCTTTTAAATGGTTTAGGAATTGCCGTCGGAACTATATTCTCAGTTTGACTTTCAACAACTTTGTATTAAATACACATAAAATACAATTTTATGAGCACTGAGAGAAATTGTTTACAGTTACATTAGCTGATTTATTATATATTCTTTGATTGATTGATTTCTTCTGTAAATTTCATAAAGCCCTCAGGGTTAAAATAACATAAATTCTTTAGATAAAGGCAGCTTGATTGATTATATGCTAGAATTTCTAATGAAGTTAATTTTTATAAAGAATTTTTTCATATTTGGTTAGAGAAATACGATATGAGGTTGTAAACAAACCGCGAAGATGAAAAAAAAATATGGGCATTAATTAGGGAGATGGTAAAACTGGGTTTTGAAGACTGAGAAAACTAAAGAACCTACTACTAACATTATAATTAAAAATTTCTATATAATATTATATTAAAAATCGCTGTCATATAATCATTATTGCATAGCTTGATCAGTAAATAAGCAAAAAAGGTAAAGTCGAATGTGCTCGACTATGAGATATTATTCGAAAAATATACCAAATAAAATACTAAAATATACCGAAGTTAATATTTGGTATATTAATATATTACTCATTCAAAAATTAAACCGCAAAAATATATTTGGTATATTGATATATTACTAACACAAAAAATATACCAAAAAATATATTTGTTGTATGGATATATTACTCATTCAAAAAATATACCGTAAGTTATATTTAGTATGTTCATATATTACTCATTCTTAAAATTTACCGAAAGTTATATTTGGTACATTGATGTATTACTGATTCAAAAAATATAACGAATGTTATATTTAAAATATTGATATATTACTGATTAGAACCCATACGGATCACAAATATCTCCTTCTCCTATAGACACAAAAAAATATTACCTTTCGAACTTATTGGCTAGTCATAAGCATAAAACAAAAATATACACTCTAGGGTTAACTTTCATAAATCGCGTGGATGTTTCAGTCTTGAAATTGCTTGTAGCATAAATTGTCGTCATGTTTACAGGCAAACAACAGGAGAAATAAAAGAAGAGTGGACAGAAAGAAGATTTGTACGTGTGCGGGCACAAATCGAACATAAACAGTAAATACAACGCGAGCTTTTGTTGTTACGATCATTAATTATGAGGCAGTTAAGATGCGAATGGGAATGAGCCTGGGAATGGTAATGGGGAATGGGACTGTGGAATGGGAAATGTGTATCTGCAACTGTGGAAGCTGCCCGCGCATAATTTAAAATGCGATAAGGAAAAGGTTGGTCCGATCGAAGCAAACGCGTCGCCCGGAAGGCAACCAGTTATGGGATCGGGAATCGGGGAGTACCGAGTATCGTATGCACCGACAATCGACAACCGTTTTATACCAAAGCCGAAGATGACGCAAGGTAATTGAATGCGACGATCTGACGATAAGATTGCCCCTGGGTCAAGGTCAGTGTCAGTGTCGACGATGCATTCAACCCGCGAAGCGTAACAGAAATGGATTTTGGGATCGACATTTGCAAGTGCAAATGACGAAGGTGTGGAGTGTGAGGGGAAGAGGGTGTGCAAATGTGCGTTCTAAACAGCAAGTCGACTAAATCGAATAGCTTAAATGACATCAGCAAAAACAAAAAAAGAGCGCGGTGATTACGTCGCCTTTTGGGTGAGGCTAGTCGAGTGAAACTAGTTTGTGTTTCTAGCAAAGTGACCGCGAGTGTTTTAGTTGAGTTCAGTTGAGTTGCTGCTGCGTAGCAGTTTCATTAATAATACTATGCGACATAGGGTAACCCTTTGGCTGTGCCGGTAATTGGAAACCATAAATACTTGAAAAACAAACTCGAAAACATGACCAAAAGGCAAGCCGCAAGACAGCTACAGATACAACTCTCCAGACAGGCGGTGAACGTGGCTAGCACGAATCAAAAATAATCCGATTTGACTGCACAGAACATGTATCATTATACACGATACGTATATATGTATGTATACACAGTCGATACTCGTCGTATTTATAAATTGTCTTGTTCATCTTTCTGCCACATCCGCATCTCGAGTTAATTTCTGATGCGCGTGGCGAGCATCCCAAATGAGCCATGTCCAAGTTGGATACTAAACAAATTAATGAGTTTTTTCCGAATTTGTAGTAGCAACAAATTAGCATTTGAAAGATATGCCTAAAAGGCGTGTCATCGTCTACAGAAATTGTATAATTGTTAATTATTAATCATAATATTATTGAAATGCATGCCTCGAAATTTGGGTCACGACTGCCTCAATATGAAATGCGAGTAAATATGAAAATACTGCATAAATTAAATGCTTAACAGGAAATAAAATACACACCACAGTGGGGTGGCTCAAGTTGTAGTGAAGAGGGGAGGGGACAAAGAAGGCATGTCTCACGCAATACAATGGGGAGCTTGGGGTCAGTTACGCTTTAGCATAGGCCGAAGCATAGGCATAGATGCAGAGAAGTGCGCTCAAGGGCTACACATATATACACACACATATACATGTATGCATAATATATATACACAATCTCTGTGGTGTTAGATGACATCACGCATCACAGGAATTGAGGAACGCGCAAGCGCCGCATACATACAAACGGATATCAAAATGGGAACTGCGACTCTGCATTGCGATGCTACAGGAAAGTTGCAAAAGTTTCGCGCGAAATCCTTTAATCTAGCGCACACAATTAGGTCATGGAGCATACCAAAAATAGCGCGAAATAAATTCCTCCCCCTGAAAAGTAAACTTCGTCTAGTCATTCGACTTCTTCCTTTGTCTTTTTTCTGTCCTTGCATCTCCATTATTGTAAACAAGCTGATGCTGTGTATATAACTGCGTGTGTGTGCAACACTTTGTTGTGCTTTGATACTGACAGTTTAGTGTAGAAATCACTTTTATAACTTACATTTGTGGAAAGGGATTTCTTTAAAAATTATTAAATTTTTTATTAAAGAATTTTTGAAACTTTTTTTTTTGTTGATTATTTGTTGCAATAATTTGCTTTGCCGTACTGCGCGCGTTTGCTGTCGTTGTTGAGAGTCAACTGTTTGGACAAATGCGCAGCACATAGCTAAGGGGGCCAAAGCCCAAGCGGCGTATGAGTGATGTTTTGTGTTCGGCTTGAGCTTTTTTTGTTTTGAGCGCATTTCTAGGGAGCACGCACAAAAAAGAACAAAAAAGGAAATGACGAACGACTTGTAAATACCCTGCATCTAACAGATAATAAATAAATTTGGTAATACTTTAAAGACAATAAAAACAAAATTAAATAAATTTATATGTGTTATTTTTGGGAAAATTTTGTGTTACTCTTATGGCATCTTCTCTTTTATGATGCCCGTTAAAAAGTTTACAGCTCATAAAAATCAAAGTATTTTCAATAAATTAACTGTCATTTCAGCAGTTTTACGTGCTTTAGTCGTGCGGTCGAGATATGTCCTCATAAATCATAATATTCACACCCTTTTCCTTTCTCTCTTCTCTTAAAATCAAGCAAGTTTTATCTCGAACCGCCCGCAGGGAACTTTGCGAATATACACAATGTTAATATACATATATTATTATGAGTATTTCGAAGCGATGACTTCATTTAACTAAAAACCGAGAAAAAAAAGATTGTATAAATGCCAGAAACTAACAACAAAAGCCGCTCGAAAAGCGTCGTGGCACAATCATTTATCAAACATGACGCCAGTTGCCTTATCAACTGAGTTTCACTCGCTTTTTCGGTTTGTTTTGAGTGTGAAATTTGCACTCAAAGCTCGCACAAAGCTTTTTGGGGTATGATGATGACGATGAGAGACAGGCAGGCAGACAATCGTGATGTCTATCCACAAAACGATGCGTGAAATTTTGACAACAAAACATAAAACACAACAAGTGAGGCGCGCGCCCATTGGGCAACAAGAGGAATAAGAAAAGAGACAGAAGGAGAGGGAGGAAGGAAGGGAGACACCATGAGCTCATGGTGAGAGGCTACTCGATGTGTGGAACTACGAGTAGCTAATAATAATAGTATATATTTGATATGTAAATGACTTAAAGAGTGAAAGATTCACTCGCCGATTACTAGACCTGAAATCCCCCATTCATTTCTTTTCTTACGAAATGGGTTCTTTGAACTGAGAGAAATACCCAACAAATTGGGAAATGGGAAAGTGGAAATTTGTAAATGGTAATGAGAACGTCAAGAGGTAAAAGTCATGGATTAAGTGTCTGCACACACCTTGAGAGTGATTACAACTGTCGCGGCTAATTTGTAAACGTTAATGTTTCTACATGCTCTATAGAGCTGCTTTTGAGACCCAACTCGAGCCTCTTCCCACAACTTTCCGCTTACTAGTTGTAACTACACGAAAGCTGGCAATGATTTATGCCTCTCTGACAGCGTCAAATATTTGGCTAACAGTGCGTGTGATGGCGTCATTTAAAGCCAAAAATAAAATAAAGAATATATGGAAACAGATAGAAGATAATGGTATGGGCTGAGTATAGTTAGAAATGTAAATACGCTTTAAGAATATTTTTTGTTAGTTTTAACCAATTTATTTATTGCGAATTAAAAGTGAATTTTTTGGACTTTGATAATAATGCTTTTTGAATTTATAAAAGCTTTCACAATAAATTTTCTGTAAATTGAAAATATTCGTTTGTAATAAAAGTTGTTTTATTGTTCAAGATCCAATGCATTTCCAGCAAGTATTCACCAGTTGGATAAGGCAAGCGCAATATTTCCGGTCGTAGATAAAAGCCTTGTATTATTTGATCACCCTAAACAAAAGTATTTTAGAATATAAATAAAATTAATACTAAAAATATTAAACTTACCATGTAGGGGCAAGTATGATTAATATTAGAAAATTCCTTAAAAAGGCTATAAATTAGAATAATGGTTGGATTATATGATTTTTTGGTAAATTGACAGGCATCAACGGTCGCCTTAAAAAGCCACGGCTTGTAGCCATTTGCTCTCTTAAAAAGCTGAACGGCAACAGAAATATCATTGCAAGGATGCAGAAATGTTATATTTATGTTAAGCACCGTCTTATTTCGGTTAATTGCACGCAGTCGACAATTGTTGATGACAACCCATGATTTGTTATAGGACTCGCAAACTGCATTTGTAAATTTGAATACAATGGCTTCCTGTCGAAAATCAAATATATATAACATCATTTAATTCATATAGGTTAAACTTACATTGTAACTCATCCATATGAGTAAAATTCCAAATAGAATAAGCGTCCCTTTCATGTTGGCGTATTCGAACTTTCTATTCAAATCAATGAGCAATATTTATTTGAAAACTCGGCTAGATGGTCCATTTGACAATATAATTTGCAAGCAACCATCAACTCGTGCAATTATTGAATAATTCTTTAATCTGTCTGGCATAAGAGAGACCACAAACTATACTGAAAAACGGTATTTTAAATAAATTAAAAAATTCCAGTACTATCCAGTTTTTATAAATAACATACATTTAATGAATTTATTTTTGATTACAATATTTCAAACAATTTTTTGTTCTTAAAATATTCCAAACTATTATATACCAGTAACATACCAAAATATATAGTAATACATTTAAAATATATCATAGAGTACAAAATGTTCCACATTTTCAGCCAAAGTAAGTAGGCGTTTTCCCATACAAAAGTATTTCTTGAATAATTTCTACTACTTTTAACTGTTTGCAACCAAATTATCACGAATCAAAAATGCTATACTCTAGCTTCAGAACTACGTTTATTCTTCGATTCTGTCGATTTGTTGAGGCGGAATAAAAACTAATACTAGAATGTACTCTTTATAAATCTTCTGTAAGTATAAAATTTAAATTTGTTTTCAGTTGTTATTCTAGACCAAATCATTTAAAATAAATAATCAAGAGTTCACTCCGAAAATAATAATATGTATATATAGAAACATACAAACTTAACTGTAAGAGGACTCGGGTGATAGGGATTGATTGTATGATTTTTAAACAAATTAATAATTCTTGTAATCCATTAGCTCTCTTAAAAAGTTGAACGTCAACTACAATTAATAGTATTACATTTAATTCTTGATTACATAGAAGAGGAGTAAAACTTTTTTAAATTCAATGGCTACTATTTATTTGCACCCTCAAGTATTTTATTATTTATATATATAATATATATAATTTGCCATTATTGAATAATTTTTTAATCTGGCTGACGTAAGACTGAACTGAATATATATATAAGTACTTATAATAATACCATCAACACACATGCACTTTAAAGATATCAATTACTTTGAATGTACAAAGAAAATTCATACAATTCTTGCTTTGAATTTCAATATATATAGGCTTCATTTTGTTAATGATATTTCTTGCCGAATTCTTTCTCACACAATTCAATTCATACAAATCTTCTGTAAATTTAAAATGTCCGTTAATTATAAGAAAATTTATTTTTTCTGTAAACCAAGATGTTGCTACTAGATACTCCCCACTTGGTAAAACGAGGCCCAATAACTCAGGACGAAGGTAACATCCTTTAACTATTAGATCACCCTGGGAAGGAAAGGAAAGGAAAGGAAAGGAAGAAAATGCTTCGGAATAAATGTGTACAAACTCAAAAAAAAATCTTACCATAAAGGGGCACGTTAATATTTGTGAAATCCCTGAACATGCGAAATAACATAATAGCAAATGGATTATGCGCTTTCTTGAGGAATAGACATGCATCCCAAGATGTGAAATTCAATCATTGCTTTTGAAGTAAACCTAAAATGTATCATTGATACAGGTTCTTCAATAAATCTTTTAAAACAAAATATTTTCAATTTTCCAACTTATAAAGACCCGATCAATGTTCAAACAATTAATGGCATTACTGAATTATCAGAAAACATACTTTTCGGTCCCAGTAGACTTTGCCCTATAAAACAAAAATTTTACATTCAAAATTTCTCTGAAAACTATGATATGCTATTAGGAAGGGAGTACCTAAAAGCCAGTAAATCCCAAATTGATTACGAAAATGGAACAGTTACATTAGGAGATTATAAATTCACATTTCAAAACAGTGAAGAGAATTCTGAAGAAACTTATACAGAAAACTATGCAACCTTAATTCATGTAAAACCTTTAACCGAAGATAGACCATTCAACTTCGCAATCGAAGATGAATTAAAAGAGTGTAATGAGTTCAGATTAGAACATCTTAATACAGAAGAGGTAGAAAATTTAAAAAAGGTTTTACATGAATTTCGCGATTTTCAGTACCGGGAAGGCTTATGATCAAGAAGTCAATAAACAAATCAACGAAATGATAGAGCAGGGCATAATTAAAAAATCAAAATCCCCTTACTGTTCACCCATCTGGATTGCTCCAAAGAAAATGGACGCTTCAGGAAAACAAAAATTCCGGTTAGTCATTGACTACCGAAACCTCAATGAACTAACCATTGATAACAAGTTCCCCATACCAAATATGGATGAGATCCTAGACAAGTTAGGCAAATGCCAATACTTTACTACGAACGATATTGCAAAGGGTTTCCATCAAATCCAAATGGATTCCAATTCAATTGCAAAAACTGCCTTTTCAACCAAGCATGGTCACTACGAATTTACTCGTATGCCCTTTGGGCTTAAAAATGCTTCAGCGACTTTCCAGCGCTGTATGAATAACCAACTTGAAGATCTGATCTTCAAAGATTGTATAGTTTACTTAGATGATATTATCATCTACTCCACTTCATTGGAAGAGCACATATCATCCATTTCGAAAGTCTTCTCAAAACTTCGGGACGTAAATTTGAAATTACAATTGGACAAACGCGAATTCATGAAGAAGAAAACTGTTTTCCTCGGGCATGTAATCACCACGCAAGGTATAAAACCAAATTCGAACAAGATTAAGGCAGTTGTTGAATTCCCAATACCTAAGACACCAAAAGAAATTAAATCATTCCTAGGTCTATGCGGATTTTACAGCAAATTTATATCCAATTTCGCAAATATTGCAAAACCCATGACAACTAAATTAAAGAAAAACGCCACCATAAACATAAAGATCCCACTTATGTATCTGCGTTTGAAAAATTCAAAGTTTTAATAACGTGCGATACGATACTAGATTATCCAAATTTCGAGAAGCCATTCTTATTCACTACAGATGCTAGCAACTTCGCTATAGGCGCCGTTCTATCACAGGAACACAAACCCATTTGCTATGCTAGTCGAACCTTAAACGAACACGAATCAAACTTTTCAGTTATAGAAAAGGAACTATTAGCTATAGTGTGGGCAACTAAGTATTTCCGTTCTTACCTATTCGGTAGAAAATTCCAAATCCTAAGTGATCACAAACCATTAGTTTGGCTCAGTAACATTAAAGAACCAAATATGAAATTACAAAGATAGAAAATCCGAGTAAACGAATATGATTATCAAAGCAAGTATTTACCAGGAAAAGAAAATAATGTAGCAGATGCACTTTCGCGCATAAAATAGAAGAGAATTTCTTAGGAGAAGATGCAATTAGCACTGGAGTAACTATACATAGCGCTCAAGAGGACAGTCAATACCACATACCCATAACCGAAAGACCTTTAAACTACTTTAACAGGCAAATAGAATTCATAAAAGGTGATGATAACAAAGTTGAAACAACTCACTATTTCCATAAACTTAACATTAAAATTTCTTATAAGGAAATGACTAATCAATACGCCAAAGATATGATAAAGGAATATCTTTGCTCGAAAAAGAGTATTGTCTATTTTCACAATGAAATAGATTTTCCAATTTTTCAAAGAGCTTTTTAAGAAATAATAAGTTTAAGTAAAATGTTATAACTAAAATAATGAAAACAAGCTTGAAATTAATTGACTTACAAACCTTCGCAGAGTTTAAAGAATTAATTTTAAAAACACATAAAAAGTTATTACATCCAGGAATAGAAAAAACAATAAATTGGTTTAAGGAAAAATATTATTACCCTGATTACTAGAAACTAATACAAAACTTAAATAATGAATGTGAAATTTGCAACATAGCTAAAACCGAACAAATTTCTAAGTAAACTAGACAATCTTTGAAGATCAGATCTTCAAGTTGGTTATTCATACAGCGCTGGAAAGTCGCTGAAGCATTTTTAAGCCCAAAGGGCATACGAGTAAATTCGTAGTGACCATGCTTGGTTGAAAAGGCAGTTTTTGCAATTGAATTGGAATCCATTTGGATTTGATGGAAACCCTTTGCAATATCGATCGTAGTAAAGTATTGGCATTTGCCTAACTTGTCTAGGATCTCATCCATATTTGGTATGGGGAACTTGTCATCAATGGTTAGTTCATTGAGGTTTCGGTAGTCAATGACTAACCGGAATTTTTGTTTTCCTGAAGCGTCCATTTTCTTTGGAACAATCCAGATGGGTGAACAGTAAGGGGATTTTGATTTTTTAATTATGCCCTGCTCTATCATTTCGTTGATTTGTTTATTGACTTCTTGATCATAAGCCTTCCCGGTACTGAATATCGCGAAATTCATGTAAAACTTTTTTAAATTTTCTACCTCTTCTTTATTAAGATGTTCTAATCTGAACTCATTACACTCTTTTAATTCATCTTCGATTGCGAAGTTGAATGATCCATCTTCGGTTAAAGGTTTTACATGAATGAAGGTTGCATAGTTTTCTGTATAAGTTTCTTCAGAATTCTCTTCACTGTTTTGAAATGTAAATTTATAATCTCCTAATGTAACTGTTCCATTTTCGTAATCAATTTGGGATTTACTGGCTTTTAGGTACTCCCTTCCTAATAGCATATCATAGTTTTCAGAGAAATTTTGAATGTAAAATTTTTGTTTTATAGGGTAAAGTCTACTGGGACCGAAAAGTATGTTTTCTGATAATTCAGTAATGCCATTAATTGTTTGAACATTGATCGGGTCTTTATAAGTTGGAAAACTGAAAATATTTTGTTTTAAAAGATTTATTGAAGAACCTGTATCAATGATACATTTTAGGTTTACTTCATTCATTTTAATTTTTATGTATGGTATGTTTACTCTGCATTTTGTTCCGAGGCACTTTGATGAAAATTTTCACCTTGCTCCATCTTGAACTGGCCACTTTGGCTTTCCCTTTGTCTTTTCACTGGTGGGTTAGGCCCACGACTTGTTGAGGTATCCCTCGAATAATTATAAGAGTTTTGATTCTGAGCTTCTTTTAATTTATTATTAAACTCTTGGTGTAGGTATTGATTATTCTGGTTTGAATTTGAATGGTTGTTTTGTGGTTTCGAATTGGACGAATCATCTGAATGAAAATTTTTTGAATAGTTTGCATAGGATCTGTTTTGATTTCTGTGACTATTATTTTCGCTTTTAGGGTGATTCTTAGTCTCATAAGACTCATAAATCCCTTCTGCCTGAGCAATAGCTTTTAGCTTACTTATTGAAGTGATATCATGCCTTGCTAAGGTCATGTATATTCTGTCTGGTAGTTTTCTAGTTATTACATTTTTGGTAGTTATTTTTAATGCATTTTTAAATATTATTGCAGTACTAGCATCATTGTCTAATGCTAACTTATTGCTAACTATGTAAGATTTTCGTTCAAGTTCTTCTACAAACTTACGTAGACTTCCGTTCCAGTTGGTGTTATACAGTCTTCGTAGTAATTCTTTGTAGGGCGTCTGTGTTTTAAATTCTTCGATGAGTGATGATCTCAATGATGTCCAACTGTTGGATTGCGTTATTTGGGCTGTTCGCAATGCTTTTCCATCTAATTGTCGTTCGATGGCTCCAAAGATTACGCTACTTTGACGTACATCGTTTGTTGTATAGAGAGATAGAATAAAATCTATTCTCTTTATGAAGGCTGACAAATTTTCTGCGCCATTGTCGAACGCAGGCACATGTTTAATTTGATTCAGGCACTGGTTTAGATGTGCTTCTGATAGTTCATTTGCCATTTTTGGTGTTGTTATTAATTCACACACACGTGGTTCGGGTTATTTGAGTTTTATTATAACGGGTTTTTACAATGTTCTTTTGTACTACCGTTTCGATAATGCACTCACACACGTAGATGTTTTTTGTGGATACGTTTTGTATAGTTCACAACTTATGTGCGTTTACCCAGGACAATGTTAGAGTCCTTCTAGCGGTTTACGACTGCTCAATTACTAGTACGAAGTATCCTACCGGCTGCGCAAATTAAAAGTTCGCGGTTCGCGAACAGTAAAAAAAATAAAACAACAAGGATTTATTTTTGTTTACTTGGTAGACTACATTATTGTTACTTATAAGTTCGCAGGCTACGCGTCTTAGGCGAGGAAAGTGTCTTTAAAAACTAAACTCACAATATGCTGAGCTTTAACATGAAACTTCTTATTGCGACTTAAAGCTAACATACGTGTGATGTTTGGTGTTTGTGTTAGTGCATTAGTGCTGAGTCCTCAAGTTGCAAATGGAAAATTTTAATTGACTTTGGACTTTTGAAAGTGGCACGATCGCCAATGTAATAGGATCTTTTTGTTTGTGACAGTTGGTGCCGTTGCGTCAAGTGTTTATGTTTACGATATGACTTGTGGGAAAGAATTTGGAAGATAGGGGAATAATTATGAGTATGTGTCACGTACGAGAAATTATTCTGGAGGTGGATATATTACTATATACTTTATCGAGTTGTACAAATAAGTTATAGCAAATCTTCTGTAAATTTAAAATATCCATTAATCATAAGCAGTTTCTTTTTATCAATAAACCAAGTTGTTGTGGCTAGATAATCTCCAGTTGGTAAAACGAGGCCCATTAATTCAGACCGAAGGTAGAAATCTTCAAGTATTACATCACCCTGGAAAAAAAGGAATAAAATGCTTCATAATAAATGCACATTTTCGAAAAACATAAGTTAGAGAGCTATTCAGTAAACATTTTTAATAAAATCATAGTCTACCATATCATACCATAGTATACCAAAACTATACCGCAAAATACTTAAATTTAGCAAAGAATATATTTGGTATACTATAATTTACCGAGATGACTCTTTTTGCCTGTTACACACATTTCCCACAAAGTTATAACACCCTTCTTCCCAATGGGTAGCGTAAAAACTTACCACATAGGGGCACGAATGATTAAAGTTTGAGAAATCCTTGAACTGGCGATAAATAATAATTGCAAGCGGATTATATGCTTTCTTCATAAATCGACATGCATCCCAAGATGACTTCATTAGCCATGGCTTGTAACCATTTTCTCTTTTGAACATTTGAAATCCAATCCAACAATTTGTAACTGGTTGAAATGCTGTCATATTTAAGTTAAAGACCGTTTTATTCCGATCCAATGCATTTCCAGCAAGTATTCACCAGTTGGATAAGGCAAGCGCAATATTTCCGGTCGTAGATAAAAGCCTTGTATTATTTGATCACCCTAAACAAAAGTATTTTAGAATATAAATAAAATTAATACTAAAAATATTAAACTTACCATGTAGGGGCAAGTATGATTAATATTAGAAAATTCCTTAAAAAGGCTATAAATTAGAATAATGGTTGGATTATATGATTTTTTGGTAAATTGACAGGCATCAACGGTCGCCTTAAAAAGCCACGGCTTGTAGCCATTTGCTCTCTTAAAAAGCTGAACGGCAACAGAAATATCATTGCAAGGATGCAGAAATGTTATATTTATGTTAAGCACCGTCTTATTTCGGTTAATTGCACGCAGTCGACAATTGTTGATGACAACCCATGATTTGTTATAGGACTCGCAAACTGCATTTGTAAATTTGAATACAATGGCTTCCTGTCGAAAATCAAATATATATAACATCATTTAATTCATATAGGTTAAACTTACATTGTAACTCATCCATATGAGTAAAATTCCAAATAGAATAAGCGTCCCTTTCATGTTGGCGTATTCGAACTTTCTATTCAAATCAATGAGCAATATTTATTTGAAAACTCGGCTAGATGGTCCATTTGACAATATAATTTGCAAGCAACCATCAACTCGTGCAATTATTGAATAATTCTTTAATCTGTCTGGCATAAGAGAGACCACAAACTATACTGAAAAACGGTATTTTAAATAAATTAAAAAATTCCAGTACTATCCAGTTTTTATAAATAACATACATTTAATGAATTTATTTTTGATTACAATATTTCAAACAATTTTTTGTTCTTAAAATATTCCAAACTATTATATACCAGTAACATACCAAAATATATAGTAATACATTTAAAATATATCATAGAGTACAAAATGTTCCACATTTTCAGCCAAAGTAAGTAGGCGTTTTCCCATACAAAAGTATTTCTTGAATAATTTCTACTACTTTTAACTGTTTGCAACCAAATTATCACGAATCAAAAATGCTATACTCTAGCTTCAGAACTACGTTTATTCTTCGATTCTGTCGATTTGTTGAGGCGGAATAAAAACTAATACTAGAATGTACTCTTTATAAATCTTCTGTAAGTATAAAATTTAAATTTGTTTTCAGTTGTTATTCTAGACCAAATCATTTAAAATAAATAATCAAGAGTTCACTCCGAAAATAATAATATGTATATATAGAAACATACAAACTTAACTGTAAGAGGACTCGGGTGATAGGGATTGATTGTATGATTTTTAAACAAATTAATAATTCTTGTAATCCATTAGCTCTCTTAAAAAGTTGAACGTCAACTACAATTAATAGTATTACATTTAATTCTTGATTACATAGAAGAGGAGTAAAACTTTTTTAAATTCAATGGCTACTATTTATTTGCACCCTCAAGTATTTTATTATTTATATATATAATATATATAATTTGCCATTATTGAATAATTTTTTAATCTGGCTGACGTAAGACTGAACTGAATATATATATAAGTACTTATAATAATACCATCAACACACATGCACTTTAAAGATATCAATTACTTTGAATGTACAAAGAAAATTCATACAATTCTTGCTTTGAATTTCAATATATATAGGCTTCATTTTGTTAATGATATTTCTTGCCGAATTCTTTCTCACACAATTCAATTCATACAAATCTTCTGTAAATTTAAAATGTCCGTTAATTATAAGAAAATTTATTTTTTCTGTAAACCAAGATGTTGCTACTAGATACTCCCCACTTGGTAAAACGAGGCCCAATAACTCAGGACGAAGGTAACATCCTTTAACTATTAGATCACCCTGGGAAGGAAAGGAAAGGAAAGGAAAGGAAGAAAATGCTTCGGAATAAATGTGTACAAACTCAAAAAAAAATCTTACCATAAAGGGGCACGTTAATATTTGTGAAATCCCTGAACATGCGAAATAACATAATAGCAAATGGATTATGCGCTTTCTTGAGGAATAGACATGCATCCCAAGATGTGAAATTCAATCATTGCTTTTGAAGTAAACCTAAAATGTATCATTGATACAGGTTCTTCAATAAATCTTTTAAAACAAAATATTTTCAATTTTCCAACTTATAAAGACCCGATCAATGTTCAAACAATTAATGGCATTACTGAATTATCAGAAAACATACTTTTCGGTCCCAGTAGACTTTGCCCTATAAAACAAAAATTTTACATTCAAAATTTCTCTGAAAACTATGATATGCTATTAGGAAGGGAGTACCTAAAAGCCAGTAAATCCCAAATTGATTACGAAAATGGAACAGTTACATTAGGAGATTATAAATTCACATTTCAAAACAGTGAAGAGAATTCTGAAGAAACTTATACAGAAAACTATGCAACCTTAATTCATGTAAAACCTTTAACCGAAGATAGACCATTCAACTTCGCAATCGAAGATGAATTAAAAGAGTGTAATGAGTTCAGATTAGAACATCTTAATACAGAAGAGGTAGAAAATTTAAAAAAGGTTTTACATGAATTTCGCGATTTTCAGTACCGGGAAGGCTTATGATCAAGAAGTCAATAAACAAATCAACGAAATGATAGAGCAGGGCATAATTAAAAAATCAAAATCCCCTTACTGTTCACCCATCTGGATTGCTCCAAAGAAAATGGACGCTTCAGGAAAACAAAAATTCCGGTTAGTCATTGACTACCGAAACCTCAATGAACTAACCATTGATAACAAGTTCCCCATACCAAATATGGATGAGATCCTAGACAAGTTAGGCAAATGCCAATACTTTACTACGATCGATATTGCAAAGGGTTTCCATCAAATCCAAATGGATTCCAATTCAATTGCAAAAACTGCCTTTTCAACCAAGCATGGTCACTACGAATTTACTCGTATGCCCTTTGGGCTTAAAAATGCTTCAGCGACTTTCCAGCGCTGTATGAATAACCAACTTGAACATCTGATCTTCAAAGATTGTATAGTTTACTTAGATGATATTATCATCTACTCCACTTCATTGGAAGAGCACATATCATCCATTTCGAAAGTCTTCTCAAAACTTCGGGACGTAAATTTGAAATTACAATTGGACAAACGCGAATTCATGAAGAAGAAAACTGTTTTCCTCGGGCATGTAATCACCACGCAAGGTATAAAACCAAATTCGAACAAGATTAAGGCAGTTGTTGAATTCCCAATACCTAAGACACCAAAAGAAATTAAATCATTCCTAGGTCTATGCGGATTTTACAGCAAATTTATATCCAATTTCGCAAATATTGCAAAACCCATGACAACTAAATTAAAGAAAAACGCCACCATAAACATAAAGATCCCACTTATGTATCTGCGTTTGAAAAATTCAAAGTTTTAATAACGTGCGATACGATACTAGATTATCCAAATTTCGAGAAGCCATTCTTATTCACTACAGATGCTAGCAACTTCGCTATAGGCGCCGTTCTATCACAGGAACACAAACCCATTTGCTATGCTAGTCGAACCTTAAACGAACACGAATCAAACTTTTCAGTTATAGAAAAGGAACTATTAGCTATAGTGTGGGCAACTAAGTATTTCCGTTCTTACCTATTCGGTAGAAAATTCCAAATCCTAAGTGATCACAAACCATTAGTTTGGCTCAGTAACATTAAAGAACCAAATATGAAATTACAAAGATAGAAAATCCGAGTAAACGAATATGATTATCAAAGCAAGTATTTACCAGGAAAAGAAAATAATGTAGCAGATGCACTTTCGCGCATAAAATAGAAGAGAATTTCTTAGGAGAAGATGCAATTAGCACTGGAGTAACTATACATAGCGCTCAAGAGGACAGTCAATACCACATACCCATAACCGAAAGACCTTTAAACTACTTTAACAGGCAAATAGAATTCATAAAAGGTGATGATAACAAAGTTGAAACAACTCACTATTTCCATAAACTTAACATTAAAATTTCTTATAAGGAAATGACTAATCAATACGCCAAAGATATGATAAAGGAATATCTTTGCTCGAAAAAGAGTATTGTCTATTTTCACAATGAAATAGATTTTCCAATTTTTCAAAGAGCTTTTTAAGAAATAATAAGTTTAAGTAAAATGTTATAACTAAAATAATGAAAACAAGCTTGAAATTAATTGACTTACAAACCTTCGCAGAGTTTAAAGAATTAATTTTAAAAACACATAAAAAGTTATTACATCCAGGAATAGAAAAAACAATAAATTGGTTTAAGGAAAAATATTATTACCCTGATTACTAGAAACTAATACAAAACTTAAATAATGAATGTGAAATTTGCAACATAGCTAAAACCGAACAAATTTCTAAGTAAACTAGACAATCTTTGAAGATCAGATCTTCAAGTTGGTTATTCATACAGCGCTGGAAAGTCGCTGAAGCATTTTTAAGCCCAAAGGGCATACGAGTAAATTCGTAGTGACCATGCTTGGTTGAAAAGGCAGTTTTTGCAATTGAATTGGAATCCATTTGGATTTGATGGAAACCCTTTGCAATATCGATCGTAGTAAAGTATTGGCATTTGCCTAACTTGTCTAGGATCTCATCCATATTTGGTATGGGGAACTTGTCATCAATGGTTAGTTCATTGAGGTTTCGGTAGTCAATGACTAACCGGAATTTTTGTTTTCCTGAAGCGTCCATTTTCTTTGGAACAATCCAGATGGGTGAACAGTAAGGGGATTTTGATTTTTTAATTATGCCCTGCTCTATCATTTCGTTGATTTGTTTATTGACTTCTTGATCATAAGCCTTCCCGGTACTGAATATCGCGAAATTCATGTAAAACTTTTTTAAATTTTCTACCTCTTCTTTATTAAGATGTTCTAATCTGAACTCATTACACTCTTTTAATTCATCTTCGATTGCGAAGTTGAATGATCCATCTTCGGTTAAAGGTTTTACATGAATGAAGGTTGCATAGTTTTCTGTATAAGTTTCTTCAGAATTCTCTTCACTGTTTTGAAATGTAAATTTATAATCTCCTAATGTAACTGTTCCATTTTCGTAATCAATTTGGGATTTACTGGCTTTTAGGTACTCCCTTCCTAATAGCATATCATAGTTTTCAGAGAAATTTTGAATGTAAAATTTTTGTTTTATAGGGTAAAGTCTACTGGGACCGAAAAGTATGTTTTCTGATAATTCAGTAATGCCATTAATTGTTTGAACATTGATCGGGTCTTTATAAGTTGGAAAACTGAAAATATTTTGTTTTAAAAGATTTATTGAAGAACCTGTATCAATGATACATTTTAGGTTTACTTCATTCATTTTAATTTTTATGTATGGTATGTTTACTCTGCATTTTGTTCCGAGGCACTTTGATGAAAATTTTCACCTTGCTCCATCTTGAACTGGCCACTTTGGCTTTCCCTTTGTCTTTTCACTGGTGGGTTAGGCCCACGACTTGTTGAGGTATCCCTCGAATAATTATAAGAGTTTTGATTCTGAGCTTCTTTTAATTTATTATTAAACTCTTGGTGTAGGTATTGATTATTCTGGTTTGAATTTGAATGGTTGTTTTGTGGTTTCGAATTGGACGAATCATCTGAATGAAAATTTTTTGAATAGTTTGCATAGGATCTGTTTTGATTTCTGTGACTATTATTTTCGCTTTTAGGGTGATTCTTAGTCTCATAAGACTCATAAATCCCTTCTGCCTGAGCAATAGCTTTTAGCTTACTTATTGAAGTGATATCATGCCTTGCTAAGGTCATGTATATTCTGTCTGGTAGTTTTCTAGTTATTACATTTTTGGTAGTTATTTTTAATGCATTTTTAAATATTATTGCAGTACTAGCATCATTGTCTAATGCTAACTTATTGCTAACTATGTAAGATTTTCGTTCAAGTTCTTCTACAAACTTACGTAGACTTCCGTTCCAGTTGGTGTTATACAGTCTTCGTAGTAATTCTTTGTAGGGCGTCTGTGTTTTAAATTCTTCGATGAGTGATGATCTCAATGATGTCCAACTGTTGGATTGCGTTATTTGGGCTGTTCGCAATGCTTTTCCATCTAATTGTCGTTCGATGGCTCCAAAGATTACGCTACTTTGACGTACATCGTTTGTTGTATAGAGAGATAGAATAAAATCTATTCTCTTTATGAAGGCTGACAAATTTTCTGCGCCATTGTCGAACGCAGGCACATGTTTAATTTGATTCAGGCACTGGTTTAGATGTGCTTCTGATAGTTCATTTGCCATTTTTGGTGTTGTTATTAATTCACACACACGTGGTTCGGGTTATTTGAGTTTTATTATAACGGGTTTTTACAATGTTCTTTTGTACTACCGTTTCGATAATGCACTCACACACGTAGATGTTTTTTGTGGATACGTTTTGTATAGTTCACAACTTATGTGCGTTTACCCAGGACAATGTTAGAGTCCTTCTAGCGGTTTACGACTGCTCAATTACTAGTACGAAGTATCCTACCGGCTGCGCAAATTAAAAGTTCGCGGTTCGCGAACAGTAAAAAAAATAAAACAACAAGGATTTATTTTTGTTTACTTGGTAGACTACATTATTGTTACTTATAAGTTCGCAGGCTACGCGTCTTAGGCGAGGAAAGTGTCTTTAAAAACTAAACTCACAATATGCTGAGCTTTAACATGAAACTTCTTATTGCGACTTAAAGCTAACATACGTGTGATGTTTGGTGTTTGTGTTAGTGCATTAGTGCTGAGTCCTCAAGTTGCAAATGGAAAATTTTAATTGACTTTGGACTTTTGAAAGTGGCACGATCGCCAATGTAATAGGATCTTTTTGTTTGTGACAGTTGGTGCCGTTGCGTCAAGTGTTTATGTTTACGATATGACTTGTGGGAAAGAATTTGGAAGATAGGGGAATAATTATGAGTATGTGTCACGTACGAGAAATTATTCTGGAGGTGGATATATTACTATATACTTTATCGAGTTGTACAAATAAGTTATAGCAAATCTTCTGTAAATTTAAAATATCCATTAATCATAAGCAGTTTCTTTTTATCAATAAACCAAGTTGTTGTGGCTAGATAATCTCCAGTTGGTAAAACGAGGCCCAATAATTCAGACCGAAGGTAGAAATCTTCAAGTATTACATCACCCTGGAAAAAAAGGAATAAAATGCTTCATAATAAATGCACATTTTCGAAAAACATAAGTTAGAGAGCTATTCAGTAAACATTTTTAATAAAATCATAGTCTACCATACCATACCATAGTATACCAAAACTATACCGCAAAATACTTAAATTTAGCAAAGAATATATTTGGTATACTATAATTTACCGAGATGACTCTTTTTGCCTGTTACACACATTTCCCACAAAGTTATAACACCCTTCTTCCCAATGGGTAGCGTAAAAACTTACCACATAGGGGCACGAATGATTAAAGTTTGAGAAATCCTTGAACTGGCGATAAATAATAATTGCAAGCGGATTATATGCTTTCTTCATAAATCGACATGCATCCCAAGATGACTTCATTAGCCATGGCTTGTAACCATTTTCTCTTTTGAACATTTGAAATCCAATCCAACAATTTGTAACTGGTTGAAATGCTGTCATATTTAAGTTAAAGACCGTTTTATTCCGATCAATTGCTCGCAGTCGACATTGATTAATGACAACCCGCGATTTGTTTAAGGACTCACAAAAAACATTTGTAAATTTAAATTCAACAGATTCCTGCAAGAAAAAAATGCATGAAAGTTTTATTATTCTAAATTTATATCGGAAGTTATAGGACTCGCAAACTGCATTTGTAAATTTGAATACAATAGCTTCCTGTCGAAAATCAAATATATATATATACTATATATAATATATAACTTACATTGTAACTCATCCATATGAGTAAAATTGCAAACAGAATAAGCGTCCCTTTCATGTTGGCGTATCGAACTTTCTATTCAAATCAATGAGCAATATTTATTTGAAAAATCGGCTATATGGTCTAATTTGCAAGCAACCATCAACTCATGCAAATATTGAATAATTCTTTAATCTGTCTGACATAAGAGAGACTACAATCTATACTGACCAAACGGTATTTTAAATAAATTAAAAAATTCCAGTACTACCCATTTTTTATAAATAACATACATTTAATTAAGTATTTTTGATTACAATATTTCGAGCTAATTTTTATACCCGCTACCCATAGGGTAGAAGGGTATTATAACTTTGTGCCGACAGAAAATGTATGTAACAGGTAGAAGGAGGCATCTCCGACCCTATAAAGTATATATATTCTTGATCAGCGTCGACAGCCGAGACGATCTAGTCATGTCCGTCTTTGTGTCTGTCCGTCTGTCCGTCCGTCCGTATGAACACCTAGATCTCAGAGACTATAAGAGATAGAGCCATAATTTTTTTGACAGCATTTGTTATGTGTGCACGCAGATCAAGTTTGTTTCAAATTTTTGCCACGCCCACTTCCGCCCCCGCAAATCAAAAAAATCGAATAACAAACGTAATTTTAAATCTAAGGTTGTGAATTTTGATATATATAATAATAACTATAGTAGTTATGATTGCGATCAGATAAAAATTGTCGAAGTTATTAAAGAAATACTTTTGTATGGGCAAAAACGCCTACTTACTAGGGGTCTGAGTTGCTTTGGCCGACGATCTAGCACATTGTGCCGTCTATGGTATATTTTGAATGCGGTACTGTATCGATATACCACATATACCATTTGGTATATTTTTAGTATATTTGCAGTATATTCGATATATTTTGAGAATAATACCGCAAAATATATTGCTTTTAATCAAATTGGGTAGCGGGTATCCCACAGTCGAGTACACTCGACTGTAGCTTTCTTACTTGTTCGATTATGAATAACAGCAAAAGTGCAGTATTGTTCTTAAAAACCACCAAACTATTATACGCCACAAACATACCAAAATATACTAAGGGCTATATTTGGTTTATAGTATTGACGTATTACTACATTCAAAATATATCATAGAGTACAAAATGTTCCACATTGTCAGCCAAAGCAACTAAAACCCGTAGAAAGTAGGTAAGTAAGTAAAAAATCACCAGTTGACTGTCGCAATATCTCAAGTTGTAGATATGTGTTCACCCGAAAATTATAATATGTATATATATATGTTAGAAACATACAAACTTAACTGTAAAGCTAACCACAATAGGACTCGGGTGATAAGGATTGATTGAATGATTTTTTGACAAATCAACAAAAAGTTAAAAAGTTCAACGTCAACTACTAAAATAACAGTAAAACTTTTTTAAATTCAATGACTAGTATTTGATTGCACCCACGAGTAGTCGGCCCATTTGATATTTAACATATATATCATTTGAAGTCGACCATCAACTCATGCCATTATTGAATAATTCATTAATCTAACTGACGTAAGACTCAATTGAATATATTTAAGTACTTATAATAATACCATCAACACACATGCACTTTAAAGATATCAATTACTTTGAATGTACAAAGAAAATTCATACAATTCTTGCTTTGAATTTCAATATATATAGGCTTCATTTTGTTAATGATATTTCTTGCCGAATTCTTTCTCACACAATTCAATTCATACAAATCTTCTGTAAATTTAAAATGTCCGTTAATTATAAGAAATTTCTTATTTTCTGTAAACCAAGATGTTGCTACTAAATACTCCCCACTTGGTAAAACGAGGCCCAATAACTCAGGACGAAGGTAACATCCTTTAACTATTAGATCACCCTGGAAAGGAAACGAAGAAAATGCTTCGAAATAAATGTGTACAAACTAAAAAAAAAAAAATCTTACCATAAAGGGGCACGTATGATTAATATTTGTGAAATCTCTGAACATGCGATATAACATAATAGCAAATGGATTATATGCTCTCTTTAGGAATAGACATGCATCCCAAGATGTCTTTACTAGCCACGGTTTATAACCATTTTCTCTTTTAAACACTTGAAATTCAACCATTGCTTTTTCAATTGGATGTAATGCTGTCACTTTCAAATTAAAGACGGTTTTATTCCGATTAATAGCACGTAGTCGACATTGATTTATGATAATCCACGATTTATTATAGGACTCACAAACTGCATTTGTAAATTTGAAAACGACAGATTCCTACAAGAAAACAACGATCCATTAAAATACTTTTATAGTAAATTTTTTTCGTAAATAACGCTTACATTATAACTTATCCAAATAAGTAAAATTCCACACACGAAAAAATTCCTTTGCATGTTAGCGTGTTCAAACCTTCTACTTTAATCAATGACTAATATTTGTTGAAAACTTTCCTAGATGGTCCATTTGACAATATAATTTGAAACCTACCATCAAATCGTACAATTATTGAATAACTCTTTGCAATTGATCTATTCTTTTCGATCGGTGCTTTGATATCATTTAGAGCAATCACTTTCGAAACTAGTAGACAACCACATTTATCTATAAGAACTCTTAATAGAATGAGGAATTTATAAACCTTTTGTAAATACAAAATATAAATTTGTTTTTAGGTGTCTTTTGTTATCCAATAACCAAATTATTTCCATTAACTAATCACGAGTCGGCAGGCACAATAGCTCTGCACGTACATATATAACACCCTTCAACTATCTGATCATCCTGAAATTAATGATATATGTAGAAACTTCCAAACTTAACTTTAAAGCTTACCATCAGAAGGCTCGGGTGATAATGATTGGTTATATGATTTTTGACAAAAACAACAGATATCACCGTGAATTTTAAAAACAGGCGTTTGTAACCATTGGCTATCTTAATAAGTTGAACTTTAACAACAATAATTTAAGTCTTGATGATATAGAATAGGATTATAAATTTTAAAAATTCCATGACTAATATTTATTTGTTCACTCGAGTAGTCTGGCCATTTTACATTTAACATACAAATATATAATTAGAAATCGACCATTAACTCATGTCATTATTAAATAATACTTTAATCTAACTGACGTAAGACTGAACTAAATATATATAAGTAAATAAGTACGTATATAACTTATGTTATTAGCATAAACACACATGTTCTATGTAAAAGGTTTTTCCAGAGATTTAAATGTAGCAGAAAGATAAATTTGTTCATATTTCTTAATGAATTATTGATTTGAACAAGATTATGTAGATATTTTATTTAGTTAAAGATATCTCCTGTCACTTACTTTATTGTACAAATATGTTTTTAAAAATCTTCTGTAAATTTAAACAGTCCGTTAATTATAAGAAATTTCTTATTTTCTGTATATGTTGCTACTAGATAGTCCCCACTTGGTAAAACGAGACCCAATAACTCAGGTCGTAGGTAAAATCCTTTAACAATTATATCACCCTGAAAAGAAGAAAATGCTTCGGAATAAATGCGTAAAAACTAAAAGAAAAATCTCACCACATAGGGGCACGTATGATTGATATTAGAGAAATCCCTGAACATGCGAAATAACATAATAGCAAATGGATTATATGCTCTCTTTAGGAATAGACATGCATCCCAAGATGTTTTACTAGCCACGGTTTATAACCATTTTCTCTTTTGAACACTTGAAATTCAATCATTGCTTTTTCAATTGGTTGTAATGCTGTCAATTTCAAATTAAAGACCGTCTTATTTCGATTAATCGCGCGTAGCCGACATTGATTTATGATAATCCACGATTTATTATAGGACTCACAAACTGCATATGTAAATTTGAAAACGACAGATTCCTACAAGAAAATAATCCATGAAAATGTCCTTATACTAAAATTATTTTAGAATTCAAAGTCACATTGTAACTTATCCAAATAATTAAAATTCCACACACGAAACAACTCCTTTGCGTGTTAGTATATTCGAACCTTCTACTTAAATCAATGACCATTAGTAATTTTAATACTCAGCTGGTTGGTTGGATTGAATAATTTTCTTTATTCTGTTTGACAAAAGGAAGACCAAACAAACTATATTTATAATCAATTTAAGAACTCCAGTACTATCCAGTTTAGACAGATAGCAATGCAATTAATCATTTCTTTTCGATCTGGGCTATTAAATCAATTCCAATAAATAAACAACAGAGGCAGACGCAAAATAATTTTACATTATAATTTGATTAGGCTGTTCTGAACAAGCATATATATATATATATACTTTATCGAGTTGAATATCACTTCCGCTGTGACAAGTTACAGTTATAACAAATCTTCTGTAAATTTAAAATATCCGTTAATCATAAGCAGTTTCTTTTTATCAATAAACCAAGTTGTTGTAGCTAGATAATCTCCAGTTGGTAAAACGAGACCCAATAATTCAGACCGAAGGTAAAAACCATCAAGTATTAGATCACCCTAGAAAAAAGGAAGAAAATGCTTCAGAATAAATGCACACTTTCGAAAAACATAAGTTAGAGAGATATCCGGTACCCATTTTTAATAAAACCATAGTCTACCATACCATACAATAGTATACCAAAACTACACCGCAATACTTAAATATACCAAAGAATATATTTGGTATACTACAATTTACCGAGATGACTCTTTTTGCCTGTTACACACATTTCCCACAAAGTTATAACACCCTTCTACCCAATGGGCAGCGGGTATAAAAACTTACCACATAGGGGCACGAATGATTAAAGTTGGAGAAATCCTTGAACTGACGATAAAAGATAATTGCAAACGGATTATACGCTTTCTTGAGAAATTGACACGCATCCCAAGATGTTTTTACTAGCCACGGTTTATAACCACTTTCTCTTTTGAACACTTGAAATCCAAGCCAACAATTTGTAACTGGTTGAAATGCTGTCATATTTAAGTTAAAGACCGTTTTATTCCGATTAATTGCTCGCAGTCGACATTGATTAATGACAACCCGCGATTTGTTTAAGGACTCACAAAAAACATTTGTAAATTTAAATACGACAGATTCCTGTAAGAAAAAATGCATGAAAGTGTTATTATACTAAATTAAACTAAGTTAAACTTACATTGAAACTCATCCAAATAAGTAAAATTCCACACAGAATAAACCTTCTTTGCATGTTGGCGAACTTGAATCTTTTATTCAAACCAATGGCTAATATTTGTTTCAACGCTCAAATACTCGGTCGATTAAACAATATAATTTGAAATAAAATATAAAGCATTTTCGTTTGGTACTTTTACATTATTTCAAGCAATTACTTTAAAATATATGTGCTACAAAAAAAAAACCACTCTTGTCTAACACTGTAAAATAACATCATCTTCTAATTTAGAGGTAATTTAATAAATGTATTCTGACTGACTGAACTTTTAACGCACAATCCAAATAATAAATATAAAATTAAGCAACTTTTATAAAAATATGTTTCATTATATTATTGGCTAAGTCGTTTACAAAATGACAACCAACTTCTTGAAGTACTTATTCTTCGAACACATTTGAATGAACTTAAAATCCCAATTTTACAAATCTTCTATAGATACAAAATACACATTTGTGTTAAGCTGTTTTTTTGGTATCCAATATCCAACCCAAAGTCAACAAGTAATCACCAGTTGGGAAAATGAGAGGAAAATTATCTCAGGTCGCAGGTAAGATCCACTTAGTATTTCATCACCCACATCAAAATATATATGAAGATGTGAATCTACTATATAGAGACAGGATTGATTAAGATTGGAAATTTTCTTAAATTGTCTGTAAAATAAAATAGCACATGGATGATATGACTTTTTGACTTGCAGCCATGAGCTCTCTTGAAAAACTGAACATCACACAAAATTTTATTAAAGCATTGACCAATATTTATTTAAAAACTTTCCTAGATGGTCCATTTGACAATATAATTTGGGAGCAACCATCAACTCATACAATTATTCAATAATATTCTTTAATCATAAGAGAGACCTTACAAACTGTATTTATAGTAAATTTAAGAACTCTGGTATGTTTATGTACTTATTTTAAGCAAGAATACATACATATATGCTTTATGGAGTTGAAGATGCCTCTATCTTTTACAAATTATTTATAACAAATTTTCTGTAAATTGGAAATATCCGTTAAGTTCAAGCAGTTTTTTTTTGTCAATGATCCAAGATGTTGTTACTAGATAATTCCCAGTTGGTAAAACTAGGCCCAATATTTCAGGTCGAAGGTAAAAGCCTTCAATTATTATATCACCCTGAAAGAAACAACTTTTTCAAAATGAATGCTTATTTAGTAAAAAACTAACTTACCACATAGGGACACGTATGATTAAGATTTGTGAATTCCTTGAACAACCGAGCGAAGATAATAGCAAACGGATTATATGCTTTCCTGGTAAATTGACATGCATCCCAAGATGTCTTAACTAGCCACGGTTTGTAACCATTTTCTCTTTTGAACATTTGAAATTCAGCCAAACAATTTTTAATTGGATGAAATGCTGACATTTTTAAGTTAAGTATCGTCTTATTTCGATTAATTGCACGCAGCCGACATTGATTTATTACAATAAGCGATTTGTTTAAGGACTCGCATTCCAAATTTGTAAATTTGAAAACGACAGACTCCTAGAAAATCCAATCCATGAAAGTGATATTATTCTAAAATTATTTTGAAAGTTAAACTTACATTATAACTTATACAAATAAGTAATACTCCACACAAAATAAACCACCTTTGCATGTTGACGTACTTGAACTTTATGTTGAAACTAAGGAAAAATAAACCAAATGTTAAAAATCTTCTACAGATGACAAATACATATTTGTATAAAGCTCTTTTTTTTAAGCTATTATCGAACCCAACGGCTATATGTAATTACCCGTTGGAAAAATAAGGCCCATTAACTCAGGTCGCTGATAAAACCCACTTAGAATTTAATCACCCTGAAAAAATATATTTCAAAATATTTTATTTCTACTCACACTTGGGAGCTCTGAGCCTAGTATCTCTGGGCTTTCTTCTTGATGTGGTATCAAAAAAATCAATAATACAGCCAAGAATTAAATGGAACTTCTAGTAAAATCAGTATAGTTATTATATTACAAATGCACCTTAGTAGAAGAGTTTGTCGAATGTTAGTAAATATTTTATAATTTTATTACTTAAGTTCATACTAAAGTATTTGGTAAACTTTAGTTCATCTCCTTTTCATTAATATTCCGGAATCCTTAAATATATTTGATCTTAGGGCTAAACGAAGAAATAATCATAATAAGTTTCAGATACATAAATCTGGCATACTGCCAGATTGACATGGTTATAAATATAATTTTGCTCTTTACATTAAATTAACTATAAGTTATACTAAATTTTCTGTAAAAGCAGCATATGCGTTAACAATAAACTGTTTCTTCTTATCAATAATCCACGATGTTGCCATTAGATAATCCCCAGTTGGTAAAACGAGACCCAATAATTCAGGTCGTAGATAAAATCCTTCAACAATTTGATCGCCCTAAAAAGAGAAACGACTATTTCAGAACATTTGTGGAAATATATGTTCATACTAAAGCTCACCACATAGGGACATGTATGATTAAAATTTGAGAAGTCCTTGATCATACGGTAAACCATAATAGCGAACGGATTATAAGCTTTCTTGAGAAATCGACATACATCCCAAGATGTCTTCACTAGCCACGGTTTGTAACCATTTTCTCTTTTAAACATTTGAAATTCCACAAAATAATTTGTAGCTGGATGTAATATTGACATATTTATATTAAGGACTGTCGTCTTCCGATTTATTGCACGCAATCGACATTTATTTATGACAACCCACGATTTGTTATAGCTCTCGCAAACTACATTTGTGAATTTAAATTCAACAGCTTCCTGCACGAAAAAGATTAATAAAAACATTTATTCCCCCATTGAAAGTATTAAAACGAAACTCACATTATAAATCAGTTTATAATTTATCACAATGAGTAAAATTCCGCACACAATAAATGTTCTTTGCATGTTGACGTACTTGAAACTAATATTTAAACGAATGAATAATTTTGATTTAATGACAAAACTATCACTTGATCTCACAGCATAAATACATAACCAAGTTAATGATTATACCCGCTATCCATGGGATAGAAGGGTATTATAATTATGTGAGGCAGGGGAGGCATATCCGACCCTAAATATACCTTTTATCAAGATCAAGAATATATATACATTATAGAGTCGAAGATGCCTTCCTCTACCTGTTACATACATTTCCTGCCGGCACAAAGTTATAAAGTTATAAAGCAAATATGTAATTATTTAGTAATTCTTTAAAATGACACTTTTTTAATTCAATGAACTGTTATTATCTATTATCATTTATTAGAAAATTTCTCAATACAATATTAAGTGAATTCGACATTTATTTGGTGTGTTATATAATTTTTCAGTTGTGAATAAGTTAAAATAAATCTTCTTTAAATGAAGCATATACGTTAAAAATAAATTGTTTGTTATTGTCAATGAACCAAGTGGTGGCGACTAGATAATCTTCAGTTGGTAAAACTAAGCCCAATATCTCAGGCCGTAGATAAAGTCCTTCAACAATTTGATCGCCCCGAAATTAACTGATTGATTTAAAATGGTTTATACGAAAATATGATGCTTACCACATAGGGGCACGAATGATTAACATTTGTGAATTCCTTGTACATGCGATAAAACATAATAGCATACGGATTATATGCTTTCTTGACAAATCGACATGCATCCCAAGATGTCTTAACTAGCCAGGGCTTGTAACCATTTTCTCTTTTGAACACTTGAAATTCAACAATTGCATTCGAAACTGGATGTAAAACAGTGATATTTAAATTTAGAACCGTTCTATTCCTATTGATTGCACGCAGTCGGCAATTATTTACGATAACCCACGATTTATTTCGGGACTCACATACTGCATTTGTAAATTTGAAAACGACAGATTCCTGCAAGAAAAAAACTTTCATTAAAACCCTAAAAAGTAGACTGACAGTTAAACTTACATTGTGAGTTATTTTGTGTGTTATCCAAATAAGTAAAATTCCAAACACAATAAACCTCATTTGCATGTTGGCGTACTTAACGCAATGAATAATTTTTTGTTATGTTATGTAATTTTTTTACGAGCCTATAAATATTATTAATTTCATCGCTCAATTTCACATCATAATTGAAATTAACCCAAGAATCGGTTAACATTTTTTAATTTATTTTTAATCACTGTATAGACAGGAAAATAAAATAATAAAAATGTACTCTCGAGCATAACAAACGCAATTAGCTAATAATCAAACTAATCAATATCATTCGTATTGCAAGGCCGAATCCCGAAATACTTTGGACTTGCGTAGTTTATAAAATTTCACCCACAATTTTTTTTTAAATTTTCAAGTTTTACTATTTTAAATAAAAAATTTAAATATGTGTTTTTTGTGAAAGTTAATAAATAGTGATATCAAATTACTTATGGTATTCCATTAATATCTACTAAACATATCGTATACGTACAAAAATCCAATGAATGGAATTTCATAATTTTAATAAATAACAAAAATAAATGCTTTGTTCAATTACCTTACTCAAGTAGCAGAAAAACTGGATAATATTTTTAGTGTTGTTAATTTTAAAATATTTCAACAAATTTATTTATTAAATTTACAAATCCATATATTTTCCACACATAAGTATATCGATATACCAAATTTAGACTTCAGTATTTATAGGTATTTTTCCGAGCGATTTATATTTCAAATAGACTAATGAAAAGTAAAGATTCTTTAACTGTCACTTCGAGTGTAACTTTTTACTTGAGGTATCGCTGGAATAATATGTAATATTTTAATAATTATTCAGCTTAACTAATATATTGCTAGGTGTAAATTATTTTACTTCACAGAACTGTTAATATAACTAGCTTAAACAATATAAATAATAACCGCTAAGCGAAATATAATATATAGAAAGTTCTTTGAATTTTTTTGATTCATATTTTTAAGGCGTCAAATACTCGCTCCAATATATTAAAAATAGTGGATCAACAAGCTTCTTCTTTCAGCTTCTTCTTTCAAAAATTGACTATGCACAATAGGAATAGAATTCAATGAATTCGACTGTTCGATATCCGGAAACCTGTTTCAAAAAAATGCTTAATCTGATATTAAATTACATACATTTTCCATTAGTATTTTACATACATTTTCGATTGGCACTCAGTTATAATAAATCTTCTGTAAATGCAGCATAGGCGTTCACAATAAACTGTTTTTTGTTATCAACGAACCAAGTTGTTGCGGCTCGATAATCTCCAGTTGGTAGAACTAAGCCCAATAACTCAGGTCTTAGATGAAACCCTTCAACTACCAGATCGCCCTGAAATTAACTTGGTAATATATTTGCATACCAAAATAAAAAGCTTACCTCATAGGGACACGTATGATTAATATTTGTGAATTCCTTAACCATGCGAAAGAAGAGAATAGCAAATGGATTATATGCTTTCGTTAGAAATCGACATAGATCCCAAGATGTCTTAACTAGCCAGGGTTTGTAACCATTTTCTCTTTTAAACACTTGAAATTCAGCAAATATATTTGTAACTGGATGTAGAGCTGTGATATTTATATTAAGAACTGTCTTATTGCGATTTATTGCACGCAATCGGCATTTGTTTACGATAATCCACGATTTATTTCGAGACTCACAAACTGCATTTGTAAATTTAAATACAACAGATTCCTACAAGAAAATTATTTTTTAATAATACACATTTTTATTGGAATTTAAGCTTACATTGTAATTTATCTTGTGAGTTATCCAAATGAGTAAAATTCCACACAAAATAAATGTCATTTGCATGTTGATGTACTGAAACCTTATATTGAAAGCAATGAAGAATATTTATTTTAAGCAAAATAATATAAGCCTAAAAATATTATTCACTTTATCGCTCAATTTCACCACAAAATTGAAACTAACCAAAACTAATTGTCAAGAATCTATAAGCGCTTTAATCTTTATTTTTAATCTATGTATATTGATGACCTCAAATAAACAGAGAATACAAATAATAGCAGTAAACTCTAGAGCACAACAAACGCATAGCTAATATTCAAACTATTCAAAATTATTATCTATTGAAACTTATCGAATACATAGGTCCGATTAGTGTAATTTTATAATAATAATAATAACAATAATAAATTTTTGTTAAATGTTTCCTAATCTAAACTAAATTCATTTATAAAGTTTACAAATCTTCAATAAACATAAAATAAACATTTGTGAAATACATTCTTTTTTTATCCAATATCCAAGTCATATTCAATAAATAATCACCAGTTGGAAAAGGTAAACGCATTAACTCCGGTCGTAAATAAAAGCCTTCTAATATTGTATCACCCTAAGAAATTAAAATTGTAAATATATAGAAAGACTTGAATAGTAAGATGTTAAGCTTACCACATACGGACACGTATGATTTAGATTAGTAAATTCCTTAAATTGGCTGTAAATTAAAGTAGCCCATGGATTGTATGTTTTCTTAAAAAACCGACACACATCCACTGTCATTTTAAGAAGCCAAGGCTTATAGCCATTTGCTCTCTTGAAAAATTGGACATCAGCAATTATATTGTTACACGGATGTATTATTGTAATATTTAAATTAAAGACTGTTCGGTTGCGGCTTTTTGCACGTAATCGACAATAATTTATAACAACCCAAGATTTGTTGTACGATTCGCAAACTACATTTGTAAATTTAGCTTGGGCGGCCTCCTGCGAACAAAAACAAATGAAAATAATAATAAGAAAAAGATATAACAGTCGCCCATCTTAAATTGAACTTACCTTGTAACTAATTTTGTGAGTGATCCAAACGAGAAAAATTCCAATCGCAATAACTCTGCTTTGCATGCTGGCGAATTCGCAACTAACATTAATCTATATTATTTATTGTAAAAACGCAATTGAACAATTTGAAAACAACTAATTTAAAAACTCATGCTATTATTTAGCAATTAATCTATTTATATACTAAATTTATGGTCACCACTGGATCGTAAATAATAGTCAGTTAATTAACATATAAATACTTTGCATACATTTCTGTTTGTAAAAACTTTAACTTATTATATTTACAATCCATTTCGTGATTGTGTCCTTACATAGATGACTTTTTGTAGTTTAAGTTTATATGTTTTTGTTGTGTCTGTTAATCGAAGATTAAATGAAAAAGACATATACGAGTAATGAATTTGAAGACTAATTGGTCTGATATACAAGCTAAGCGGTAAGAACTGAAGGTTTCACATACTCGTAGACTACGTCTGACAATTTCATCTTCTAGTAAAGCGGCTATTTTTCTATTATACATATATGTATAAGAATCTACAATATATTAATAAAATGGGTGTAAAGATTCTACTTAGAAACATATAGCATACATAATATTTCAATACTCGCGCCTTAGTATTTAAGTATAACATATATGCGGTATTTTTTAAATTCTTATAATTATTTCGTTTCAGAGTGATTAATCTTTTAAAGTAGAAAAGTACAAAATTTTCTGTTGATGCCATTTTAAATATTTTAACTAGCTATATTTCTTTCGCAATTATTTTAAAAATGTATTCAAATTTTAATGTCTTTAATAACAAACTTCATATGTGATTCGAAAAACTCGGCTGTAGGGTAAAAATAAACAGTTGACCAGAGCAAAACAACATGTATCTAGGGCTGGACGTAGCGTCGAGTTGATTACAGAGTAGAAACAATAATTAGCCCTCGCATCCCGCGAACTAATGATGCACAAATCAACAGTTGACAACCCACGACAAGTCCCAACCCAGTTGATGATAGGAATTTGCTAAACCAACAACAACGGAGAGAACCGAGAACTTAACGAGAAATAGGCTGACAATGTGTGTTGTGCCCAGGTGCGAAGGAATTTAAAGTGATTCGGATTGGGATACTATAAACACGCCCAAACAAGATCATTAAGCGGTCACAACACTGGGCGACGAAATTGGACTTTGATTAAGAGCAAAGCAAAGCAAGGCAAGGCAAGGCAAAGTAGGGATGTGATCTGAGTTTGTGGGACATTAAAATGCACTTATCAACATGGAAGCCATGGAAGTCGAAGTCAAGGGCATAACGATAACTATAACTATAACTATATTTGGCCAATGCTATCAATCGTAATCAGACGCTGAATTGTGTGTGCGTGTATGTGTGTGTGCCACAAGGCAATGCAGCTGCAGCAACGATGCGTGGCCAGAGATAAACTAAAAATAAACCAAATGCGTTGCGAGGCCTTGGCCAGGCCAAGCTGGACAAATGTGGCCCTTGGCCTTCACTCACCTTGAAATGCCGTTGGGACACAAACATACACACACACACACAGTTGTGTGTGCGCCGCATTTTAAATCGGTTGCAACTGCAGTTGCATGAATGAGTAGCAGCAACAACAACAACAACAATTGAACAATCAGAGAGCGTGCCTCCAGTTCGTGATCATGGCCTTGATCTCTGCCTCTTTGCCGTTGCCTTTAGCTGTAGCTGTAGTTGCCTCTCGTGATAAGCCACAGTTTGGCCAAGCGACGTCCTAAGTGAGCCGTGTTGCAGATGCCAAGGCGGCACTACTCATTAAGCCGCATGCCACAATTAAGCAACGTTGACGCGTTAACGATGACAACAAGATGCAAGTGGACAAGCAATCAACTCAATAGTCATAGGAGTGGGGCAAGTTGCAACAGTAACAGCAACAGCGACAGCCAAAAGAATCAGAATCAGAACGTGTAGGAAAACGGCTGACGAGTGTTCTCGACTGTGGGATACCTGTAACGTAATTGTTAGTAGGAGAGCAAAATGTTTTGAAAACATTCTTAGATATCATTCAATATGTCTTTAGTAATAGAATACTAAAACTAAAGTTAATTCGTCTATATTACATATGCTGATATTCCAATATTCCAAATATTTACGTTTATGTGTTTATGAAGTTAAATATTATATTAAAATTATAATATAATTAAAGATAAGTAGCTATAGAACTAAAAACGAAAGCATTTCACCCTTTGTTTGAATTTGTGGTTTCTTGTCTTACATTGCCTTGAAATGTTAAGAATTTTAAGAGTTAAATTGTATTATGAAGACTACGATACATACAAAATTTATGGAACGATTTTATATTAACAGAACAAGTTATGAGATAGTTTCATGTCTAGTTCTACTGTTAACAGATTGTGTTTTTTAAGAGAAAGACAGTTTTTCTCCAAATGCAAAAAAAAAAATTACATCCTAATTTCAAAGATAAAGCTGTAATAGTTACTGAGAAATAGACAGCCAAAAAGAATGTCTCTATAATATACTCGTTTTACTTAAATGGATTGTTAGTCTAGTTACCCACAAGCCTGTTACACCCTTTTGCTCTATTGCCTACCGGGTAGAACAAGACCCAGAACCTGTAACGGCATCATCAGAGCGTCTCCCACTTTTGGCTGGGTATAAAAGGACGCGTTGCTGCCCAGCCAAAGACAGAATCAAATCACGAGGCGAGTGCCCTAGACACACAACTCTGATCTAGACGTAGCGTTTCCATTTGCAACAACCAACAACAAGATGCAACTTTTGATAGTGTTTGCCACCTGCTTGGCGCTGACCAATGGTCTGGCTCTCTATGCCAACTATCCGTATCTGTATACGGCCCAGGGATCAGCATTGATTACGCCCACACAGCAGCAGTATCTCACCCAGGATGCGTTGGGTCAGTATGCCTATGGCTATGCCGAGCCTCACTCCAGCAAGCAAGAGATACGTGGCCTCGATGGCACCACACGTGGCACCTACAGCTATCGCGATGCCACCGGCAAGCTGCAGACTGTGGAGTACACAGCCGACGGTGAGGGCTTCCATGTCTCGGCCACCAACTTGCCACGTGCCGTGCAACCAATCGCAAGCGAAGGCCGAAGTGCCAATGATGTGGCTCCAGCTCCGGCTGCTGATGTTCCTGCTGATTCCATCGAGGTGGCCGCAGCTCGTCAATCGCATTTTGCCGCTCACGAAGAGGCGCGTCAGCGTCTCGCTCAAGCTCAACAACAGTCGAGCCCATCCCAGCCAGAAGTTGAGCTGCCGCGACCCGTTGCCGACACCGCCGAAGTGGCAGCTGCCAAATCCAATCATCTGAAGCGCGTCGCCTCCGAGACGCTGCGCAATGAGCTGCTCAGCGGTAATGCTGTCCCTGTTGCACGCAGCTCTCATGTCATTGTGCCGGTGCCTTCCGTTTATGGCTACACCGTGCCACGCTTCTACAGTCCACGCTTCTACTATTAAAATGAGTTTTTTGTAAACAATTCTTTGGAGCAAAAATAAAACTGATTGGCACTGAGATTGTTTCAGCATTTCGATATTCATTTTTTAAATCAGGGAATGTTTCCTCGACATAGTATTGATATTTATGATATTTATATAAATCAGGGAAACATTACATGAAATTGTACTAGCTGAGTTTTGATAACTGAGATTTGTAGGAATCAAAAAATTTAAGACAAGAAAACCCAATTGAAGTGTTAACTCTGAAGCTTTTGATAAATCGAATTTTCGTATTTTGTTAACTAAATCCTTTGAAGGTTTAATACTCCAATTTATTATAAATTAAATGTTTTCCTACATCACACTAATAATTATTCTCTTATTTGTATGAAGCTAACTATTAAAAAGGTGATATTTATAACTGCAATATTTTAATAAAGTGAAAAATACATATATATTAATAACATACACGAAATAATTTTTTTTAACATGTAGGAATTTTTTATGTATGTTATTTTTTGCTATTTTAAAATATTTTTTATTTGAGAATTTGTCTTTTATTTAGTTAGTTTTCAATTGTATGTATCTCGAACTGAAAATCCTTGATAAGAATAGAAACATAAAACAATTTCTTCTTTCTAGATTTCTAACTTATTCAGTTCTCAACAATGACATCCTAATTTGTTTAAATCCATATAAAACTTTACTTGTTCTATTGATAGTAATAATTCCTAAAAAAAAATGTTGTTCCAATCTGCGCTAAGTTTGCTCCAAGTTTCGGTGTTTCTGTCAGAAGCTGATCGAAATTTCATAAATGCATTGCGAAGTTTTGATTTCAATTAAATTTAATAGCGGCATAAACAACGTGTATGCAAGCAACGATAAGTACTCGTATGTATGAGCCATGTAACATGGGTAGCGTGCCCCAAATGGTTCCTTGACCTCACGACGAAGACGTGCCACAAAACCTGGCCTGATTAAGTTCTTGGCTGCCGACGAGGAATGCCAGAGATGAAGGCGGGATGATGGTGGTGGGGGGATTCACTGACAGATGAAAACAAATTGCGGCTTTTGTGTAAAAATTTATGCTTAACTTGTTGAAATCGAGAAAATATTTATGTACAAACAGAGCAAGAGGAAGAGGCAAGCAACAGTTGAAAAAGCAGCTTGCAACTGCAACAATAAGTGAACAGGGAATATGAAAGTAAACTGGACGACCTTCCCGAGAACGCACGATATTTTGTTTTTTTGGCAACCGGCAACTGGTGACAGAGCCAAGGAGGCGCCTCGGTCAAGTCTGTGGCTGTGGTAATTGTGCTACTACTATAAAAAGGAGAACCGCCAGCAGAGGCAAGCACAGAGTTCTCTAGAGCGAGTACTAGAGTCGACGACACTAGCAGCGCCACACAAAAGAAAGCCCCATCTTCATCACCATCACAATACAATACAAAAAACCATCCCAACTCAAGATGCAGTTCCTCATCGTTAATCTTTGCCTTTGCTTGTTAATTGTGCCTTTGGTGCATGGCATCGCTTTGTTGGAATATGGCACTCCACCAGCGGCCGGCACAATTAGTCAATACCACACCCAGGATGAGCATGGACAGTATACTTATGGCTATACGGCTCCACTTTACTCCAAGCATGAGACCCGCACTTCAGATGGCGTCACACATGGTTCGTATTCCTATGTGGATGCCACGGGCAAACAGCAGACAGTCGACTACAAGGCTGATTTAACTGGCTTCCACGTCACGGCTAGCACTCTAGAGCAGCGACCCAATGAGGAGACACCCGAAGTGGCTGCGTTGCGTGCTCAGCACCTTGCTGCCCATGCAGAAGCAAAGCTGCGTCTAGCTGGCGGTCAACCAACAACGTCAGCGTCTGTGCAGGATACACCCGAAGTGGCCGCAGCCAAGGTGGCGTTCTTCAAGCGTTTCGAGGCGGAGAAGCGACGCAATCAGCTGGCCAAGTCAGCTCAGCAAATACTGCCGAGCACCAACACAATACTCTCCCAGCCGATCTATGTCTATCAGCCAGCAAATGGATTAATCTACAAGTATAATCATCTGCTGCGTTCTCCCGCCAGAGACTATTTGCCAACTGCTTGATTGATTGACTGGATTACTAATTGATTGATTGATTGTTGTGTTTCACTGTCTGTTGAGCAAATAAATAAGAATGTTTCTGTGGATTACTCTGCGATTCTTTTCATTGATTGACTAGATGATTGATAGATTAATTGGATTAGATTGACTGATTAGTTGCGGCTTTTATCTGTCTATTGAAATATTCTTTTTATTGATGATTGACAGGTTTATGAAATTATTGGTTGAGTGATTGATTGACTGACTTACTAATTGATTGATTGATTGTTGTGTTGCACTGTCTATTAAGCAAATAAATAAGAATGCGAAATCACATCGATTACACTGCGATTCCTAACTTTTATTGACTGGGTGACTTAAATGTTAACGTACTAAAAAACCGTGATTGAGAAAATCTTTGCCTGATAGATTCCTGATTAGTTCTGATTGATCAATTTGCTTGCTTGTTAAACAAATTTCAATTTTCAGATTTTCAATTTGATTGATTCACTAATTGAATATTTTTCTTTACAGCGTTTCTAATTTATTTAGTAGATGGATTAACGGGTCGATCTCTCAATGGATTGAATATATGTGATTGATGAACTACGCAATATATGTATTTCCCTACTTAACCTCATTTACTAATTGATTGATTGCTGATTGATGGCCGCTTTTCTATTAATGTTTCCCACAATAAGTCAAAGAATTAGGCACAGTAGTGCACAGATTGCATTTATTCTTAAAACTACGACAACAATGTTCCAATCTCATCAACCAAATCAAATAACTCCAGTTTCAGCTTCCATTTCCGTCTCCACTTTCACTCCCAGGTCCAAGTCTAGTTTTGCTTCTGATTCTGTTTGCTGAGCAACAAGCTGCGACTGAGGGCAATGGGACGCAGAGTTCTCACCTCAGTGGGCGTGGTCACGCTGTACTTGGCATTGGGCGAAGAATATGAATAGTAGGCGCCAATGGGCACACGCAATTCCTGGCTATTCCTGTCCAGACGATCCTCCAGATCGCTGAGCTTCAGATAGCTGCTCGAACTGATGTCAGCCAAGGTGTAAACAGTGCGCAGTCGCAGATCATTACCATCGTTGCCATCCTGCAGACGTTGATCACGTGGGGGGAGCTGTTGTTGCCTTGGCTGCTCTTCCCGTTGTTCTTCACGAGCATCCGCATCTCGTTCCTCGTCGTTTGCCTCGTTCTGAGCAGCAGCATTGGAGGTGGCTGAATCTTGTTTGCGTGTCTGCTGCTGCTCATCCAAGCGGCTCTCATCACGTTGTCGATCCGCCAGCATGGAGGTGAGTTCAGCACGCACTCGCTCCAAGATGTCAGCATCCTCGTCACTCAACGTACGCTCACTCACAGCACTTTGCTGCTGTTGTTGTTGCTCTGTCAGTTGTTGCGCCTCTTCACGGCGTGCTTCCTCCTCGGCTTCACGCACCGCATCCAGATGAGCCTGACGTGCCTGCTGCACCTCGAGCGTATCAGTGACTGGCAGTGGCGGCTTCTTGTCATCAACCGGGGCCTTGGGCAGATTGCTGCCTTCGGCCTTGAAGCCTTGACGTCCGCCAGCTTCGTATTTGACCGTCTGCAACTTCCCGTTGGCATCTACATAGGAGTAGAAGCCGCGGGAGGAGCCATCCTGTGTCGTGTACTCCGCTCTGGCTGCATTCTCATCGCTGTAGCCATAGGAGTAGAAGGCACGTGCCGTATCCTGCTCTTGGTAGCCGCGTCTCAATGGTTCCGCTTGCGTAATTGTAATCCTTGGCAGATCACGCAAATTATCGGCGCGGGAAATGCTGAGCAGAGGTCGAATGCCAGCAGCGGATGTGACCGTCAATAAAGCGGCAGCTGTAGTGAGGTACAAAATGAGGCAGTGCATCCTTAATTGATGTTGCTATGTGGGTTAAGTGAACAATGGGCTTGAACTGATGCTACAGTTGGCACAGCTTTGACTATTTATACCAATCAAACACGCAGTTGGTAACCCAAGAGATCTGCGCAATGACCTCGAAAACAAAATCGAATTCAGTGGAAACTCAGATCGATTTACAACCGCCATAGAGACCCAACCTAACCACGCTATGTTGTAATACTTCTAGTGTGAACTTAATATTGATATTGCTTTGCGCATGGATATCGATACCCGATCCCATTCGATGCGATCGCAGCCATTACGCAATTAGCCCACGCACTTGCGAGTTGCAAAGCCTCTTGGTTGGCTTCACTTTTTGCGAGTTCCGGTGGCAAATGCATCGACTCGAAACTGGAATAACTTCAAATGGAAATTACCGATGCTGTCGATAAGACGTGCAAAAAAGACAGGAAGCACTTAAGTGTCATTTAACACCTCTCTAAAGGGAGTAAAGATAAGTAATTGTTGCATTTGTGGTAATTGTTATATCCGGTATAACAGAAGTAATTAGGTAACGTTTATGGTGAATAAATATTATGTAAATAAACGTCAGTAAACTATGGTGAATAAAAATTATGTAAATAAACGTCAGTAAACTAGCTAATAACAACACATTTATCTATGATAAGAAGAATTGCTACATATATAATTCATTGCTTTTTATACATATGTGGTTTTAATAAAGAAAAATAAAGGAAATAAGAGAACAAATAAATAATCATATCATATAACAATAAAGATAAAGAAATGAAATAAAAGAACAAATGAATAATCTCATCACATTATAAAGAAAAATAAATATAATGAAAGGACAAATAAATAACATTATTTTAAAATTTGGCAAGTTACAAAAATTACAAAAAAAAAATGTCCATTTGTTATTTTATTTTTATATAAAATTCTATAACTGAATTAACAACACAGAATTTAAATGGAGAGTGTTAAGACAAAAAAGTCGCAAAAATATAAATGTGTTAAACTCATTTACACAATTAACATAGGCTTCAACAATAATAATATTATTATACACAAACAATAATATTAATAACAAAAGTATTATAAATCAAATCTTATCTCTAGGCCTAATAACCTAATGTTTACGCCAGAGCTTCAAGGTTCAACGCGCAAAATCTAATCTTACAATAATAATAATGCCTTATAAAAACATCCAGGGGGTCTCATCTAATCTCATGTTCTAATAATCGAATGTTCAACAAAGTGAAAGTTAAGAGCGAGCTATTGGCAGGTTCTACTAATTAAACAGTCACGTCTCCCTTCCCATTCTTTTTAACTATGAATGTTAAATGATCTCGCAGAAAGCAGATGAACCCAAAAGAAGACAACAACCTCGATTTGAAATCACTTAGCTCCAAAGTGCAAGGCGATAAACGTTAGTTTGTCAAGCCTCAATTAAAGCGCAAGCTCTTAAAACTCAGAGAATTGCTCTCTTATGTTTTAATCATGAATTCTCAAAAGAGTGAATAACTGATAAACATTGCCATCGGCCAGAAAACGTTCAGACCACACTGATCAGTTGAAAAACTAAGCTGCAACGTTAAGCAAGCAAGCACACAGAGTAGAATTGTTAATTGGCAATGGATTTGGCTGGCAAAAATGTGGTTTACCTCGGTGGCTTTGGCGGCATAGGCCAAAAAACATGCAGCGAACTGCTCGAGCGCCAACTGCAGGTAAGTTTTTTTTGTCCAAATCAAACGATTTATTTAACCAACTCTTGGGTTTGTTGCCTTAGGCGTTGGCCATATTCGATCTAACGCTGAACGAAGAGATCTTGACTACATGGCAATCCAAATTTCCCAACACGAAGATATTTTATCTGAAAGTGGACATTACCCAAAGATCAGATATCGAGGCTGCCTATAAGGAGGCTGTGGAGCGTTTAGGACATTTGGATCTGGTGGTGAATGGTATGGGACTGATGGATGATCGGCATATTGATCTCACTATACAAATAAATTTGGTAGGTAAACACAATGTGATTTAAGCTCAGACATTCAACGATTCGTTGCAGATGGGTGTGATAAACAGTTGTCTGATTGCTCTCGAATACATGGATAAATCAAAGGGCGGCAAGGGTGGCATGATCGTGAACATCTCCTCGGTGGCGGGAATCCAACCGACTCCACTCATGGCTGTCTATTCAGCAGCCAAGCACGGAGTGACAACTTTTACGCGCTGTCTTGCGGTAGGTCTTAAGTCTATATAATATAATTCGGTTCACTAATTAGCTTCTTCTCTCTTTAGCATCCTCCCTATTTTAACATCATGGGCGTCGCCTTTGTCACCATCTGTCCTGGCTTCACTGAGACTCCTTTGCTCGATGACCTGGCCGATAAGATCACATTCAAATTCCAGACGCCAATAGCTTTAAGTAAAGCAAAACGTCAGCCACCTCAAGTTTGTGCCGAGAACTTTGTAAAGGTCATTGAAAAGGCCCAGAATGGCACAGCTTGGATGCTGGACGTGGGTGAGATCAAAGAAATCGAATTCCCCGTGATGTGGATACCCCAGCTTGAAAAATAACTAAGTATAACCAAATCTGTTTTAATATTAAGCATCGGTTATTGTTGTTTTTTAATAAAGTTTATCGATATTTTAGACTTGTTAATTGTTCTAAACTGTGACTCAGCTCAGCAATATGTTCTAATCAACCACAAATTCTTGTGTAACGTGCTTTGAAACCACGATAATCAATATTCACAACTATGATCAGATGACACTAGTTGAAAGAGCACTTAAATTAACATTCAATAAAAAGTATAGTGAAATCATTATGATAACTAAACATTAACTCTTTTAAGAGCGCTTTATCAGACTACAAATTGTGATAGAAAATTATTTGAGCACCTGTTTAGTTTTAACGATTTATTGCGCTATAAAAATATGTTTTTATGAATGCCAATATGAATTAGAAAATTATTAGTTTTTTTTATATTTTTGTTGCAGTAAATAGCCTTATCGTGCCTTAGCTTTAAGGTAAGGGACAATGTTTTCATACAAATATGTTCACTATTTACTAGCTACAGTCGAGGGTAGTGTGAGATACCCACTAACCATTCTCAATAAACCAAAATCAGTGCGGTATTATCATTTAAATATACCAAATTAATATACCGAAAAAATACTGCAATATACCGAAATATATATTCGGTATATTTATATAAAAAGGTGCTGTCAAAATAAATGAAATCTGTAGTCTCTGAGTTCAGGCGTTTATGCGGACAGACAGACAGACGGACGTCACTTTATCGCTGATCAAGAATATATACTTTCTGGGGTAGGAGATGTCTCTCTTTGTCTGTTACCAACACAAAGTTATAATGGGTATAAAAATGTGCAGCCAAGATAATAACTGAGATATCGGTTTTATAGCGTTTGCCATTTACTATCATTATTTATAACGAACCTAACAAATAAACAAACACTTGCAATAAAGATAGTATTAATATAACATTCTAAGCACATTCTTGGTATGAATTTTATGGGTTATTTTAATAGCGCTACCCACTGTGCCTACTAAGCTTAGCACGAACCAAGCTTTGCTGTAACTGTGCAATTGCTCTCTTAAATTATCTTTTTAAGATAATTACGAATTCTTCTTCGTCCGCTTTCGATGTGACATTTTTGCTGCAATCCATTTTCAATGTCAATGCAAAGTCACTAAAATTTCGTTGTGATCGTCGGCCGCTCCAACTAGAAATATTATAAACAATTCGTATTTTATTAAGCAACCACAAATAAAGCACTAACAATGTACAGAAATCGACGGGCAGCTTATAGTCGAGCACAATCGGTTGCAGTTTTTGTGTTTGTTCTTTTAGTGCTACTTTTCATAACTTTCTTGAGAAAGAAATTACGTCAATTCTTTACATAAATTCATTTGACTGCCTCAACAAATACATATTGGAAATTTATAGTTTATATTACTTAAGAATAAATTAGATTATATCAACGAAAATGAAATATTATAAAAAATGCTGATAAGAAGCAAATGTTTAGTGATGATAAGAAACCGACTTCAGAAAAAATCTTATCGCTTAGTGTCATAAAATAATGCAAACTTACAATAGGAGAGGCTTGACTTTTTCATTACTGACAATATGACAATATTTGCAAACAGCAATTTAGTTTACTTATAAGTTTTACGTGTTATCGCCTAAAAATCGAACACTCCCAACAATGGCAAAAGTTTTCAGCAGTCTCAATAATTAGTTAGTCAGAATAAGTCGATGCTCTAAGGTGCAGCGTTAGGCAATTCAAAAATGAATTTGGCTGGCAAAAATGTGGTTTACCTTGGTGGATTCGGCGGCATAGGAGAAAAAACATGCAACGAACTACTCGAGCGCCGATTGCAGGTAAGTTTTTGGCCAAAAGTTTACAAGATATTAGCTTCTTTAACCAGCTTTCCGATTACCTTAGGCGTTGGCCGTATTCGACTTGACGTTGAACGAAAAGATCTTGACGCAATGGCAATTGAAATATCCGAATACAAAAATATTCTACCATAAAGTGGACATTACCGAAAAAACTCAAATTGAGGAAGCTTACAAGGTGACTAAAGAACGTTTCGGATATTTTGATCTCGTTATTAATGGCATGGGATTCTTGGATGATCGGCGAATTGTGTTGACTCTACAAATAAATTTGGTAAGTAATCAAGAAATAGATTTCAACACGTGTTGAAGTGATCTTGACTTGCAGCTGGGCGTTATCAACAGCTGCCTGATAGCACTGGAGCACATGGACAAGACCAAGGGGGGTCGGGGTGGCATGATTGTGAACATCTCATCGGTGGCTGGAATAGAACCAACTCCCATCATGTCAGTCTATTCGGCATCTAAGCATGGAGTTACGGCTTTTACTCGTTGTCTTGCTGTAAATAATCTACTTTAAAGTTCTTTGAAATTATTTATACTTATCTTTACTACCTTCTAATGCTTAAGGGTCCCTTTTTCGCATCCTCTGGCGTCAGCTTTGTGACTGTTTGCCCGGGTATGACGGCAACTACTTTGATCGATAATATGGAGGATCGGACTATATATAAATTTGACATACCCGCCGAGCTGGATGCCAACAAGATGAAGCGTCAATCAGTCCAAGTTTGTGCAGAGAACATTGTCAAAGTGGTTCAGCAGGCGAAAAATGGATCAGCTTGGCTTCTAGACGTGGGTGAGCTTAAAGAAATCGAGTTTCCTGTGATGTGGATACCCCCCATGGAGTCATAAATATAGATATACGAATTGCCTTAGAATTCTATAATAATCTTTTCACGCAACAATGCTTAGATATTATTAAAATAGCATAAAATATTTCTTACATACTTCCAGCTTCAATGAGCATTCCATTAATTATAAGAATATATACTAACTAAATGACTTTATATCAATCAAAAATAAATACAAATAAAAGTAAACCTTTATCTGTTTAATAACTTTTATTGAGAATTCTCACACACACATTAGATTTATCAATTTTCTAATACATTTATAATTAATTTGTTTTGTTTTTCATTTTCATTTTTGTTTTCTTTTTAGTTTTGTTAGTTTTAAGAAAATTCAGCACACACAAAAGTAGTACATACATAATTCAAGTAACTCATGTCAATGGAACAGTAACAAACAAGACAAAGTATCTTATAGATGCAGATACTCCGGATTCTGTGCGAGCAAGTTCCTTGATTAACATTATTGGCTAGTTTTAGAAACAATATTTTTTTTCGAATATTATTATGTATGCTCTGAGTGTGTCTGAGTGTCTTTGTGTGTGTGTGTGTGTGTATACATTAGTTTTGTTAGTTAAGATTATCATAATAATACATATCTATGGAAATATAAAGACATTTGTTTGTTTTTCCCATTAAACTGGGAGTAGTTCTCATATGTTAACTGTAAATTTCACATCATCACAATTTAAGAATCTCCAACTAATAACACACAATAAATTTCACGCTGAATGAATTATATTTCATTAGTTTTGTACATATTCAAATACATTCGAATGGACATTTTCACATCATCATCATCATCATCATCATCATCGTTTTAGGGACTTATTTTGATAGAGCTGAGCTGAGCGTATTCCAAAATGGATTGTGCCAAAGACATTATTAGAATTTAATTGAGGATGGAAATAATAATTGAAAGTTCTTAATTTTTTTTTTTTGTGAATAATTTTAGTTCTATTTTTTGTTTGGTTTCTGTATTTGTATTGTCCTCGCCATAACACATTTGATGCGTTAAGATGGAAGATATATTTTTGTTGTATAATTATATAGATATCATATGAGAGATAAACTATTGTAAGTCACTTGGCCAATTGAAAGAAGCGCTCGATTTGCAGCTACTTATGAAGCACTTTAGATAGTTGTTATCATTATTAAGTTTATTACCTTTACTGTAACTATTGCAAAAAGTTGGATGCAGACATTTATTACTGTACTAGAATTAATCGCAAAAACGTGTTTTTATGACGTGTTTTCACTAACCCTAGGTCACAAGGAACAGAAGCGAATATCAAATACCATAGGCCATATCTATATATATATGTACATTTATCTGTTAGTTATTTTTTTAGAGACATATTATTAATATACATACTATTAAGATTGTCTGTAACTAGTTACTGTTTTAGTTTTCTTAATCATAGCTAACTTTCGGGTGGTTTCTTCATTTTGGGTGGTGGTATCATGTAAGTATCTAGGTTTCGGCTCTGATATGTTCACAATATACGTTGAAATTTATGAGGATGAAGAGGGGAGTAAAAAAAAATCATAATCACAAAATAAAAGAATATAAACATAAATTCAATTGAAAAAAATTTATTGGCAAAAATAAAATAAATTAAATTGTTTGTTGTTTGGGGTTAACAGAACTCGAAAATTGCTTAAGATTAACATTTTTAGTAATAATACAAAAAATACGCGTAATACATATAAATAAAATATGATAATATTTTGTTTGTGTATATTTAGATAAGATACAATATAATCAAAAAATTGTTTAGATGCTTTTGCTCGCGGCAATAAAACGAACGGATTTCAGAAGCTTGAAAATTGCTTTTCAATCATCATACCTAGTTTGCATATTAGTATAGTATGTTTTTACAATTTCTATAATTATAAGATTACAAAACTCAACTCAACAACGAGAGTTATGAACCCATTGGGTTTAGACTAAAACTGCACCACGTCCAGTTTATGCCCCGAATACCGAGTGTGGTGTCTTTTAAGTACGCTGGGTACGTTGCGGATTAAGGATTGATGGGTGCTCGATTGACTGATTGATTGATTGATTGACTAATTTGGTTTTGATTGAATTGAGGTGATGCGTGGGCATGGGGAGCGTGGCAAATGAGTGTAAAATCAGATTACAAATACACATTATTACAAATCTCATTTTCATTTCTCTATCGTTAATCAGTTAGTTGTTTTTGTTTGTTGCTTAAGTATACATAGTTATTACATACATTTAATGCATCATATATAGGAAATACATACATTTCACATATGCATGCATAGCTTTTCATTAACTAAACTCGTTCGCTTGGTTTTCGACTTCCCATTAACAACTGAGAAATTTTAATTTGCATCTATCGGTTTAACGAAACACATTTCATTTCTTTTCATTATTCACTGATCAATCAGTTATAAACAAACGATCTTCAATCTAATGATGAATATAATAGGTATGATAGGTTCTTGACTTTTGCTCAAATATTACGAAATAAAATCCATTGTTAAATTGCATTTGAATCGAAAGCAAACGTGGGGGATCATCTGACATTAATATATAATATTAATATATCAATTAAAATATATAGCGCATGTATTACATACGCACATACATACATTTACATATACATATTTAGTTTTTTGTTTTTGTTTTTTGTTTATTTTCATTTTCATATAGTATCTATATATAGTAGGGCTTTATGCATGTTTAGAAGCCTTTCGGATCGTCGTCATCGTGTCATCATCGCTTTACACTAAACGAGTACGAGTACGAATACGAGTACAACGAAAAGGGACATGATTTTAATTTATTTTCAATAAATTTAATAATATAGTACAATAGTTAACAACATCGCACAATAGCGTTATTAAAATTTCTTTAAGAAATATAAACATTCATCCACATACACATATAAATTATCAAACGTATGTGGGTCCCCCTCCCCCAAGGTGCGGGTCACACTTTTTACCCCAGAACTTCCTATTACATACATATTTATGTTTCTTATATTTTCTTTTCTTTTTATCATCTTTCAACTTGTTTTTGTTTTTGAGTGTATATATAAAAATAGTGTTTTGATTTGAAAAAGTTAATAATTTAAAAAAAAAAATACAAATTAAAAAAAGAAGATATATATATGTATATAAATATTATTTAAACACACACAAAATATTGTTTTAAGCTTTCAATCGGATCAGCATTTGCTGCTGCAAGTAAAAATCACGAACCGACCCACTGAGAGACTACATACATTATCAGCATTATGTAGTTTTATGGGGTCTTACAATTACAGATGGTAATAGCATTTTGGCATTTCAATTCTAGTACAATTTTCAGACATAGCTTTACCCTTAATAGATATCAAGTCGAGTTGTTTTTAATCGGTTGACATTGACTGCTCCATCATTATCATCATTCAATTCAATACATCTCTTATCGATCTAAAGATCTATATAGATCTATAGTCTTGCTGTTGATCTTGCTAGGGACCCCTGAACGTAATTCTCTTTTAGCATATCTTTTTTTTTTCTTTTTTTTTGTTTGAACGGACGCAAATCGAAAAAAGTTTGTGATCATATATATTTGTTTTCCTGATGATCGCCCAACACCTATTGAAATTATGCATAGACATAATTATATTATATATATATATATATCAATTTGAAATAACTATGAACTATTTATTTTATTGTTTGTTGTGCTAAAAGGTCGTGGCTAGTTTAGACATCCATTTCATATATATATTTTACATATATATAGATTTCTATATTTACTATGTACGAGTTGTGGATCTGTTATAAATCGGAACAGATCAAGCTAAGAAAGAAACCCCAAAAAATTGAAATATAACACGGACTAGTTCGGTTTGGCCCGAACATCAATTTAAATAGAACAACTAACATATAAGATAAGTTATATCGATGACAACATTTTATATAGACAATTATATAATAGTTTCTAGTTTCCCAAACCCCATTTTTTTGTTGTTTTTCTTTTTTTACGATCCAATATCGATCAAGCTTTAAATATTTTTACTAATTGTAGGTTACTTGAAATTCTAGAATTTTAAGCTGTGCGGTGTACAAACCTCTAAAGTGTCCTTCAAATTGTGGACACAACTGTAAAATGATTGCATTATGTTTCCTCCTCAAACTGTGAGTTCGATGAGTTAGTTCCCTGGCTCTGGTTCTCTGGTGGTGCAAATTTAATCCAACTTAATGCCGCTGTCATCTGGATTCGACCAGACCTCAACAATGTCAACCAGATTCTTTTCCAACTCGCTCATCATGCCGCTATCGATGCCACCCTCGAAACTGTCCTCGGACAGCAGCTGTGGCTTTCTATCCAGGATCAGGTGATGTTTCAGTCTTTCGCCTTGGCTTGCACTCGCTGCAACTCCGGCTGCATCTGCATCACTTGTGTTGTTGGTCCAGTAATTGCTCGATGGACTCGTCGCATTCGCGTTCAAATCATTCCAGATGAAGACCCCAGCTGAATTCTGTGGATTATACATTGAAATCGTGTCAACAAGTGCACCTAAAAACTATCTCCAACACTTACCTTATTGGTATTTGGATTGACATTGTCATTGTGCTCGGTTTTCAGCCTGTCATTGAATGCAACGGCATTATCGCCGATTTTCACATCGTTCTCCATCATCCAATTGTTCCAATTGCTCGTCGAGCGTTTGGGACAAATGGGACCGTAGCGACTGTGCATCGATGAGCCAGAGGGAACTTCATAGGGTGACGCATCGTCATCCAGTATGGAGTCGGAGCGCACAAAGTTGGCCGAATCTTTATTGTGTGCACTCCAGAATATGAGAGAGCTATTATTATTATTGTTGCTGTTGTTGTTGTTACTACTATTGTTGTTGGTGTTGTTGCTGTTGCCACTGTTGTTGCTAGTGTTGTGGTTGGACCTGAACAGCGGCAGCGGCATCGCATCTGGATTGGTTGCTGCACTATCGCCCATGGGCTTCACCAGCTCCAGGTCTATGTTAACATTACTCGGCGGTTTCTTTTCGTAAAATGAGGTATCAGCTGTTGCGGGTAAAATGGTCGACATGCCCGGTCGATTGGGGTTCTTACTGGACGACGACGACGATGACGTCGGCGACGTTAGCGTCGCTAGTTGTTGTTGCATATACGTATGCTCCCAGGGATTTCCCGGATTACCGCCAGCGGCTAAATGTTGCCCCAGCTTTGTGGGTGCCAGTTCTTTGCTATTCGCTTGCACATCGTTATTGTTGTTGTTGGTGTTGGTGTTGCCAAAGAAGGACGAATGATAGACATCCGTTGGAAGCATGCTGCAAAAGCTTTTGGCATGATTGTGTTGAAGTTGACTGCTATTGCTGTTGTTGTTGCTGTTGTAATTCGGTGGGTTACGTTGCACGCCAGCAGCACCTCCCGCATTGCCAGCATAGTCGCGTGCTGCATTTCGTGGCTGCGTTGGTGCCGGGCCAAAGTTGAAGCGTGGCTCATAGCGGCCAGGTGGGGCAACCAAGAGACCATTCAAGGCCGTGTGCTGCTGCTGCTGCTGTTGTTGTTGCTGTTGCTGTTGTCGAGCAATGGGACTGTGATGTGGATGCATGAGCTGGGCATGCACACCGCTTGGCGACAGATTGTGTGCGACGGCTGGTGGCAAAGGCTCCAAGTAGCCCCTATGCGGTGGCGGTGGTGCGGATGCTTGCATATAGCGTATGGGCGATATGGGCATCATGGGACCCGCATGTGGTGGAGGTGGCTGCTGCTGTTGTTGTTGTTGCTGCTGCTGCTGCACTTCGTTGGACATGGGCAACGACTTCTTGCCATTGTTGTTGACCGGCATATTCGGCATGGCCATGGGCATGGGCGATTTGATGTGTTTGCCGCGATTGCGTGCACGATAACGTTCGACTTCCTCCTGCGAGTGGGCGAATGTGCAGCTGGCGCCTCGCGGACACACGCGACGCACGTTGAGATCGCGACACAAACTGATCTTGTACTTGGTGTTGTTGCTGTTCGTTGACCCGCTGGCCAGGCTGCTGTCCTGTGGCTTGCGTACGCCGTGATGCTGCAGGAAGTGCACCAGTCCCATGACCGCATGCCGCACAGCGTCCAGCGCCTTGGACACATCCTCCCAGGGTGCCGTCTCCACGCACGGATCAATGCTGGCCAAGTACTGCAGATGATTGTGCAGCTGCGACAATTTGGCCGGATCGCTGGTGCGTTGCAGCGCTATAACCAGCTCCTGCACCGACTGTGCAAACGATGATGGTGTCTGCAGCTTGTCGATGATGCTCTGCATGTGCGACTTGTGCGCAATGTCACCGTACAACAGCGACGACCATTGCTCGGGTGCTATGCGTAATCCCGCTTCGGTAGCAATTTGCACAATTTGTGCATCATGTTCCCGCCTCAGCGCATCGTAGGTGCGAAATTCTTCCTTCAGCTGCATCAACGAGGAGTCTGCCTCGCGCTTGGACACCTTGAAGCAGCTGGCACGATACAACAACTGCACCACATGCCCAATGCTCGTCTTCGAGGCCTGTGGAAAGTGTGGCTCCAGCCGTTGCACCACAAACATAACCAGCACCTTGCGCGACAACGCCGAACCCTCTTCCAGTGCCAGCAATACCAGCTTCAACACCTCCTCCTGCATGGCAGGGCCCAGGAACTGGCAGCCGCGTGTACGCACCGCAGCCCACAGATTGGAGCTGAGCTGCTGGGGATTCTGATGCTGCAAAATCAGTTCGGTCACAGTGCGTTCGCCTAGCGAACGAGCCGCACGTAAAGCACGCACACGACCCTCTTCCTCCATCAGCTGACAGTTGACCAGGGTGACGAGTTTGCGCTGCATGGGTCTTGTCAGCAGATTGCTGCTGTTTAGATTGAGAAATGATTTGAGGTGCAGCGCCAGATCCTCGATGCATTTCTTGCCCAGCTTATAGCATTTGAGTTGCTCGGGCTGCAGTTTCTGTACACTTGGTGCCAGATCGGCCAGTTCCGAGTCCTTGTTGGCCACTGCCTTGCCTCCTGCCACGCTGCCACCTCCATTTCCACTTCCCACCAGTTGCAGCAGTGCATAGTTAATGGGCAAGTTGTCGATCTCCGTTACAATCAATGTCTGCATTGAAGTTCAAATTAATAAGCATACATAAAGCACAGAGAAAAGGTTACTCACCTGATCGAAGGGACATTGGCGATTGTAGAGTGTGGTCAGGCATAGCTTGCATATCGTGTGACCACATCCCAGGCTGATCGGTACACGCTGACTGGCTGCAAACTCATTGCAGCAGATGGGACAGTTCAGAAAGTCTGTCCATGAGGGCGCCTGTATCGGCATGCTGCAATAATTGTTGCACAAGAACAACAACACAACACATATTGAAGTCAATCACATTCGTATAAATTCCTATACACACACATATTCATAGATATTTCCGTATGTGTGCAGCAGTTTGTATATAGGAAGAGAACGTTGCGCTTTTTAACTTGTTTTACGATTAACGATAGCCCAACGATAAACACTAACGATACTCCAACCGATACCCCAACAACGTCAGCTGTCGTTCACACACACATCAAATACATGTTTGCGTGTGTGAGTGTTGAATAGATGTATACATATGCATGTGTTGCATCTGTGTTCGTTGGTATTTATACACAACCATATTGCCACAGTATGTGTGCTTGCCACATACTTATGTACGGTGAATACATTACTACATATGGGGGGGCAATTGGAAGTCTTTATTTTTATTTTTTCGTTTTTTTTTTTTTTGTAAAGCACCTCCATTATATACAAAAATGTGCACACTCATATATGACTCTATAGAAATATTGCGATTATATGGCCCCCATATATTAACGACAATTGCTACAATGAAGAGAGAAATTTGAACATTGTTTCAACGTCATCAACGTCTCCCGTCTGCTTTCTTTTTCTTCCAAACAAAGACACTTTTTTGTAGTTGTTTGCCCCCCAACTCCCTCTCAAAGATATTTCAGAAATCCCGTTAAAGTGTCGTATGTGCCTATTATATATAACAGACGGTCCTTGAGAGAGCCTTCACACCAGGAGAGTGGAGGAAGGGGAGCTCGAACCCCCGTTCCGAGAAATAATGACAAGACAAACGACAAAAAGACTGGAGAGGCAGTGTTACGTTTCACTTTTCACTCGATTTTCAACAATTTGTTTTTGTTTATGCACTGTTTCACTTAAGCACTGCTTTGTTATTGTCAACTCACCTTCAAATTGCACATATTATTGCATTAAATTAAAGGTACGAAGTTTTTATTTTAATTTTCATTTGGCTTTTTGTAAAAATGGGGAGTAGAACAGGGTGACCGCAACTACGATTTAAAAATATACCATTTAATGTCGTAAAATATACCCAATACACCAAATGAGAAATGGGTTACAAAATTTAAAAAAAAAGGAAGAAATACTTAAGAAGAACGAAATCATTTTAAGTACTTTTTGCTATAGGTATTTACAACACGCAGTTTATGTGTTTAACTTCCTTTAAGCTCTTTAAAATTATAATTTTAAACGAAATGCCTGAACACAAGTCGAGTTGTTGATGGTAACTCTAGACGCTCTAGTCGATAGTATCGAGTAGTCGGTGACCTAGCAGCTGTTTACTCAAGTTGTTATTAAAAGTTGCGCGCAACTTTTTAAATATATCTTAAAAGAAATAAAACAAGTACTCATTTTAAAACATGTAATTTTTATTATTGCATCATTGTACATTTTAACTTGTATTTCTAGTGTGCAGCCCTAAACATTTAATGAATTTTGTTGTAATTGTATTTCCAAACTGACATCATCATACATAATTAATAATCAATCGCTCTTATTATATAGCCAAGAAAATGAAGAAATGATAATTTTGATAGCGCAAACGAATTTGGAGATAAAGATAGCTGATAAAATGATCAGGCGTAAATCACGATTCAAATTTACTCGTACATTTTGTATATAATTGTGAGATTATCAGCTTGGCTTCATTGACTAATTGGTTTGTTGTACGTTCGTTAACAAAACGAATGCATATATTATATAATTTGTGTGTGTGTGTTAAAGTTAATTTGTGCTCACTTTTTTGCTATTGGAGCCATAGCTGGAGCCTTTGCTGATCTGTGTCTTGTTGATTGCCAGTCCCATCAACCAGTAAACTAAAAGAGAAAGAGAAAACAGCATATTAGAATAAAAGCAAAGTCATGAATTAATTAAATTAATTGCTTGTCGTGGAGGCAACGTACAAATTCCAAGCACAGACAATGCTGTGATCAAGCCAATCCAATTGGCAGCCAGCAATGAGCTGATCAGGTAATAGAATATGCACGACAATGAATACGTTGACCAGCCAACAAAGTTCAACAGGCTGCTGAGACGGCGATCGTAGATCTTAAATGGCACTTCCTTGATGCCAGATGTCTTGAAGAAACTGCCCGTCTCATGGAAGCTGTCGATAATGCGATCCTTCTCAACGAACAACTTCTGCAGCCAAGCGGCCGCTTCCTTCTCGTCCTCTGGAATTTGTTCCAATGGAATGCGACGCATCAGCAGATAAGGATCCACAGGCTTGCCATTAAGCAGCGAGAGCATCGTTGGTGGCGTCTACAAAAAAGAGAATAAATTAAAACTTAAAGTTCACACAAAAGAAGTTAAACTAATGCAAACCTTGTCTTCGCGCCTAAAGACCATATTAATGTCATAGACCACAGGGCAAATGCCACGCAATGTGGGCAAGCTGGTGGTGAATCCCTTGGTGCGTGGAATCAAATGATGCTTCAACACCGTCATGCCACGTTCCTGGGCAAACTTGACGGACGCCTCATGCTTTGAGGGTGTAAAGCGTGTGCCTTCGGCATTGAGGAGCAGCCAAGTGGGATCCGGATAGGAGAAGACAATCTTCAGCTGTTTGGCAATAATCTCCTTGTCCTTGTCATAGTCACGATTGAGGAAGACGAACTCGGCCAACCACCAGGCCCAACCCATGCAGGGCACATATCTGATGGCCTTCTTGGCGTATGCTTTGCAGTTGCCCAGCACGCCCATTTTATCGGATATCATCCAGCCGGCAAGCCAATCGATTTCATATTGATGATTCATAATGAGCAGCACATTCTCTTTGCCCGCGAATTTCTTCTCATCCTCCTCATCCATATAGACGCGCATCGTGCAGCCCGCATACCAATCGGCAACAAAAACAAGCTCTACAAAATGCAATTGATAAAGGGTTAAACATTGTATGACCTCTGATTTCAATTGATTGAACTTACGGCAGTAGAAGGAATAGCACAAGTAGTACATCAATTTGCGAAACAGTTGCTTATTGAAGGGCTTCAAGAAGATGTGGAGCAGCAGCTGGGCGAAATTGACGGTCAGGCCGCTCGTGAAGAACGTTATGGCAATGCATAGATGGATCAGTCTCAGTTTCTTCAGCTCCTCGAGCGTAATCATGGTGGTGCTATAGGAAATACAAATGCTTTAGTTCACTTTACTTTTACGTAACAACAACTTGAAATACAGCGCGTTAAAATTCAGATATAACAAGGAAATTATAGCCAAGTGTTGACTTTAATAGACCCTTAACTTTTTATGGGTTTAAGCAAAATTTTCCCATTAATAAACTTTAATAGATTTATGGTTTGCTGATATAATTCAGTCTAAAGATATTTATTATTTCCCTTTATTTCCAAAGTGAAACGGATTATTAGGAGCATGAACTGAAACGTTATTAAATATTTTTAAGTTCACCTTCACTTGAAACAAAAGCGAATGTTTAAAGCAACTGGTCTCAACTTGAACTGATAGTAATAAGCATTAAGAAATCGGACCTGTCCCACAACAATTGCGAATAGATACTATAAACGATTTATGCTATCGCCACTTTATCTCGAAGGGAACAGATAAGGCTACTGTTACTTTACTTCTAAGAGTAGCGAATGCAATTCACACATAAAGATTAATAATTATTATATTGCTATGCCAAAACTGACCAAAGTCCGGCGACAATATAACTTCGAGTCATCTCGAAATATGTACTTTAGAACACGCCATGAATGTGTGCTTGCGTCTGTGTGTGTGTGTATCTACATATACATACATACATTGTATCAGCTTATTTACATATATTACGTATAAAAGATACTTTTCACATGCGTGTTTTTCTTTTTGTTGTGCATGCCCGTTTGCTTGCGTGTGTGTGTGTATGTGTGTGTAGGAGGCTTTTGTTTGTAAACGTCACATTTCATGGTACAATTACTATTAGTTACACTTTGGATTATCTTTCTGCTTCTCATTATAAGTTCATTGATCTGAAGTCATGGATTTATTTATCTCAAAACGAACCGAATTTAGAGACACAATTCAATTTTAGCTCTAGTCGAATTTATAGCAGCCACCCCAAATTCGTTAGCGCACGGGTATATGTATATATATGCGTAATGTCTATAATAAAACTTTAAATGTCTCCGCGACACGAATTACCTTTTGGCAACGCGTTTTTTGTGCGATTAAAGTTTTGTTTTTGTTAATTATAGTTGTTTTCGTGTACAGCGTGACCGCAAATTGATTTTCGAAATATACTGCGCTATTTCGCATAAGAAATATACCACAAGAAGACCTTGGTTACACTATTTTTATTAAGGGTGCAGAAAGGCGCGAGTTTATAAAGTTTTATAAATTGAATTAAACGAAGTGTGACTTAATTCTGGTTTAAATTAACGTAGTAATTTCAATATTATCTTTACATTTAGCATGCTAATAATCCATAGTTGATATTGAAATGTAACGTAAGAACAATCGCATAACACAACAGCATTAATCGATTAATAATTTAAATGACATGTGTTAACGCAGCCCTGGCTGATAAGAACTCGGAGCAACAGCTGTTTGGCAACTTGGCGCGACATTTTGAAATCTCTTATGTTGACTGAGTTTGTTATCAATTACGAAGTTTCACGCTGATTGCCAAAAGCCAAGGCGGCAACCATTTATTGAAAGACATATTGATAAGATTTTTGATAGAACTAATATCACGCTACCACAAAAAAGAATGTATTTATAATCATAATTACGTGAAATCTTATCACCTTGACTCATTGATAAATTTTATGTTATCACGGAAGTTAACATTAAGTACGTAAGTATGAATGTCACTCAGTCGTACGTTTTGTGTTTAGTGCAAAGTGCAAATTTACTTCATTTCGTATACTTTATTTTCAATCCATCATTAAAACTATAAATGTTATATACACACGATATGTACAAGGTTGTTGTAAGTCTCTGAACTCGCTCATTGACGTCATATTCTTTACGATGTATCTCGAATACATGGTGAAATTGTTAAAAGTCTAATTTGTTTTGGGTTTCGCCTGGCCGGCACCATAAGCAGAGGCCTTGCTGATCTTCGACATGTTGGAAACCTTCTTCAGCAGCACGTAAACTGTGAAGGTAAAGGTAATATTAATTAAGTTATAATATTGTATAAAGTATGTTTACTCACATAGTCCGAGCACAAAGAGAGCAGTCAAGAGGCCCAGCCAATTGGCAGAGAGCAGAGATGAGAACAAGAAGTTAAGAATCCACAGATTGGAAACCAAAGCAACCGAGACAAAGCTGATGAGTGTGCTGAGGCGAGGTTGAAGCACTTTAAGAGGCACCTCCTTAAATCCGGATGTCTTGAAGAAGCTGCCCGTCTCATGGAAACTGTCCACCAGGCGATCCTTCTCCACATACAAATTTTGCATCCAATCAGCCGCTGCCTTCTCATCCTTGGGCACTTGCTCGAGTGGGAAACGTCGGATGAACATGGTCGGCTCCAATTGTTCGCCACTGAGGACATTTGTGATAGTGGGACGCACCTTGGCATCGCGTTTAAAGACCAAATTCACATCATAGATGGCCGGACAGATGCCACGCATCGTGGGCAAGCTGGTGGTGAATCCCTTGGTGCGTGGTATCAAATGATGCTTCAACACCGTCATGCCACGCTCCTGGGCAAACTTTACCGAAGCCTCGTGCTTGGCGGGAGTGAAGCGAGTGCCTTCGGCATTGAGGAGCAGCCAAATGGGATCGGGATAGGCGAAGACAATCTTCAGTTGCTTGGCAATGATCTCCTTGTCCTTGTCAAAGTCACGATTGAGGAACACAAACTCGGCCATGCTCCACGCCCAGCCCAAGATGGGGGCGTAACTCAAAGCCTTCTTGGCGAATGCCTTCGAGCTGCCAAGCATGTGGAATTTGTCGAGCACCATCCAGGCCATCAGCCAGTCGATCTCATAGGTGTGATTCATGATCATCACACCGTGCTCCTTGCCAATATGCTTGGCAGTATTCTCATCCATGAATACAGTAAGTCTTCCTCCGCCATACCATTCCACGACGCCAAGGAGCTCTAGGAATGTTTTAGAGATTTCATTAAATAAACTTCAATATTATATATCAGGTAATAACTTACGTGCATAGAAGGCATAGCAGGGATAGAAGGCGAGCTTGCGGAAGAGCGTTGGATTCCAGGGTTTCACCAAGATGAGCAGCAGGAATTGTGCAATGTTGCAGAGCAGACCGCATGTGAAGAATGTGATGGCAATGATGAGATGACAGATTGTCATCTGCTTTATCTTCTGCAGCTCAACCATGTTGAAACTGTAAAGAAAGAATGACATTCAATACACTAATCATAAAATTCCCATGCTATATAGTAAGCTGATCTAAGCGATTTGATTGCGTTAAAATTTCAGCAAGTAAGCTTGCGAAATAAGAGATTAGCTTGCCTCTAAACAGACGGACAGACAGACAGACGAACGTATGCATGTTTATAATTATAGCAAGTCAACTGCTTGCTATAATCGCCACTTAACTGATTTAATATTCATTTATGTATAGCAGATAATTAAATGCAAATTGCATAACCTAGAATTACCTGTATTTTAAATTACGTAAAACATGAAATAATACATGAGCTATTTTGCTATTTTTCTTTACTTATATCAATGGTACTATGATATATGGTTACCTTTGTACCGGCTTCTAGTACATTTTACTAACCCCCAATTATCGGGTAGCTCACCTGTTGAATTGTTTGACGAGCTCTATAAAGCGGGAACTGAATAAAAACAACCGCAATTCCTTTCACAGGCAGCTGCTGTGGTCAACTGAAAACAAACACGGCACAATTTGTGTTGCTTCCCATTCGACGACGCTTTGTTTGATTAACGAAATTAATCACCCTTTTTTTCGGCTTTCTTATCAATATTCAATAACGAACCTTTTTCGTTGAGCGCGAGCAGTCACGATAGAGCAAACTAAAGCACGCTTCTCACATATTTATATACTACGCACACTCACCCTCACACATGTGCGTTATTATATATATTTATTTTATTTTATGACCCTTCGAGGTGGTTATAGTTCAAGTGAACCAAATGCAAATCATTACACGCTCTTAATATGTGACAATACTCTTTTATACATATTCAAATATACATATTCTCTCTCTATTTTTATACCCTGTTACCATTCAGCTAGGGGAAAATGGGGTATATTGGGTTTGTGCTAAAATAAAGTGCATGTTATGTGTAGGAGGAATTTTCACTGATTCTGTGAAGTCCATTTTTATAGTGCTAGTTGATATAATTTAGAGAGGGATCCACTTCAAATATGCAATGAAATATTCTTTATTCATTCATAAATTCACATATAATCTAATTTTTTCCTATTGTCAATTTTATTTTGAAATAATAACTGGCAGATATTTAAGATATTTTTTATTTGAAAAAAAAAAACTTCATTAAATTTAAGGCAGATGAACTTAGTAAGAATTATAATATTAAATTAAAAAAAAAATAAGTAAAACTATAAATTCACTTGTAGCTGCGAACAGGGTATTTTGTAGTCGGCCACTCTTAAATAAAGCGCTCTCACTTGCTCTTCCTTGTGATGCTGTATGTTGATGAGGTTTTTTGCCGTTGTTGTAAAAATTTTCGCGTTAAAACCAAGCAACTAATTATAAACATTGTTAATATATTGTCAAGGAATTTTATTTCAACAAGATTTATAAACAATCTGCGCATACACTTCAATTATTAATCTAAAATTTCCTGATCTACGGGTTGAGAGATGATCGCGTCTGTGTCTGGGATTTCTAAGGGTAAAACATCAAATATTTCTTAAAATAATATATTTTTGAAACATTGCAGATAAACTTAAAATAGTACTTAACCGAGAAACAACTACAAGTTGGCATTCAAACAGACGGCAATTCAAATTATGCTATAAATCTTAGAGGCAAAATCGAATTATCGATAAAATCGATTTTTATGGCAAACTTTATGAATTGCATTCACAATTAATTTCATAGTTTTTAAAACCAAAGTAGTTGTCTTTAATAAAATTTGCATGATTGCAAGCTAAATTGTGCGAGGGTTAAAGTTCAAATATAGTTTCCCATTTAACCGATAACATCGTATGTATCGGTTACCCCGAGTACTAACATTATAGCTGTTACTGTAAGTATTTAAACAAACAACATAGTTATTACACAAACCACTACAAACTCTCAACGTGCCTTGCAGTTTGTTTTATTTTCCATACGTCCTGCAATGCAAAATATGATTTTATCTTAATAAAACAGCAAAGACTGTTTTAGAACAAAGCTGTACGTTAACATAACTACAGCAATGTTATGACCACTGTTAATTAACAGGCAAAACACTTGCGCAAAATATACTAATTTTGCCCGTATTTGCCATCCCCCCACTTTGGACGAAAAGACGTCGTCGATGTCGTCGCCGCATATCTTCAATATTTTTGCAATGCTAGAAAACAATTAAAAAGTATTGTTTCATTCGACTTAATGTTAACTCTGTGTGATTAAAGTGAAAAGTAGCTGTTCGCATATCGTAGTGTGTGCATAGCAAACGATTTAAGAGTGGCTAAAAGGGCCAACAAAAAATAGCAGCCAAAACTGCCGGCAGACGCAGACGCTTTTCTTCTTTTTTTTTTGCGTGTGTGCAAAAAGCAAGAAAGAAGAGAACGAAAATTGTGAACAGCGTGTAAGTATTGAAAACAATAAGCATGCAATTAAATGGGTGTTTAGCATGGAAACAATATTTTAATCATTCATGAACAGCATCTGCAGCAAGTATGGCGAACGTGGAAATTTACGATTCATCCAATTCGCAATTGAGCAGCGATGAATACAGTCACGATGAGGACGACGATGGTCTGATGGACGTGGCTGTGATTGGCAAACAGCAGCAACAACAACAACAAACACCGGCCAAACAATCGTCCAAGTCTAACACAACAACAAACTCATCATCCACGGAGACATCGCCCTCGAAATCGACCAGCAACGAAACAACACCAAGAAAACTCTCTTCCAACGATGTGATGGAGAGTGTCAAAAAGCCGCCAGATAGTACCGAGCATACACAACGTCAGATCAAGCAGATGCACCGCAACAACAATGCTAACTTGTACTTTAAACGTCGCAGCATCAAATGGTAAGTTGACAGCCCCAATCTCACCAGATCTGGCAACTCTGCAAGGAAGTGAAAACTAGTGACATTTCAATAAAACTTTATTCACTTTGTGACACAGGCTCAATCAACGGGCTGCTAATAAAATAGATTATTTGCTGCGCTTGAAGCAAACGTTGCCGAAGTATTTGGACCACGCACGTCGTATGAATGTGTATCGGGCCAAGAAACGGGCCTTTGAGATGGCCCAACGCAACCGCCGACCGCGTCCTTATGACCGCACACCCAGCCGCAGTCGCACACACAGTCCCAGTGCTTCAGCTTCGCCTGAATTGATTTGTCTCGACGACACTGAGAACGAAGATTCACCCGAGAAGCCGGCTGTTGTGCCGCCGCCAACACCACGCAATGATTCACAACGTGCGCTCATCCAGCTAATGAAGACACCTCCGCCGACAGCTGCATTTGCTGTGCAATTGGAACTGGAGGAGCAGGTGGAGGCACCGCCAGCTGAGAATGGTTCGGTGCTCGATGAGTTCCTTACGCTGAAGCCCGCTGTTGCTGCTGAGCCCATCATTGAGGCTGCCGTTTGCAATGATATCAAAGAGCAACCACAGCAGCAGCAATTGGATTTAACTGTCTTGTCCAGTTATAAAGTGGTGGAAGCTATTGAGCCGGCTGTTGCTGCCAACTTAGAGCTGCCCTTAGAGGAGGCGAATCTGAAGCGTCGTCGTTCGATAACACCGCCGCCAACGGCTGAAAAGCGCGCCAAGCCATTGCCAATTACTGAAGAATTGGACGATGATATTGTAGAATTCATACCCAGTGATATGTCCAAACCGCAGCAGCAGCAAGCTGCAGCACCTGCAACGCCAGCACCAGCACAGCAACCGCCAACGCCAATGCAATCGACACCGCTGCCCAAAGCAGCCAATTTGAACAATTCACTCAATGCTGAAGCAACAGCTGCTGCAACGGTGCTCAAATTGGGTTCACCTTACACACTGAATGCATCGCCAGCATTCTATGGCAAAGAGTTGCCGAGGAAGCCGCAGCTACCAGAGCACGTCTCGCCCATTTCCTACAGCCTGGAGCTGCCACCAACACGTGAGGAGCACATGGAAATTAATTATGCCAAACCGAAGCTCGAGGCGATGCCAAATCCTATACAAAAGTCGGCTAAAGACACTTTTGCTGCTCCCTACGCTCCTCAGCAGCAGCAGCAGCAACAATTGTTGCACTCGGCACAGCAGCTATATCAGCAGCAGCAGGAACAGCAGCTGCAGGCAGCCGAGGAGCAACGTCAACTGCAGGCAGCAGCACAACAGCAGCAACAACAACAACAGCAAGAACAACAGCAGGCAGCAGAGCTGCAACTGCAACAACAGCGAGCAGCACAACAGGCAGCAAATGCGCAGCAGCAACAGCAACCGGCAACAACTCAACAGCAGCCACCGCAGCAACTGTTGCCACCGCCACAGCAACCGCAGACGCCACCACGTTCCAAGTCGCGTCCGGCACAAACTCAAACAACATCGCCACAGCCACCGCCGGCGCCATCGCAGCCTGCTGGACGTAGCAACAAATCGCGTGTTGACTTGAATAGCACCAACAACAGTGATGCCGCTTTCCATGAGCGTGTGCGTGAACTCTACACGGAGCTGGACGAGATTATGACTGATAAGGTGCGCGCTGTTAAGCCCGAGCTGAAAGCCTTTGCCGAGGAGAAGCAACGCATTGACTCGGACATTCGCACGCTGGACAATTTGATTGTCAAAAAGGAGGAGGAGCACAATCGCCTTCTCCACTTGCGTTGCATCAAGGGCGAGTTACGGGCGCGCGTCGAGCGCAAGGAACGCATGCTAATCATGCGCGAGATATTGCCCTCGATACTCAACAAGAACTGCAACACTTCCGATCTCTACGGCATGCAATCAATGCTGTTGCAGGAATACAATGCGCCCATGCCAAATCGTTCGGCTACCACGGCCATGGAGCAGCTAATCAACAGAGTGGAGAATGGCATCGATGATGTGAAAATGTTGCGCAGGTGAGTTAAGCTTAAATTAAAAATAGTTATGCATCTCTAACTAGTATGTTTTAGTGCTTTGGGGATGCTGGAACGCGAGGCAACCGGCGAGGCACGTTATGAAGATATGCATCCACTGCATCGCAGCAATTCAGTGCCCGTTCTACGTCCCACATTGCCACCATTGGTCTCCACTGATCGCTCAGCCAATTACGGACGCCAGGGGCCGGTGCGCGATGTGCGCGGTCTCATCGAAGACTATCGTCGCGAGCATCCCGAACAGGTGCCGCTGGTGGGAAAACGCAATAAGGTGCAGCCCCCTCCATCGCGGTAAGTAATCGTATTTTAAATTAAAAGTAATACTTACCAATACATAGTAAGAGTATTTATTAATGCCTTAATCTCTGATAGGCATAATTATATGCTTAAAAAAACATCAAATTGTTAAAAATTATGTTCAAACATTTATATTTTTATATTTGAATTTCAAAGTTTCAGTAAATAAGTGGTAAAGTAGGTAAAGTGAAATATCTTTGATAGAAATATCGGTTAGGCAAAAATTATTTGCTTTTTATATAGAAACAGTAAGAAAACTACAGTTGAGTGTGCTCGCTGTGAGATACCCGTTACACATTTTGATTAAAAGCAAAAAAATGTGGTATTTTTGCTAAAATATACCAAATCATATACCACATAACTACTGAAATGTACAGAGGGAAATATTTGGTATATCGTTGGAGTACTACGTGTAAAATATACCAGATTGTCAGTCAAAGCAGCTAAAACTCAATTGCACTAGGCATAATTTGCCATACAGAGGTATTTTTTAAATAACTCCTAAAAAGTTATTATTAGTTATTATTGTCTGTACGAAAATTCAAAATATTTATATTTAATACAAACTAAAATAATGATGTGCAAATCTTCAAGAAATATATTCAATTATACCACATTTTACGCTATTAACTGCACGCTTTTTATCCCAATTCTTGAAGAAAACAAAACAACTTAAAATTATATAATGTACATTTTTAAAAATGCAAAAATTAGTTACTACATTTTAATCAGCTTATTGTCGACAATTTTATCAAATTTTTCAAACTTAATTCACTGAAAACCAGAAAATGTGTTAAACATAATTTATTGACTTACAACAACGATAATAACTTGCCTACTAATTATATTCAAATAACTATCAATTTTAAACTACATAATTTATCATAATTTTATCTTTTTTTTGTCCATTAATCATTTCCCTTTTTTTATTTTCTTATCATTAATTCAAAACATGTCTTGAAGCGTCTAAGACACATGCAAATATTTTAATTATGTAGAATTTTTCCATTTGATTATAAGAACATTACTAACAAAGCTAATGAAGTTAAAATTGTGCTCTTGCTAATAAGTTATATTTTTATGTAAACACTTTTTTTGCAGTTATCAGCAGTTGATTAACGAGTCCAGGCAGCTAACGAACGCTTCGATGAATCTAACTGCGGCTAGCTCGCAGCTTTTGCAGCCTCCACAACAGGCCAACAATCATTTTGACGGTGAGACGCCACAGAAGCCACTGTATAATAGCAGTCCATTGGGTGCCGGGGGACGCAATCCAAACAATTCACGCAATCAGTCCAACGTAGATGATGTCCAGGTTAGACAATGAAAGCAATCAATCTTAATTTGTAGTACAACAAGAGTTAATTTTTTAAGCAGTATGGAGCCACACATTCCACACATTATGCGGAGCAGATGCAGGAACTGGTGACGATCGAGAAAGCGCACACCAATCGCACCATCAACAACAATAACCACAGCAACTATAACAATAGAAGCCTCGTCTCGTCCACAAACGGACCCCAGGAGCTGCAGCAGCAGCAGCGAGGCGGAGAGCGTCGTTGTCAGCACTGTGAACGATCGAAGGCGTGCTACGTATGCGAGGGTTGCATGAATCAATGGTACTGCAGCCAAGAGTGTCAGGTGAGCTGCGAATTGGCAGTAGATGCTAATGATGCGATCAAGTGTTTAACTGAGGCTTCTCTTTCTATCTCTTGGCAGACAAAAGGCTGGGATACACACTGGAAGTCGTGCCACAATTAGGCAAGAGACAACACGCTGCATCAGCATTACTACAACTACTACAATTAAATCAAACACTATATGAATACCCTCCCTACCCCCATCTCCACGTATCAGACTTTATATTTATCAGAAGGAAATCTGCAATTGCAATGCATCAAATTAATTGCAATTGCAATTAAATTAAATTAAATTAACAACAATCACACAAAACACACACAATCGGACAAAAAAGAAAAACAACACATGCTCCACTCACGCAATAACCGAAACAAAACAACCTTTATAAAATATACTATGATAATATTAATAATAACTCAACTTTATATATCTATCTTAGATGTAATTTCCTGTTGATCCGGCTTGCCTGCTGCTTGATTGACTCGTCGAGTTCATGTCGATTAATTCTTTAATCGAGTGGCGTTTGTACATGTTTGATCTTGACATCGCCAGCAATTAATTTTAAATATTTGTTGTCATGCAATTCTTTACACTTTGTTCTGCTCTCGCTCTGTGAATGCAAAATTCACACCGAGATTTGAGTTGTAAAGTGTGCGCCTAAAAGTATGCTACAAAAATCGAGCAAAATTTTAATTGACCGTAAAATAGATTTCAATTAGTGTTTATTATTGGTCCCTTCATAGTTAACAAATAAGTTTCTTACTTTCTACTTGCTATATCTGCGTAGATGGCAGATCAACTCGATGTCTTGGATGTGCAAACGCAGCGGCTCCCGATTCGACCACATCACACGTCGCAGTTTCCGGATGCGCAGCTGCCGTTTGCAGTGTAGCTTGAATTTAAGATTCGGATTCCAGATGGCATCGTTGCCATTGCGCGTGACACATTTAAAGGCGTATTGCCACCACAAGCGGCTGTTTTGCTTTGTGCTGTGCTGCGATTTGTGCGATTTGAGGGCGACACACACGAGAAATAAATATAGTTATAGCCATAATAATTCGACTCTGCTAAAGCATTTATGATCACGTCAATTGCCACTCACCATATAAACGGGCAAGACGTAAAAACGCTTGCACTCCCGCCGCCTAAAGTTGAACGCTATCGGATGCCGTTGCGTCGCCGACACCTTTGTCAGGTGCGATCGTATGGCGCTTGCCTGGGTGGGTCGCTGGTGCTGCAAACGCGCCTGTTGTTGTCACCATCGCCGCCAATCATTGTTGTAGTTGTCATCGTAGTGGTGGTTGTTGTCATCATTGTGTTGGTGGTTGTTGGCCAAATCCATATGGAAATGGAATTTAGAATCCGAATGAGAATGCGAATGCGAATGGAAATGGAAATGGAAACGAAGCGTAGCACGCGCATGGGCACGCGCACGTAATTATTTAAGTTTTTCAAAAAATTGAACACTGTTTGTGTTTACACATTTTTAATATACACTTGCAAAGGGTCTTTTCATTTTGTGCGTAAGTGTGTAAGACATTACGAGGAAATATATTATATTTTTGATAGAGTAAACTGGTTTTTATACTAAAACTTAAACGAGTTCTTAAAAGTTATAAAAACAGAAAACAACTAAGAGTAATTTTTTATAAAGAACAATTTAGTTATTTTGCTGTTCAATAACTATTGGGAATTCTTAAGATTTTATATATAAACATTTGGTTTGTATGTATATGAAATCTCAAAAGTTATTTAACAGTAAAACAACTAAGTCATTTTCGATAAAGGATAATTCAGTTAGACTAATTTGTTTATATATTAAATCTGAAGACATCTGAAATAACTATAATTTATTTTCTATATTAAATCTGAAGAACTATTCAACAAAATCTTTTTATAATTACGATTATTTAACTGAAAAAGATTCTTTTTATTTCTTTTCGACTTTAGAACCAATTTGGTTTAAAGTTTAAGTTTCAATTGACTACTTAATATAATCCTAACTAATATCAAAATAAAATATCAAATATATTCATAGTTCTAAATATCTAAAATTTGAAGTATAATTTCGAATTTAAGTAAAATTTAAAAGTAAATTAAATTACATTTTAACATTTTAATTTAAACAAAATACACATATTGCTATACATACAATCGATTGAGAAACAGTTTAGTAACTCTGCCAGTGTATTTCATGTTCACTATGCTGGTTAAAACTTTGTTTTCTCGCTTTTAATACCCTTCAAAAAATTCAATTAGTCATGACAGGTGTAACTGCGTTAAGTGGAGGGTTGCTTAATCTATCTTTAAAGTATTTTAAAAACCCGCTGCGTTATTTTTGGGTAATTGCAGCCTAACATAAGCTATTTGTGACCTATGTGAACTCAGTCCACAATGCAGCTATCTCAGCGAAACTTGGCATATTGTTAGCTTTTAGTGTTAGCTAGTAGGCAAACATATGTCGGTATGCTATGGATCAAAGCGATATATTATATGCATAGCTAACAAGTAAAGTGTACAGATTAGAAACTCCCAACTTCCTATCTCAGAGTAGAATTAAGAAAGATGTACTCAAGATGTATTAAAGAAAATTTGTTTAGTGTATTTCTAATTCGTTCTATTATTATTCTAATATATTACTGAATTGTAGATAGTTAAGAAAAAACTCTTAACTTTCAATCTCTGAATATAAAGATGTACTTTTAATTTTATTTTGCTTCTCAAAGTAGTATTGTAAAATATATACATATTATACATTTTTCTAAAGCATCAAGCAATTTTGTTGAGTGTATTCCAAATTCATTCAATTCTCATTCTAATACTGAATTGTAGCTAGTTAAAAAAGAACTCTTAACTTCCTATCTCAGAATAGAATTAAGAAAGGTGTACCTTTAATTTCACATCAATCAATTTTGTTGAGTGTATTTCTAATTCGTTCTATTCTCATTCTAATACTGAATATAAGCTAGTTAAGAAAGAATTCGCTTCAAATTTGGATTGCAAATGATTACGAAAAGCGAACTCTGTGTCTACAATTGTTGATAAGTGAAACTCCAGTCGGACTAATGAGTACAATGATGATTAAGTAAGTTGTTGTTGCTGATGAAGTTTTGCTAAGTATTTAGCGGTGGGAGGGTGCGGTCGATGATTGACTTGGGCCTTGGCCCTGAACTTGCTTATCAAAGCGGCACACATACACACAGCTAGTTACTACTCTTTGTTCAACAGTCTTGTTGTTGTTTACATAATTACTGTAAAAATTACAGTTGCAAGTTTGTAAATTACTTTGTAATGGCAACTGCGGTTTAAGCAAATGCGAATCGACAATCGAACAAGTCTCGAGTCTCTCGCAGCTCACAGCTGAGTGCTTCGAGAGCAATTAAGTCCGCTTATCAGTTTACAGCTATAGCTTGAATTAGCACTCGCCTCCTCTCCTCTCACCCCCTGGGTTATATAGCCCAGCGTCCTCGATGGCTACAGCTGCGTCAGCCTCGACGTCGACGACACGTCTTGACACCCAATGACTTGGGCCAGAGAGTTTCAGTTTTGGTCTCGCTCTGGGTTTGTGTATTATTAAACAGTTTTTACAAGCCGCTAACGTTCGAAAATTGTTGCTAATTAGTTGAACCGCGCACGCCGGCGCACCAGACCTTAAAAAACCGCCCCGCGATAAGCAAATGTGTGCGCAGCGAGGGGAAGGCGCAGGTGTCAAGCATAGAACACAGAGAGAGACAGAGAGAAGGGGAATGGGAATGGGCGCTACACCTAGGTCCAATAAAAAACAAACGCTACATCATCATCATCGTTCCAGCTGCCGTTGTGTGTCATGCACGACGACAATACTACAAATGATGCCGAATCGCAGTTCGCAGCAATTTCAAAACGATCCGTAACTGAAAATCAAAATGCAAATTTCACCCATTTATTGTAAGAACCTAATGAGAATGCTACTCGCAGCAGTAATGCAGCTAATAATATTTATGATTCGCATACAAGATGACGGTACGACTACGAGATCAATTTAATTTAGCTACAGAATCACAGCAAGAGAAGCTAAAGCTTGGTGATCATCACTAAATAAATGAACGGAAATAACTTAGGAAATTAGCTAATACTGAATTAGGATCAAAATGATTATAAGCAGTTAAAGAGTCAACAGAATTTCAGTAAATAGATCAAAAATGACTTAACAAAAGTATCAAAGAAAATAAAAGATAGAATATGACAAAAATGATTATATGCAAGTTAAAAGAGTATCAACAGAATTTTAGTAAATACATGAAGAATGACTTTAAAAAGTGTCAAAGAAAATAAAAGATAGAATAAACAATTTGAATACTTTATAATTACGACAAACATGATCATAAGCAGTTAAAGAGTATCAACAGAATTTTAGTAAATAGATCAAGTATAACTTAAATAAAAAGTGTCACAGAAAAAAAAGCTTGAATAACAAATTTAAGTACTTTATATATAATGGCAAAAAAACTGAAAAATAAATAAATAAATAAGTCAAGCAATATTAAGTCTTTAGACCCTAAAATGGAGGGTGCGAAATTTGTAACTAGCTGCAGAAATTTATTATTTAATTATTTCATTATTAATTATTCTTAAAGAAACTATATACACAAAATTAATAATTCAGTATATATCTTAACAGTAAATAAATAAATTTAAATAAAACATTTTACATTATTTTATAAGCTTAAAATAGAAGACTCAAAAAGAATATAATAAATACCTCTTTAAATTTATTATGAGGTTGACTTATGAAGTCATTAGAAAAATCACTCAATTAAATTTTCTTATTAAATTTATTCATCAATTAGCTGACTAATTGGTTAACAACATTAGAAAAAACATCGAACAAAACTTCCTTAATAATTTCAACTTCTAAGCTGTACAAACTCTACTTTAAAGTAACAAATCTTTTACAGCAAAAAGGCGAGTAAATTTTCCAGCAAACCGAACAAAGAAAATGGGCAATAAATATTGCATCTTAATGAAATTGAAAGTTGAGTAAGTTTGTGTTTTTTTTTGCTTTAGAAAGCACTTCAAAAGCTCGTTAGCATTTGCGGAATTGAATAGAAAATACACTTTGGAATTTTCCCAGCGCGTTGAAGGCATTCCAGGGCTTCGCTTATTTATGCCATAAAGTTAATGGTATATTGTTAATAGATCAATGTAAAAAACAAAAACAAAACAACAATAACAAAAAAACACACGGCAACAAAACTGTTTATTCGAGAGTGCTGTCATCATATTTAGAGTCACAAGCAAAAGAATATTTAGCATGCAGAACTTTCGTTTGCCGATCAAATCAAATAACAATTTATTTGATTGTGCGAAGCGTTTGTGATTTTGATTGTTTAAGTAAATTGATTGATAGACTTCAATTGACCCAAACCCTGCGCTAAACAGTTGTCGAAAAACACCGAGCATGACTTTGTATTTATTTCGATTTTTTTTTGGCATCGGAAATAAAGATTACTGCAGTGGAATCTAACGATTTATGGCAAGTATAGGAAGGGAAAGGGGATAGATAAACATAAATGTAATCTAACATTCAAGGGTTATAGAATTTGGATATATTAAAGTTGGTTTAAAGATTGTTATCAAAATTACTAGATGGAAACATTGAGTTTGTTAGAACTAAAGATTCGAATGAGATTTATAGCTTTGATAAGAATACAATGAGATCATCTTACGAGCATTTTTCAATGAATAATTTCTATATTACATTATTTAAAGACTACGAGCATCTTAAAATGAATCATTTCTATATTACATTATTAAAAGATCTTGAAAATGTAGACTACAAAGATTAGAGAGTTCTTTTTATTACAATCTATCAAATTTGCTTTGCTGCATTTCAGTTCAATTCACAATTTCTAAATTGCAATATTGATAAGGTTTTCAAAGTTTATCATTCGACAATCAGATTTGAAGTGTTCTTGGAATTAGGGCTTTCATTATTATCGAGCAATTTGCTTTGTTGCATTTTTGTTTGAATTAGCAATAGAGCTTTACGGGTATTTCAATTCCTTATCGAAAAGAGCAGATGTAATTAAAAGTTCGAAGTAGTTATTAGATTGGATAAAGTCGATAGCTGAAAATGATGAAATTGAATTCCCCGGGTAATTTTCGTTCATTGAGTAATTATTGATAGGCAATAAAGCTTTAAAAATTTGTTGATATGTGCATTGAAAATGAAAGGCAACAAGGAGTGTAAGGTAATATCTATTTTTGTAGATGGTAGATAAAATAAAAAGTGTTCGCACTTCTATTTATAAAGACGAGAGGTTTTTTGGAGTGTGTTCTATTTCATAGGAATATAATAAATATAATAGAGATAGCAATAGAGACTTAAGAAGTTTAAATATTTGATTTAAAAGTGAAAGGTATGAAGTGTAAGGTTATCTCTATTTGTTGAGGGAAGCGAAAAAATAAAGTTTTCGCACTTTTATTTATAAAATGCGGAAAGCAACGATGACTTTTATTTTTGGATGAGTTCTGATAGATAGGAATACTTCTAAATAGCAATTGAGCTTAGATTGTGGAATTAAAAGAAAGGTTTGCCTTGAAAAGAAGTCAAGAATTGAAAGATTATCTATTTTTGTCGAGGGTAGCGAAAAAAGCCTATTCATAGAATGCGGAAAGAAAAGAGTTATTTTTGAGGGTGTCAGATAGGAAAAGAATAGATGGAATACTTATAGATAGTAATAGAGCTTCAAAAAGTGAAAAATTTGCCTTTCACGCTTCTATTTATAAGATGAGAGTTATTTTCGAGTGGTTATTCTGTTTCGATAGGAAGTTGGGCTTTGTTGGAGTCCAATCTTTCGATATTTGCGTTTCGATTTATGGTGTTGAGTTATGTGCGTGTCGAGGTGTGTTTGCTCGGCTGTTACTATCTCTATCTGTCAGCAGTGCGCTGCGATTGTCGTGTCAGTGATTCAGCAACTGAGTACACAATAAAAAAAAACACACAGCACAGTGTGGCAAAGTTACTCCCACAATAAAATGAGTGGGGGAGGAGGAGGAGGAGGAGGTAAACGGGGTTGACTTTACAGTTCAGTTCGCTTCGTGTTCAGTTATTCGGTTCTAACGCTGTTCTGGGGACAGTCCGAACGATCTCCCCGATTGCGATCGCGATCGTGATCGCTTTCCCGATTGCCGAGCCGACCAAGCGAATCGTCAATCGTCGAATGCGGTTCCGTTTTTGGTATCGTGTTCGCATTTCGCATTTGCTTACGGATCGCAACGGATCGCAACGGGCCCGTAGTTTGTGTTGTGTTCTCCGTCGCATAGTTTTCAGCAAAGTACAGAAGAAAAAAAAACACAGCATACAAATAAAATTTGGATGTTAATGAATGTTAATTTATACATATTGTAAGAATCGACAAAAGCGACAACAGCAAAAAAAAAAAACCTCTTCCACAAACAATAAAATATCATTGACAGACAGGCGAGAGAACGCGCAGTCGATTAGTTTGTTATTTTTCGCCGTGATTTCGTGAATTCGGGACGCAGTCGTCTATGATACATTGCCGCTATCGGACATGGATCCCGATTTCGTCAACAAATACAATCAGGTGTTGAGTCGCCTCAAGCTTGTCGAAAACTTTGACGGTGATCCCGGCAAGCTGCCGCAATTTCTGCACAAAATCGAAGCTCTAATGCCGGCCATAAACACATTCGATGACTACTACAAGGCACAGCTGGTGGGTCACATCAAGAACAAGTGCACGGATCGAGCCCGCGAGGCGGTCTTCACACGTCAGCTGAGTGCGCCGGCAGGCAACGGACATGTGGCAGGAAATGGGACCGCTTTGCTCAAGGCTGAATCCTGGCACAAGCTCAAGGAACAGTTGCTGCACAATTTCGCGGAACGTGAATCGAGTTACGCTCTGATACACAAGATCAGAAGTGCGGTGCTCGACTCGAACATCGAATTGTATTATCAGAAGATGGCGAAGCTAAAGCAGCGACTCTTAAATCGCAAACTCACCCATAACGACACACTCTATGCTCTGGAGGACATCGAACGGATCACCCTGCAAGTGTTTCGCGATCATTTGCCCGAACCCACGCATTCGATGATCTTGCGTCGGAATCCCAAGAGCATGGAGGAGGCCTATCGCTACATCGTGGAGGTGCAACAGCAGTTCTACACGCAGAGCGGACCTCTCGGAGGTGAACATGGCGCCACCTTTAGCACCAGCCACAAGCAAACCTTTGGCATTGGCATGGGAGGCGTGGGCATGGGAACCGTAGGGATTGGAAGCGTCGGAGGGTCAGGGGTGGGCATGGGATTGGGCATTGCTTCGGTGGGTTTGGCCAGCACGGGACTCTCATACAATCGCCAGCTGTCGGACAAAGGTTTCAACAATCAGTACCAACAGCAACAACAGCAGCAGAACAACAAGAGCTATTACAATCAGGCTGCGCCAGCTGTGGGCGCTGGCAAAACGAGTCCCATGTTCAAGAGCAACGGCAATCCCTCCTTTAAGTCCAGCTTTAGCTACAACGGCAGCAGCAGCAGCGGTGGCTTTAATAATTCCTATTCGAGTGGTAAACTGGACAAGAGCAACAAGTCCAAGGATGCGGGCAAGGCCAAGGGCAACACAGGCAGCAGCTGGCGCAAGTAAAGTTGCTGGTTTTATGTCATGAGCTAATTCCCATTCCCCCATTTTCACTCTCCATGACCTAATCTCTGACTAAGCCAATGATCGGCTCGCAGTGCGATTTGCCATTGCCATTGCATGCCTCATGCTAATTATTGCCCCCCACCTTTGCTTCCCCCTCTCTATCCCCTTCCCATCTGCCCCTGACCCTGTCTAATAGTCAGGTGGATGCCGAGCCGGATGATTTCGCTGCCTCTGCTGCTGTTGTAGCTGCTGCAATTCACCGATGATGATGATGATGATTGCACTCCCGACACTGAACCCGCCATGGCGCATGTTAATTATTAGATCATAAGACTCGAAGTGTATATATATTGCCCCCTCTCCCCCCAGTCTCCTCTCTCGTTGTAAGCCCTAATTCCCCTAACTGAAATATATTGTTGTTGTTTATGAAATAAAGTGTCAAGTCTAACACCATTGATAATCGTCTAAATAGTCTAGGTCATGAATGGCAGCCTGCTAAAATTCGCATCTTTCTGGAGTCGATTTTATTTAATGAAGCTGCACTGTAGTTGATTCGCATAATTGGTGATGTTTAGCAAATCTCTGCAGATTGATTTTGATACTATATATAGACTTAATTTGTGTCAACAATCAAGTTGGGATTATCGTATGTCTATTTTTAATATTAACAAATTAACACTACTTAAGAAAGGCTTAGAGTATCTTGTGAAGTTTTACTGTAGTTCAATTAGAAGTCTAGTGGGAGTTGTCCTTAGTTAGTATTTCTTAGAGTAATAGCAATCGTATTTAGATGGATAGAATTCATTCTTTCTTTAATATTTTATCTTCCATTGCATTTCTATGTTAGTTAGTTTGCCAGTTCAGTGAAATTCAGTAAGTTTATGGCTATTGTAACCTAAATTTGCACTTAATCTTTCGATTAATCGATTTCGATTGTATTAAATACCAAATTTCACTTAGCGGCATAAAGACATTTCTCGTTTTACGAAAAGATTTAGAAACATTTTAAGTGTAAACATAAAACACATTAAATAATAATGTTTTTGCAAATCTTATAGGTTAGTTGCTTATTTATTTGGTCCATCTTGAGGCCGTTAAGTGGGACATATAATGCAGTTAAGTGTGTAAAATGTAGTTCTTTCTCGGAATTCAGCACAACGCAAATTCACTCGTAATTTCAAAAACCACTTATTTTTTCTCACTTTTTTTTAATGATTATTATACCCGTAATTATTTGTGGTTATAAAAATGGTATAATATTAAATCTGTTAATTTTTTTATTTTTCTTTAGCTTACCAAACATAAGAAATAATTAATAATTTCAAAAATATAAATTTCTCCAATATAACTCAGTTATATAAACAATATAACTGTGGTTGTCTTTACACATTATTTAAATCACCACTATAACGATTTTTTTCTTCACAATGTTTCTTTGAATTAATAATATATTAGAACTTGTAACCTCGCTTTTTCACTACAGCGAAGTACTACTGTACTATACGCTTTCTCATATTCTAAACCATATATCGTATCACAGCTATTTCACTGATATTGTCGTTATAATATAGAGTTTTCGTGACGAACCTATGTTACATTGCAATCACGTCTACAATTGTTCACTATACCCAATTAGCACTGTAACAACAAGTAAGTTCACTGATATTTCACTGATATTGTCTTCTAATTATTTTCTTTCCACGTTTTCAACACAAAGTTTCAATCAATACTAAACCATGAACTACGAACTTAGCTTGTTCACTATATCGAATCACCACTTTAACAACGAGCAAACTCACCGATTGTTGTCCTCCAGTACGTGACGTAGCCGAGCTGTTGTCGTAGGTGGCATCAGGTGGCGGAGGTTCGTTGACCTCCTGCATCTTAACTGCCTTGCGCGACTTATCACGATCCGCCGGCTTGCCAAAGAGTCCTCGACGCTCTGCCATGCTGATGAGATACTTTTCGTTGAGTTGCGTCAGCGATTTGCGACGGATGAGCGAGAGAAAACTGCCCGTCGACTGATGGGCAATGCAATTGTCCTGATTGATACAGATGTCCGGCACAATGTCGAGCACAAACTCATCGATGTCCGGCGTGCAGATCAAATCGATGCTATCAACGCGTGGCAACGGCACCACAGGAACAGCTCCCGCTTCTCCCGGTTTGGCGGGCAATTCTGGTTGAGATTTGCGTTTATCTTCGGCGGAGAGTTTCTCCTTTTTGCGTGGCGATTCCTTGGACATGGCGGCAGCGGGAATATTGGCTGCCTCCGCCTCAGCAATGGCTTCAAGTCGCTTAACCTCGCGATAGGCTTGACGATGCTTCTCCAGCGCCAACTTGTTGATCACCTGCAGCACATGTTGAACCATATCCTCGTTTTCGGTGGTCACAATCGAGTGTGTTTGATAGAGCACAAATTGCACTTGGGGTCGTGACATAGTCATGGTCAGTGTGAGCAGCTGCTCCTCGAGGATACATCCCACACGCTGTTTACCCTCATCACTGACCTCCGACTCGGTGAGCACCTCGAGCATGCTTAAATCACCACCACGTGAGCAAATCAAATCAATCGGATCAGAGATGGCGCTAAAGGAGTTCGGGGGCGTGGCAAAGACGCCTACAACGGTGCGAAAGCGATTCGATTCCATGGGAAATGAGGTGAAGGCATCCGCAAAGAGACGTATATTGTTGACCTGAAAGGAAGTTCTTGCTTTAGTAGAGATTAAGTCAGTTATATCATGACTACTCACTCCAATGGACTCCATGTAGCGTCGATACTCCTTGAGATTGGCGCCCGCTCCATAGACATAGAAATTGTTGACACGATTCACGGAATAAAACAAAGCTGCCAAGTAGGCTGTGGAGCGTGGCGAATCAATGTGGGTTTGCAGTATGTCACCTGGTTGGGAATAGAATAGGGATTAATATAGAGAAAATGCTTAAGCGTGAGACACTTACCGTACAGCTCAAAGTAGTCCATGAGCTTGGACATTATGGCGGGACCAAAGGAAAAGTTTTTGTCCTGTAAGCATTGATGTATAAATGATGAAGTGAATGCTTTCCTTCTGATATCTCTCTAAATTCTCTTTTTGTAATCTCGGTATTCAATTTATTTCATTTTCATACTGTTCCTTAATATTCCTTTTCAAACAATTACTTTTATTTCAACCCATTCATCTTAATTTTCTTACCAGATCTAAAACCTATTTCATACCGTTTCATGATATTCGGGTACCACACTTTTCCATTTCATTCCATTCCACACCGTTCCATACCATTTCATACCATACCATTTTATCCATTCTATACCATTCCAATCCATACCATTCCATACCATTTCATCCATTCTATACCATTCCAATCCATACTATCCCTTCCATTGTATTCCATTCCATTCCATTTAATACCATTCCATACAATTCTATTAATTTCTTTTCTTTTGATTTATTTTTAATTTCTTCTATTTATAACTTCTTTTTATATTTTTTTTTATAAGTTTTCCCCTCATTCTTTAGCTACTCTAACCTCTCTTCCTTCCCATACTAATATCTCCTTTTCATTCCAACCTAATCTTATCACTCCTTATCACTTCCCTTTCACATTTATTGTGCACTCTTCGCTTTCCCTCACTAACCTGCATTATAAACATGTGCTTGGTCATCAGCACAGACTTGGTGAACTCGCTGCGATCCTTGGGTATCACCGAGATGACCAGTGGACAAATGTTGTCCCACTTGCAATGCTGCTCGAGTAGCGGCTGCTCATCATCCGGTCCATGCACAGTGTATCCCATCTCCGTAAGTATCTTATCCGCCTCCATCTTATTGCTAGCAAAATTCCGTTTAAGTTTAGGACTTCAGGAAGTAGCTTAAGCTCCACTCACCGCACTAGAAAGGGATTAATCCAACCGGTCACCACGGGATTAGCGGCAGCAATTGCCACCTTCTCGTTTTGTAAGTGAATGGGCAGCAGCTGAGAGAGACGCAGTGCACCGACCCCGATGCGCATGCGGGAAATGGAGGCAGCCAACTTGATGCGATGGCGCCAAAGCACCGCAGCGTGTTCTTCAAGAGATTAGCAAATGCTGAATAGCAAGGAAGAACTTTCTACTCACCTGTTACCTCAGACTCCTTGTAGAGCTGTGCTTGCAGCTCGTGTAGCTCCGAGTTACGATTCCGGAAGTGACGATCGTAGAGCTCAAAAAGCATTAACCAAATGCGCTGCTCATCCTTGATGAACTACAGGATTAGAGCGTAAAAGGAGAGAAGAGATTAAATTGTTCCACTTTGAAATTTGATACACTTCTTAAAAATTTGGATCGCTGAATACCCTTTCTTGAAAACAAATGATTTCTATCTTGAAGTAAGACATTTCAGGCCTTATTTAAAGGAATATTTGTTGAGAAGACAGAAGAAAGATTCGTGATGAATGAAAAAAACGTTTTTTAAAGCAATAAACATTTCAAACCTTATGGTTAGGCATTGTCTATTGTGACTATGATTCCCTTGGTTGTCTCCTAAAACGTTTGCTTCTTAATTTAGGAGATCTCTGCGGAATTTTAAAAGTGTTTTCGTAGATCAGACTCACCTTCTGATGTTCCTCCCGTTCGAAGAAACTCACATCCGACAACGCGTTGCACAACACTGTTTTATCTGGAAGAGAAGTGAGATTAGCTCAGCACCAAGACGCATCCTTGAAGATTACCCACAGCGAAACACATCGTAGATGAGGGAGTAAGCTAACCGCATCTCGTGCTCATTCTGGAAATGCACAGGAAGTGGAGGCTTCCTCAGCAACTTGGCTGCATTGGAAATCGTGGGCAGATTCCAGCGAGCACTTGCCTTCAGCCTAATCCTTACGGTTGTGTCATGACAATACTTCAATACACGACTCCGACGTCCATTCGGACTGACTCCAGGTGAGATGATTTTGGTAATGCGATCGGGATCGAAGGCGGGTTTGTCACGCTTATCGATGTCCTTGAGCGAGATGTTGACATCCGCGGATTCGTTGACCTGACGCTGAATCTCGAGGAGCATGTAGTACATCTTGTCCTGCCATTCTTCATCGCTGGGCAGATAGATTTGTTTGGTCTTCTTAAGTTGTTTGCTGACATCCTTAAAGATGGCCGGATACACGGAGAATATGTCGGCCAAACTGAGGAAAAACAATTGATTGGACATTTTTGTATTCCTTCTGTGAGATCCTTGTGATGTCGTCTGCTCTCGGCTAGCTTCAGTCGCCGTCTGTGTCGAATGACAACTTGCTGATTTTTTCATTTGCATTTTCCATTTCCATTTCGATTTCCATTTCCATTCCGCAGAGCAGTTCGTGCTTAACACCAATTCAATGCTTCTGTGAGCGAATCGACATCGACTTTGCCAGCTAGTCAACCAGCCAGTCAGTCAGTCAGCTCTCGCTTCATGCAATACTTATCTATCTCGCATGCACCCCTGAACCCTTCCCTTCCCTTCCCGACTGCTTCCTTTTTCCCTGCTCCATTCACATGCAATGTGCACGCCATTGCTCACCACAAAGGACAAAAGCTCGTTACGTTTGCCGAATGAGTTGGGACTGTGTGGAGGGAAGTGGGCGGAGGAGGAGTGGAGGGGAGTGGGAAATCTGGAATCTGGCCGATATCACACTTACCTTTTATTTGTTGATGGCCTCAGCACGCGGCCATAAATCCAGCGCTGCCATATTAGACGAGCTTCGCATGATTTGCTCTGATTGGAACTCGTCTTCAATAAATTGCCAAATGTCACAGTCCAACGCCCGTTGACAACCGCGTTGGTGGGGTTTGGGTGGGGAGGGGAGGTTGATAGAACATAGTAGAAGACAACCAACCCACTTGGCATTTCTTTGACGTGTCTGCATTGATTATGACTCTTTGAGGAGGGCGTGGGGAGGCGCCATTTGATGAATCGTTGTGCGCTACTGCGAATGTGCTTCAAATTGAGCACAAACATTTAGTCAGACATCAAATTAGTCGTCGATTATCTAAGACGTTCGGGGGAGGTGCAGCACACTTTGAATAGTCATTTTTATATTGGCCTAGGTCAAATATCGATTATCGCCTGGCATGTTGTCTATGGGGTCAGGATTGGAATTGAATGTCAATTTGATTGGCATTTCTGGGTTGGAATCCAACGGATTCTAAGTGCACAACTTCTCAGTCTATCTCTTTCGCTCCCTCTCTGTATGTAGTATTTGGCCCCGAGTCCGCTGTCTATCTTTATCTTTCGGTTGCCATCTATATATTTTTTTTATAAATTTGCTTAAATTTATTGGTTCCATGTTCCTCTGAGTAATCGTATGAGTAATCTAAACATATTGGCGTCAACTCGTATGGTCAGTGGCTATTATCATGATAAAACAGTTTATGATTCGATTTATCTAGCTCGATCAGGGGGGACTTCCAGCCAAACAATGACGGTCAAGAATGTTACAAAAGGTTTACGCGACTAAAAGATAACCTATAAGGAAAATATGTAATACTCAAGATGTTTAATGAAAACTTCTGTTTTGGTTCATCCCATGAAATTTCTAAGATACGTCAAGAAGTGCCTCTTATGTTCTTCAACATGACGTCTTTGGAATACATAAAACAATTTGAATATGCCAATCTAATATTGAAAAGTGAATTCAATTAACATTGAAATTCTCAAGTGATTCTTATGAAATTTATTGCTCAAAATATGATCAATAAAATTTTCGTTCTTTTGCGTATTTTTTGACTTTGATAATTAGCAGAAATAAATTGTAAAGATCTAATACTAGATAAATGTAAAATTCTTTGGTTATTATTTATTTTAGAATCGAAATTTACAAATACCAAATTGCCCCTTTAGGAATATAATGATCATTAAATAAATTTACAGGGTAGCAGAAATAAATTGTAAAGATCTAATACAAGATAAATGTAAAATTCCTTGGTTCTTCTTAAGTTCTTTTAGAATCGAAATTTACAAATACCAAATTGCCCCTTTTGGAATATAATGATCATTGTCTCAATTTACAGGGTATTCAACACTTACTATCTTGTGCTGAACTTGAGCTGTCACTGCGACTGTGTTTTGGTGTCGCTGTTCCTGGTGTCGTTGTTGGGGCTGCTATCGAAACTCTTGCAGAAAGATAATTTAATTATTCTAAGCATTATGAAGCCTGCACAACTCGACTCGAGCAAGTTATCAGAACTATACGTCAAAGATAACTCAAGTATCATAATTAATTTTTCCTTTCTGCTTTTTTTTATATTGTTGGGTCTCTCCGTGTAAGCCACCCCAGCTTAGGTTATCGTGTCTTCTGTAAATCCTCCGTCATAAATAAGTTGTATTTGTCTTTTTTTTTTGTTTTTTTTTTTTATTAAGAAGCATATTTATTATATATAAGATGTATGTAATACAATAATGTTTTGTCTGTCCGGTTGGTTGGTTGGTTTTTTTTTCATGTTTTTGTTTTTCGGTTTTATCCATTTTATATAATCATATAAAACACTGAGCAGCTACAATACAAATATTGTGATAAAAACTTACAACATAACCTTTAATACATAAAAATACTTGCATAGTCTACAAATCGTATCGTTATGGAGATTCTTCTAGCCGAGATTCATCATCTATCGGTCGGCCGTCTCTTACACTTTTTTTCCCTTTCATTCAGCATTTAGCTTGTGTTCTTCTTCACCTCTCTTCTCTTCCACCTACGGCTCTCTCTCTCTCTTCTTTTTTTGCTTTCTCTTCGCCTCATTGCACGCCGTATTTGGCGATTTGTTGTTCTTTGTTTCGGTTGGTTTCTTTTAGTTTTCCGTGTTTCTTTTTTACCCTATTAAAAATTTGTTTTTTATTTTTTCTTCATTATTTTCTTCATCGATTCTTCTCTTCTCTTTCTTTCATTTTGTTTGTTTTATGCCACATTTTGTTAGACTTTGATTTTGTTTACTTTGCTCGCGGCATTGGCGGGTGTAGAATGGGATTAGAATTGAAAGTGCAGTTGATGGGACAGCGAAAAAACCGATTTAAAAAAAACCCATGGAAAAAGAAGGCGTTTGAGTTTTCGAAGAGATTTCGAAATCTCCAAAAATATTTGCATGAGATTTGTGTCAGTTTGTTTTATGATTCTTCAATTACGTCTTTCATCTTCTTTGTCTATACGTTCTCTTCTCAGATTCATCTACTAAGTTTGATGTTTGTTTTGTTTTGTTCGCAGCGTTTAATTACAATAGAAATTATGTTTATTTGTTTATATCATATTTGCATAATTAAAATTAAACATTTATTTGTATACAAATCATAGAAGAAAAGACGAAACATAAAATCGAATGCGCCTCTTTTAAATTTAGTTACAATTTAATTTAATTTACGTTTTGCCGAGTATTTGTTTTTTGTATTTTCATTTTTTTGGTTCGAATTTGTGTGTTTTTGAAAAAACAGATAAAGCAACATGCTGGACAGGATCGGCAAAAGAGACCGATGGATATGCCCAGAATGGGAAATCATAAGAAAACGAAAACAATAATAAACAATATTTCATGTTTTGTTGTTTTTTTTTTTTTTGTTTGTTTGTTGTTTGTTTTATACACATCTTTATGATAGGGGCGTATATAATGTATGTATATATAATTATAAGTAATAAATTTTCAATATTTTTATTTAATTATTTGCACACATGAATAAAAAATTACTATTTGCAATCATATATATATAAAAAATAAACTTAATTATCAGCAGCGGCCCCTTCTTCATCTTCTTCTCTATCTTGTTCTCAACTGGTCACATCATCATCCTAAGCATCACCTACATATCATATATATTATATATATCATATCATATATATATTTATATATTCCTCCGCCGCAAATACATCCATAATTTTTTTTTTTATTTACTTTAAGCTTAATAAATTTTGGAAGAGTAAACAATACCATCGAGTTGCAATTGTTGCTGCATAATGCAATATGTCTGTATGAGTGACTGTGTGTGTGAGTGTGTGAATGTATGTGTGTGAGTTTACATGGCTGTGTGAGAGTGTATGTGTCGAGTGAGTGGTGAGTGAGAGTGTGTGTGTGTATTATATAGATCGCTTTAATGAAAACTAATGGTTAATGCGTATTGTATGCTGTTCTACACCTTTTTTCTCACCCTTTTGCTCCTCTTACAATCTTCTGGTTTCATTCTCACTTTGATTTACTTTTCATATTCGAGTTCTTTAACTAATTTTTTATATTTCTTTTTCTCATCCTTTTCGCTTATACGTATAAACTTTTATAATTTTATACTAAATGTTTTTACCGTTTTCTTTTTTTTTTTTAGATTTTCTTGTTTTTTTTTCTCTTCCTCGTCTTCTTGGTTTTTACTTTGTATATATATAAAAAAAGATGTCCAAAGTTTTTACGTTACGTTATTGTATATACGTTTTTTTGTTTTTGTTTTTTTTTTCTTTTGAGTGGATCGTTCTTTTTTTTTCTTAATATTTTCTGCCTGTTTTGCTTTACAGTTGTCCTATGTTTTAAATGATTCTTTTGACATTCGAATGTTAATATATATGAGCGCCTTACTATATATATATATATAAGTTTATATATATACTATAGATATAGTATTAGTATCGTACTATGTATATATGTGGGGTGTTGTTGTTCTGCTTCATCTCCTTTCTCCTTCATTCAGATATATATATATATATATTTCATATATAACTAACGGCGCTTTACTTTGTTTCCTCCTTCTCCTTGTTCTCCTCGGTCGACTCCTTCTCGTTCGACTGTAAAGGAAGCGAAAGAGAAAATTAAAAGAGATTTCATTTGAAAAATATATTATCTATAGTTTACCTTGTCCTTCTCCAACTCCTTCTCGATCTTGTCACCCTCAGTGCCCTCCTGCTCATTTGATTTCTCCTGTTCGCCACCCTCCTTGCCTTCCTTGGTCTCAGGCCTGTGGAAAATATATATTTATTAATATAGAGTTCAATACTTAGAGTAGAGCGCAAAGTTGACTTACTCTGGCTTGGGAATATGCGCATTCAGATCCAGCTTTGTGCAGATCTCATCCCAGTCGGGGAAGCACTTGTCCTTCATGCGGGACACATGACCAATCAAGTTGGGACACTTCTCGGTCATATAATCGCGCAATGGATACGCAATATCCTTGGACAGATAATGCAGCTGCGAGAGGACCGCAAAGGCGACCACATCCAAGGTGGTCGGCTCATCGCCAAAGAAGAATGGCTTGCAGTCCAACATCTCGCTGAGCACCTTCAGATCGTTCTTGCCGAACTCCTCGATCTCCTCGGCGCTATGCACACCGATACCATGCGCCTTGAGCTTTTTCGTACCCTGGAACCACTTGTTGTGTTGAATATATTGGGTACCACAAAGCATGTTGCAACAATTGATAGTTTTTTTGGTTTTGGTTTTTATGGTTAGGGGTTACAACAAAATGGATGCACAACGTGGGATAGGAAATAGTTGAGGAAGTTGTGTTGGTTGGTTAGAGTTGTTGGGGGGTGGGGGGAACATACAATTAACACGTACAGTTAGGTTGGTAGTGGGGAGGAGAGAAACCATCGAAATTAACATAAAAATATATAAAAATGAAAAAAAAGAGAAAAAACACCATGCAGAGTTAGTGATAATGATGGATTGTTGTTGTTCTTGTTGTTTTCGTTCTTATTTGTACTTTTTTTTTCTATTGTATTGAGGTATTTTTGGTATATTATTTCAATTGTGGGTTATATATTATATATGCAAGAGTGAGTGAGTGGGTGAGAGAGCGAGCGAAAAATAGAAATAGAAACTCTACGTCTGACCATAAACAATAAATAAATAAACGCAGGCTCAAAAACTCAAACCTTGCACCGTCGCATTTATTGTTTATGCTCACATTATATTACGGGAATCAACTATGTTTATATAACTGTGTCGGGGTACACCGCTCTGAGGTCTGTTCTCTGTTCTTCTCACTAAATCAGGAGTCGGAGTTTAGGTGCAACATAATATGCCAACGATTCCAATATTTCTGCTGCTGCTGTTTCCAATTGTCATGTTTATTTACACTAAGCCAGAAATGCCAGCCAAGAACATAAACCATTAGAAAACACAGCCGGAAAAGTCGACTCCGATTTCCATAAACAAAATACACAGAGAATGAGAAAGAGAGCGAGACAGACAAAACAGAAGTGCCGCCGATGCCAGTTCAACGAAACTATTTGAAAATGTATACTTTGAGTACAAATTGAACTACAAGTACTTTTATCGCATTGCGAACGATTAAACATCTATCGAAATTGCCTAGTTATCGATTAGCGAATTACCTTGCGACCGAACGTTATTTTAAAGAAGAAATTCAAAATGGAGTTGGGCAAACGCAAGCCGAGCGCATGCTGCAAATTCACTTTGTATCCCTTGAGCACATTATCGGGATACTTGGCGCGCCAGTAGAAGATGATCCAGATCAAATGGTTCTCCAACATGGCAATTGTGGCATACGACACATTGCGCTGCTCGGCCGTTAGACCGGCATCCAGATTCTTATCATACTTGGCCGACAGCTCCTTGATGATGATGGCCGAATCGGCAATCTCCTCGCCATTCAGCTCAATAAAAGGCAGTTGACCTTTCTTGGAACGGAAACGCATCTTATGATCGACATTCTGTAATAAGAAAAAATGCAATACATATTTTAAAATGTGAAAAACAAGCGATGAGTAAGTATTTCATAAGTATGAATGAGTAATTTTTTGGGTGGGGTTGGTTGGGTGAGCGACTGTGTTGATGATATCCCCGCCCCACAAATAACACTTCCGTATCATGGCATTCCAACTCATCGTGGCCCTTATGCGAGAGCAGATTATATATATGTACATATAGATGTATTTGTGTGTATGCATGACTAATGTGCTTGTAATGTAGTTCAATCTGCTCCCACGCGAATCGGCATCGTTACGTTCCGGCCGCTAGATGTCGCTCATGACATACATAGGCCTACATATATACATACACACATACCTACTTATGTATGTATGCCAGAGATGCTGCTGCTGCCAAAACCAACCACTACACTATACAAAAAGCTGTACCGAAAAAGCAAACCAACACCCAACTACCCCCACAGTGTTCGCACGCATACTGTAAAATTACACAGGCGAACGAACACACATACAGACACGCGTTCCAATTGCCGCTTTTTGAATTTGGCATATTCCAGCCACTTCCACTTCCAGTGTGCTGTACATACAAATAAAGTGACAGTTATGTCCGGTATTATTTTTCTTCGTTATGCATACATATTATAATTTCTAATTAGAAATTTTGTCCACAACAACAAACAAAAAAAGCGAATGAATGCTTTGCTTGGCTTGGCTTCGCATATTTTATGCTTTGGCGCGGAGGGAAACTACAAGGCAAGGGTGTGGTTGCAAACACGCACACGCACACACACAAGCACCGAAAGAGAGCTACAGCATAAAGTGAGAGCAGCGGGAGAGAGAGAAAGATTATGCTTTCCAGCAGCAGCAGCATCGTTGCTGCCCAGGCTAAAAAGGGTGGAGTCGTCGTCGTCGTCGCCACATTTAATTCCAATGATCCACAAAAAGGCTGCTACTCCAACGCACATAACTGTCGCCAAGAGAGTGCGAGAGAAGGAAAAAGAGAGTGGGGTATGAAGAAAGAGGGGGGGCCAACGAAGCCGGCGACGCATTGTCGCCATACAATGCAAATGTTTATTTTTTATTAAATCATTATGCCAATTAAGCGGCGGCGACGACGACGAAGCTCAATTTTGGTGCAGTGTAGAGTTTTTGCATTGCCAACAACAATTGAATGCATGTTTAAAGACACGACAATCAAGAACAAGAACAGGAACAAGCAGCAACAGCGACGGCAACAACAACTACGACGCCGGCAGCAGCAGCGCAGCAGTCAACACGCCATGCAATTATGCAGCGTCTGCGTGTGTAAGTGAGAGTGTGTGTTTTGCGTGAGTGTGTTGTGTGTGTGTGTGAGTGGAAATCCACACCCTGTCCCAAAAGCAAAGAGAGGAGTTTCTTTAACAGCAGCAAACTGCGAGCGAGCGAATGAGCAACAACAAAGGCACATTGCATATTTCATATACCCAGCCTTTGTTTTAATGCAAATATGCGGTTATTAATTAAAGTAAGAACAACAACAATAAAATATGAACGAACAGAGAGCGAGAGCGCGCTCAAAACAAAAGCAAACCCGCTTTCAACGTTTGACTGCATTTGTCGTTTTGTTAGTAACAACAACAACGAAATGCAAAACTCCACTTCCCCTACAAATACACACAAACGGCATGCAAGCAGCAGCATATGGACGACGACACGCACACAATTGAAGCGTGTTCACACGTACAGTTGCATACACACAGGGTTGCCAGACCGTGCCGACATTGTCAACTTTTGTGCTGGCAATATGGCAACAAAAATGACGCGCCAACATTTGAAAATTTGAATAATGAAAATCAGGAATTGTTTCATTCTGTTCTTACTGCTGCTGGTGCTGCTGTTTTTGCGCCGCATTTTACACAGATCAATTGAAATGGAAATTTATGCACACCACAATACAGCTTTATTTTATTTGTAATGCATATTGAAAAGTGAATTAATTGCACACACAACTATGCGGGCGGCAGCCTCGCCTTGCCATAGTTGTTGCTTTTGCTGTTGTGGCTGGCGCTATTTATTGTTAATGGTTTCGACACGCTCGCTACGCTTGTGGTGTGAAAAAAATATGCGTTGCGTTTGCTTTATCACAGAAAAAGGAGCGCGTTTGTTTATTTTGGGCAACAGCAGCGCCTGCTTGATAATGTATACAAAATGCAGCAATGCGTTTACAATAACAGCAACACTCATCGGCCCAGTCATCGTAGGGGGGATAGGGGAAGGGGCAACTCGATTACATGAGACGCGCCCTCCTCGTTTGGCATTGTGATTAATGAAAATGTCAAAGGTCTGTTTCATTCTCTCGTTACTTACTGGTGTTGTTGTTGTCTTTACTTAGTCAGTTTGTTGAACTCTACACTCTACACTCACTCTACAAGCTAAGCTGTTATCACAAAACGGAACAAAATGGAAAGTATGCAATGACTCTGGAAGGGGGGTTAGGGAGGGGCGTAAATACTTCAAGTCTGTTTCGTCTTGATGGACTGTCAATCATAATTGCTTTTGGCTTTAGCTTCGGCTTTCTTTGCATTGGTCGAGTGAAATGCAATTGCAACAGCTACGACCACGACGACGACGGCGATAAATCAATTCAATGAGCCGACGCAACGGCTGCGGCAGCGCAGCTGCAACATATGGCAAAAGCTGCTGGCGCATTTATTAGACAGAAAGAGAGAGACTCTTTGTGTGTTTGAAACTACTTGCGGCATCAATTAACATTCCTATCATTATTCCCCATCTCGCTCCCGCTGCTTCCATGCCTTATTCCCTTTGCACAGTGGCAGCATTTCCATTAACCAATGTAATTAATAAGATTAAACAACACCAATTGCGTCGTGCGGGTGTCGTGACCGCACCCAGTTCTGCTTTCCCTTCCCATTCACCATCCACTCCCTGCTTTGTTTGTAAGTTCATGAATGAAAAAAGAAATATGAAATATATGCAAAGCGCATCGCGCGCTTTCAACTGTCTTTTTTTTTTGGAGTGTCGCCTCGCTGTCATTGCACCACTGTTCGTGGACAGTGGACAGTCATTTGTCTAGCAGAGCTGCTTAAAGATAAGGCGCGGCGTCGACTGCGCTGCTGAGAAGAACTTCCAGACAGAGCACAGAACATTCTCGCTGTATTAAGAGTGGGAGTAAAGTGAGAGGGGAGGGGGAAGCGCAAAACTGCAACAATTTTTATTAAAAGCAATTACAAAACGGGCACAAATGCGGCTTGGAATTTGTGCAAGGCAAAGGCAGCAGACACAACTGCAAAACTGCAAAAAAGTAAATGAAGCAGAGCTGCAGCTGCAGCAGCAACAAAGACAAAGAGCAAAAGCATTAAAATGGGAGCCCCAAGCACACTGCTGTGTGAGAACGAGAGACAAACAGTGCGAGAGAGTGCCAAGTGCAAAATTTGAAGCACAACTTCAAGAGAGTTGTTATTGGGGAGGGGCAGTATGAGGGGAGTAAGCACATTAGTGTATGTGTGTGTGTATAAAGCACAACTTATGAGAGAGCAAGCAGCGACGACGATGACAACGAAAACGGCAGCTAGGCAGGCAGAGCCCGAAGTAGAAGCCGGAGTCAGCAGAGACCAGCGCAGCGGCGTCGGCGCACACACAAATTTTATGTATACGCTGTTTTATGTGGACGCACACACACACACGTACACACATACACATGAGCAGACAGGAATAAAATCCAGCAGCAGCAGCGACAGCAACAGCAACAACAAAGCGCCTGGCTCGCTACAGGTTCAAATGCGAGAGTACACACACACACAGCCACGCATTGGAAGGCTGCCTGCCTGCCAGCCGACTATATATACTTGCATGAATGTGTGCGTGTGCGGGATAGAAAGAAAAGGCAACTGCTGAATGTATCCCTTTTCAGCATATGTGTCGAGAGCTATAGGGCGCGGTGCGCGGGCAGGTCACACACAGGCTTAGCACACAATCATGGCGGTTTTAATGTGTGCGCGTGTGTGTGTAGAAAAAAATCTCTACCGCAAAAATACATACGCTTGTGTGTGGAGAAAAAGAGTGATGAAAAACCCGCCACAGGAAAAAAATGAATTGTGAAATGTAAAAATTTAAATATGTTTTTAGGTAGAAGTTATATTACAAGTCTACAGCAACGTATGGAAGAGAGATGCTTTGTGGAGAGAACGTACCTCATACTTGAGTCCCACCAGACGCAGCCAAGTCTCCACTTTGAGGCAATATGGTGAGAGCGAGGGCAGCAGGGGGGTGCGCGAAAACTGATACAGATAGATGATGTCCTTTTCAAAATTGGTCTTGTGCACATTGAACTTTTGTGCTGGCGCTTCTGATTTTCCAGCAGCCGCAGCGGGAGCTGCAACTGCAGCGGCGGCATCTCCATCTTTCTTTGCATCAGCGGCTGCTCCATCTTCAGCAGCGGCAGCAGGCGACGCCTTAGCATCCTCTTTGTTGTTGTCTTGGGCGTTAGCAGCGTTCTCGCCAGCGACGGCGGCAACAGCGACAGAGTCGGCAGCAGGTTTTTCCGCCTGTTCAGCGGCAGCGGCAGCAGCATTTTCTGTGCTTGCTGGTGCTGCAACTGCTGGCGTTTCCTCAGCGGGTATTTGAGCTACTTCAGTTGCCATTTTTCTTTATTTTTTTTGCTTCGTTTTTCACTTTTCTTTCAAAGTTGCGCTTTCTTTCTTACTTCTTCAACACTTTTCCTTGTTCAAAATGCACACACATACACACACTGAGACGTCGTTGCACACACCACACAGAGTGAGATGATGATAGACAGAGAGAGGGCGAGAGTGCGAGAGACGAGAAGAGTCACAAGAGTCTCCACCACTACAAGCACACGCACACAAACACAGTTTTCAAAAAAGTGCACCCAACAATTTGTATTTTGCGCAAAATGTGGAAAAGGTACCGCACACAACAACCAGACGCAACCGCTCACAAAACAAAACTGAACGGTACATTTCCATTTCATTATTTTCCAGCCATGGCAACATTAACAGCAAGGGTTGCTGTTAAGCCAGCAAGCGGCTTGGCCGCCTGTTAGCCTAACAGCCAGTACTCCGCCTATGTTAAGCTGACTCCTCGACAAAGTGTTAGAAAACACCAACATAATGTTAAGGCAACAACACTAGAACAGCAGCAAATGCATAAATGCATAATAAACAAAGCACTCTGTAGCAGTTAACTTAGTAATGAATGCTTTTTTGCATGAAAATACTAACAGGTGATTTTGGCATCACTTACATTCGTATGAAAAAAATGCGTGTACCCCCTCGATTTAAAGTTGCATTATTCTATTTCTAGATGAAAGGTTATGCAGGTAAAGAAGGATACTTAAATGATGTTAGAAAAGTGCTGTCTAGATTTTTAGCAAAACATTTCCATCAAGAGCTAATTAAAAAACGCGCCTGTTTTAAAATATTGTGCGGGTTTATGTCTTTGGTATATTTCATGACGTCAGAATGTCTATTTCGGAATTATTGCTTTTGGTCACACTACGACAAGTGAAACAGCTTTCGGAAGAAAGAAAAAACAAAAGAATAACAAACCAAAATATTGTGTGTTTAATTTAAATAAAAATCCAATTAACGCTACATAAGGAGAACAACAAACAATGGGCGCTGCATTGGGCCTTTGTTCGGCGGCACAGGTGCGTTGATTACAATCAAATTCAATATGTGAAAAACATATTGCGCATATGGCAAACAACTGCAGCAGCATCTGAATCGATTTTCACAGTGCCTGTTAAATTTCGTTTACCAAACAGTGCTGCCAGAATTTTAGAAGAAACGGCTAAAAATGTATATGTTGAAAATGCTGAAAAATGGTTATTATCACATTTGTTTAAAGCTTAATGATAAAGACAAAAGTAACATATTATCTGAAGCAAATTTAAAGATAAAAACTACATCTTATCATTTGATATTTATAATCCATAGATAGGTATTGTATTTAAAGCAATCTAAATTCTTTGTCTGTGGTCGAAATGTGTTTTATTTTGTAAATCTTGTTTCACAAGTTTTTTTATGTTGTCTTTACTCTAATTATTAGAGTCTAATACCACAACCGGCTAAGAGTAGCTAAAGGAAATTAAAAATTCATTAAATTTCTGTCTAATAGTATGTTCTAAACTTAAAGAAAAGGCCAAATCTAGCCAAGAAAGGGCAGCACTGTTAAAGGAAAATACCATTTTTTAAAGCTATCGTCAAGGTTTAATCTTTATATAACCAAAGAAATCTTCGATTTCGAGTAATTTAATAGACCACTGCTTTTATGTTTTAGTAATTAATACTTTTCTTTTTGCAGTGTGCCTTGTGCTGCACGGGAACGGCGGCAAGCATGTGCTGCTCCGCTTGCCCCACCTGCAAGAACTCTTCCTCTTCGCGCTTCATGTACGCCTTCATGCTGTTGATAGGCACTGTGCTGGGCGCCATAGCGCTGTCACCCGGGCTGCAGGACACACTGAAGAAGCTTCCATTTTGTGTAAATTCCACATCAACGTATTCGGCGAAGGCACTCGGCGGCCTCTCGGGAGGCTCACTCCAAGTTGACTGTGAATTTGCCTTGGGTTACATGGCTGTGTATCGCTTGTGCTTTGGTCTCGCTTGCTTCTTCACCTTGATGGCTTTGATAATGCTGGGTGTGAAGAGTTCACGTGATCCTCGATCTCATATACAAAACGAGTTTTGGCCATTGAAATTCTTGATCTGCTTTGGTGCCTCGATTGCGGCGATCTTCATTCCGGATGGTTCCTTTGGACCGGCCATGATGTGGGTGGGTCTCATCGGTGGCTTGGCCTTCATCCTGGTGCAGCTGGTCATCATTGTGGACTTTGCACACAGCGTTGCCGAGAACTGGATTGGTAAGAGTTTAATAAGTGCGACTAAATCTATAAGCTATAACACAAAAATGCTATTAAGTGTGATGAAAAGTCGCAGTTAAATGTATATTAGCCTTTAAGTTAAACCATTTAATAGCTCAGCAAACACCTTGTACCACCTTTGTGACTGTTAAATGTTAATCTGCAATCTTTTAAAACTAAAATAATCCCCAAACTATTTTTATTTTAAATGCACATTGCATATAAATGCAACATTTGTTGTATAAGAGATACTTCCAGTTGTTGTTGCACTTAAACGCACATTAGCTATTAGGTTAAACCATTTAACAGCTCAGAAAACATATTGCATGAACGTTGTAACTGTTAAATCTTTATTTGAAATTTTTTAAAACTAAAATAGTCCCCAAACTATTTGTATTTTAAATGCACATTGCAGATAATTGCTTCATTTGTTGTATAAGAGATTCTCGTATTTATAGGGATTAACTTTTACATCTTTTGTTTCCATTTCCTTGCAGAGAATGCTGAGAACAATCGTGGCTACTATTATGCCTTGGCTGGCGTCACTTTGCTGGGTTACATCGCTTCCCTCACAGGCATCACACTGCTCTACGTCTACTTTACCACAGTAATTAAACGAGTTCGCTAATTGCTTTAATTCCTTTAATTGATTTAATGCTTTATCTCTTTGCAGTCGAGTGGCTGTGGCATCAACAAGTTCTTCATCTCCATCAATTTGATCTTCTGCCTGATCATCAGCGTGCTCTCGGTGCTTCCAGCAGTGCAGGAGCGTCTTCCTCACTCGGGATTACTCCAAAGCTCGCTGGTTACTCTTTACACTGTCTACTTGACCTGGTCCGCTGTGGCCAACAATCCGGGTTCGCATTAATATTTGATATTTCATTTAAATACTTTATTAACTTTCATTGTATTTAAAGAGAGGGCTTGCAATCCTGGCATGTTTGGCGTGATGGAAAATGAGACCACAACTTTGGCGCCGCCCACACACAAATCCAAGGTTACTTTCGATACGACCAACATTATTGGCCTCGTTGTTTGGCTGCTTTGCATACTCTACAATTGCTTTAGCTCCGCCGTGGAAGTCTCAAAGATCAATCATGACAGCAGCGAGAAACGTGGTAGGTTTCAATTCAATTTTTGAGCAGCAGCAGCATCACTTGTCATGCACCTGGCCACAGTTTCATTCTCACAGAATTCCACACACCAAGCTTTTCATTTACGCTGTACAAAATACAATGAGCTAACAATGACTAACACCATTTAATTTCTCTATATTTTTTTCTCGCTATATTTTTTGCTTTTATTTAACACTTTTTTCCACTAACCAAACTAACGTTAAATTGCTGTTTAACCTTTTGGTTATGGTTATTTTAACGAAACTGTGTACAATTTGCCCGACAACATCTGCCCTTCTGTCCTGCCACTAATCCCAGTTTTAACAGAAGCTCTATCAGACACAGAGACTGGCAACGTCGAGGGCGGAGGCAAGAAGGAGACGGACAATGAAACCGAAGGCGTCTCCTACAACTGGACTGCATTCCACACTGTGCTTGTTTGTGGTAAGTGAATGAGAGAGTTGAAGTCGTTCAGCTTCATTCTTAGTTAAGGTTTAAGGGGATTTGGTTCACGACTAAGCTAATATTTAGTTTGTTGCTATTATTTTAAATACCTGTAAAGCAAAGATTGTTTTTTGAGCCTTGCTGCACTCTAATCATCCATATTGTTGGGTATTAAAAAATGAAAAGAGAAACTCTTTTAAATATGCGTAATTCTCTGACGCATATGTAGTGTGATTCACTATCTAAAGTGAAAAAAACCTTAGCAAAAATACTTTTTTATTTTGAGTAAAGATGAATCTTATAGCTCTTGATTAGCATTAGAATGTTTTAACCTTTTTGCAAAAATAATTGAATTCGTACGCGAATCAAAAAATTCTTTGGGTTTATGTTTTTTTATTCGCGCGACAAATTCCGCCAGTGAATAAGCCTAATATATTTTATTTATTTATTATTTTAAATTTTGTATTTAATACTACATTTAATAGAAAAGAGAGTACTGACTGCTGGAGCCTTATCTATTTTAATGTTTACTTCATTTGATGATATATGTTAAAGATTTTAGAAACATAATTTTTAGCTAGCATATTATTCCGATGTTGGACCTGCAATAATTGCTTACTTTTTAGAGAAACTACTGTATTTTGACTGTAAAAAATTATTTTGATTTCAGAAGTAATAAGGTTTTCATTATTTTAAAAGTTCAGTTGAATGACAAACTAGAATCTAATCTCTAAGCCGCTTTGAATGTTGTCTTTAACTAATTTAATACTCTACACTACTCTACTCTACTAATTTAATACTCGACTCTCTACAGCTTCCCTTTACGTGATGATGACGCTGACCAATTGGTACAAACCCAACTCGGACATTGCGCTCTTCAACACCAACGAGGCCTCGATGTGGGTCAAGATCGTGTCCAGCTGGTTGGGCATCTTCATCTACGGCTGGAGTTTGGTCGCACCCATTGTGCTCTCGAATCGCGACTTTAGCTAAGCAGCGAGCGTATTATAAACTTACCAAAATATCAACATATATATATTATACTTATAATTAATCGATGGAAGGAGCGTGTTTAAAATGCGGACAGTGAATGCCAAAATTAATTGGAGAGGTGCTTAAAAGCGAAGGCATTGGATTTTGCCATGGTTTACAAACAAGAAATATTCTCAACAAAAATACATTATAAATTTATTAACAATACGTATTGTAATAACTACGATCAAAAAATTGTCGTCAAATGTCTTTCCTCCAATTAAATAAAACGTAGTCAGAGTTGTTGCACTCGTGTCGACTCCACTTCCGTCGCCTTTTTCATGCACTCCTCGAGCCGCTCGAGCACCACAACTTTGCCCAGGATTTCCATCATTTCCGCCACGCCAGGACCTTCTTGCAGTCCACTCAAAGCGCTGCGCAGTGTTTTCATCAGCGTAGGGAATTTGAGAGCCTTGGATTTGGCAAAGTTCTTCAAGGTGTCGTTCAGTTGGTCCTTTTCAAAGTGCTTCAAGTCTTGCAATTGCAACATCAGCTGCTGCAGCTGTTCTGCAGTTAAATCCTTGAGCTCAAACTGATTGGGTTTGACCCAGAGAAAGCTCAGCTTGCTGCTGGTCAAGTCCTGAATCAAAGTCAAACGTTGCGCCGCCCAATTGAGCACGTCCACAATATGTGACTCAGCGAGATCCAAATGGGAGCTAAAGAAAAAAGAAGTTGTTGATGAGTTAAAGCAGCAGTTGCATTTGATTATAAACTTACTGCGTGGAATATGTCTGCTTGACCAGCTGTTGAATATGTTTAACCAGCTGCTCACGCGATTGTTGCGTAGTTAAACGCTGCTTAATCTCCAGCTGATTGTAATCGTTGAGCAGCTGCGCATTGAGGCGACTGGGATGTGAGTTCACGAGCTCCAAGCGAAACTCCTTCGCCAGCTGGGGCAAGGAAAGCAGATGCAGCTTGGCATGCGCACGATGCTCAAAGCCGCCGCCAGCGGAGCTGATGTAGTTCATCAGTGCTGTGGGAAAGTAGCCGCGTTCCCGAAACTGCGCGATGCCAATGTCACCTTGACGTTTACTCAACTTTGTGCCATCAGCATTAACTAGCAAAGGCAAATGACCAAACTGTGGTGGCTGCCAGCCAAAGGCACTAAAGATATAGATATAAAATCAGTTAGGGGATCACATTGATTAAACTAGTTTCTCACTTGTAGAGCAGCAGATGCTTTGTGGTGGATATTTGCCACTCGACGCCGCGCAGTACATGTGTTATGCCCATGTGGTGATCATCCACCACGTTGGCCAAATGATATGTTGGAAACTGATCGCTTTTCATTATCACAGGATCTCCTTCTGTTTCGCTTACATTGTGCTGCACGCTGCCATAGATAAGATCCTGCAGTGGCGTCTCGTGTGATGTTAGTTTGAAGCGTATGCAGTGCGGCGTCTGCTTGGCGAGTAGTGGCTGCAGTTGCTCCTCTGTGAGATGGCGACACTTGTTGTCGTAGCGCGGCACTTGACGAGTGCGCAGCGCCTCCTTGCGTAACAGCTCCAGCCGGCGTTCGGTACAGAAACAGCGATAGGCGGTGCCATTGGCCAGCAGGCGTGCCACCGCTTCGCTAGAATAGAGAGGGAAAACTCAAACTGGACTTTCCCATCTAAAATTCAACTTCTACTCACCTGTAAAGCTGCGTGCGTTGACTTTGTATGTAGGGTCCATGTTGCCCACCGCAATCGGGTCCCTCATCTATTTCAATGCCTGCCCAGCGCAAGTCTTCAATCAGTCTTTCGCTGGCACCGGGCACCAGGCGTGTTTGATCAGTATCCTCGATGCGCAGCAGGAATTTGCCGTCCGCATGCCGGGCAAATAAATAATTGTAGAGCGCTGTGCGCAGACCGCCAAGATGCAGCTGCCCAGTGGGGCTGGGAGCGAAGCGAACACGCACTTCACTATGGTGGCGTCGTTGAATGGCACATAAGCACTGCCTCAACAGTGTAGTGCGTTGCACATTTAGCATTTTCAGTTAAAACAACGAAAATGTGCAATGCAAAATGTTTGTTTACGTTCAGGCAGTTGATGCTATCTTAATTTGACCAGCTGGCAACGCTGAAATGAGTACCTAATAAGCGAATACAAAAACTCTTCTTGTGAAACTAACAAAATTCGTAAGCAAATTAATTACGCTCTTTTAGAATTTAAAACTATATTCTTTGTAACGATAATTATTAGATGTATATACTCAAATAATTATTTATAAAACTTGTAGGTGTCCAGTTGCAATTCTGCCGAAACCGCTGTTAAACAGCCGGCAACAGCTGATGGTGTTGCCAGATCGCATTACGCGTACCACGCATGCAGTTCTCTTCCTCTTTCGACGGCCAACGATTTCACATAGCCTGCAACAGAAGCATTCGAATAATCGTCATCAAAATGGTTGGAACCACTTTAAGCGCTGAGCAAAAGAAACAGCTCATTACGCGCAACCTGCAGGAGACCCTGGGTGAGGATAAACTCAACAAGGTGCTGCAAGAGCGCGACCTGAAAATCTACTGGGGCACAGCAACAACGGGCAAACCACATGTCGCCTACTTTGTGCCCATGTCCAAGATTGCCGACTTCCTCAAGGCTGGCTGTGAGGTGACCATTCTGTTTGCCGATCTGCATGCTTATCTGGATAACATGAAGGCACCATGGTCGCTGTTGGAGTTGCGCACAAAGTATTACGAGCAGGTGATCAAAGCCATGTTGAGCTCCATCGGAGTGCCGCTGGACAAACTGAAGTTTGTCAAGGGCAGTGACTACCAGTTGTCCAAGGAGTACACACTCGATGTCTACAAACTCAGCTCGCTGGTGACCATTCACGATGCCAAGAAAGCAGGCGCCGAAGTCGTTAAGCAGGTGGAATATCCGCTGCTCTCGGGTTTGTTGTACCCAGGATTGCAGGGCTTGGATGAGGAGTACCTGAAGGTGGATGCACAGTTCGGTGGCGTGGATCAGCGCAAGATCTTCACATTCTCCGAGAAGTATTTGCCACAGCTGGGCTACGAGAAACGCATTCACTTTATGAATCCCATGGGTGAGTCATCAAAAGACATTTCACAACTTTGCATCTCATTGATTTCACAACTTTGCATCTCATCAACTTTCATTTCCAGTACCCGGCTTGGCGGGTGGCAAGATGTCTTCGTCGGAGGAGGACTCTAAAATCGATCTGCTCGATTCGCCCGCAAATGTCAAGAAGAAGCTGAAGAAGGCCTTCTGTGAACCCGGAAACATTGCCGATAATGGTCTGCTCTCCTTTGTGAAGCATGTGCTCTTCTCACTCTTCAAGGAGGGCGAAGGCTTTGAGATCAATCGTCCGGCTGACAATGGTGGTGATGCCACATTCCTCAAGTACGATGAATTGGAGCAATACTATGCAGACAACAAGCTACATCCTGGTGATCTGAAGGCAGCTGTGGAGAAGTACATCAATCGCTTGCTGGATCCCATTCGCAAGGCTTTCGAGACGCCTGAGCTGCAGTGAGTTATTCAAAGAAGATTAATAGAAATATTGACTAATTAAGTGCCTTGCTAGAAAACTGACTGCTTCTGCTTATCCACCACCTGCCAAGGTGAAAGCGAATGCGCCAGCTGCTGCGGCGGCTGCTGGTGACGAAGATGCGCCTCATCGTCTTGACATACGTGTGGGTAAAGTGCTTGAGGTGTCGCGTCATCCAGATGCTGATACGCTCTATGTGCTGAAGATTGATTTGGCGGAGGCACAACCACGCACCATCATCAGTGGACTGGTGAAGTTTGTTACCGTGGAGGAGCTGGATCAGCGCCTGGTCGCTGTGCTCTGCAATCTGAAGCCTTCCAAGATGCGTGGCATCTTGTCCGAGGGCATGGTGTTATGCACCTCCAAGTGGGTTACGCCTTGTATATACTATAAGTGCCTATTTAATTCTTAATTTGATTTGCAGTGCGGATCACACCGTTGTGGAGCCCATTGTGGTGCCATCAAAGGCTGCTGCAGGCAGTCGTCTGGCCTTTGAGGGCTACAGCGGCACACCCGATGAGCAGCTGAATCCCAAGAAGAAGGTGTGGGAAAAACTGTCCGTCGATTTGAAAACTAATGCCGATGGTGTCGCCGTCTGGAAGAACAACTTTTTGCTGACTACGGATGGAGAGCAGCTAACCAGCAAATTGGCCAATTGCGCGATTAAATAAACCAGAATGTCCAGTCTACACCTGAGCCCTGGTAATACTTATAAACACACATAACTAAGCCGACAGTTCACACGCAGCGAAATGCATTTTTATATAATACTGCTTTTTATTGTGTATTTTTGAAATATAAATGAAAAGTTAATTAAAGCTATTTAATTGAAGAGTAAAATTTGAATTTGCTAAAGAAGTTGTTTAACACATTTATTTTTATTATTTCATGTATTGAAATATTGCAGCTATTTAAACAAATAAAATTAAAGTTTATTAACGAGTACAATTTGAATTTTCTCAACGAGTACTTTTGAACCGCTCAACGATACCAATTCACAGCGCACAGCTGATTGAGCTTTCGCAGCTGTTGTTCTCAGCTACTCGTCGCAGTTATCGATAACAGCAAGTCGATTGCACGCATGTTGTTTAAAAAGTGTTTTGGCAACAGGTAATAAAGTTAAAATTAAACGTATAAAATGCCCGTTGTGGACGCGGGAGACCTAGCGCTGCTGCAGGCGAAACAGCAACAGGTGCGCAACATCTGTATATTGGCGCACGTGGATCATGGGAAGACAACGCTGGCGGATTCCCTCGTGGCCAGCAATGGCATCATTTCACAACGCATGGCTGGTTTGTTATTGTTGTTGTTGCTGCGACGCATTTCGTGTTTATATGAAACACTTTAATTTTAGGCAAGCTGCGATATATGGACAGTCGGCAGGATGAACAGGAACGCGGCATCACTATGAAAAGCAGCAGCATTTCGCTTTACTATCAGGATAACAAAAATGCCGATTATTTGATCAATTTGATTGATTCTCCCGGCCATGTGGACTTCTCCAGCGAAGTGTCAACAGCAGTTCGACTCTGTGATGGTGCGATTGTCGTTGTGGACGTCGTAGAAGGCGTTGGACCACAGACACGCGCCTGTTTAAAGCAAATCTACGAGGAGCAGCTGAAACCTGTGCTGCTGCTCAATAAACTGGATCGTTTGATACTGGAGAAACAACTGACGCCACTTGATGCATACTTTCATTTGACCCAAGTGCTGGAGCAAGTCAATGCTGTGCTCGGTAGCATCTTTGCCTCCGATGTGCTGGCCAAAGAGGACATCAATGCCAAGGATAACTACGAATCGGCGCTGGAGCAAGTGGATGACTCGGAGCTGTATTTCTCCCCAGCCGCCGGCAATGTGGTCTTCTGCTCCGCCTACGATGGCTGGGCCTTTGCCGTGGGCGACTTTGCGGCCACATACGCCGAGCGTCTGGAAATGAAACGCGAGGAGCTGGAGCAAGTGCTCTGGGGTGATTACTATTACAACAGCAAGAAGAAGGCGGCCATGCCGGGAGCCCAGGAGAAGGCGAAGAAGCCCATGTTTGTGCAGTTTGTGCTGGAGAACATTTGGAGCTTGTATGATATTATTGCCATACGCAAGGACAAGGATAAATTGCCACTGATTGCCGAGAAGCTGGGACTCAAATTGGCTGCGCGTGATTTGCGTGTTACCGATCCCAAGCTGCAGATTAAAACGGTGCTGGGACAGTGGTTGCCCATTGATCGTAGCGTGCTCGAGATGGTGGTGCGTCATGTGCCACCGCCACATCTCATCAGCGAGGAGCGCGCACAACGTTTGCTGTATCCGGCGAATGTGGAATTGAACACGCTGCCAGCTGCAACGCTGGAGTTAAAGGAGAGCTTCAAGAGCTGTAATGCGGGCAGCGATAATGTGATTGCTTTTGTGTCCAAGATGACGCCAGTGCACGTCTCGCAGCTGCCACAAAATCGACCTAAGCGATTGACGGATCAGGAGCTGCAGCAGCGACGCGACGAAGTGCGACGACGCATCGAGGAACGCAAACAACAGAGCGAACAGACAACGCTCGACAAGCTGACTGAAGGTGTGGAGCAGCTAAGCACAAAAGCGGACAAAGTGGAGGAGACTCCGGAGGTGACGCCAGCGGAGTCTACAGTTGAGGCTTCAGAGTACGAGTTCGTTGCCTTTGCGCGCGTCTTTAGCGGCACCTTGCGCCGTGGCATGCAACTGTATAACCTAACGCCCAAGCATGATCCGCGCCAGCCTGCGCATCGTGTGGCCGAGACTGCGCCCTATGCCAGCCAGGTGACGGTGGGCGATCTCTACATGTTCATGGGAGGCGAACTCCAGCTGCTGGATGAAGTGCCAGCTGGCAATATTGTAGGCATTGGTGGATTGGAGGCGCACATTGTCAAGACGGCCACGTTAAGCAGCACCTTGGATTGCACCTCATTCAGTGAGCTTAGCATTATGGCCACGCCCATTTTACGTGTGGCCATTGAGCCAGTGCAGCCTCAGGACATGCCCAAGCTGGTCAAGGGACTCAAACTGCTCAATCAAGCAGATGCATGTGTTCAAGTGTCTGTAGCACCAACAGGGGAACATGTTATAACCACATTGGGTGAAGTGCATGTGGAAAAGTGTGTGCACGATCTGGAACAGAGCTATGCCAAGATCAAGGTGAATGTGTCCAAGCCAATTGTGTCGTTTAGGGAAACCATTGTGCCCGATGCTACTGTGGATATGGTCAACGAAGCAATTGTGAAGACAGCTGACGATAAGGATATTAACAAAAAGATTGCTGTGCAGCAGACGCTCAACAAACTGGGCACGTTGCGTGTGCTTGCTGTGCCACTACCAGCAGCTGCTGTGGAGCTGCTTGAGCAGCATGCGAATGTCTTCAAGGTGAGCATTGAAAGAGTATTTTTAAGATTCCTATTAATGCTTCTACTCTTTCAGGAACTGGCTGCCACACCGCGAAATACTTTATTATCAGAGAAGTTTAGCACCTTGCTGACTACAATTAAAAATCAACTGTCTGCTGCACTTGAAGATCTACAACTACATGGCCTGAGCAACCTAACGAGCGCTGAGCTAGTGGAGCGCATTTGGGCGCTAGGACCTCGCAATTGTGGCACAAACATTCTACTCAATCTTAGCGACTATGAACAGCCGGACTTTTGGTCCACACAAACCAAGAGTTCAGACACAGATGTACGGCAAACAACCGATACTCGTCGGGATTTCAATAGCTCGCTGGTGAATGGTTTTCAGCTGACAACGGGCGCTGGGCCGCTGTGTGAGGAACCCATGCAGGGAGTCTGTTTTGCGGTGCTCGAGTGGTCTGTGCAGTCGGAGGGCGAGGATCTCAATGCACGCGGTTTTGGGCCTTTCTCAGGTGTGATTGCTATAATAAGTGCTTTAACTATATTGTATTATAAAAAGTATTTTCTTATAGGACAAGTTTTAACAGCGGCCAAGGAGGTTTGTCGCCAGGCCTTCCAGAATCAACCACAGCGTTTGGTGACGCCTATGTACAGCTGTAACATTGTTGTCAATGCCGAAATGTTGGGTAAGTTTTCAATACTTAAATATAAATTGGGATAAAACTGGTTTAGTTACTTATTCTCTGATTGAATCAATGTGCACCCCACACGGTAAGAGCTAGGAGGCTGTAATTTTAATACGAAAGATAAATTATCAAAATTTGTCCATGTTCCATTCCTAGTACTCAAATCGCATTAGTTTTTGGACTCAAGTAGGATCATTTCTTAAAAACTGATCATTTCTTAAAAACAGACATTGGGTAAAACTCTTCTTTTAAAAGAAATAATCATTGGTAGGAACAATTTTTTTTGTACTATATCAATTTGTCTGTTAGTTTGTTCAAAGCGTCAGTAATATTGGATTAAATGCGACTTACTGATTCTTTGACTGAATTATCCAAATGGTAAGAGCTAGACGACTATAGTTTTTAGAATCAACTAGAAACATTTTTTGAAATCGAACATTTATATAAATTAATTAAAAAATTTGTACGTATGCGTAATATTAGGAACAACTTTCCTTCAAAAGTCTTTTTTATAACAATTTTTAAGTCTCTCTTAAATTGATTTAAGTTTCGTCCAAAACAACGATAATACTAATATACCAAATTGATAATATACCAAAAGCACTTTCGGTATTCGCAAAAAAACATCCCCCACAAAAAAATTTCATTGCAATTGCATTTAGTATTTATTTAACTAAAATGTATAAATAATTTTTTATTACATTTGCATTTCGAATTCGCCGTAAACAGCAAGAAATTCATGAATTATTTTTATTCAATTTTGTTGCCTTCCAAATGGGGATTTCACAATGATAATTTGTATTGTTGGTTTCTTGATTTATTTAACTACTAGTAAATGCAGCTTAAGTCTAACATAAATAAGCAACTAAATATATTTTCGTTTTCTTCAATAATTTAAATAATTGTTGTCTGCGAATTTCTTGGAACTAAACTAAATATTGTTGTTTTCGTCGTGTTTCAATATGTATATAAATATGTTATTAAATTGAGGCCATGCTTGAGTTACATGCAAAACAAATTAATTAAACAATTAGTGTGGGCGGGACGTGGGCGCGTAATTGTTTAATTAATTCGTAATTGTTTCAATAAATAGAAAATACGTACGAGTATTATGTTTAAATTAAAAAGAGACGATCCAACTTGAAGATCGGAAAATGCCATTTCAAATGCTTAATGCTTAGGGTGTCTTAATATCTAAATTGTAAGTACGTTACGTTACGCGACGTGATGCGACGCTACGTTACGTAACGTAAAACCGCCTCTCACGTAGTCGTAGTTGATCTCGCTAATCGAGACTCGTATTTCATGCGATCTTCTTTTTTTTTGCTTCAGTCACAGTGCGTTTGTTATTCATTTTTTTTTGTTTTTTTGTTGGCCAAAAATTTTCATGTTTCGCTTTTCAAAATTTTGTGCTAGAAAAAATTTAACTACTCTAGTTCCGAACCTAATCCCAGACAATGGTCTGTTGGAACTCCAGCACACGATCCCAGGGAAACTCGGGCTCAAAGTCATCCAAGGCCGCATCCAAGGCGCGCTTCACTCGGCTCGAGTCGGGCAACGTCGTCAGCTCCGCCGGCGATTCGCTCAGCTCCGAGTTGAGATTGGAGTCCGCTTGGAGTGTGGTGCGTGCCTCCAGCTCATCGCTGGCCTGTGTGCTGCTGCTGGGCGTCTGTCCATCACGCTCCTCGGCGGCGGCTTCAATTGGCGGCGCCTCGCCGCGTCGCTCGTTGTTGCGTCCGTAGTTGCTGCCGGGGAAACCGCTTAGGGTGAATTGATCCGGTCGGAAGTTGGGTGAACTGTGCGTGTTGTGTGTGCTCTCTGGACGATTCAAATACTGATAGGAGCTGCTGCCGCCGCCGTTCGCAAACGATTGATCCTGTGGCTGATAGTTGGCACTGATGGCCGAGCTGCCCACCTGACTGCTGCTCGAGCCGCCGCCGTAGATCGGACGCACATAGGTGTCCTTCTGGGCGCCCAGACCTCCGCCATTTACACTGGGGCGATAGAAGGGCTTTTGCAGCTGGTAGCGCTTGGGAGGCTGAGCGCTAGGTTTGCGAACCGAGTAGCCGGGTTTAACGCACATCATGCCAAAGACACGGATTCCGGGAACGCTGGCATATGTGGGTTGATCATGGGCCATGGGTCCCTCTGTAAAGTGCAGGCGGGGAATTAGCAAATGGGTGAATTAGAATTAGAGAAATTTCAGACTTACCCATTTTGAAGTGATCGGGACAGCGACAGATGACGAGATAGTGCGATTTGCCCGTGCGTGTGTTTTGCAGCGCCAACAGCGACCAATCCTTGGGGGAGCGGCATTCGCGCATTTCTGTGGTCGCCTCGCAGGTTTTAGCCAGCGTAATTGCCTGTTGATTAGCCAGAGTATTTAATATGTGTAGCTAGCCGTCTAGACTGCACTAATAGCTAGTGTTGGAAGTGCAGCTAAGTGCTGCATGCCGCTGGGCAGCCAATTAGACATTCACTTGATGGTGGCGGCATTGCCCCTGGGCATCAAAGAAAGTTGCGCCGCGACCTTAGTCTAGCTTCACATATTGAGTGAGCGACTGAATGACTGGCTAACTTCCCGACTGACTGATTGTCTAACTACCTCATTGAACTGACTTAGTTTAGTGGCCTCTGGGTCTTACTGTCTCACAGAATTGCTCCCTTTCTCCTTGCCTTAGAGCCTGCTTAGCTCCTAGGCTGCGCGTCAAACTGACTTAGTCTAGCTACTTTGTCTCTCTCTCCGCCTCTCGGTATTGATCTCTGGTTTCTTGTATGAGTACCTCCCCGGTTGTCTGACTATCTGAGTGACTGTCTGACTACCTCAGTGAATGCGCGTCGAACCAACTTAGTCTAGCTGCCTCCCAGTCTGATTTCCTCTAAGAATTCATTCCTGACTTCTTAGCTTATGCTCTGAATACCTCCCAGGCTGCTGTCTAACTCCCCGTCTAGTTGCTTTGCCTCCCGGACTGACAGTCTCTCGGTATTTCTCCCTGACTTCTTGTCTGAATACCTCCCAGACTGACTCTTTCATTATCCCTGAGTGCCTACTCCCCATTCGATTATTGTTCCGTCTGTCTTCCTGACACGAGCCTCCTCTCTAATACTATCTCTATGACTGACTCCCGGGACTACCTCTCAATAGTCCCAGCATTTCCTCTCTAACCCTGACTTGCTCCCAAACTCTCGCTATTGTCTAGCTGGCTATCATTGATCGTGGGGTAAATTGAAAGTTAACATGCAACGGGCAAGCGGCAGACTTGACTCGGACAAGTAGCTGTCACTTACACCAAAGCCTAGGGCGTTGATAGCTATTCTAGCGAAGAGAGGGGAGCATTGCAACTGGACGGTGGAGGGGGGCGTGTTTGTGCCACATTAGCTAAGCTCATGATCCCGCTTGCCGTGTTTTTGGTGATCGCCTTTCAATTGCTCTGACATGATTGTCCTTTAACAGATTTTTCGTGTTTAGCCGCAGTAGCAAAAGCAACAGCAGCAGCAGCAGCAACAGCAACTGTTGCAAGTGGTTGTGGCAAGTTGTTGCCTGGTGTTTGCCGCTGTCAATAATTTGATTGACTTGCGGCGCTCTTTGCATGTTGCCCCGGCATTTCCTTTCGCCCGCTCAAGTTGTTGCTCTTCTTGTTGTTGCTGCCACAATTGGCTGCCATTCAGGTTAATGTGGCCAGCTCTCTGTGTTGCACAGTTGCCAGTTGCCAGTCGGTTAGCTTGCTGTGCCAGTTTTTCTAGCTTCTCACTCTCTCCTAGTCTCTAACGCTCCCGTTCCCGTTCCCGCTCTCTTTCTCTAGCCTCTTCTCGAGTGTTTTTCTAACGTTTAAACGCATTTTCATAATTTGCTCTCTGGTACAGTTCCGGCAAGATATCGAGACAACAAGTGTGGCATTCAACGGTACTCTCTTGTACAATTATGCACCACATACGAGCCTCCCCACCACTCTACCCCCCGCTTTCGCCCACGCTACTTGTTGCACCTGTCGACCATTAAACTATTAAAATTGTGCTTTATTATTTAATTCACATGATGTTTTCCTTTTTGATGTTGGCCAGCCAGTCAGCTACTAGAGGCAGCACTTATAACTCAATTAACTGCTCCGTCAACTAATTGACGACGTGAGTTAGCCACACACACACACACACACTCAGGGAGTAGTAGGGTGGGTGGTGAGAGGAGTAGAGACACATGGAGTAATGCCAGCACTGTTGGAAGTATCCTTCTAGGAAATCTTGTTTGGCAATCTAAACAGTTACCAGCTGGGATCGCTCGCTGGTCGTGCTCAGACAGAAGATCTATCATTGGATACCAATTACTTTGATATGAATTACAATGCACTGGGAAAACACGTTGCACTGGGAAAATCGAATTAAATTCCAAACGAACAGTGTACTTCCTTTTTTTATTTTTATTAAGTTTGGTTTGATGATTTTCCGAAATTGATGCAATAATCTTCTTTTATTATCTTTTGATTACCTTTTACTATTCAATTTATTGCTGCATAGTTTATTGTTTTTCATGCTGATTTTGATTGCAACTTTATTGATTTCAAATTGCATTCTGTGTAGCAGTTGATTTATTAATGAAATTAGTCTAATCTCGAAGTCAAACTCAGTTTCATGCTGTGAAATTTGCATCGGATAAGCTTTTTCTAATTTTGTAATGTATTTCCTCTAGATCTTCATAAATTTGTATTCATTTCAAATTAAAACTTTAAAATGTTTATAAATTTAACCAATGGTTTATAATTAAACCTTCTGAAGACATCCTAAAACAAACTCTTATAAAAAGCGAAGGAAAGTCAATCAAACGTTAGATTCATACTTTGAATTCAATGTAAAACATAACTAATGAATTACATACTATTAAAACTAACTAATTATCTGATTTCTCTGTATATTCTAAAGTATACCCTATAAAAAAAGTATGTTCCCAATTTTAATTGAAAAAGTTTCATTTCTTTTGCGTATGTCCAATTTTTTCAAAGACATTCTACAAATGTTAATTTCAAATAAATATTAGAAAAAGTTTCGTAGGACTTTGTTTTAAATTATATTAAATTAATATTAACTTTAATTTCATAATTTAAAATGTTCATCCTAGGAATGAAACTCGAAAGTTTATTCTTCCTTCAACTTCAATTAAATCTTTCCTCCTTGTAAACCTCAAGTTCAAATCTCCCTTCACTCAGCTGCCTTGTTAATTCAATTCCCTTTTGCAGACAAATCAGTTGCAGTTGTCGCTCATTCGTTTCGCTGAGTGTACTTTGGAAGTTTGGCTTTGGATCGCACGCCCCCTACTGTTAGATGGCAGATTGTAGAACTGATCTTGACTTACCTTCTTCTTATTATCACCGACCAATTTGGTGGTGTGCTGATCATCCTCGTTGAGACTCGCCGAGCAGGGATCACGATATCTGCGAGAGAAACCAAGGAAACAGGAAAAAGACAGATTGGGTTTAGTGTTTAGCAGCTGTCTTGCTGAATGTCTGTCTGTCTGTCTCTCTGACTGTATCTAACTGAAGGTCTGTCTGTCTGCTCAGTTGGATGCTCACCTTGATGGACAGGCGCACAGTGGTTGGGTGTAGTTGAGACGCACATAGACCGCATTGCAGACCTGCTGAATGGCGCATTCGGGCAGCAGATAGATGTGTTGATTGTGAGGATAATAATGATATTTGGTGGGTTTCGCTGTCGCCGTCTTCTGCAAATAGAGTTAGAACAAAATCAGATATCAGTTTGCTGCCCGTGATTGATGTGGCCAAGGGAACTTGTAATTAAACTAAGTATTCTCCTTTTTTTTTTGCTGCTTTGCAGTTGCATCACCCGTTGCGTGGGCTTGAGGCATCATCATCCACAAACTTCAAGTTGCAACTGGCGATTCCGTCGCGCTTGTCAGTTGCAAATATTTGCCTCGCTTTGAGCTTGTTTGTCTCCTCCTCTCGTTGGCTCTCCATGAGCCGTCTAAGTGTGGCCAACGCACATATTTGTTTTGCCTGCCTCACTGCATGTGTGTATGTGTATGTGTGTCTGTGTTTGTAGCTCTTGGCAAGTGCGAAATTGACGCTCAGTTGCAGACGTATGTAACTAAACAGTCATCTTTTTTTTTTTTTTTTAATAATAGTGGACAAGGTCCAGGCTCAAATTGAAAACGGTTAAACGCAATAAAGGCACAAAGCACAGAACGTCAGAGTCTGCAACTTCAACTTCAGCTCACAAGCTGAAGCTCTGCATTCAAAATAGACTTGCAGCAGGTTAATGGCAAACGAGACCCTCACATAATGCCACAAATTGCATGACTGCACTCGCCTCTTGCCTTCTCTTGCCTTGCTTTCCTGGCAGCGGAAGCAAGGGCAACAAAAATGAAAAGTTATTAAGAAATTGATGCAATAGAGTTGGGGAAGCATCAGCAGCACGTGTGTGTGTGTGTGTGTGTAGCACACACTCTCTACACGCTCTCTTACTTAGTCTTACTCTAAAGTCTTGGCTTACTTCTTACTTGGCTCTTTGCTATTTGCTTGGCAATTTGTGCGAAAGGCGAACCACAATCGGAGTTGCAGTCCCATCCCAATCCCAACCCAATTGCATCGCCCCGTCACTTCCTTTCCATAAATGCCAACCATTTCCCAGCCATTGCCAACTTTTCCTTACCATCCAGCAAAACTTTCTAAATGTATTCCCCATTTACCCAACACACTCATACATACATAGTTCCTTCTTCTCTTCTCTATTTTTGTCGTCATCATCAACATTTCAATGGCCTTTTGCGCACTTTTGTTTAGCTATTTAAATGTTTTCAAAAGTACTTTTGCATCCCGTTTTTTTTTTTCCATTTGCAATGAGCAAGTTTTTGTTGCGCCCTTTACGCTTGGCAGCAGCTATCACTAACAAATTAAATAAATAATCACTGGGTTCGTGTATGCGTGCAAAAGAATTCAACAAACTGCAGTTGCACTCGGTAAGAGTTAAGCTGCAATTAATTGAGCAATTTAATTATAAACAAAAGAGCAGCAAGAGACTTCTCCCCCTCTGCTGTCGGATTGTGTATTGAAGTCTTGTTACTTTTTAATGATGTGGATAAGTTGCTTGAGAAATTTATTAAGTGAATGTTTTTCAATTATTAGATGTTGGAATTATTCGTCGAATGTTTTTGAATTTTGTTGAATTGGTCAAGAAATATCTTAAGTGAATATTATTCGTCGAATGCTTTTGAATTTTATTCATTTTTGAGAAAATAAAAATTTCAACATTTTGGCATGATATTGTTAAGGATTAAAGACTGCTACATTTAAGTAACACCAACATTCATTTAAATAAGTATAAGTTGAATGATAGACACTTTATTTAAAAATGTGCATTGCTGCATACTTTTATTTGCAAAGTTTTACTAACCTACGATATATTATTTTCTTTAATAAAGTTTAAGAAAACACAGACTGCAGTAAAAATAAAAAAATAATTTCTATGAATAGACAAAAATAAAAATAGTTGCTTGAATACTGAGCGATTTAGTAAAGTTTTTGAATCCGATAAATATTGTTTTTATACATAGGCTTTCTTAAATTTATTTCTTTTGTATAATACAGGCAATTAGATTGTTTTCATATAGGGAAAGTTTAAGAAAATACAGACTGCAGTCAAAATAAAAATATAATTTCTTCAAATAGCCAAAAATATAAATAGAGTATGGACTTGAATATTGTGACATTTAATGAAGCTTATGATTGAAATAAATATATTTTATGTCTAGGCTTTTTTCAAAATATTTTTCTTTCGTAATTGCTAATAAATTGTATTGTATTGAGGGAAACTCCCAAAACTGCCGTCAAAATAAAAATATAATTTCGATTAATAACCAAAAATTGGGCTTGATTACTTTGAAAAATATTGTATTCGATAAATATTATTTATTCTTATTTATTTTTTATTATTTATGTTATACATTATTTTTAAGAAAATTCAGACTGCTGTCATAATAAATCTATTATTATTTATACAGACAGCCCAAACCTAAGAGATTTTGTAAGCGCTTAAATAATATGAAATTTAGTGAAATTTTAAAATATGATAAATATTTTTTATGGGCTCAAATTTAGTTAAATTTATGAATTTTATAAATTTTTAAATTTCTTAAATTTTTTTTTTTTTCATAATTAAGATTTATTTAAATTGCGAAAACTTTCCAAAACTGTCGCCAAAATCAAAGAACTACTACGACAAATATCTGAAGATACTTTTAATTCAATTAAAAGTGCAATTGCAATAAATTTCATTATAATGAAAACTTTCGTTGCCAGCAGTTTAATCCCCAGATCGATTGTTTAGTCGACTGCTTAGCTAAAAGCGTCACAATTGAAACTGTTTAACATTGCTCATACGCCATGTTAGCTGTCATTGTCAAGCTGTTGGCGAACTCTTAGTCGAAGTCAACTTAACTTTAGTGAAGTTGAAGTCAAGTCAACTCTCACTCAGTTTGTTACCAATTTTCTTTACTAATTGTAGCCTTGTTGCAGCTTGTTGTAGCTCCTTGCTACTTAGCACATAATTGAAGTTAACTTCTTCAGAGAGACAAACGGATGGAGGGACGGAGGGACGAGTGTTTAGGCTCTTGTTGTGCAGCTCTTCACCCAGAAAAGAGCGCTTCCCATGCCAATCATTTGCATTTGGTTTGGCTGTGTTTTGTGTCTTGTGTCTTGTGTTGCACCTCCATGTTGCAAGCTCTTCCTTTAGTCTGTTCGCTGTTGCCAGTGATTTACACTGGCTGGCATTATTATTGAGTTTGAGTCGGGGTCTTTTTTTTTTTTTTTGCTTAACTGTCTGGAGTCAGCTGTTTGTCGCATCTGTTCAAATGTGCAACTGTCGCCTCATCGCATTGTTCCACCGAGAGTTGCGCTTGCTAACTGTCTAGCTTTGCCCCTCTTTGACTGTCTGTCTGTCTGACTGCCTGCCTGTCTCTTTCACTTTGGCTAAGTACATTTTTAAATATTTACCATGTTGTTGGACAAGCGAACTGCCAACTGGGCAGCCATGCAGCCATATGGGAGCAGCGGGCGGGGGTGGGGGTAAGCTGCCTTAACTAGGCTTTAGTTCAAGGAATTTTCCACGAATTGCAAATTAAAGCGTCGCGTCCGTCTTTTTTTTTCTTTCTTGTCGTTCAACATGGCACAGGTTAAAGTTCAGGCAGTGGCAGTTAGCCCTTACCCTCCCCCCCGCTTCTCTTCCGCTTCTACTCTCTCTTCCTCGACTCTACTTCCTCCCCTTCCTCCTCCGCTTCTTCCGCTTCACTCTTGCTCTTGGCCTAACTTGGCCCACCCAGTTGCCCACACTCGAAAATCGTGTTTCTCTCTCTCAGCCACAGCAACAGCAACAGCAGCGGCTACCTTTCCGTTTTGTTGTTGATTTTGTTGTTGTTGTTGCTGTTGTTGTTGCTGTTGCAGAGTCGAGTGTCGAGCGCGTCTCGCCTCATGAAGTGGCACGACCTTATGTTGCATTGCCCGTTGATGCTTTTCGAGTGCCATGAATTGCGTTTTGATTGAAAAGAAAGTGACATTTCCGCTGATTTCTTTGCCGCGTTGTTGCAAGTTCTATTGCTGCTGCTGACTCTGCCTCTGCCTCCAGTTGTTGCACTTGCATTTGCTGCCGTTGTTGTTTGATTTGGCACAGCAAAAAATTTTGCTTTTATGCAGCCGGAGAGTTTTCGGACTCAGTGTTTGCTTAGTTCTCGGTTTCTTGTATGCTACACGTGCAGCGTTTCAAATGAAGTGTCAATTATACTGATGTTTGCCAAAAACAACTTTCGACAGCTAATTCTTGACAACTTGCAGCATGTGTGTATTTGTGTGTGTGTGTGGCGGCAATTGTGTGGATAACACATGCATAATAAAGCACACTCGATAGAACAACTGAGGTTAAGAATGAGCAGTTCTATAGAAGCTTTCGAGTTTTAATTTATCGAAACTATCGATTCCATTATAAAGAGGTAGTTTAATCTAAAGCTCTGAAGCGTTTACTATTGCTTAAATATTTCAATAAATAGTGATTGAATGAGATACTTATGTGATTAAGATTATTCTTTAATTATTTTTAACATAATTTTCTATTTAATTAGTTATCGATAACAGCTTTAAAGGCTTACATCTCTATGTTGTATGATATAATACTTCAAAAAGTAAGTTGACATGTGTAGACATCATTAATTGTAGCTATTTCTTAATAATTAGTTATGTGCTGCTTTTTAGCAAAATTTACTAGTTATCGAGATTATCGATAACGGTCTAGTTATCGGAGGCTATCGATAACACAAAAAGTTCACATTTATATATTGTTCATCTAATACTTGAAAAATTAAATTGATTTTATTCTTTTATTATTTTTAGATTAATTGCATCGCTTTCTATAACTATATAGACTATCGATAACACTTCTGAAAGCAACGTTTTTGGTTGCTGGTGTAGTTCTTCTAAAAATTGTGAATTTTAAGTTTATTTTAAATATTTCCTTATTTTTCAACTCCTTCAACTAGTTTTTATGGAAGTATTCAACAAAAAAGGTACAACTATCAATATTATTTCAAAATGCTCTTGTGCATTTTCTTTTCCATTATTAAACCCTGATTTTAGTCTATCGATAACCGTTTTATATGCTCTAAAGGTTGTGATCTGGCAATTACTTCCGTATTGACATCTTTCAGCTAGTCTTTTCGGTTATTCCTTAAAATGCCATCATTAATTTTGTTCTGATTTCAAACTACTTTTATCGACAATGATTTATGCTTTTCTGCTTCGTCAGATTTTGCAAACTTCGATCATAGGGAAACCAATGCCGCATGTTAAGCTGTCTGATTTAACTGCATTTATGGAAATATGTATAATTCACCATAAGCTGATTAGCTGTGGCAATCGATTATTAAATCTGTTTCTATTTCCTATGCTACACGGGTAGCATTTGTTGCCGTGTTGCCCTTGCCCTTGCTGCTTACAGCTTGCTCTAAATGCATATTTTATCCTTGTGAATTTCTCACTTTCCTTCGCTTGATTTATGCCAACAGCACGAAATTTACTTTTAATGAGCGAGAGCAGCAGCAAGCGATGGCTGCTAATGTTAATCGCATGTAACTGACAGCGATGTCAGAGATGAGATACTCTCTGTATCTGTATCTGTATCAGTATTTGCAGCTGTATCTGTATCTGGAATATCGTGAGCATCTCAGAGATGCAAAGGCAACTTGTTATTCAAATTGGCCCTGGCGTAAATGTTGCACGGCTGAAACCAAAAAGCTGTTGATTCAATGCAAATTTGTATATATATAGTTAAACACGATTGGGGGCATGCCACATGCCGCAGTCGAGAGTTGAGAGAGTCTCACCCCCACCTACAGACGCCACAGAGTGATGGCTGAAGTGACTTTCTGTGTTTTGCTCTCGTGGCGCAATTAATAAATAATTTTCATTTTCATTTTCATTTGAAATTTGATTTAATTACGTGAAAGTCGTCGCAACTTGTAGAGCGACCCACTCACTCACTTTGGTTATGTATTTATAGTGAAATAAAAAACGGAAAACAGAAAACAGAACACAAAATTAGTTGTTATTATATGCTGCATGTTTGGAGTTGTTGTTGTACATCACTTGTATTTTTCTTTGAAGGGCTTTTTATTTGTTATTTAATTTGATGCGTCAAGTGAAAATGAAATTTTGTTGTGCGGCCTCAAGTGTCTCTCTGAATCTGTGTGTGTGTGTTTGTGTTGTGAATGGTTTATTTAATTGTTGTTTGGGGGGGCCAAGTTCTTGTCAGTGCTCAAGTTGTTGTTGTTGCTATTTAAAGAGCGTGAAATTTCAAGTAGATTGCCGCCTCACGATGTTGCCGCTGCTCTAAAGCTAAAAGCTACCGAAAATCTCATTTAGCATTAAGTTTTGGTCTGCTGTTGTACTTAGTTGTTATCGCTGTTGTACTTAGATGTTGTTGCTGCTGTTGCTGTTGTGCACACATTTCACTTGAGCCAAAGTTGTTATGTTGTTAACTGTAGTTTCTCATGCAAATCCACGCAATTCATTTGTTTGTTTGCTTTCAATGTTGCTGTTTGCTGCTTGTTGTTTGCTCAACGCTTTTTCCGGTTTGTTGCTCGTTGATAGACATCGCCAACCAGCTTCTTTCTCTCTCTCTTTGGCCACTTTATGGCTCCTGACCGCGGGGCGTAATTAAAATGTTCAATAAATCGCCAGGTGATGATGCTGCTCGTCAGGTTGATGTTTGCAGCAGCAGTTCATGCATCCGTTAGATGCTTAGATGCTTAACGCCAAGTCACGCTGAGTTCAAAGGGCAAGACTATTTCCTGGAACACTGCAGCAGCCATAACTAGACACAATCACGAAGAGAGCAACAGTAATGCGATCTGCTTCAGTTGCTGTCGTTTCTGTTGTTGTCATTGCTGTCGTTGGTGTTGCTGCTGTTGCTGCTCTTGTTGCTGTTGCTGTTGTTGCTGTCGCTGTCTCTGCGCCTGCGTAACTGATATCCATCTTAAGCGGCGTTACATTTTTCCTTCGCTATACACATATTTATCTTATAGCCATTTTTTCGCATTTTTTTTCCATTTTTTTTTTTTTTGCACTCTGCGCATAACTTGTCAAACAACAAACAAAGCCGGATGGGCGAGCTCGCAAGTTTAGTTGGGCCAGGCCAAACCCAAACGCAGCATGTTGCAGCTTTGGTCATCTCTCGACTTCAGTTGCTGCTGTGATATAAGTGTAACGCGCGCGTTCGCTTCATAAAAACTCGCCCAGTGTCTGCTTCGAAGATTGCATCAACAAGTTCAAGGAGGAGGAGGAGAAGGAGGCAGCTCCACAGCAATTACATTATTTTTACTTGCAGGCGGCAACAAAAATTGAATAATCCCAACTAGCGACATTCCAACGCTGGACTCGTGTTCATAATTGTCGCCAAGTTTGCCGCAGCAACAACAGCTCTTAATGTGTCAACTGCGAGTGGCAAGTGCAACATGTGGCAAGCAGGCAGGCAGGCAGCAACTGTTGCTAGACCAACGTTAATTTGTTCTAATTTGTTTCTAATGCCCGGCACAATGAATGTCATTGCTGCGGTATTTTTGTGACTTGTCATAAGCTGTTGCCGCTGTTCGTGTTGCCACCGTTTGTTGCCACCAATGTTGCCGTGTTGTTGCCGGACTTCAACTTGGTTTCGTGTTTAATGCGCAGTGCCGTAATATTTTTCTTTATGCTTAGTACTTACATATTACTCGTTGTTACACGTATTGTTGCTGTTGCTGCTGTTGTGGTTGTTGTTGTTCGCTCCGTTGTTGGCCGAGTTTATTGTTCTAGTTTAGCCTTCGGTTGTGTCTTTCCCCCCTCTCTCTCTCTGTCGCTCTCTAGCTCTATTAACAGTTCTTTCGGGTGCCCAGTCTTTGCGTTTTTGGGTTTGTTGAACTTTTAATGAGTTTATATGGTCAGTATTATGTGATCTTTAACGAGCCTTCAAGCTTACTTCGACTTGCATTCGACTCAAGGCAACGACAACAACAAAACCAACAACATCAAAGGCATCGAATGCGTCTCCCTAATGATCAGATTTAACTACGAGGCACAACCCATATACCAAATGGTATTACAAGCCGTGATCATTGGCTCTTTAGGGCTTGAAGTTTGTTTTTTTTTTTAACGATAATTATGAACATTTACCTAGAATTTATTTACTTTTTGTGAAGAGCGAAATTTTATACTGAATTATACCGCAACATGGATTATTAAGCTTAGTTTAATGCGGTCATTTATTCTGCTTATTAATATTAAATTTAGTTTAGAAGATGTTTGGTATATCCTATTAAGTTTGTGCTCATTGTTAATTTATATTAAGAACCATTTTAAGAAATATTGAATCATCGATAATGAGTATTCTTTCAGTAAATATCAATCACATTTCATTTGACGATATTATAAGCTATGAACTCATTCTGATATCATAACTTTGATCTTACTCAAAGTATTCTTTACTTGGAGTTGTTTTTAATGATGGACATTACCCGGAAGTAGCTTTATCTGTGATTACTCTATCGACCATGTTGAGTAACTGTTGCCTACAATTAATGAAATTAGACGCTCAGCGGAACTTCTAATGCCTGTTGTCATCTTTATTGTGCAAGAATTTAGGTTAGAAGTGTTTCACTAAACGTGCTAATCGAGATCGCTTAGTTAGATTATATGTTTATATCTAATTTGAGTTTACATAGTCCACATTAAAATAAGAACATGTTATTGATATTTTGTCATAGAAACTGTTTTGCATTTTAATCGACTATCGACACATACTATCGATAAAATGCTACTATCACTTATTTGGTGATTTATATTAGTTTTTAAAATTGTTTAGAATATGCTACAATATAATTAATATAGGTTTACTAAATCTCAAATAATAGTTCATCTCCATTAGCTTGATTTGTTGTGGCTCAACTTAAATATTGAATATCAAATAGAAATTCTAGGCAATATATTTTAGATATGTCGTATCATACTCTGAAGTAATTAAAGCTGAAGTATTATTATTATCAAAAATATTTCCGGTTACTTCAGACATTCACGTAGTTCATAATGACAGTTGCAGCTTAATCGTTTATCGATTGTATGCTAAAGCAAACTATCGATAAAATGCTGTCATCGCTTATGTGATAAACCAAGCTTGGCTTAAAATCATTTGATTTGGATTCAATTGAATTATTTTTACTTATCTTGAATTACATTTGGTCTAAAGTAAATTGAAGTAATAATACTCGTGATATCTTTTAGCATATTCTCAAATCATTAAAGCCCTTCAAGTTACTTTATACTATCGCTTAGTTGATTATGGTCTATAACTATCACTTGATAAACCGTTCACAATCAGTCAGCCATAAGTACGAACCACAAAGGCAACCACAAACTATCGATTAGAGTTTAGAGAGCACACTTGGCATAAACTACTCACTCCAATTGTTTGCCAAGTGGTCTACTTTCAGATTGGACAGCCGACAATGGAGCTATTGATAGATGCTTAAGGTAACGCTACTGTCTGCCTGTCTCTGAGTCAGACTCAGACTCACTTTTTATAGACCCATTCTGCAGTAACATATCTATGACATGTAATTCTTGTAAGAATAATACAAACTATCGATTAAATGTTACTATCGCTTATGTGATACTCTTAGCAAGCTTTAAGGTCGCTCGATCGCTATAATTTGGAACGTTAGTTGGTTTCTGTATAGTTAATCGGAGTAATATTATATTCCTTCTAGCATATTCTTAAATACTTTGAGCTTAAACCATATTATATCAGAATTACTTCATGTCATTAAAAACCATCGTGTATTTGTCGACAATAACTATCACTTGATAAACCTTTCACAATCAGTCAGCCATAAGTACGAACCACACTCGAAGACAACCACAAACTATCGATTAGAGTTTAGAGAGCACACTCGCATAAACTACTCACTCCAATTGTTTGCCAAGTGGTCTACTTTCAGTTTGGACAGCCGACAATGACGCTATTGATAGATGCTTAAGGTAACGCTACTGTCTGTCTGCCTTCCGCCTCTGTCTCTCTAGCAGACTCACTTTCTATAGACCCATTCTGCAGTGGAGCGTCACAGTTATTTGCTCGTTAGACAAATTCACTTAAAATGGACAGAAAAAAACACAAACACACACATACACACATAGGCCACTCAGCTGGTCGTTTACCCCGAACAAAAGGCGGACCCCAAAAAAAAGAGACGTTAGAAAAAACCGCAAAACGGTCAAAATGTTTACATTTTGTTTTCAACGCTAATACGCACATGAAACTTAACGTAAACATTGTACTCACTCCTCCTCTTCAACCTCCTCGGTCTTTTGTTGTTATTGCTTTTTGGATATTTCTAAAGATTTCGAAGAGTTTAGAGCTTCAGCTCACGTACCGAGTTGTGGTCACATTATTATAGAAGTCTGGTCTTACCTGCGAATGGAAATAGAAATGGAAAGAAAGCGAAATTAGTTGCCAGAAGTTTAAGAGACGATAATCGCAACAAAATGTATTTTCAACAAATGGGTAATATGGATGAATGTTGTTTTCTGTCTGCCAATTCGCATTTAAATAAGCCATCAACTTTCTACAAGTTGCAAGCAGCAAGCAGGAGCATTACTGGCAATTTCAGGTCCATTACTTTTGATCTTGGTAGAGAAGCCGCTCGCAGTTTTCAATTAAAGTCAAATCCCCGCCTTTTCCCCTGCTTCCCCACTCAGATAAAATAATGTTGGCATTAATTTGCTGCGCCTAATTATTGCATTTGTTTTCGTTGTCTTTTGTGTGTGTCTCTGGCCATGGAATTGGAATTTCTTTTGGCATCTCTTAACTATGCATAGCATTATAACTTGTATTGTGTGCAGTTCTTCAGCGGAGCGAGGCCTTGAGGCCAACACTTTCTTCATTGGACTTTCTTTAGATTTATCTTTTTCATTTTTTTCTTTTACAGCTTTTGCAGCGACGCGACCCGCGGCATGCTTGTTTTCAATGCTTTTGTTTTGCAACTTGCCGCAACTTGGGTCGCTCTCGAGTTTTTCGCATCGCGCTTTTCCAACGCTAACGCAACTCGACTCGAATGAAGAGTCGAAGAAAAATGTGCGTTAATTATGGGAGTGCCTACTGCTGCTGCTGCGGTGCGGTGCCTTGGGTCTAATGTCTCTATATCATTGGGTTTTGCTCCAACTATTTAAACAGTTGCCGCGCATAAAAAAAAATACAACACCGTGTCTGTCGGCATTATAAAGTCGACAACTTGACCTTTTTCTCGCTGTATTCCCAAAGGCTACTGCCATTAGAGATGGACACTTGTAAGCTTAAGAACAAGATTTGAACAAGTTTAATAAACCAAATTAAGAACGTTTATTGCATTTAGTAGCCAGCAATTTGCAGTAAGAAAAATTTTATGACTTTACAATTAGTTTTGAATATAGCTAAAGAGAATGATTTCATTACAAGTATAAATTGTTACAGAAAGATATTTAATATGAGCATATTTAGCATTGCTTTCATTGTGTGTTATTGATAGAATGGATAAATTCATCATTATATAATTAAATTAGATTTGAGTTGTTTCTACCCGCTATTCATAGAGGAGAAGCGATGAAAATTTAAAGTGAAATTTGCAAATGAAATATTTATACACACAAATTTTTTTTTAAGAAATCAGTTTTGTGGAAAAAACAGATGCTGGTTGGGTTTTAATTCATTTGCTTGATAATATGGTATATTTTGTACTTTGTGGTATATTTGAATGTAGTAGTTTATCAACGAGTACATCAAACATAGCATAAAAAAATTTGACTATTTTTTTATTTGACATATTTTTGTAGTAATACTAATAATAGTAACACTCCGCTTTATTTTTCTTACATATTATAGTATTTTTTCGTTATATTCATTTGGTATATGCCAAGAATAATACCGAGAACACTCGACTGTAGTTTTTTGCATGTTGTAATATTTTAAGAATAATAGATTCGACTGTAGCTTTCTTGCATATTTAAGTATCTTTCGGTATATTAATTTTGTATATTTTAGGAAGAATACCAACAATACTCGGCTGTAGTTTTGTAGCATATTGCAATATTTTCTCTGTAAATTCTTTCGGTATATTTTTATATTGATACCTATACACTTTGTAGCTGTCTTTCTTGCTTCCTTTATTTATGCTTTAATAATAATAATAAAAATACTTTTTACGTAAAGATTTCTATATGTGTTGGGCTATTGATCTATGGCTATAAGCATAATTTTTTAAAATTATTATTATTGCTTAAACTTGAAATAAACTTGACGATAGTTTATGTGAAATCGATTCCCAGTTTCATTATATTTCAATATTTCACATTTGAAGCATGAGCACAACAATTGATCCAACCCACAAGCTGGTAGCGATATGCATATCAATAAAGATCACTTGAGATGCATTTCACACTCTTTGTATTACTTTCACTAAACCACATTTGGATGGCGTGTCACGCAAGCTGCAGTGGGAAGCAGGACACGAGGCTGTCTCTGGGTAGCAACACCTTTGGAATGGATTTGACCGAGCGGGCTGCAAAATAATCAAATCTGTTTGGTGTTTTGGAGTCGACGTAGTCGAATTCGTCACAGTCCTTTGTCTCAGTCGTGACCGCAGACTGTGGCGAATTTTCACAGTTCACAAATCCACTTGGGGAGGAGGAGAAGGTGAAGTGAGAAGTAAAGTTACCTGCAATTTGCGACAAATTCTGTACACAAATTTCACTTGGCAATAACTAAGTTGGTCTGGCAGCCATTTGTGGGCATTTTGTACGGTTTGTAACCTCAATTTGCATTTCGGTTTTTGTTTTTGTTTTTGTTTTGTTTTCTGCAGTCTCGACAAATATGGCCAAAGACAATTTTCGACTTGGTATCAAGCGAAAATGATGAAGAGAAGAACGAGGAGAAGGAGATTGCGGAGGCAGTTGTCTAGAGATTGTGATTGCTATTGGCATTGGCATTGGCATTGGCATTGGGATTGTGGCGAAGCTCAACCGTTTTGATTGCTGCATGTAGAAATGATAGAAAACGGATAGTTGAGTTGAGGGTTAACAGTAAATCAATTGGCAGCAGAACGTATCTAAAAGATACAAACACACACACACACACACACACAGAGATATGGCCAAGATACATCAGCATTTACAGCTATCAATCATAATTAAGTGTATGATAATCAACAATGGTCAGCATTATAGAGCTGCATCCCAGGGAGATAAAAAAGAGAGAGAGAGAACCCGGAGTTGGACTCGGTCATTGTTCGTCTTCGTCTATTATTAGAGGTAATCATAAAGAGCCGCGTCTCTGGCACCGTTATGCAGGTTAGCATAACTCTATCTCCAGTAGAAGCAACAGCTTCTCTCTGTCTCTCATTGTCTGAGATATTGTAGTCGACCTCATCTCGTATGCAAACGCAGCAGGCCAGTCGCATTCCCGCACTTTGAGATACAAATACAGATGCGAATTGCTGTTGTTGCAGTTGCATCTATTGGTATGCCAACTGTTGCTGTTGCTGTTGCAAATTTAGCACGCTAAGCAGCGAGCTCAGCTCCACTGTTGCAGCTTTCATTTTGAGACCAGGTGACAGCGAGCTATGAGTAGTTGTTGCCTCTGCAACAACAACAACAACTTGCTGCCACATTAATTTATTAGTTGCACTTGCAATTGCTCTCATGTTGCTGTTGCTGTTGCTGTGTAAAAGATACGCAAACATTGCGATACTTTTGCCTTCTCCTCGCTGCACACACAAATATACACACATACTTGTTGTCGCCTATCAAATTACGATTGCAACAGGGGCATGCCACATGCCCAGCGTCATTGAAATCTCTGGCATTCTGGTTGCTGCAAGAGTTGCGTAGAAATTGCCTTGTTAAATTGAAATGCAGTTTATGCGTGGCTCGTTGCTCGCTTATCATGAATTTGCATTGCCAATATGAATGCGCTGTCGTGATTAAGCTTACATGTGAACGTAATTAATCAACTTTTACATTAATGCAACTGCAACTTTTTCTAAGGGGAAAGCAAACGCAGACTTCATGATCTAACATTAAGTTGTGTGGGATTTTAACAACAAATATCGTTAAAATTATACGATCTGAAGCTCAGTGAAAGCAATTGCAGTTAATATTTAGTACTGCTTTTATTTAATAGCAAAAACTAACAATAATAAATCTATATATAACAAGAAGTAAGTTTTGGACATGATTTGGTCTAACTTTAAAAGTTCATCACGATATGTATTTAAATTTATTGCTGTCATAAAAATTACTATTTGCTCCAAACTTTTCTTTATCCTTGAAGCGGTTTGCTTAACTGAATTTAACTGCCGAAAGTATTTTTACTATCTCTTGTTTACATTACAACTTAACTGCTGTTGCTAGTCGAAAGCAATCTATAAATATATTATGGTGGAAGAAGAAGTAGGAAAAGTTGTAAAGTAGAGAATTAGGCCACAATTTGTTGTAAAGCTTTTAAGTTGCCAAAACTAATGAAATTTCTATTTAATGAGTGAATGAACAATTTAACAAATTTTGTTGAATTTTCAAGTTCTTAATTCCCTTAATCACGCTCTATAGATTTATTCCAATAATTATAACAAAAAATCTTTTGAATTTTAAGTCTTTAATAGCGTTCTATTAAAATGTGATAATTATACCAAATATACTTTTTCAGTGTGTTTTCTCTACATTCCGTTTTATTTTAAAGATGTTCCATATTTAAATTTCATTCCATAATTATTATTCAAATAAGATCAAAAACTGTACTTTTAAAGTCTTTCAATTTCTTAATCATGAAAAATGAATTCTTCAAGAAAAAATGGAATCGAATTTTGTTGTAGTTGAAAACTTATTTTAAAAATGTTTGCAAATTTTAAAGACTTAAAATTTCTTAATCTTAATCTTAAGAAATATAGTGAATGAATTTTCTCCATAAATCTGTTTTATTTAAAAACTGTTTTTGGGTTGTCAAGCCTTTAAATTCCATAATCAGAATCTATAGAAATATACTGAATTTTATACCAAATAAGTCAATTTTAAAGTATTGAAATTTCTGACACATGAAAATGAATAATTCAAAAAAATTGTTCACCGAATTTTAATGAAGCTGTAGCCTTTTTTTTAAATGTTTAGAAATTTTAAAGAATTTAAATTTCTTAATCAAAATGTTTACAAATTTGAAAGACTTTAAATTTCATAATAAAAATCTAAAGAAATATACTGCCTATTATATCAAATATTACAGTTTTTTGTGAATTTTAAAGTCTTAACCATAAGAAATGGATTTATGTTGATAATTACACCAAAATAAGCTTCTCATTACTTTCCTGTCTAAGTCTTAGCTCATTAGCAGTGAAGCCTTGGCATAATGTTAAATGTGCTCACTCTATTTTTATCACAATAACAAAGTGCGCATGAACCTGCATTGCTTTTTAGCAATTTTGTTGCGCCTGCCCATCATAGAAATAGTCGTCGTCGTTGTCGGTGCAGAAAATACGAGCACAATATCCAATGTGGATGAGGATGTGGATGCTACTACTATCTGTCCAGTGCAAAATTCGCTCATTAATTTTCGCGGTCTACTCCGCACAGCGCAGCGTCTGACATTGATTGAAGATGCGGTCGTGTTATGGTTCCATGGGAACCACATAACTAATCCAAAGTCCTGCCGAGTGCCAGCTTCTAGCCAGCCTCGCATCTCTTGGTCTCTCTCATATGGATGATGATTAATAAAAATCGCCGGCAAAAAGCAAATTGGACAAGCGGCAAGCTTTCCATTTTCCATATGCAACCCCAGTGAACCCAATTATTGTTGTTGTTGTGGTTGTTGCACAAATGACACATATATTGCCAACATCGAATGGATTTCCATTTCAATTGGCAACTGCCACGCCTACTGCACACGCTTTTAGCCCACACAAAACTTTTGCTTTTTATGGCCATGCGAGGCAATTGCCCAAAATATGATGGCGACTGATAAACTTCGATGACTTTATGATACTCGTTTTACATTGGGGAGGAGCTAGACTCCGCTTTCCGCTTTGTTTTTTTTTTGCTTGCTTGCTTTATTGTATGCGGTTAGAAAGCGCATTTTTCTGCCTGGACTGGCTTCAAGTCTTGGCCATAATTGCCCAGCTTTGCCTGTACCCTTTTTGCACCATTTGCTGCTGTGGGTTTCATGCCACTTACCATCGAGTGATGCGCCTGCTTCTTGCCCCAATGACTGTTGCAAGTTTTGCGGCTTTTGTCCATTTTTGCTATGGACTGCGTTTCGTGCGCAATTTGTTATTTTAATGATTTCGATGGAATCTTCCTGCCCCTCACTTTCCTTCCCTCTATAGCACTTAATTGCGCGGGTGTTGTTGTTGTTGCCTCTGCTGCTGCTGTTGACTTCTGTATTTTTTTTTTGGGGACTTGGCGAGAAAGTTGCGGCGTTGCATTCAAATGCAGCTTAACGGCGACGCCAAGTCAAAGCTAAAGTGTTTACACGCCTCTCTGATAATACCCACACTCACATAGAGACTTGAACACCAAACAAATCTGACAAATGGCCAAACAACAACTGCACAATGAGAACAACAACAGATCAGAGCGGAGTAGAGTAGAGTCGAGTAGAGACATGGCAATGGCTTACAAATTGCTGGCGACGTGCTGCACAGTAGTTGACAACATCAGCAACAACTAACAACAACAAACCAGCAGCAACAACAACCAGCAACTAGCAACCAACAACCAGCAACAACAATGCTTAGCTTGGCTGTTGAGATTGTTGTCTGTTTGCCTGGCCACAATTCAAAGCTCTCTTCAAGTGGACCTAGTCTTCGGGCTGGCATTGTAATCATCGATATGCCGCATACTTGCCAATACCCCCGCCCCTCCCCTCCTCGTTCCCCTCTCAACTCCTCTTTTGCATTGCTATATCAATATTTACCCATGCCATTAGGCTGACTGCCGATGCCGCAGTCGCTTGTAATATCCGTGTAATATGAATATAACAAAAGGTTTAAAGCTAAAGTTGTGTGTTGTGTTGTGTTGGATAAGGGGAAGCTTCTGCCTACACTCGTCTAGTTTGGAGTGCATAACTTGTTTGTATTTATGCCAAGTGCTTGGACTCTTAGGGCCGTCGCTTTGTCTGCCCTGCTCTGCTCTCCGTTCTCTGTTCTCTATTCTCTCTGCTCTCACAGATTTTCTTGCATGGAAATTGACACTTTTGCTGCTCGTTTGTCGTTGTTGTTGATGTTGTTGGCCATCGACACTTGGTGAAAAATTGTGTCAAGTTGTCAGCAGCAGCAGCAACAGGCACAGCAGCAACATTGACAACGGCAGCAATCAGCTGTCAGTGTGTCAGTTGGATGGCCTAAAAACTGACCACACTTGCTGCAAGCTGAGTTGATGAAGTCGACAAAAGTCGATAATGCACTCGATATGTTGGCACAAATGAAAACGAAATTGGGCACAAACGAGTGAAATTTAGCATTCAGTTTTTTTTTTTTTTTTTGAGGAGTCATCGATAATTATCGTGCGGCAAGAAAGTGATGAAGTTTGCCAAGACTGATGATGAGTTTGAGAAATTGCTGTAGTCTAATTGCAGTTGATTCGAAGCGAAATTTGGTTTTATGGGTTATCGATAATTATCGTTGATGATACTACAGATGATTTCGATAACCAGAACATTCAAATTTTACTTATCAGCGATAATTATTGATATTTGATAGAAGTGATGGATGAAAAGAATGTGAATTCTTTGATTTGCAATTTAAATGGATTTTTTTGGGTTATCGAAAATTGTAAATATCCTATGAGAGTATTGATAAATTGTATTTTTAAGTGTTCTAAGTTTTCTAATGATCTAGGAAAACTGAGAAAGAATATTCCATTTTTCATTTACAGCTGAAATTGGTTTGATATGTTCTCGATAATTATCGATTGTGCAAGAATGGATAACTCTCGACAAATTGTCATGTTTTAATTTGCATCGGAAGTAACTTTTATGAGTTATCTTTTTCAACTTTGCATTTCCAGTTAAGTTTGATGAATTCTGTTCTCGATAATTAGCGATGCCCATAATAAGTTATCGATAATGCGAATATTCAAGTATTGAATTACAGTTGAATTTGAATATTTATTTTCGATAAATATCGATAACAAAAATATATATCGATACCATCAATTATGTATTTCCGCAATTGATCAAGAATATTTCAGAGTACCGTAAACATTTTGCTTGCAGCATTGAAACTCTATAATTGAGCTAATGCGCATTAATGAGTAGCTGTTATCGATTATTTAGCAGCATTATTTTAAGAATTAACCCCAGTGGCCCCTTTTAGCTAGCCCGCGCTGTGTTGCAAAGCACAGTCCAGCACAGCAACTAATCCATTTTAATGTCTTGTCATAAAGATGGAGAATCAGACAGAAGAACAAGCAAAGGAATGAAAAGTATCTATGCATTTATGTAAGCTTTTGAGTCGTTTGTAACTGACTGCGATACACGTACAACACGTCGACGTTGTAGACGACTCCCAACTCCGACTCCGACTCCGATTCTGAGTCCAACTTCGACTCTATCTGTAGATGCAGCAAAATTATGCGCCCCGCCTCTGACATCAGCAAAACTTTGTGCATTTTAATGGGACGACAACGCTGTGTTGCTTCTGCTGCTGTTGCTGCTTGGCCAGGTGGAGGACATGAAATTACAATTTCCCATGCATTTTGCGAGGAAACAAAACATAAATAAGTTGCAAATAAAAGAACAAATAAACACAAAACTCACAGAAAAAAAAGGACGGGCAGCAACAATAACAAATTAGCAATTTAAATATGCAACAATAAGAGGCACAAGGCTGCCGCAATTTGCTGCAAAGCAGATGTTATTTTGTTGCTTGCAACATTGTGGCAAAAGAGAATTGTGTCAAAGTGTGCCACGCCTACGGAACGGCACTTTCTATGCTCAGAGATTTATAACGCCTTTATTATTATCAGTCGCTCTTGAGTAAAAGTTGTTGCCACCGCTTGAAATTTGAAAACATTCCGATTCCGAATCCGATTTTTGCCATTTAAAATGCGATTTGTTGCAATATTTTTACAACGTTGATTGCAACAGCAATTGTGATGACTGTCTTAAATGTGGCATGCCACACACTCTCCCATCTGTCTGTGATTTGAGGAAAGTTTGATAGATGCATATCTTTTCAATGGCCCACGTTAATTGCAGACGGCGCATAGAAATTGCTGTATTAAGATTGCCCCGAGGCCAAATCTATGGGTCAAAACGCAACACAACACAACAAAAAAAAAGGCCAACTTCACATTTTCCGTTGAACTCTAAAATTGTTGTTGTTGAGATGCTCGTCGTCTTCGTCGTGGTTTCGTGGCTCATCGCATAATTTTTGGTTTAGAAAGTACAATAAATTTATAGACCATAAACGCGATTCTGGAATAGCGGCATCGCTCACTCCAAGAGCTTTATAAATAATTTATCAATTTGATTCTTATTTATTTTTACCCGAGCGCAGCAATTGAATTAGCCATAGACAACAACAGCAACAGCAACAACAATAACAATGGCAAACAGAGATTGGCAACAACAAAGCGAATTGTGATTTAAATGCAATTGGTTTGTTTTTGTATTGTTTTTTTTTTTTTTGTTTTTTTTGCAGTTGTGTATTGCAGCCATTTGCAGTTGTTTGTGTGAGTTTTGTGCTCTATGCACAATTACACGACCTAGAAACCCAAAGCAGCAGAAAAAGCAAAGCGAGAAGAAAGCCAAAGACTTTAATACTAAAACTTAAACTCGGAAAATCAAATTCAAAGTCAAAGTCAAAGACAAAAGGATGAGAGTTTTTGGAGAGCAACACAAATGCAAATACTTTTGGCCTGAGACATTTACAATTAGTTTGTTGCTGTGAGATCTTAATTTGGTCGTGAACTTGATCGTGGCTAGTTGTGTCAGTTTTGATGTAGTTTGTTTTTCCGTTTCTGGCGTTTCTGGCGTTTCTTGCCCCTCAATTGCAACTCTCACCATTTAATGGAAAGTGCGACCCAAAGGCCTCTCTCATTAGAGCATCAAAGTCGATCTGTGGCGCACGATGCCCAAAAATGCAAATTAAAGGGACGACGCAGTATGAGTTTGAGTAGTAGCCAAGTCATTGCCACAAATGAATTGGTAACACACTGCAATACACAATACACAATACACAATCTGACGATCGTTGAGAGCAAAGCAAAGCAAAGCAGTCGACAGTCATCAAAGCTAAGAGCTCTGAGCATTTTGGCCTATAATTGCTCTTCGGCGAGTTTCACTTTTCATTTTCGCAGCATTTCAACCTTTACGCTAATGAGCTGTCTTCTCTCTGTTTTATATCAAATAAATTACTGTGATTAAAGTTAGTTCTTGGAGCTTGATTAGTTTGCTTGTTTAATTGCGAGTAAAAGTTTTTTTTGGGTTTTTTTCTGCTGTTTGCTGTTTTCATAAATCAACGCAGAATGTGAAATGTGGAAATGCAAAAAAGAAATAGAAAAAAACCCTTTCCCAAAATGTTAGAAAGCCCACAACACAACAACACAAATATCAAGATATCACGAAGACAGTCTACTGTCTAACGTGCAGCTTTCTCCTTCTGTGCCGTGTGTCTGTAGTAATGCATTGTTCGATTTTCCTAATCATATGGAATAACGTCTGGCTTAGATTTCAACTCCGACTCAGAGTCTTTCTCTTGGCCCTGTCGCTGCTTTCTGCTTGAATGCTTTTATTTGCATTCGCTTGCAGCTTCCGCTAAGCACTTCAAGTGCTGCTCTGCCCTCTTAGCTCTTTCCTTTGCTATTGTAATTGCTTTGGCTTCGATTAATCGCTCGATTTTTGAGGCCGATAACAGTTTTGCTCTTCACCTTTGACCCAGTGTTAATGCTTTACTCATTTCATGGTCAGCGCTGATTTATGGCCAATTTTTGTTTGGTCATTTCTCTTTCCACGCTTATAAACTATCAACTTGCCACCTGCCACAAAATGCTGCCTGTCAATCAAATGGCAGTGGCAGCTGCAGCGGTTTACAGTTTTCACACTTGTTCCGGGAATTTGGTTTAAGCCATAAGCTTAACAAATTCGACGACTTCTTGTGCGCACAATTTTTCTTTTTATGATTTGTTGAAATTACATTAACTGCAATTCACTTTTGTTGGCTGTTGTTGTTGTTTTTCTCTTCGTTTCTTATTTTTACCCATTTGCTGCAGGCTATTATTATCTGCTCTATGCCTTGTAAAATTGTTGGTGTCATTGTTACCATGAGGCACGCGGCAAAAGCCACACACTCTTCGCTTGGGGGGCTGGGACATTGAATAAGGTAGTGAAAAAGCAGTGAAACTTCTTTTGTCTTTCGTTTTTTTTTTTTTGTTGTTTTTTGCCTCAGAGCTGAAAGCAATGCAAATGCAAAAGCCATAATTAATTGCCAGCTTCATGAAACCGTTTGGGGGCGTGGTCATCCAGAGGTCTTTTTGAGTTTTTGAGCTGGCTTTGGGTCTGAGTTGTTGGGGTCTGGCGCATGCCCAGCGAACAACGAGATTTTCTTCTTCTGGGGTATTGAAAAAGTGTTGAAGAGAAGAGTTTTATAAACAGACGAAACTTCACTATAAAGTCACATGATTATGCCAAGCTATTGAATTCTAAAATTCCGATTTCTATAGTTTTCTTAATACCTTTTGCTTTACAAATTTATTTAAAGTTGTGCTTCTGATGTGGGGCACGTGTATATTTTCTTTTATTATAATAATTCTCTGGGTATTTGTTAGGGTTTTATAGCGTATAATGCGAATTATAGGGGAAAAGTTTTTAATATCTTGAACCCAAAGTATTTTTGACAACAAAACTAAAAATATCTTCGAAATCTCTTAATTTCATTGTTGTTCAAGTATTTTTGCTTCTTTTCAGCAATCAAACTAAAATTATCTTTTTGGTTTGTGTGTAATAATTTCTTTTAAAAGGGTTTGAATTTATTTTGTATTAATATAATATTTTTGGCTCTTTTCTTTTTTCGCATTTGAATAATTTCAACATAAGTCTAGACAAACTAAAAGTATCTTCAAAAAATCTTTACCTGCTTATAAATATTGATTTCAGCCTGTGTGGAATTATCTCTTATAAACGGCTTTCAATTCATTGATGTTTAAGTATTTTTTTTTTGCTGCTTTTCAACAACAAAACTTAAAATATCTGCTGTGTAGATTTAATGTAGATCTGTGTGGACAATTTTCTTATAAACGACTTTAAATATATTTAGCTTCCTGTCTTTTCTCTTATTTGAATAATTTCAAAAACAAAACTAAACAAACTAAAATTATCTCAAAAAAATCTCTTACTAGCTTATATAATTTTTATTTTTAGACAATGTGAAGTAATTATTATCAAACTGTTTTCAAATCATAAATATTCATGTTATACAAATTAATGTTTAACTCTGAAAACCTTTTTAATCTCGACTACAGGGCACTTTGTCAGTCGCATACGCTCAGTTCGGTTTTTCAATCTTTCAGTGGTGTTGTGTTTTTTTGATGTTGTTGTTAAGCTGCCCACTAATTAATTGAGTTGAGAGCGTGAAAAAGTCGCATGTTGCTCATGTTGTGTTGCATCATTCGGAGAAAGAGAAGAAGAAGCAACAGCAGCAGCAGCAGCAACAGTCTAACTGCAACTCATGCCACAACGCCATGACCTAGCCATTGTGTGGCATGAGGTATGTAAATGCAGTTAACGGTGCCTCAACTCAACTCAACACAGCTCAGCTCAGCTCATTATTATGACCATTATTAATATTATCAAAGAGGCTGCCCCCGATTGGCTTTGACTTTGAGTTCGAGTTCGAGTTAAGAAGAATCTTTATTGTACCTAGATCAAATTTATATAGTTGTATTGTGACGCATCGAGTTTATTTATGATATTTGTCTTGATTTGTGTGCCATTAGCGCCTTTTGATCTAAAAGAGGTTCTTAGTTTTCGGTTTGCTCTGAACTGATCTTTTTTTTGGGGGCTTAGAAAGCGTATAAATGAAATGCGAGCGAAAGTTGTTTCTTTCTTTCATTTCATATTATTATTTCTATGCAAATTAAGATCTTTCACAAAATGCGCTTTTTTTTTGTTTGGTTTTTTGTGTGTCGCAATGTCGGAACAATTATAACTTAGTTTTTTGAGTGTGTTCCCTGGCAAAAATATTTAAACAATGTGTTAATTACAGCGTGGTCAGCCCACAGACAAAAAACTGTACAACAAATCTGTGCTTAATCGTTAATTTATGATATTTCTGTAGCGGTAAACACCGCAGATGGCTAGAGAGCAATCAGTTGGCAGTTTGAAGTTGGCAGCTGAGTTACCGCTTGGTTGATCATTCAACAATCAGAATGTTTCACGGGTAGCTCATAAAGTTCTTTAATGTGTTTTTGCTGTCGACAAGAATCATTGATTACAAAAGGAACATTAAAATTAATGCGACCTTCAGTGAGCGAGTGAGACTTGTGGTGGAAGCGTTGTACGGTTGAACGGCACTGATTGATCAATCAAACGCATGACTTTAAACTTTACTATGCTTTTTATTGTGTTATGGGTTGATAAGAGTATCAAATTAGTATTCAAAAACTGCTGCTGAGGAGAAGTTTCCTTTAATTAGTTTTATTGCTCAATCAATCAATCAATCGAATGATTGATGAATTGATTGCAATAAATTTGTTATTAAAAGTGTATGGCAAAAAATAGTAAATTCCCTTGTGAACTGTTTCTATTAAGCTTTATGTATACTTGGAAAAGGCTCAATCAGTTCTCTCATGATTGATCAGTTAAGCAAGTTACACAGTTACAGTTCATTATTAGTATAATCTCTAAAATAATTCAAATTAATGCGATTTTGAAATGAATGATGAGTTATATAAGCAGTAGATGCTTTTGCATTACGGCATTTGATTGATTAATCAATCAAATAAGTGAGTCGCTCAACTGACTGTGATTCTATCTAGGTTTGTGTGAAAATAATTAACGTTGAATCTATTATAATTAATATATTCTTGAAGAAAATTCATTCAATAGTGTTCTAAGTTGATTGATCAGTCAAGCAACTTAGACAGTTAGACAGCAAGTAAGTTCTTAAGTTGTTCAAGCCAGTTCTTAGAATAATCTCTATAAAAATTGAAATTAATGCGATTTTAAAAAGTATGATGAGTTATTTTAGCAGAAGATGCAATTGCATTTGCCACATTTCATTGGTCAATCAAGCTAATAAGTGAGTAGTAACTTAACTGGTTGTGATTTTTCACAGGTTTGTGTGAAAACAATTAACAATGCATTAGCAGAACAGTTGAATCTATTATGATTAATATATCCTTGAAAAGCTCAATCAGATAACAGTGATTGATCAGTCAAGTAAATTACACAGTTATTGCCAGTTATTAGAATAATCTCCACACAAATTCAAATTAATGCGATTTTAAAAAGAATGATGAGTTTTGTTAGCGGGAGATGCAATTGCTTTTGCCGCATTTGATTGATCAATCAAGCAAATAAGTGAGCCGCATTCAAGTCGTAATGATTCTCCCCAGGTTTGGGTTAAAACAATTAACGATTGCATTAGAGACGCAACCGTTGGTCCGTTGGCCTATTTAGGTGTGGATGCCACAACGTATGTGACTATCAAATCAATTAGGCTTGGACGCATAAGTGAGAGCGGGGGCATGGCAGGGGGCGTGTCTTGGGGTGCTGTACATGTGTGTGTGTGTGTGTAGGGTCCAATAATCCGTAGCCTTAACTAACGCATTTTCTATCGTTATTTTTCATTCTCATTGCAGGTAAGTTCATTGCTGATTGTCAACCTGTTGCTGCCGCGGATTATGTGTTTGTGTGTCACGTAGCGACGTGCAACCGCCGCCGCCGACGTGCAACTCGCTCAACCTGTCGATTGACTGATATAGCCAACAAGGAGTAGAGCTATGTTATGTTCATACATTCGTTCGTTCGTTTTGGTTCCCAGCTATGGCCAATTGGCAATTGCCAATCGCCTAGCCATAAATTATGTCGTCGTCTCGTTGCCAGGTTTCAGCTACAACTTCAGCTTCAGCTGGAGTCGCCACCGTCGCCGTCATCCTCATCATGCGAGTCCATGTTGTTAACCAAGGCGCACATCAAAATTTATAGGTCAGTAGTGGCAACAAATTGCAATTGTTTCTTTTTTTTTCTTCATCTTTCGTTTTTTGATTTTTCTGTGTGTGTGTTTGCTATTGATGGAATGTGAGAAGCTGCCCTCAGACAACAACAGCAACAACAACAACAGCAACTGCGACTGCAACTTCGACTTCAACTGGGATCTTGACATGTCTTTGGCTTGTCTTTTGTTTCTTTTTTTTCGGTTAGACCAAAATTGACCCACTCTCTCAAAACGAGCAACTGTTGCTGATGTTGTTGCTGTGGTTGTTGTTGCCAACTTATGACAATCGATTTGCAATGGAAAGCCAGCCTCGCGGCGCTCCATTTATAACAAGTGGTCGACCTGGACGACAAGCATGTTGCAAGTTGCTACAAACTTGCTAGTTGCTGGTTGCTGGTTGCCTGTCTAGCTGTCCCCCTTCGCTGGATAACTTTATACTGCAGTCGAATCGCGAATGCACTTTTTGTCTGCCTTCTTATTGTTTGTTGTTGTCCGTTTTGTTGACTATTGTCGCTGCTATTGGTTGTCGTCGTCGTCGTCGTTGTTGCTGTTGCTGTCGCTGTCAGTTGCGCTGTGGTCGCCGCTTGTTGCCGCTTTTAAAGAGTCAACTTGTTGTACCAATAATTCTGCATTTGACATTCAACTTGAGTTCCCCTTTTTCCCCCTTTCAAAACGGTTTCTTCACCCGCTGTTGGCATTGTCTCTTTTTTTTTGTTTTTTTGGTTAAAGTCATCGCTAATTAAGCGGAAAATGTCAGCAGAAAGAAAGGCAATCGCTTTGGTCTCTTACCTTATTATCCTTGTTGTTGCTGTTGCCATTACTGTTGCCGATGTTGCTGCTGCTGCTGCCACCGTTGGCGGCAAGCTTTTGTTGATAGTACTCCTCGCGCGCATGCGTATTGAGGCTGTCAATAAGCGCCGAGGCATTCACATGACCATCATAGACTATCGACTCCGAGGGATTGCTGTTGCTGTTCGTATAACTGCTGGCGGCGGGTGTTGCTGCTGCTGCTGCCACGGAGGCGGCTGCTGCTGCTGCTGCAGGTATGTTGGCTTGAGGCGTGCGTGTGTAAAGCTGTTCCAGCGGCAATGCTGGCGCCTGAGAATTGGCCGTTGTCATTGTTGCTGGTTGTTGCGTGTTGCCAGCGGCTGTTACCTTCTGCTGCTGCTGTTTGGTTGTCTGCTTCTGCGCATAGTTGTTGCTGTTAGTGCCCTGCTTCTGCTTGATGGTTGTCGCTGTTTGAGAAGGTGGCTTTGAGGCCGCTGCTGCATTGGCTGCCGCTGCACTCACGCTGCTGGGACGTTGTCCTTGGCGTTTAAGTGCTGCTGTTACCTTATGACCGAAAGGACGCTTCGTTGGACGCAACTTCAACTTGCCCATGGTGGTCAATGTGCGTTGATTGCCCGCACTTTGTGTTGTGCTGGTGCTGGGATCCGCATCGGCTGCTGTGATTGCAGCAATGTTGTTGTTCGAGCGAGCAGCCACAAATTGATCATCGGCATCGGTGGCATCGGTCAGTGAATCGTTGCTGGTTGTTGACTCTTCCTCGCTGGCATCGCTTGCTGTCTCCTGGCTGCTCTCAGCGAGCGTGGTCAAAGCGGGCGCTGTTGTTTCCCCAACATCGATGGCATCTGTTGTCGTAGGGAATTCACGCATTAAAGTCGTCTGAGCCGTGACTTCAGCCTGGAGAGCAGCCTGTTCGTTCATTGTGTTCTGCAACTCCAGCAAAGTGGTCTCATCCAGCAACAACGTGGGATCGGTTTCCGTTTCGGTGTATCCCGTCGTTGGCAGCGTGCTCTGCTCCAGTTCCTCTGTGGATAGCTGTTGAGTGGATGAGCTGCCGCTGCTGCTGCGTGCCGAGGTTGCCTCCTGTTGTATCAGCTGCTGTTCCTCGATGTCGAGTGTCTCCTTCAACCTTGCCACACGCTCCACAATGCGCGCCAGCATATCCTTCTGTGGCTCCGGCAAGTTCTTCGTGTCCAGCTCCAACAGACGGTCGTACTTCTTCATGTTGCGCTTCACAGTTTCGATGTCAGCGCGTGTCTTGGCCGCAGGTGGCGTCAGCGTGGGATTCGGACTGGGGGACTCCATGAAATGAGTGCGCGCCCGTCGATTGCTGTAGCCAACGAGCTCAATGACGCCCGGATACTCGGCGGAACAGATGCTCGAGCAGAGGGTGGCGACGAGTAGAAGCGCCAGGGCGCAGCTGCAGGCAGCACTTAGCGCCATGTTGGGGATGCGGAACGGGAATCCGAAAAGTAGAAGAAAGACACACACACACACTTGGGTGGTCAAAAGCACAATGACAACAACAACAACGACACGGGGAACTGGTAACTGCAATTGCAAAAAACTAGAAATGGATGTGGCACTCGCGACTCGTTTCTTTAGCCAGTTTCTATTATGATTATAATTTAGTTCTTATTCTTTTTTCCGTTTTTTTTATATTTTTGGCCAACGCATTCGTCGTATTTCGCGTATTAGTGTCAACTAACTGTAACTGTTTGTTCGAAGCCTCTTCAAGCTTTTGCACGACCGAAGCACACGTCCACTACGAAGTTCTTCTTTAGATCGCAGACGGAAGATCTGCCAAAGTCAAGTCCAACTCCAAGTCTAAGTCGAACTGCAACTGGCAAAAGGAGCAGGCAACTAGTCGGAGACTTTTTAGCTTTTTGTTTTTTGGCCACTTTTCAAATAGCACTTGTATTTTCTTTTTCTTTTACTTTTTTGATGTTGTCGCTTTGCTCTCTCACACTCGCTCTATCTTTTTCACACTCTTTCGCTGTCTCTTTTTTGTTGTAAGTTTGTAAGTTTTGTTGTTCGCGCTCCGATCGCAGTTGCGTTGTCTTCTAACGTCTTGGTACAAATGTTTCCAGCCGCGTTGCGGCAGCGTCTTTTAAAAATTTTCAACCGGAAAACGCTGCCACCGTCGACGTCGCTGTTGCCGTCGCCGTCGCCGTCACTGTTGCTGTTCACTTTGACTTTGACTTTGGCGTCGCAGTCGCAGTCGCCGCGGCCTTTGCAGACTTTTCTCCCAGCGCGTCGCAGAGACCGGTTTGCAGTTTGTTGCCACAAGCTCACAAAGCGAAAGATACATTTTAACAGTTGCATATATCCAAGGCAGAACAATTGAACACAGACAAAAAAAAAAAAAAGAAAAGAGCCATAGAATTTCTTATAACAATCTTTATTTATTAACAACAACCATAAATCTTTAGATTTTCATACGCAAAATGTGGAACAAACTCTCAATTCAAGACAACGAAATAGAAGCTTGAATTCGAAACTGTTTAAGCGACAGTTAACAGCGCACTGTTAAGCATCAAACATGTTGCATCGAACATGTTCGAAGACTGTAAAATGCAATTCGAATGTGTAATTGAATTGGTTTTTTAATGCTGAATAATGAAGTTAGTAAAATTGCTTGGGTTGCCAAAAGAGGGGGAGGGAGGGAGTTCTGATTAGACATGCCTCGCATGCCACGCAGCGAGAATCTTGTTCGGCATTTGTGGCCTGATTCTGTTGGCTTTCGCTTCAATGTCATTTGGGGCCTGTCATCGATCCATGATGAACCATAAAAAAAAATTGTTAGCAACTGGTAAAACCAGACGGAACAGAACTTCTTACAAGCTTACAAACTTCAATAACTTCTTCTCAGTTTCAATTTAGCTAAATGGCAAAACGCTTAACATAATTCCGCCGCCAGAAACTGAGATAATTGAAGCAAATGTTTGCTATCTCCCTCTGCTCTTCACTCTTCTCCTCTTTCTATTTTGTTTGCTTGGAGAGTCACTCTCTCTGTGTGTGTGGTTGTTGGTCTGATCTATTAGTCAGCGCCCTGCAATCAACTGGCTGCGACTGCGATACGTGCTCCGGATGCTAATGATCTTTATAGATTTCCATTTCTAGCGGCTTTCTGCGCCTTTCAAACATGAATTTTTGCCATTGAAACCCAGCCATGGGAAAGCAGCAGCCACAGCAACAGCAACAACAACTGTGGCAGCAACCAGCAACCCTGCAACTGGACCTGAGACCTGAGAGCTGGAAGCAAAAGCAACTTGGCGTTAATTAAAAATAAATATAGAAAAAATGGCCATAGATCAATGCACCTGATAGATGCTCCGTTTTGCTGCCAGCGGCAAACAAAAATTTGTCTATAATTTTGTGGCATGTGGCAGGGTTTTTCTCTTTAAGGGGCCCTAATTGCTGCCGCCTCGCCGTCTGCGTCTGCGTCTGCAGTTGACATGACTTTGGGCGCTTCATTAGCAACTCGAATTGCGGTTCTATTCGCAGTTGACACACATGCAAATCGTGGGTGAAGTTTGCCGTTTTTCTTAGTGAGTGGGTGACTAGCTGCAGCGGCAGCTGTTGCTGTTGTTGCTGCTGCTGCGTGGCCAAATGTTGCTGCTGCAACTATTCACTGGCAACTTTCTTCGTCTTATCTTTATGCATATGCAACGCAATGGCGGCGGCGTCTGCATTCTTTTTGTGGCATAAAATATGCGAGCGTCGCGATCATCTGCCAGTTGCCAGTTGCAACTGCAGCAGCCACTGCTGCAGCAGCAGCAACATCTATGGCAAGAGCAACTCTTGAACTTTACCAGCAATGAAAAGCTTGGCAGTGGCCCTTTTAGCCAGCGACTGTTTAGCATTTGCTGCCAAGAGCAACTTTTGCATAGTCTCAAGACTTGATGAAAAGACAGAGACAGAGCGAGAGAGACAGAGATGGAAACTTTGCTATAGAAAGAGAAAGAAAGAGATGCTGCACGAAGTTGCTGCTGCTCAAGTGCCAATGGCAATCTGCTTTTTGCCATTGTTGCTGCTGTTGCTGCTGTGTTTCTGGAACTGCTTTTTCTTCTGCTGCCGATGTTGCTGCTGCTGCTGCTGCAGTGGTTGTTGTTGCTGTTGCTGTTGTTTATTTCCCTGCAGTTTGATCTTTTGGTCTTTGGCGGTAATTTTTGTTGCCGCTGCGGCGTCTGCACTTTTTCCTAGCAATTCTTGCTGCTGCTGCTGCTGCAACTCTTTATTGGCTTTCAGCTTTGGTTGTTGTTGTTGTTGCATTGCAAATTCTTATTTCTATTTTCGCTTTATCTGCAAGTTTTGTCTTCATTTTTATTTTAATAGTGCAAATGATTCCGCTCTTTTTTTGCAAATTGCAGCTGATTTTTTAGCCAGCGATAAAGCCGCAGCAGCAACTGTTGTTGCTGGCATCTTCGCTGCTGTTGCTGGCCATCTTTATCACATAATGATTTCAAATAGTTGCCACTTTGTAGCTGGGTGCGAAATTAATTTGAATTATTACTATTATTAGATGTTATTTGTGTAATGCGAAAGTTGATGCCGCATCGCGTTGCAAGTACAGTTACAGCGTCTGCAATGGTTGCTGTTGCTGCTGTGCATTATGCAAGATCTCGCCACGTTATCCACGCGGCGGCAGCGCAACAAATTTAGTGATAAGCTTAAGTACAGCAACATCTGCAACACAGTTGCTGATGCTGCTGCTGCTGTTGCTGTGCATAACTTGCGTCTGCTTCAATTACCAATTGTTGTTGCCGTTTAAATGATTGCATTGCTTTGCATTGTTGTTGGCCACATTTAAATTTATTAAAACTGCGCAACTTCTAACGGAGAAGAGAGTCGCTTGGAATGTTGCTGCTGCTCTTGCTGTTGCTGCTGCTGGCGATCAATGACCGTGTGCAACACTTTGTCTGTTGTATGTTGTTGCTGTTGCTGTTGCACAATTAAGTCTGGACATGCTCCTGGCCCCGGCGCCTGTTCTCAGCCATTTTGCATGGCAATTTGATGTCATTTGTCATTTGCTTAATTGTGACCAAGTTGCGCCTGTTGCATTGCGTTTGCATTTCCTGCAACAACTGCAACTGCAACTGCCGTTTTGTAATTGTTGCAAGGCACGCAGCAAATGTATTTGCTATTGTGGCTGTAGTTGTAGTTTGCATCCTCCTGACGACTGACTGTTGTTCGCCGCTGGGCCATTTAGTTTCAATTAATCAAGTTGTCGCTGCACGCGTCTATTAGCTGTTTATGATGTCTTCGATGGCAATGCCGATGCCCCGATGCCCCTCGGCGGCACGTTGCACCGCTTGACGCTCATTAGCGGCGCCCCCAACAGATTATTTTTCTTCTCCCGCCTCCTCCTTTGCTCCTGGGAAATTTTTAAATGCTCTCGTGGCAAATGCCGCTACTGCCTGGCGGTGTTTTAACTTCATTTATTAACTAACTCTTACGTCGCTTTGTTTTTCTGCTTTTCTGCCTTTTTTTGGGCCGCTTTCGTAACTTGAAGTTCTTTTAATGTTCCATTTGGGTTTATACTTTGGTACCGTTGCATGATTGTGGTTGCGGTGCGCCTGCTTCCCTCTTTTTTTGTGTTTTTTTTTTTTTGTTTTGTTTTTGATGGACAGCTTTTGCGCCCAGCTGTCACAGGTTCGTTGACTCGTCCACTTTGCTCAGTCGTCGCTCAGTCGGTGTTGAAACAATCAGGTCCAACCAGTGGCCATTTGATGTGTCTAACTCGTTGCATAATGCCTCAGACAGATGGATGGTTGGTTGGTTGGCTGGTCAGTTCAACTTGGCAACTCAACTTAACTCAGTCTGAGCCTAAGTAATTGCTTAGCTTGCAAATTGAATCTCTCAAATTTAACTAGCAATTTTGTTTGCCTAGTTAAAGAACGTTCTTAAATCTCTTTCCCCAACTGCGCATTTCTTTAATTTCATTTAAAAGCCATTTAACTTGGCAAAAGTAAACGTTGAAATTTAAAGAGACAGCAGCTTGCTATTTAATATAGTTGTAACAAAATATCAGTTGCTTTTTGCTAAAAGTTTATTTAATCGAGTTGTAACGATTAGAATATGTTTTATCCAAGAAGTTAATTTTTAGTAAAAGGATTATTTGTAATTCGTTTGTTTTAACTTCAACTTTTCATATGTAAAATTTTTAAGCTTTATCGAAGTTAGTTTTGTTTTAATTACTTTTACAACGATTAATGTTTACAAATAGCTTGATGGCTTTGGTAATTTTATTATAGTGCTTTCTAGTTGTCTAGGATAAAGTTATAATTCAATTTTACATGCATTCAACTTTTTAATGAGCTCATGTAATAAATAAATTGACTGCAGTTTGATTAAACTTTTAATAGTTGTGAAAAATTTACACAGCGCAGTTTGATGTGCATTGATAAAGGAGTTTTATGTTTATGATGTAAATCTCTTTTTTTTTTTTTAATATTTTTTCTTTAAGGAGAAGTAAAACTTGGTACACAAAAGTTCTTTCGCATTATTGTTTACTTAAAATATATAGTTCCTTATAATTTTTAAAAGACTACTTTTCTTATGTCTTAATGATTCCTCAAAATTTGATTGTGATCAGATGAAAATAGTAAAAGTTATTCAAGAAATTATTTTATATGGCAAAAAGCGGCGGGTGCAATCGGATCTGAGTTGCTGTGATTGAATATACCGGATTCCTTTCTACATATACATATGTGGTATATTTTGAATGTACATTTCTCTTTCTGTATATTTTTGTGGTTTTGTGAATAGTTTCAAAATATTAACTTGGTATATTTTAATAATAATACTGCACTCTTCTGTATTTAATAGTATATCTATATACCAAACATAGCCTTTGCTTTTGTTAGTATATCTATATACCAAATATAACCTTCGGTATATTTAGTATTTTTTCTGTATTTTAGATTTAGCACATTTTAACGATTATACCGCACTGTTTTATAATTTTTCGAAATGTGAATTCGGTATTTTTTAAGAATAATACTGCACAGTTTTGCTTTCATTAGTATACCTATATACCAAATATAACTATTTTTGTATTTTTTAGGTATGCCAATTTATAACCATTTCTAAACCTTGTTGCTCTAATTATCAGTTGTTATTAATATATGTATTTAATATTTGAATACAAAAGTTTTTTCTTATTCTGCTGAAAGATTTTACTTTTATCAGCCGCTATATTAATCCATATTAATTTCTGTTCTAATTTTCTCCTCATATCCGTTTACTTTGGTATACTCCGTAGCATTTGTAAAGCTCTAATCGAAATGAAAAATGCGTTGCTCGGTTAGAGTTACAAATTGCACGCTAGTCTAAAGTGCTTATCCCACTTCCCAGTTCTCAGTTCCCAACTCTCAGTTCTCAGTTCTCAGCAGATATCGCGGGCAAAGTTATCTGCGGAGCATTCTTCATTTTCATAGTTCCTTTGCTTATTTATTAACACACTCGCTGCGTATTTATCCGGTTTATCTCGATTAAATTAATAGATTTCCATAAGATAACTGGTATCCAATGAACCAGTTGGAGCGTTGGCAGTCAGTGAGCTTGAAATGGGCAAACAGATGCAATCTGTGCAGAGAATTAAGGGGGAAACGAAGTCGAGGAGAGGGAGAAGGAGAAGAAGGCGTAACACCCCCCACGACTAATTGTGCTCATTTCCATTTATCAGTTGGCTTCAAAATGAATTACAGCACTAAAAGCAAATTAAAATCGTGCCAAGTGTTGCAGAATAAACATTTCAGAAGACACCAATGAATGGTCTCTCCCGGTTGCAGTTGCAACTGTTGCTGCTGGCTGCTGGGGGGAATTAGGAATCTTGGCCAAACTGGGATGAGGGGCTGGAACGCATTAAGCTTTTAATTTACTGCCTAGGCAGCAATTTTCATGCGTTGGAATTGTCTCGGACTCGAAAGATGCGGATTCTTTTGCTTATTCTTGGATGCATCGTCTGCAGCTTGTTGCGTGTTCTGTGTGTCTTTTTATATTTTTAGCTGGAGACGACTCTTGTGGCAATCTCGTGGCACTTGTTGCGCTCGTTTGCCAAATGCAATTAAATGTGTGTCGTTGCCTGAGATGTTGTTGGCGTGCTGCAACTGTGCCGCATAATTGTGCCAAATGAATTTGTAATTATGTGTGTGTGTGTCTGTGTGTGTGTTGCCATGAACTTCAAATGGCCAAGCTAGCCGGTTTTTTCTACTTCTTTTTTTGTGAGTGAGTGAGTGACATCACATGTGAGTGAAAGAAGCGGGCGAAGTCAAACCTGGCGCACAATAGAGCTTCGTCTAAGTCAAGCCGGCGATGACATTACAGAATACGACTGGAAAAAACAAACTGAAGCCAAAACAAAATTTAATTAAAGCGCATGACGACAACAACATTCTCACAATAGAGCAAAGATGACAAAAGAAAAGTTACGCAGCTTTAGAGACACGGCCAAAAAGTGTCAAAGTCACTGCGACATATTTGGCAAGCTTCTGCTTGGCTTCTGCTTGGCTGCTTGACTCCTTCGAGAGGCCAATTAAATGGCGACACTCGTCGAGTCCAGATCGCATAACGAAACAACAAGAGAAGAACAGCAACAGAACATGAACAGCAGCAGCATCTGGAGTGGAGTTTGAAGGCATTCCCCAAGTGGCAAAGCCAAACCGAAAACCAAAAAAATGGGTCAATGATGGCTTAAATTGTGCGGCATTGTTAAATGACTTTGCTGACTGCTCCTCTCGCTTTGGTTTTTAGAGGTCTCTTAAGCCCTGACATTTGATCGCACCTTTTGACTCGCTCGATGACTGAGCGCGACGACTGATGGATTGACTGATTGATGGATTGACTGCTGCTTTGCTTTGCTTTCCAGGCTCTTTTGCGGTTTTGTGGAAATATATTCAATTTATGATTTTCAGTTGCAGTTTGTTTTGCATTCAATCGAGTTGGGTTATTGAGATGTTTTCCCCCTCCTCGACTCTCGTCACTCGTCACTCGTCTGTCTGCAACAATTTGTCTAATGTGCCAATTTGGTCGCATCTACCGCCTGCTGTGTGCTGTGTTGGCGTATCGTTAGCTCAATGCTTGATCATGTTGATTTCTTTCTTCGCATCGCTTTTGGCTTGGATTGCTTCGCGTTTTCTTCTTGCGGCCTATCAATGACACTGCAACACGAGATGCGAAACGAGAGACAACGAGAGAGCTGCGGCAACGTTGCCCTCTTCCCTATAATTTCCACACCACACCACAGCACATCGCGCTCACTTGTCCCATTTTTATTTATTTTGTATTTCTGTGCAGTTTAAATTTAATTCACGATCTGCCGCGATTCGATTCGACTGCCAAGGCTCGCAAAAATTCCCTCGACGACGACGACGACGTTTGCTTTGCAATCTTCCTCAGTCTCAGTCTCTGACTTTGACTTTGACTTCTTCTGCCTTTTTTTTTTCTAACAAGACTTTTCTTTTGCTTACTTTCCGATTTTTCAACTGCGCGTCGGAAAAATCTTTACGTTCGCGTACTTAACCGCAATAATTTTGCTCATTTGAGTGTCGTGGAAATGAGTTAAAGTTTGCCTCCTGCCACTTGGCGGCAACTGCAACAGCAACATTAAAACACAACAACAACAACAACATCAGCGGCTGCCGCTAATGTAATGTGAGCATTACTTATTTCCATTTTTTTGTTTTTGTTTTTGTTTTTTCTTACCGCCAGCGAGTCTCTTAATTCATTAATTTCCCACAGACTGCAGCTGCAGGCAGGGTCGGGTGGCAGCAACATCAGCGGCAGCAACATCAGCGGCAGCAGCAGCAGCAACAGCAGCAGCTTCAAGCCAATTTCAAACGTGAAACCGTTGAAAGTTATCACCTCCATCCACGAGCATCCAGCAAAGTGACAGCGCAAATGAGCTGAATTTTTTTTCTCTTCTGTATTTTTTGGTCTACAACCGCTAGAAGATTACACGCATCTCTCTGTTCCCTCTGTTTTTCCGCCCCCGTATTCCCTTCTCTATGCTCAGCTGTGACTGCAAACAGAATAAAGTTGTTGGCCTTTGTTTGCGGGTGTTGCAATGCCAATTGCAATTGCTGTTATCATGCCACAAAGTGCAAATTCTATCTTTCAACTCATGCACTTAACGAAAAGAATTACTTCAGTCTCAATTAGGTTGCTCAAGCATAGAAAATTTGCCATTTTAAGCATTTCTAATGACACTATTGGATTGGGAGTTCTTTTTGGTGTTTTTGGAAGAACTTCTTATTAACATCTAAGAGCTGGGACGTTTGTGAGAAGTGCTTAGAGTCTTTGGAAAGCAACTACATTTGTATTTAACTAATTATTCAATGCAGAATGCTCTTCTTTTTATTTAAATATAATTTTCTATTTTATTCTTATTATGATAATTACTTAAACTGCTGAAATTATTTTTTTTGCGTTTTAATTTTACAACTTGATTCTGAAACGAAAGGTTATTGGAAAAGAAAACATATTTTAATATAGTTTGGGTTTAGTTCAAGGTTATTAGCTAATGTTTGTTTTATTTAAGGCTTTTTTTTACGAATTTGAATTTTAGGCAGTGCTTAAAGTGAACGTCTTTAGACATCTACATCTACATCAAGCTACTCTTTTGTTATTCATATGAAATACTTTATTAAAAGTCCTATTAATATTGATAGGTTTTGTATTTGTTTAGTGGCTCTTTATTTTTTATTATCCAATCATTGGTTAAACGTTTTTAATGTGGAAATAATTTTTCTTGATATTTTAATGTTTTTGTGCTTTTGCTGGCTATTGGTACTTTATATTTATATATATATCACTTCTTAATTGCTTCATAAGCAGAAGAATTTATATTTATAGGTTTTGTATTCATTTAATAGTTAATCATTCTTATTATTAGCTTTCATAAATAGTCTTTATTATGATTTTCTTATGTGAGTGTTATTTTATCTAGTAATTGGTATTTTAAGATATACTAAAAGTTTATCCTTATACTATCCCTATATGCAATACAGATAACTTCTATAATAATTGAAATACTTTATTACTTATTATAGTTTATCTATCATATTTATTGCTTCTAATTCTTCAGTTGTTAACTTTTTCAAGGAATCGTTTATGCTAAAATAATTTGTTATATTTCATTGGTATTTTTGCAGACACTCGTTATTTTAATATATTCCAAAAGTTTATATATAGACAGAGAACACTTAAATATAAATTCATGTTATAATAAAGTATTTCATATGAATTACTTTGAGTAACAGAAAATTGTTATGCTTTATTTTAAACTTACAAATTTCATAAAATAAAATCAGGTTGCAGTAGCTTTACCCACTCGTATTTCTCTCAGTGCATTTCCCTTTTTTGTTGTGGGACGTTCTGCTGTGCCAGTTTTAAAGCATTGCGCATACGCACAGTTAGCCACAGTTGGGCAGTTATGCAGCTCAGGCTGGCTGGCTGGACAGCTTTTTTTTTATAGCAAGTATATTCATGCTGTTGTGGAGAAATTACAATATGAATGGCTAGCAGGCATGATGATGAGTACCCGTAATAGTCGTTACGAGTCTCGAGTACTTCTACTTACATATTTGGTTATGTAAAACGCCCGTCGATGCAGTTTGTTGTTTGAGAGCTGTTCTAAAGAATCGTATGTGTGTGTGCTGTGCTCCATTTGTGGGTCAGTGGTGGCCTCACAGTTATGCCAAGAGTTAAGAGCAGAGAGCCAAGAAAGGTGTCAAACGCTATAAGTATGACCTACAACCCAGGAAAAGAATCATCATGGCCAAAGAACCAACCATAGACATCAACAGGCAAATGGGAATCTTTTGTTTGGCGGCTCTCTCGCTCTCCTCTGTCTCTAATCTTTGTTGTGTTCGAATCTCGCATCTCTGTACGACTCGACTCGTCGTCAACACGCATTTGCATTTTTTGTAACTGTGCCTCAGAACTTGTTGCTATTGGCTTGTTGTGTTAGTCACTTTTTTTTCTCTTTTTTTTTGGGTTTGTTGTCGACGAGGCTCGTTTATATGCTAATTAAATAATACAATTTCCAATCTGTCTTATCATATCTTGCTCGATTTCAGTTCCTCTACTTGCATTCTTATGCTAACACGCAAATTGCCTTTGATAAATTCTTCGGCTTCAAAAACGATGAAAGTGTTTTTTCTGACCCCGATTCTCAGGCTCCAGCTTCGGCTTCAGCTGCAACTGTGTCGTCTTCCATTGAAATTGGTTTGCAGCTTGAGGCATGTTACACATATTTCATGATTTTACTTTTTACTTTTTTTTCTTTTTGCTCTTTATTTTTGCATTTTTTGCGCATATTTTTCAAGAGCTGTTCAGTGGTTTTCCGTCATCCCACGCTCTTAATTACCCCCAGTGCAGACGCCTTCAAGCATCCTCAGTGGCCACTTTGTGTAGTGGAAACTTCGACTAAAGTGTGGGATGCTCTCTTCTCTGCTCTCATCGTTGTTGTTGTTGCTGTAGTTGTTGTAGACTTGTCATTTTTGTGGTGATTACTCTTCTGCTCTATACCCAGCAGAAGGTTGACAGAATATCGCATTTCGACAGGGATTAGAAGGGAAGACGAAATATGCATTTATTTTAAATAAATTCGCTCATTAAATAATCTAAAAATACAAGTTTATTCAGTTTCTTTTTACAAGTATCTTACAATTAATATTTATTCTGCTTCGTATATAATTTATTCTTTTTATAACAACTATAGTAAGTTGAAAATCCATTCTGTTTCGTTTATAAATGTAAAATCTATTCTGATTTTTTCTGCACTTAAATGTAAATAACGTATTGAAAACGAATTAAATCAATGCCATTAAAGCATTGAAGACGCTTGTAACTATTTGACTAAAATTTAAAATGTTTTACGTATCTGACAGTCTAAGTTTTGTGCATTTGTCGAAAGTTAGCTATAAACCTCTTTCGAAAAATCGATTCAAGCTTCCGAAGTACGATGTTTCAGATTATTTAATGTAAAACTACAATTTTTTATTGCAATGAGATAAGCCAGAGCGACTTAGGGCTTCTGGTTGTGAAAATGGATCTAATCAAATCAGATATAGGAAAAATGATTCCACAACATGTTATAGTATATATTTTGATTGTTTAGGGATCGAATAAATTTTGAGATTTTATGAAACTTTTTACATTGTGTTACTTAACACCATACGATAATTTGATTATACTAAAATGCAGATTATATTTCACTTGACTAAACTAAAAAAAAGAAAAAAAAAATGAAAAGAAAAGAAAGGAATAAATTGAAGGCATGAAATTCCATATTGTATATATTTGTATTTACATATACTTTCATTGTTATCATATTCTCATGAAATATAGAAATTCAATTTCGGATTTTAATTATTTTGTTGTTTATTAAATTGATGATTAAATTATGTTTGAATATATATCACCTTTTATATTTCTTATCATATTTGTTATTTTTTATTGAGTGTTGCTTTATGTCTGTTAACTTCAATAAAAACATGTTAATTGAAAGAGTGTAAATTAAAGTTCATTGCAAATTTCATTTTAAGTGTTTTCACTTTTCGCAAGCAATTTGCATAGTTCAAACCAGCTTTGAAGGACTGTCCAGGGAAACTGCAAGTTTGTCAGACATTAGTTAGCTTCTTGCTTTGCTTTGTTGTTTTGTGTTGTTTTTGTTGTTCGCTTGGCTTGTCATTTTAATATCCAAATGGATGCAGCAATGCTGCAATTTATGTTTAAATACCTCATCTCGGACCTTAAAGCTTTGCGACATGAATTTCGTATGAGTTTTCAAGTGCAATTATCGTTTGCTTGAGATTGACTGTAATTACTTTACTAATCAGATTAGGAGGCTGTGTGTGAATATGCTAATAAATGTGGCATGTGGCAAGTGTGTTAACTGTCAGTCTGTCAGCTGGAGGAGACCACACAAAGCACAGCGCAGTGTGGCATGCAACTTCGTCAACTTGCCACCTGGTTGCAATTCATTTTAATGATTTTAACGAGTTCATTAAAAATGTATTTAAAATTGTTATTTGTATGCCGCGTTGGCTTAAAGCAATTGTTATTGCCATTTCTGAATATACATTGAATTATTCAAACATCGGTGGAGAGAGAGATGGAAGCAGTGACTGCAGCATTGTTAGCTTGGCGATGGCGTGGCACAGCAACATTAACTGCACTCCTAAGTCGCCTCCCCCTCTCTCTCTCTCTCCCTCTCGATGGCAGCTGCAACACATGTCACGTTGCAAGCAGCAAGCAGTAGCTGTTGCCACGTTGTCGAGAGTTGCTGGTGGCACGTTGATAATGTCATGGCAACTGGCATTCGTCCAGGTTCAACTTCAACTCCGACACTCGCAACTCGCAACTCTTCAACTTCAACACCAACCAAAAAGTTGATGGCTGCCAAGGCGCATGCATCAACATCATCAGCATCATCATTATCATTTCTGTCATAGCAAATGGCTTTGGAAAATATGGAAAATTAAAGAAAAGCACCTCTCTGAGGATGTGACTGACTGACTGACTATTTGCGGCTGCCGTGTGATGAGCTTGATTTTCACTGCACCTAAATTATATTTTTCCCTTTTTGTTTTTTTTTTTTGTTGCTGTGTTTTAGCCTGGCCAAAGTCTTTGCTAGTTTTCTACTCTTTTACTTCTTTCTCTTCTTATAAACTCGCGCTGACTTCAGATGTATTTAGGGAAATGGAAAGTTGGCGAGTTTCTTCTAGCGAAGATCATTTGTTGGCTAAACAATTGCAATTATTATCTTATTATTATGAACAGGATATGAGCGAGTTTAACGCACAAAATTGTTGCGGGTTTCTGTTTATTGTTTACTCTGTTGATTTAGCTAATTAACAACGAAAGTTCGCCGAAAGTTATTTGGTCGAGTGCCGCGCAGCAAATAATGCCCAAAAACAATTCGAGTTGAGCATCTACTCGAAATATGATCTCACACTCACGACACAACACGACACGACGCGAAAGTAATTACAATATCTTTAAGGCATGGCAAAACAATGGCAAATGTTTATCAAATGTGTTTGAATTAGGTTGTGTTTAATATGCACCAAATGCATTATTCATGAAATAAATAGAAAATAATCCCACTTTTGATGTTTTTGTTGAACTTTTCCATAATGGCAAAATAGACAAATATTGCTTCAAATTTAAGACTTAAGATCGTAAATTTGTAGAAAATAATTGGGGATTTAATTTCTAAATTTCATGCTAAACTAATATTTTTAAATTGTTATGTCCTTTATATAAATACATTGAAAATACATATGGGTATATTTCGGTATTTTTTCGGTATATTAATTTGGTATTACATTTGTATACCCGTTATATAAATATTTTAAAAATATGTATGGGCATATTTCAGTATTTTTTCGGTATAATAATTCGGAAGTATATTTTATAACTTGTATACCTATTATATACAAATTTCAGTATTTTTCGATATATTTATTTGGTATTGTGCTTTTAAATGTATTTAGTCATTTATATATACTACAAATACATATGAGTATATTTCAGTATTTTATAGGTATATTGATTTGGTATTATGTACTAAATTTATGTATATTTCTCTATTTTTTGGTATATTAATTATGTAAATTTCAATTGCAATACCGCACTATGTTTTCTTTTATTGAGAACGTGTTATGAGAATTTCACATTTGAGCACCTTCAGCTGTATTTTTGTTGTATACGCCAGTCAAATGATGTCAATGTTTAAATTCAAGTTAAGAAACATCTTATGATAAAAAGATTCAAATATTCAAAATTTTCTGTTTTATTTATGCCATAGAATCTATGGCATAGATATTATGTCAATTTCCTTTTTAGGTTAAGAAACACGCCTTTTTGTAGATCTTTTTTCATTAAAAACTGATCACGTATATTTTCATGATTTTTATCGCATCTCTCCACTCACGCTCACATCTCTGTGTGGTTGCGAAAAGTTGTCAAAAGGATGGATTTTAATTTGCAGCGTTGTTTGTCATTAATTACTCAGCAGGTCACTTGAGCACGCATTCAATTTGAAGAGCCAAATGGAGACTCGCGTCTCCCACTTTTGGATCGCAGGCGGGAGCCGACGCTGCTCAGCGGGATTGTGGCAGATAAGCATTACTTTCTTTGGTCAACTGCTCAAAATTGGCAATGGATTTTGGCAGCAATTTCCCTTCTTGTCTCTCTCGTCTCTTTCTTACTGTCTTTCTTGCTGCTCGTTTGAGCTCAGAGAAGCTGGGTCCAGTGATTTGAGATATTCAAAAAAAAATTGGTGCCCATTGCTTTAAATCGTTTGCCCATGTATGCCCACCCTTTGTTTTTTTTTGTCCACCCTTAGTTTCGAAATTATGAAAAATTTTTTTTTTTCGAAAATTCAAAAAATTTTTTTTTCAAAATTTTTTTGCTGAAATCGCTTTAAAATCGTTTGCCCATGTTTGCCCATCTTTTAGTTTTTCGAAAAAAATTTTCGTTTTCGAAATTTTGAATTTTGAAAAATTTTGACATTTTTTCGGCAGGAATGACTCAAACTCCATCGCCCACACCTCGAAATTATGAAAACTAAAGCTCTACAACGGTAGCTTCAAGTGTTTTCAAGTCTGCCCATATCTCAAAATTTCAAAATTTTGAAAAATTTGAAGGTTTTCAACTTTTTTGATTGCCCATACAAATTCATCGTTTGCCCAACTTTCAAAGTCTCAAATTTTTGCCAAATTTCAAAATTTTTCAAATTTTTTTTACTTTTTCAGACTGCCCATTTGCTATTTTCGTTTGCCCACCCTTTAGAATTTTAAAATTTTGCCGAATTCCAAAAATTTTCATACTTTTTTGATTTCAGCCTATGGCCCATACAAATTCATCGTTTGCCCAAGTTTCAAAGTCTCAAATTTTTGCCAAATTTCAAAATTTTTCAAATTTTTTTGACTTTTTCAGACTGCCCATTCGCTATTTTCGTTTGCCCACCCTTTAGAATTTCAAAATTTTGCTTTATTTAAAAAATTTTCATACTTTTTTGATTTTGGCCTATGGCTCATACAAATTCATCGTTTGCCCAAGTTTCAAAGTCTCAAATTTTTGCCAAATTTCAAAATTTTTCAATTTTTTTTTACTTTTTCAGACTGCCCATTTGCTATTTTCGTTTGCCCACCCTTTAGAATTTTAAAATTTTTCCGAATTCCAAAAATTTTCATACTTTTTTGATTTCAGCCTATGGCCCATACAAATTCATCGTTTGCCCAAGTTTCAAAGTCTCAAATTTTTGCCAAATTTCAAAATTTTTCAAATTTTTTTGACTTTTTCAGACTGCCCATTCGCTATTTTCGTTTGCCCACCCTTTAGAATTTCAAAATTTTGCTTTATTTAAAAAATTTTCATACTTTTTTGATTTTGGCCTATGGCTCATACAAATTCATCGTTTGCCCAAGTTTCAAAGTCTCAAATTTTTGCCAAATTTCAAAATTTTTCAATTTTTTTTTACTTTTTCAGACTGCCCATTTGCTATTTTCGTTTGCCCACCCTTTAGAATTTTAAAATTTTTCCGAATTCCAAAAATTTTCATACTTTTTTGATTTCAGCCTATGGCCCATACAAATTCATCGTTTGCCCAATTTTCAAAGTCTCAAATTTTTGCCAAATTTCAAAATTTTTCAAATTTTTTTTACTTTTTCAGACTGCCCATTTGCTATTTTCGTTTGCCCACCCTTTAGAATTTTAAAATTTTTCCGAATTCCAAAAATTTTCATACTTTTTTGATTTTGGCCTATGGCCCATACAAATTCATCGTTTGCCCAATTTTCAAAGTCTCAAATTTTTGCCAAATTTCAAAATTTTTCAAATTTTTTTGACTTTTTCAGACTGCCCATTTGCTATTTTCGTTTGCCCACCCTTTAGAATTTTAAAATTTTTCCGAATTCCAAAAATTTTCATACTTTTTTGATTTCAGCCTATGGCCCATACAAATTCATCGCTTGCCCAATTTTCAAAGTCTCAAATTTTTGCCAAATTTCAAAATTTTCAAATTTTTTTTTACTTTTTCAGACTGCCCATTCGCTATTTTCGTTTGCCCACCCTTTAGAATTTCAAAATTTTGCTTTATTTAAACAATTTTCATACTTTTTTGATTTTGGCCTATGGCTCATACAAATTCATCGTTTGCCCAATTTTCAAAGTCTCAAATTTTTGCCAAATTTCAAAATTTTTCAAATTTTTTTGACTTTTTCAGACTGCCCATTCGCTATTTTCGTTTGCCCACCCTTTAGAATTTTAAAATTTTGCTTTATTTAAAAAATTTTCATACTTTTTTGATTTTGGCCTATGGCCCATACAAATTCATCGTTTGCCCAAGTTTCAAAGTCTCAAATTTTTGCCAAATTTCAAAATTTTTCAAATTTTTTTTACTTTTTCAGACTGCCCATTTGCTATTTTCGTTTGCCCACCCTTTAGAATTTTAAAATTTTTCCGAATTCCAAAAATTTTCATACTTTTTTGATTTCAGCCTATGGCCCATACAAATTCATCGTTTGCCCAATTTTCAAAGTCTCAAATTTTTGCCAAATTTCAAAATTTTTCAATTTTTTTTTACTTTTTCAGACTGCCCATTTGCTATTTTCGTTTGCCCACCCTTTAGAATTTTAAAATTTTTCCGAATTCCAAAAATTTTCATACTTTTTTGATTTCAGCCTATGGCCCATACAAATTCATCGTTTGCCCAATTTTAAAAGTCTCAAATTTTTGCCAAATTTCAAAATTTTTCAAATTTTTTTGACTTTTTCAGACTGCCCATTCGCTATTTTCGTTTGCCCACCCTTTAGAATTTCAAAATTTTGCTTTATTTAAAAAAATTTCATACTTTTTTGATTTTGGCCTATGGCCCATACAAATTCATCGTTTGCCCAAGTTTCAAAGTCTCAAATTTTTGCCAAATTTCAAAATTTTTCAATTTTTTTTTACTTTTTCAGACTGCCCATTTGCTATTTTCAAAAAAAATTTGAAAAATTTTGAAATTTGGCAAAAATTTGAGACTTTGAAAATTGGGCAAACGATGAATTTGTATGGGCCATAGGCTGAAATCAAAAAAGTATGAAAATTTTTGGAATTCGGAAAAATTTTAAAATTCTAAAGGGTGGGCAAACGAAAATAGCAAATGGGCAGTCTGAAAAAGTAAAAAAAATTTGAAAAATTTTGAAATTTGGCAAAAATTTGAGACTTTGAAACTTGGGCAAACGATGAATTTGTATGGGCCATAGGCTGAAATCAAAAAAGTATGAAAATTTTTGGAATTCGGAAAAAATTTAAAATTCTAAAGGGTGGGCAAACGAAAATAGCAAATGGGCAGTCTGAAAAAGTAAAAAAAAATTGAAAAATTTTGAAATTTGGCAAAAATTTGAGACTTTGAAACTTGGGCAAACGATGAATTTGTATGGGCCATAGGCCAAAATCAAAAAAGTATGAAAATTTTTTAAATAAAGCAAAATTTTAAAATTCTAAAGGGTGGGCAAACGAAAATAGCGAATGGGCAGTCTGAAAAAGTCAAAAAAATTTGAAAAATTTTGAAATTTGGCAAAAATTTGAGACTTTGAAAATTGGGCAAACGATGAATTTGTATGGGCCATAGGCCAAAATCAAAAAAGTATGAAAATTTTTGGAATTCGGAAAAATTTTAAAATTCTAAAGGGTGGGCAAACGAAAATAGCAAATGGGCAGTCTGAAAAAGTAAAAAAAAATTGAAAAATTTTGAAATTTGGCAAAAATTTGAGACTTTGAAACTTGGGCAAACGATGAATTTGTATGGGCCATAGGCCAAAATCAAAAAAGTATGAAAATTTTTTAAATAAAGCAAAATTTTGAAATTCTAAAGGGTGGGCAAACGAAAATAGCGAATGGGCAGTCTGAAAAAGTAAACAAGTAAGAAATTTACAGTCGAGTGTGCTCGACTGTGAGATACCCGCTACCCATTTTTAATAAGTGCAAAATATTGCGAAAATACTAAAAAAATACTAAAAATATACCAAATGGTATGTTTGGTATATCGATACAGCACACCATTCAAAATATACCATAGACGGCACAATGTACCAGATTGTCGGCCAAAGCAACTAAGAGCCCTAGTAAGTAGGCGTTTTTGCCCATACAAAAGCATTTCTTTAATAACTTCCACAATTTTTATCTGATCGCAACCAAATTTTCAGGAATCATAACTACTATAGTTATTATGATATATACCAAAATTCGTAACTCTAGCTTTAAAATTACGCTTGTTATTCGATTTTTTTGATTTGCGGGGGCGGAAGTGGGCGTGGCAAAAATTTGAAACAAACTTGATCTGCGTGCAAACATAACAAATGCTGTCGAAAAAAAATTATAGCTCTATCTCTTATAGTCTCTGAGATCTAGGTGTTCATACGGACAGACGGACAGACGGACAGACGGACAGACGGACAGACGGACATGGCTATATCGTCTCGGCTGTTGACGCTGATCAAGAATATATATACTTTATAGGGTCGGAGATGCCTCCTTCTACCTGTTACATACATTTCCTGCCGGCACAAAGTTATAATACCCTTCTACCCTATGGGTAGCGGGTATAAAAAAATTTGAAAAATTTTGAAATTTGGCAAAAATTTGAGACTTTGAAACTTGGGCAAATGATGAATTTGTATGGGCCATAGGCCAAAATCAAAAAAGTATGAAATTTTTTTAAATAAAGCAAAATTTTGAAATTCTAAAGGGTGGGCAAACGAAAATAGCGAATGGGCAGTCTGAAAAAGTAAAAAAAAATTTGAAAATTTTGAAATTTGGCAAAAATTTGAGACTTTGAAAATTGGGCAAGCGATGAATTTGTATGGGCCATAGGCTGAAATCAAAAAAGTATGAAAATTTTTGGAATTCGGAAAAATTTTAAAATTCTAAAGGGTGGGCAAACGAAAATACCGAATGGGCAGTCTGAAAAAGTCAGCAAAATTTGAAAAATTTTGAAATTTGGCAAAAATTTGAGACTTTGAAAATTGGGCAAACGATGAATTTGTATGGGCCATAGGCCAAAATCAAAAAAGTATGAAAATTTTGTAAATAAAGCAAAATTTTGAAATTCTAAAGGGTGGGCAAACGAAAATAGCAAATGGGCAGTCTGAAAAAGTAAAAAAAATTTGAAAAATTTTGAAATTTGGCAAAAATTTGAGACTTTGAAACTTGGGCAAACGATGAATTTGTATGGGCCATAGGCCAAAATCAAAAAAGTATGAAAATTTTTTAAATAAAGCAAAATTTTAAAATTCTAAAGGGTGGGCAAACGAAAATAGCGAATGGGCAGTCTGAAAAAGTCAAAAAAATTTGAAAAATTTTGAAATTTGGCAAAAATTTGAGACTTTGAAAATTGGGCAAACGATGAATTTGTATGGGCCATAGGCCAAAATCAAAAAAGTATGAAAATTTTTTAAATAAAGCAAAATTTTAAAATTCTAAAGGGTGGGCAAACGAAAATAGCGAATGGGCAGTCTGAAAAAGTAAAAAAAATTTGAAAAATTTTGAAATTTGGCAAAAATTTGAGACTTTGAAACTTGGGCAAACGATGAATTTGTATGGGCCATAGGCCAAAATCAAAAAAGTATGAAAATTTTTTAAATAAAGCAAAATTTTAAAATTCTAAAGGGTGGGCAAACGAAAATAGCAAATGGGCAGTCTGAAAAAGTAAAAAAAAATTGAAAAATTTTGAAATTTGGCAAAAATTTGAGACTTTGAAACTTGGGCAAACGATGAATTTGTATGGGCCATAGGCCAAAATCAAAAAAGTATGAAAATTTTGTAAATAAAGCAAAATTTTGAAATTCTAAAGGGTGGGCAAACGAAAATAGCAAATGGGCAGTCTGAAAAAGTAAAAAAAAATTGAAAAATTTTGAAATTTGGCAAAAATTTGAGACTTTGAAACTTGGGCAAACGATGAATTTGTATGGGCCATAGGCCAAAATCAAAAAAGTATGAAAATTTTTTAAATAAAGCAAAATTTTGAAATTCTAAAGGGTGGGCAAACGAAAATAGCGAATGGGCAGTCTGAAAAAGTAAAAAAAATTTGAAAAATTTTGAAATTTGGCAAAAATTTGAGACTTTGAAACTTGGGCAAATGATGAATTTGTATGGGCCATAGGCCAAAATCAAAAAAGTATGAAATTTTTTTAAATAAAGCAAAATTTTGAAATTCTAAAGGGTGGGCAAACGAAAATAGCGAATGGGCAGTCTGAAAAAGTCAAAAAAAATTGAAAATTTTGAAATTTGGCAAAAATTTGAGACTTTGAAAATTGGGCAAGCGATGAATTTGTATGGGCCATAGGCTGAAATCAAAAAAGTATGAAAATTTTTGGAATTCGGAAAAATTTTAAAATTCTAAAGGGTGGGCAAACGAAAATACCGAATGGGCAGTCTGAAAAAGTCAGCAAAATTTGAAAAATTTTGAAATTTGGCAAAAATTTGAGACTTTGAAAATTGGGCAAACGATGAATTTGTATGGGCCATAGGCTGAAATCAAAAAAGTATGAAAATTTTTGGAATTCGGCAAAATTTTGAAATTCTAAAGGGTGGGCAAACGAAAATAGCAAATGGGCAGTCTGAAAAAGTAAAAAAAAATTGAAAAATTTTGAAATTTGGCAAAAATTTGAGACTTTGAAACTTGGGCAAACGATGAATTTGTATGGGCCATAGGCCAAAATCAAAAAAGGATGAAAATTTTTTAAATAAAGCAAAATTTTGAAATTCTAAAGGGTGGGCAAACGAAAATAGCGAATGGGCAGTCTGAAAAAGTCAAAAAAATTTGAAAAAATTTGAAATTTGGCAAAAGTTTGAGACTTTGAAACTTGGGCAAACGATGAATTTGTATGGGCCATAGGCCAAAATCAAAAAAGTATGAAAATTTTTTAAATAAAGCAAAATTTTGAAATTCTAAAGGATGGGCAAACGAAAATAGCGAATGGGCAGTCTGAAAAAGTCAAAAAAAATTGAAAAATTTTGAAATTTGGCAAAAATTTGAGACTTTGAAACTTGGGCAAACGATGAATTTGTATGGGCCATAGGCCAAAATCAAAAAAGTATGAAAATTTTGTAAATAAAGCAAAATTTTGAAATTCTAAAGGGTGGGCAAACGAAAATAGCAAATGGGCAGTCTGAAAAAGTAAAAAAAAATTGAAAAATTTTGAAATTTGGCAAAAATTTGAGACTTTGAAAATTGGGCAAACGATGAATTTGTATGGGCCATAGGCTGAAATCAAAAAAGTATGAAAATTTTTGGAATTCGGAAAAATTTTGAAATTCTAAAGGGTGGGCAAACGAAAATAGCAAATGGGCAGTCTGAAAAAGTCAGCAAAATTTGAAAAATTTTGAAATTTGGCAAAAATTTGAGACTTTGAAAATTGGGCAAACGATGAATTTGTATGGGCCATAGGCCAAAATCAAAAAAGTATGAAAATTTTTGGAATTCGGAAAAATTTTAAAATTCTAAAGGGTGGGCAAACGAAAATAGCAAATGGGCAGTCTGAAAAAGTCAAAAAAATTTGAAAAATTTTGAAATTTGGCAAAAATTTGAGACTTTGAAAATTGGGCAAACGATGAATTTGTATGGGCCATAGGCTGAAATCAAAAAAGTATGAAAATTTTTGGAATTCGGAAAAATTTTAAAATTCTAAAGGGTGGGCAAACGAAAATAGCAAATGGGCAGTCTGAAAAAGTAAAAAAAATTTGAAAAATTTTGAAATTTGGCAAAAATTTGAGACTTTGAAACTTGGGCAAACGATGAATTTGTATGGGCCATAGGCCAAAATCAAAAAGTATGAAAATTTTTTAAATAAAGCAAAATTTTAAAATTCTAAAGGGTGGGCAAACGAAAATAGCGAATGGGCAGTCTGAAAAAGTCAAAAAAATTTGAAAAATTTTGAAATTTGGCAAAAATTTGAGACTTTGAAAATTGGGCAAACGATGAATTTGTATGGGCCATAGGCTGAAATCAAAAAAGTATGAAAATTTTTGGAATTCGGAAAAATTTTGAAATTCTAAAGGGTGGGCAAACGAAAATAGCAAATGGGCAGTCTGAAAAAGTCAAAAAAAATTGAAAAATTTTGAAATTTGGCAAAAATTTGAGACTTTGAAAATTGGGCAAACGATGAATTTGTATGGGCCATAGGCCAAAATCAAAAAAGTATGAAAATTTTTGGAATTCGGAAAAATTTTAAAATTCTAAAGGGTGGGCAAACGAAAATAGCGAATGGGCAGTCTGAAAAAGTAAAAAAAATTTGAAAAATTTTGAAATTTGGCAAAAATTTGAGACTTTGAAAATTGGGCAAACGATGAATTTGTATGGGCCATAGGCTGAAATCAAAAAAGTATGAAAATTTTTGGAATTCGGAAAAATTTTAAAATTCTAAAGGGTGGGCAAACGAAAATAGCAAATGGGCAGTCTGAAAAAGTAAAAAAAAATTGAAAAATTTTGAAATTTGGCAAAAATTTGAGACTTTGAAAATTGGGCAAACGATGAATTTGTATGGGCCATAGGCTGAAATCAAAAAAGTATGAAAATTTTTGGAATTCGGAAAAATTTTAAAATTCTAAAGGGTGGGCAAACGAAAATAGCAAATGGGCAGTCTGAAAAAGTAAAAAAAATTTGAAAAATTTTGAAATTTGGCAAAAATTTGAGACTTTGAAACTTGGGCAAACGATGAATTTGTATGGGCCATAGGCCAAAATCAAAAAAGTATGAAAATTTTTTAAATAAAGCAAAATTTTAAAATTCTAAAGGGTGGGCAAACGAAAATAGCGAATGGGCAGTCTGAAAAAGTCAAAAAAATTTGAAAAATTTTGAAATTTGGCAAAAATTTGAGACTTTGAAAATTGGGCAAACGATGAATTTGTATGAGCCATAGGCCAAAATCAAAAAAGTATGAAAATTGTTTAAATAAAGCAAAATTTTGAAATTCTAAAGGGTGGGCAAACGAAAATAGCGAATGGGCAGTCTGAAAAAGTCAAAAAAATTTGAAAAATTTTGAAATTTGGCAAAAATTTGAGACTTTGAAACTTGGGCAAACGATGAATTTGTATGGGCCATAGGCTGAAATCAAAAAAGTATGAAAATTTTTGGAATTCGGCAAAATTTTAAAATTCTAAAGGGTGGGCAAACGAAAATAGCAAATGGGCAGTCTGAAAAAGTAAAAAAAATTTGAAAAATTTTGAAATTTGGCAAAAATTTGAGACTTTGAAACTTGGGCAAACGATGAATTTGTATGGGCCATAGGCCAAAATCAAAAAAGTATGAAAATTTTGTAAATAAAGCAAAATTTTGAAATTCTAAAGGGTGGGCAAACGAAAATAGCAAATGGGCAGTCTGAAAAAGTAAAAAAAAATTGAAAAATTTTGAAATTTGGCAAAAATTTGAGACTTTGAAACTTGGGCAAACGATGAATTTGTATGGGCCATAGGCCAAAATCAAAAAAGTATGAAAATTTTGTAAATAAAGCAAAATTTTGAAATTCTAAAGGGTGGGCAAACGAAAATAGCAAATGGGCAGTCTGAAAAAGTCAAAAAAATTTGAAAAATTTTGAAATTTGGCAAAAATTTGAGACTTTGAAAATTGGGCAAACGATGAATTTGTATGGGCCATAGGCCAAAATCAAAAAAGTATGAAAATTTTTGGAATTCGGAAAAATTTTAAAATTCTAAAGGGTGGGCAAACGAAAATAGCAAATGGGCAGTCTGAAAAAGTCAAAAAAATTTGAAAAATTTTGAAATTTGGCAAAAATTTGAGACTTTGAAAATTGGGCAAACGATGAATTTGTATGGGCCATAGGCCAAAATCAAAAAAGTATGAAAATTTTTGGAATTCGGAAAAATTTTAAAATTCTAAAGGGTGGGCAAACGAAAATAGCAAATGGGCAGTCTGAAAAAATAAAAAAAATTTGAAAAATTTTGAAATTTGGCAAAAATTTGAGACTTTGAAAATTGGGCAAACGATGAATTTGTATGGGCCATAGGCCAAAATCAAAAAAGTATGAAAATTTTTGGAATTCGGAAAAATTTTAAAATTCTAAAGGGTGGGCAAACGAAAATAGCAAATGGGCAGTCTGAAAAAGTCAAAAAAATTTGAAAAATTTTGAAATTTGGCAAAAATTTGAGACTTTGAAAATTGGGCAAACGATGAATTTGTATGGGCCATAGGCTGAAATCAAAAAAGTATGAAAATTTTTGGAATTCGGAAAAATTTTAATATTCTAAAGGGTGGGCAAACGAAAATAGCGAATGGGCAGTCTGAAAAAGTCAAAAAAATTTGAAAAATTTTGAAATTTGGCAAAAATTTGAGACTTTGAAACTTGGGCAAACGATGAATTTGTATGGGCCATAGGCCAAAATCAAAAAAGTATGAAAATTTTGTAAATAAAGCAAAATTTTGAAATTCTAAAGGGTGGGCAAACGAAAATAGCAAATGGGCAGTCTGAAAAAGTAAAAAAAAATTGAAAAATTTTGAAATTTGGCAAAAATTTGAGACTTTGAAACTTGGGCAAACGATGAATTTGTATGGGCCATAGGCCAAAATCAAAAAAGTATGAAAATTTTTTAAATAAAGCAAAATTTTGAAATTCTAAAGGATGGGCAAACGAAAATAGCGAATGGGCAGTCTGAAAAAGTAAAAAAAAATTGAAAAATTTTGAAATTTGGCAAAAATTTGAGACTTTGAAACTTGGGCAAACGATGAATTTGTATGGGCCATAGGCCAAAATCAAAAAAGTATGAAAATTTTTTAAATAAAGCAAAATTTTGAAATTCTAAAGGGTGGGCAAACGAAAATAGCGAATGGGCAGTCTGAAAAAGTAAAAAAAATTTGAAAAATTTTGAAATTTGGCAAAAATTTGAGACTTTGAAACTTGGGCAAATGATGAATTTGTATGGGCCATAGGCCAAAATCAAAAAAGTATGAAATTTTTTTAAATAAAGCAAAATTTTGAAATTCTAAAGGGTGGGCAAACGAAAATAGCGAATGGGCAGTCTGAAAAAGTCAAAAAAAATTTGAAAATTTTGAAATTTGGCAAAAATTTGAGACTTTGAAAATTGGGCAAGCGATGAATTTGTATGGGCCATAGGCTGAAATCAAAAAAGTATGAAAATTTTTGGAATTCGGAAAAATTTTAAAATTCTAAAGGGTGGGCAAACGAAAATACCGAATGGGCAGTCTGAAAAAGTCAGCAAAATTTGAAAAATTTTGAAATTTGGCAAAAATTTGAGACTTTGAAAATTGGGCAAACGATGAATTTGTATGGGCCATAGGCTGAAATCAAAAAAGTATGAAAATTTTTGGAATTCGGCAAAATTTTGAAATTCTAAAGGGTGGGCAAACGAAAATAGCAAATGGGCAGTCTGAAAAAGTAAAAAAAAATTGAAAAATTTTGAAATTTGGCAAAAATTTGAGACTTTGAAACTTGGGCAAACGATGAATTTGTATGGGCCATAGGCCAAAATCAAAAAAGGATGAAAATTTTTTAAATAAAGCAAAATTTTGAAATTCTAAAGGGTGGGCAAACGAAAATAGCGAATGGGCAGTCTGAAAAAGTCAAAAAAATTTGAAAAAATTTGAAATTTGGCAAAAATTTGAGACTTTGAAACTTGGGCAAACGATGAATTTGTATGGGCCATAGGCCAAAATCAAAAAAGTATGAAAATTTTTTAAATAAAGCAAAATTTTGAAATTCTAAAGGATGGGCAAACGAAAATAGCGAATGGGCAGTCTGAAAAAGTCAAAAAAAATTGAAAAATTTTGAAATTTGGCAAAAATTTGAGACTTTGAAACTTGGGCAAACGATGAATTTGTATGGGCCATAGGCCAAAATCAAAAAAGTATGAAAATTTTGTAAATAAAGCAAAATTTTGAAATTCTAAAGGGTGGGCAAACGAAAATAGCAAATGGGCAGTCTGAAAAAGTAAAAAAAAATTGAAAAATTTTGAAATTTGGCAAAAATTTGAGACTTTGAAAATTGGGCAAACGATGAATTTGTATGGGCCATAGGCTGAAATCAAAAAAGTATGAAAATTTTTGGAATTCGGAAAAATTTTGAAATTCTAAAGGGTGGGCAAACGAAAATAGCAAATGGGCAGTCTGAAAAAGTCAAAAAAATTTGAAAAATTTTGAAATTTGGCAAAAATTTGAGACTTTGAAAATTGGGCAAACGATGAATTTGTATGGGCCATAGGCCAAAATCAAAAAAGTATGAAAATTTTTGGAATTCGGAAAAATTTTAAAATTCTAAAGGGTGGGCAAACGAAAATAGCAAATGGGCAGTCTGAAAAAGTCAAAAAAATTTGAAAAATTTTAAAATTTGGCAAAAATTTGAGACTTTGAAAATTGGGCAAACGATGAATTTGTATGGGCCATAGGCTGAAATCAAAAAAGTATGAAAATTTTTGGAATTCGGAAAAATTTTAAAATTCTAAAGGGTGGGCAAACGAAAATAGCAAATGGGCAGTCTGAAAAAGTAAAAAAAATTTGAAAAATTTTGAAATTTGGCAAAAATTTGAGACTTTGAAACTTGGGCAAACGATGAATTTGTATGGGCCATAGGCCAAAATCAAAAAGTATGAAAATTTTTTAAATAAAGCAAAATTTTAAAATTCTAAAGGGTGGGCAAACGAAAATAGCGAATGGGCAGTCTGAAAAAGTCAAAAAAATTTGAAAAATTTTGAAATTTGGCAAAAATTTGAGACTTTGAAAATTGGGCAAACGATGAATTTGTATGGGCCATAGGCTGAAATCAAAAAAGTATGAAAATTTTTGGAATTCGGAAAAATTTTGAAATTCTAAAGGGTGGGCAAACGAAAATAGCAAATGGGCAGTCTGAAAAAGTCAAAAAAATTTGAAAAATTTTGAAATTTGGCAAAAATTTGAGACTTTGAAAATTGGGCAAACGATGAATTTGTATGGGCCATAGGCCAAAATCAAAAAAGTATGAAAATTTTTGGAATTCGGAAAAATTTTAAAATTCTAAAGGGTGGGCAAACGAAAATAGCGAATGGGCAGTCTGAAAAAGTCAAAAAAATTTGAAAAATTTTGAAATTTGGCAAAAATTTGAGACTTTGAAAATTGGGCAAACGATGAATTTGTATGGGCCATAGGCTGAAATCAAAAAAGTATGAAAATTTTTGGAATTCGGAAAAATTTTAAAATTCTAAAGGGTGGGCAAACGAAAATAGCAAATGGGCAGTCTGAAAAAGTAAAAAAAAATTGAAAAATTTTGAAATTTGGCAAAAATTTGAGACTTTGAAAATTGGGCAAACGATGAATTTGTATGGGCCATAGGCTGAAATCAAAAAAGTATGAAAATTTTTGGAATTCGGAAAAATTTTAAAATTCTAAAGGGTGGGCAAACGAAAATAGCAAATGGGCAGTCTGAAAAAGTAAAAAAAATTTGAAAAATTTTGAAATTTGGCAAAAATTTGAGACTTTGAAACTTGGGCAAACGATGAATTTGTATGGGCCATAGGCCAAAATCAAAAAAGTATGAAAATTTTTTAAATAAAGCAAAATTTTAAAATTCTAAAGGGTGGGCAAACGAAAATAGCGAATGGGCAGTCTGAAAAAGTCAAAAAAATTTGAAAAATTTTGAAATTTGGCAAAAATTTGAGACTTTGAAAATTGGGCAAACGATGAATTTGTATGAGCCATAGGCCAAAATCAAAAAAGTATGAAAATTGTTTAAATAAAGCAAAATTTTGAAATTCTAAAGGGTGGGCAAACGAAAATAGCGAATGGGCAGTCTGAAAAAGTCAAAAAAATTTGAAAAATTTTGAAATTTGGCAAAAATTTGAGACTTTGAAACTTGGGCAAACGATGAATTTGTATGGGCCATAGGCTGAAATCAAAAAAGTATGAAAATTTTTGGAATTCGGCAAAATTTTAAAATTCTAAAGGGTGGGCAAACGAAAATAGCAAATGGGCAGTCTGAAAAAGTAAAAAAAATTTGAAAAATTTTGAAATTTGGCAAAAATTTGAGACTTTGAAAGTTGGGCAAACGATGAATTTGTATGGGCAATCAAAAAAGTTGAAAACCTTCAAATTTTTCAAAATTTTGAAATTTTGAGATATGGGCAGACTTGAAAACACTTGAAGCTACCGTTGTAGAGCTTTAGTTTTCATAATTTCGAGGTGTGGGCGATGGAGTTTGAGTCATTCCTGCCGAAAAAATGTCAAAATTTTTCAAAATTCAAAATTTCGAAAACGAAAAATTTTTTCGAAAAACTAAAAGATGGGCAAACATGGGCAAACGATTTTAAAACGATTTCCGCAAAAAAATTTTGAAAAAAAAAATTTTTGAATTTTCGAAAAAAAAAAATTTTTCATAATTTTGAAACTAAGGGTGGGCAAAAAAAAACAAAGGGTGGGCAAACATGGGCAAACGATTTAAAGCAATGGGCACCAATTTTTTTTTGAATATCTCAAATCACTTGACCCAGCTTCTCTGAGCTGCTCGTTTGTTTTCCCATGATCGTTTGTCTAGCCAAACCCTGGGCAGTTAGTTTTGTATTTTGGCCTCACTTTATTTGGGAGGGGGAATCAACAAAAAACCAGCAACAACAACAGCAACAAAAACACAAACAATCAACGCGCCTTTAGAAGAAACGAATTCGCATGACCGAAAGAAAAAAAAAAAAAACTCGTGCGAGATTTAAAGTCTATTTGGCTTTTAGTTTTGCTTTGTCTCTTTGTTGCCGTTTTTTTCTGTTTCTGTTTCTCTCTGTTGTGCAAGTAAATACTTAAATATAGCACACTTAAACAGTTTTGTTGATATTGCCATAGCGAAAGTGAAACCTCCCAAAAAAACCTTTAGACTACAACTAAGACACCAATTGAGATTGAGAGACACAGATCTTAAGACTGCCATTGCGACTGCCTCTAATGAGAGTTAATTACAACATCAAAGAGTTGTTGCCTGCCAAAGTTTTTCTTCCCTCCACTTTTCCTGCTGCTGCTGTTGCTGTTCTTCTCCTTAGCAACTTAGAAGACGGCCTCCTAGCAGCTCATTAATATCACGATGGAAGCGTGCCTGATCATCTCTCTTTTGGCCGGGGACCTCTCGGGCCAGATTGGGCACAAGTTTCGATTAGGCGCGGCCAAAAAGGCAAGGCAACAAACTGCAAAAAACAAACACAAAATGTGAGAACATTGTGCTGAGGAAGTAGACGACTTAAAGATACCCTAAGATTTAGCTACTTCTTATAGTAATTTATACTAGTCCATCTTCAAACTAATTGAAATAATTTGAATCATTTTTTGTAGGAATTTCCACTTGTCTCTGACAGTTTAGAGAGCATCACTTGGCTTTGTTTGCCATGTAATAATTGAGGGAATAGACGACTCAAAGATACCCTAAGATATAGCTACTCTTTATAGTAGTTAATACTAGTCTATCTTCAATTAATTTCATATAAATTTAGTCATGCTATGTAGGAATTTCCACTTGTCCCTGTCAAAGCAGTTTATAGCGTATCACTTGGCTCTGTTTGTCATCTGATGAAATTATAATACCCTCTTCAAGGGTATCAAAAAATAACAAAGAAGACAAGATGAAAAACCGCGTTTACCAGCTAAACTCTAAGTAGAGAAAGTACAAGCGGCGCACATGTAAAAGTAACCAAAATAAAAAAACCCAAAAAAAAAGATGCGAATCTTCGCCTTTGCCTTTGGCTGGCTTTTGGATTTGGATTTTGGATACGACTTCAGTTTTCTTTGGGGTCAAATCGCATGGCGCGCGCACTTTTACCGCTCGCTTTCGTATCGCAACGTATTCGATTGGATTGGTTAGCGGCAAAGCTCAGACTCGTCACGCCTACATACATCCATGTGTAGAAGAGTTAGAGATAGATGCCTTGTAAATATTACAACATAACTGTTGTTATCACCCATTCATTATTGTGCTCATGTTGTACATGTTGTACATCTTGTCGTATGCCCTGTCATTTGCATACTTAACACCTTCTTCAGCACGTCCCGACTTCATCATCATCATTTCGAATTGAAATTGGAAAATTTTTCTGCTGTCTGTCAGATTGAATGTGCTGCTGCCGCGGCCTCAGTGCAGGCCGTGACGAATTGAATGAGGAGAGTTTTGCTTTTGTAATTAGAAAATAATCGACTTGCATCTCTTTGAAGAGGCGAGCGCTCTCGGATCTTACTTTCAATTTCATCTGCATGTGCAGCAAATGTGGCTGAGAGATTATTTGTACATATGAAGTTGTATGTGGATTTTTCAATGGCTTTTTTTTTTCTTATTATTATTTGTTGTTGTTGATTTCGTGTTATGCATGATTTGTAAGTCTGTCGCTTTCTTTGCGCATCGCTGATGACTTTACATTGCACTATGCGATTACCACAAACAAAATACGCTGTAGAAATAAGTTGAATCGGGAGGATTAGTGCTAAGGTTGAAGCTCAATTTGTGGAAGAAAATGTATTCAAAAGAGGAAGATTGATGCTGAGGTTGAAGCTCAATTTATTAGAGAGAATTTATGCAAATAGTTATCAAGTTATTTCTTGGGTTGCTTCTTAGCATTCATTCTCTGTTCTATCGTTCATTTATATACTGCGAATTTCGCTGGCATGACAAGATTAATGTCTTATCTGCAAATCAGTCCATTCACCCAATAACTAGTTCATAATTTCATGCCATATAACTCGCGAGTATTATAGGGTACAACGTGAAGAAAGTCACATTCTTTTGTTATGATTATTGCTGTTGTTATTATTATTGCTTTATTAATGCATTTTATTGCTGGGGGGCAATCAAGAGATTCGTTATCGCATTGCATGCTTGAAAATCCATTAAGCTTTTTATGCCGATTTTCGCATATGATACTCCACACCATCACAGCACTTCACACCGCAGCACCGCAGAAGCAGCAGCAAACTCTCCCAGACAGACGTCCGGCCTCTGAAAAACAGAAGTTTGTGTTTTCGTCGTCACTTTCACTCTCTCGCCCTTGCTCCAGTTGGAGCAAAACACATTACGAATCATCGTCTACTTTGGCATTGAGTATTTGCGGAACTGTTTATCAATTTGAATCAATAACAAACATCGAGGCGGCCCTCTAATGGCACAGATTAATGTCTTATCATCTGAGAGCACAAAACTCATCATCAAACAGCCGAAGGGGGGAGCAAGGCAAATTACAAAGTGCCGTTAAAAAATTTCACTTTCTAAGGCAAAAACGCCAAGTTATAAAGTTACAAAAAAAGAGTTGGCATCAACAGGTGAAATCGCTCCCAGCTTCCTGTGGAAGAGACGGCACCCAAAAAATATGAAACAAAACTTTGCAGCAAAGTAAAGAAATGAAGAAGAAATGAAAAAAAAAAACAATATTAAGAATACGCGTAATTATTGTTGAGTTGAGCCGGAAAAAATTGATAAGGCCCCATTGCCATCATAATGTTGAGCAATTAAATTCATAAGCGCCTCAACCTGTGGGGCACCCTAATTTTGCAGTTTCCCCTCTCTCACACTCACACTCACAGCTTTTGTCGCTGTTGCATGTCAGTGGCTCAAATCGTGGCTAATTAGTGTAGTAAAAGTGGCCAACGAAATGAAGAAATTTTCATAGAACCAAACAACATGCAACATACCAAAGACTGAAGAAGATACCAGCACGAAAGTCGAGTGTGCTCGACTTTGAGATACCTGCTACCCATTTTCAATAAAAAGCAAAACTATGCAGAATTATTCTTTCAATATATTAAATTATTTTTACGAAAAATGTTTAGAAATGCTTCTGGCTAATCTACTACATTCAAAATAAACTATAGCTTACAGAATATACCGGATTATCACCCAAACATTTAAGACTCTTCAGCAGCAGCCGTTTTTGTGCCATAAAAATGAGTTCCTAAATTATTTCTATGATTTGTTGCAGTATTATTTTTAAAATATATTAACTTAAAATACTGGAAAAATACTGCTGTGCTGCTATTTAAAGTATATATCAAGTAAGCCATATTTTAAATGAAAGCAGCTTAAACTAAAAAAAAATAGTGAAATATACCGAAGGTTATATTTGGTATATCAATATATCAAATATAGCGAGGAGTAGCTAAAAAAGTCGAAAAAAGCTGAAAAAAAGCTAAAATATACCGAAGGCTATATTTGGTATATCGATATACTATTCCATTCAAAATATACCAAATATACCGGAATGCCAACCAAAGCATCTTCTACTTAAAAAATACTAAAATATACCGAAGACTATATTTGGTATATCCATATACTATTCCATTCAAAATAAACCAAATATACCGGAATGCCAACCAAAGCACCTTAAACTTAAAAAATGTTGCAGTCAAATATACCGAAGACTAAGTTTGGTATATCGATATACCATTACATTTGAACCAACCAAAGCAACTTAAGCCAAACAGACAAAGGCTGATCAAGAATATATATACTTCATGGGATCAAAGGCGACTTCTGCTTGTTACATATGTATGTACATGTGCTGGAGTCACTTTGGAGGCACTTACCATACCCTTCTACCCTATGGGTAGCGGGTATTCAAAAAATATAAACAACTAAAAAAGATGGCCAAAGATGATGGGGTCGTCCGATTCTATACAGCGGATACTATTAGCTGGCCTTTTGTCATGTTGTTTGTCTAATTTCAGTTGTTGTTTCAACGTGTTGTGTTTTTGTTGACTTTTAATGATGTGAAAGAAAGCTCTCTTTTCGGTGTGCTGTACGCTTCTAATGACCCAGCTGCTGCTGCTTCTATCATACTTCTGCTACTGCCGTCGCCGCCCTGCTGCCAGAGTTAGATCTATTGTCAGCGCTCTATCAAAATATTTCAAATAGAAAACGTAGCTGAAAATGTGTGTAATCTTCTGTGAGTTTGCTAGCATGCAAATCTTAGCCAGCGGCCATGGAGCAGCTAATCAATCAATATGTTTGAAGCACAGTAGTCGAAGTCGAAGTCAGAGCCAAAGTCAAGTCAAGAGAGTCAACGGAGTCAGGCAGTCGAGTCATAAATATTACGACTACGTGAACGCGCAGACAACACTTCAACAACAACGCAGCAACGCAGCTTAGCAAATCCCTGAGATAAATAATTAACCATCATCTTGGTTGTCCAACAAAATGTGCAACAGAAGCTGCTAAGGCAAAAATGATTTAGCTGAAATTCAAAACTTTCGCCACAGCCATAATGAATGGGCACCTATTGGCACTTTTTGGCCACTGCCCAGCAAAACTTTAACTTGGCTAACACACAGCGGGTGAGAAATTGAACTGGAAGTCAAGCGGTGTCCAAGGGATATCGAGACTACCTAAATAAATATCTTTGCATATATTTAAGAATGCGATTGAAATTTATTTATCAAAGCAAACTGTATCGATTTCGATTGGAAATCGCAATGTGTTAACTTCCTTTTGCTCTTTCGCTTTTTGCTCTTGATGAGGTCATTAAATTTGCACTGCTTTTTAATGATATTTATTCGACTTTTAATAATGATATTTCATATTCGTCTAATAACCATTTTTAAAATAATAGAATCATCATTTTAATTTAACAAGCCATTTGTTTAACGTTAATAACAATGTATTTGCTCTTTAGTGGATAATATGTTATTAGCTACATATGTTAACTTTAATGCCATATAATTAAATAATATATAATAAAGCTTTGCAGTCTTAAAGATTTTTAAACAACTTTTGTCTGCTTCTTAATATAAATAGTTACTCATTTAAATATTTTTAATTTTATGAAACGCTAATAATGATATTTGAGTTTCCTCTAATCATCGCCACTTAATAGTTTTCACAATATTACAATTATCGTTTCAAATTAATGTACATAACAAAAGACATTTGTCTTATGTTAATAACAATTTATTTGTTCTTTGGCGTTTAATAGTTATTAGTTCCATACATATGTATATTTTAATATCATATATTTTGTTAGTTGAGTCGCCCCAGTAGCCAGTACTACATTTAATATAATAAATTAATAATATTTTGTCAGATAAATACTACAATACTACAAGTTAATTACTGTATCTTTGAAATACTATTTTTATATCACGAACTTGTCTTAGAGTTGTTTAAAAGTTTCATTAGTTTTTAGACAGATTTTCCTTTTTTTTTTTTATTAATTTTTTCTTATTCTGTTTTTATAGACTACTTTTACTATTCATATGAGCAACAGAAACTTGGAACCTTTTCCACAATTTTAAAAATGTTATTCTCTGCAGTTGAATCGACAAATTTTTTTTATAAATTCCTTTCCATTTTTTCACTTTAACATTAATCCATTTGAATGACATAACTTCTAAATACGATTTTTAAATTCTTATCATGTCTTTAGCAAGATCAAGATCTTCTCTCTACATTTATATGCATAGTTTTTCAGCTTTTTTCAGATTACTTTAAGTAATCCTCTGAACAACGATATTATACAAAAGTTTAATAGAATTGTAGACATTTTTTCTCTGCTCCTTAATAAGTTTATTTCTTCCGTTTAATCTTTATAACCTTTTGCAATTTCTTTGAACTCTTACAGACTACTTTTACTATTCATGTGTACAACAAGTGATCTGTATCATTAAGCACTTTAAAAACCCCTCTAATAAAAGCTGAGAGGTGACTAGAATTTTGCTGAGACTTCTTCTCGTGCCAGATATTGTCAGAGCGCAGTTGTTGTGACTTAACCCAATTTAGGTGGGCCAACAATGAATTATTTTTGTGTTGCGAGCATTTTCCTTGTTAGTGTGCTGCAATTTGGTCTCTGAATGCGCGAAATTTCATTTCCAACTAATAAAAAACGGTTACCCGTTGCGGCGGCTTAAACTCTAATTAACGCCTCATGTGCGGTGCAAGAAGGTGAAGAGCCAAAGCCAAAGCCAAAGTCAAAGCCAAGTGCCACAGCAGCGACAGCAGCGACAGAGATTGTCTCGCTCTCCCTCTCACTCTTCTTTAGCTGCCATCAACGTCCCCCTACATTCAGCCCATCGTAATGCTATAAATGTCTTATGTCTTGCTGCTGCTGTTGCTTTTGTGCCCATTCTGTCTGCTTGAGAACGTTGAGATGAGGAGTTGTGATAGAGAGAGAGAGAGAGAGAGGAATGGATGGGAGAAGCCACTTGGCTATATTTTTTGACTCGGCTAAAGACAATCTTTTATGGCATTTCTTCTCACCAATTAGACGCACTTTAAGGGGTCATTAAATGTATATGATTTTATTATTATTAATAATTTCAGTTTATGCATTTTTAAAATCCTATGTGCGAGTGCCAACTAACATCTAATTGCAGAGTCAAACTCGAAAGGCATGGACAAAGCCTCTTTCAATCTACCAATCTCTAAAGACTCGGTTAACAGTTCTTTTGGGTGTAGATTGTTTGCTGTTGTCGCTGTCAATTTTGTTGTTGGTGTTGTTTACTGATATTGTTGTTGTAGTTGTGGTTGTTGTTGGTATAGTCGAGTTTTTAACGCGTTTAGCTTCCGGTTGAAGTCGTAAAAACAAAAACTGCTCCTCTTTCGACTATGGGCCATGTTAGCGCTCGTTGTTGTTGTTGTTGCTGTTGCTGTTGCTGCTTGGTGTTTGGCTTTTACGATTTACTTTTTTTTTCGCCACGCTGTGTTTTTACACCTCGTTTTTTACACTTGAAACTTTTTTATATGCTTGTTTCTTGATAATTTTTTTTGTGTCCCTCTTTTTATGTTTTCATTTTTTCAGTTCAGTTTTTTTCTTATTATTATTTTTTTTTTGCCCGTCGACGCACGTTAATTGAATTTGTGGCATGGTTACGCCCACCCGGCCTCCCCGCCTGATGCTCCAAACCAGAGCAACTCTCCAGTTATTGTCTATTTGCTGTGCCATTTATTTAATTATATCGCCGCTGACTGCCTTTCTAGCCATCTATTTGCTGTTACCTGCTGCTGCCTGCTGGCTGCTTGCCATTTACCTGCCCCTGCCCCCTTCTGCGTTCGCTACTCAATAATAATTTGCATTTTTCAGCTGCTTAATCCACGGCTCGTTTTTTTTCTTTGCATTTGCTTTTTAGTTTTTAATTGCCAGGAAATAGTCGAGCTTTTTGCTTGAATACCCAGCATACAGACAATAAAGCCCAAGCATGAATTGCATTCAGAAGTGTGTTTGCTTTTTCATTCGTATTTTTCTTTTTTTTTTTGTTGACTGCTCAATTTCAATTTCTTCATTCTATTTTGTGTGCAACGCCAATCGCAGTCAGTTTCTTTAATTCCATTCAATCTCTAGTTGCAGTTGCTTTAAAATTGAAAATTTAGCAAAGTTTCAAACCGATTTTTGCTACCAGCAAATGTTGCTGCTACTTCAGGCGCAGGTTTTTCGTTGCATACTTTTTGGCTGTCAGCTTAAGTGAAGCTGTTGTGCAGTAGTATTTCAATGCATACTTACGTATTTTATTGTACACATTCAAAGACTTTTTATTATTTATTAAGTATAGAATCTGTACAACAATAAATAGTAAAAAGCTAAGTTTGAATTTTATTATAAGAATAAAATTATTTATTTTCGACGACTTTGGCAATGCTATTGCACAAGGTACTCAAATATAAATGTAGCATACTTTTGTGAGCTACGAGTTTTGCAAGGAATGAATTATTTAAAAATTTCAATAAATAAATAAAAACGCATTTTTCTGTAGTGTATTTCATTTAATATCTCATATTTTGTTTAAAATTTATTCTTGCTCGTTTAGGCTTTAATACAAAAATTGATTTTTCGATATATAAAATAATAGAAAAAAACACTTGCTGGAAATATCTTGCATAATACTTAAATAGCGCAAATACTTAGAGAAGAAAGGAGTTTGATTACAATATGTGGGATAAATAAGAGAATTTTACAAATTTTGCATATGCGATTTAATTCGTTCGTTGAATAGGTTTATGAGTAATATTAATTTTACATATGTGTATATTTTCATAAAAATATTAAAGCAAGTTATATATATTTATATACTCATTTTTGTTATGCTTCATTCTTAAAAATTGCTGCTGCTGCTGCTGCCTTGCGAAACAGTTTCTAACTGTACAACTTGTTGCTAAATCTGTTTAATTAATGCATTAATCAAAACTAAAAGAGGGCGAGTAAGATAAAAAGAAGCTGCATATTAATTTGGCACGCATGGGAGTTGGATTTGCAGCCGGGGAATTGCTGTCAAAGAAACTGCGTATAATATATACAATTAATAAGTGAGTGAAAAAGAGGGGAGGAGAAGGAGAAGAGGGGCTATGTTACAGATTTTCAGAATGCTCTTTATAAATATTCATTACAAATGATTTGTATAACAAACTGCGCCTTAGAACTAATTAAATAGTTATATTTATGCATATTTTAGATTATCGATTATTTGTTATTACATATTACATATCCGATATATATATATATATTACGATGTATGACCAAATTTTGGTAGCAACTAAAAACAAATAAACTTCTGCTCAACTTTACATACAGCACACACACACATGTATACATTACACACACATTCACACATGCACACACACACGCATCCCAGTTATAGTTGTAGTTGTAGTTTTAGTTTCAGTTTAATTGTTAACTTGGCGAGACTCAATTGGCTCAGTCGACTTATAAAAGCATATATAGTCCTAGATAAACCTATGTATAGCCCATATCTATATATATATATGTTGTGTGTATATATATTTTGTATTTAGTAGATAGTAGTCGGCAAACTCAATTCAATCGTTGGCCATGCAATAGCCAGAATAGGTCTGTATGTTGTCCTCGAGGAAACTCTCGCCCGTTATGACGCCCGACTGCGTGTGATGGCTGGGACAACGATGTCCTTTGGGGCATTGGCACAGCGAGTTGATGTTCACCTCGTCGAGGAACTCCTGACGCTTACGCACCGTGAACAGCTTGCAGGGCTGCTTGCGCTGGCAGCGTAGACGCTAAGCATAGAGGAAACACAGAAGGATTAGTTTCGGGGGTTTACAGAAGAGAAAGGTGGGAAAACTTACAGTCAACGGCGAGCAGGCGAAGAGATAGCGATAGGCTGTGCTATCGTTGGCAACGGGTTCACGCTTCGTCAGATAGGTGACCGAGTTCTTGGGACAGCGACAGTGCACAATCTGCTCGGTGACATTCAACTCCGCTGCCGTAGTCAACGTCCAGGTGTAATCACGAAAGTGCCTAAGGAAGGAACGGAAAAAAGCAGGCAATTAGTAAAGGATTCACTTCTTGACGAGCTTTACAATCGAACTTACTTGCACACGGGCAACTTGTGCACCGGCTGACAGAGCTTATAGTGTCGCGTCTTGTCCGCAATCGTGTGTCCATCCTCCACGCCCAGACTGCTCGGACATCCGCCAATGTAGCTGGCCGCTTCCTTCAGGCCGCGATGTCCCGAATGACGCATGTGCGTCGAGCCACGCGATGGTGGTGGCAAGTGTGGCAACTCGTTGTCTGTCAACTCCTCGTAGCCGGACTGCGGCAAAGCTTCGTTGTAGTCCGGGGAACGTTCTAGATAATCGCCCGATTGCAACTGCAAATCATCTTCGTAGACTGCGCCCAATTTCTGCATCAGCTTCTTCAGATGCAAACTCTCGAATTTCTTGTCCTGAAACTCGCCGAGTAGCAATCGCTTGTGCTGCAACATTTTCTCCTTCTCGTAGTAGTTGCGATACTTTTGTTCGTGTCCGGCATGTGGATGCTCGTGATGATGGAGGATGACATTGTTGGGCATGCGATTTGATTCTGGACAGCGACATTGTCGCTCAATCCAAGGCGTCTCGTAGAGATCAATCTTGGAGCAGACCGCATTCGGTGCACACACCGGCAAATCCTCTTCCGAGTCCTGCAAGCAAGTGAAAGGAAAACAGTTTGTGTTAATGGCATTTTGAGGAAGACATTTGCATAGGCAAGTGGACAAGTCATAGAAATAATTTCATTCATTGGATTTGCTCAAACTTTTCAAGTGGCCATTTACGACAATATTCATAGTATTCAAACGATTTCTCCCCACACACACACACATACACATATTTCGGCTGCATTAGCATTCAGGGGATTCCCGTTGTTTAGCCAAGTTTAACTTGATTAACATTGCCTGCCATATAGAGGAGTATGTGGCTGATGTTTGAGTGTTTGTTAGAGCGTGTTTGTTTGGGGTCCGGACAGATACTTTTCATTAATTGAATTCCCAAGGCCTCGAAAGTTGTCACATGCGAGTCGCAGCTTGTTTACTTAATCCTTCGGTCCTTTTTGCACACTGCCACACCATAAAAGCTTATGTTACTAGCTGTCTTTGTTGTCTGTTTTGTGTTTGGCTGTTTCACGTTGTTCTCCCTGTTGTTATACCCGGTAGTGAAAGAGTGAGAAGGTATAAGAGTTCCTAAGTCTATAGACTTGTCTGACATCGTGTTTGTATCTGTCTTTCCGTCTGTCCATCTGAATTAACCTCTCGATATAAGCGACTATTAAAATTAGAGCTAAAAAGCTTGTTTATTATATTTGTTCTGTTATTATGTTATATTATTTATTATACTTCTATATTTCTCAATTTATATTTAGTGTTTAAGCTAAAGCTATGATTAAAGCGCTTTTATGTTTAATTAAATTACATATCCCTCAAGAATGCATTCTATAAATTGAACTTAGATTTGTGTTAAGCAAAACTGTGACTGAAACTTAAATTTAGTCTGATTGTTGTATTTCAATGATTGATACATATGAAGTTGTGTAAATTTAAGTACCCGGTATACCAAAGTCTAGCATATTGTAGTGCAGCTTTCGGTCTGTTGTTGTCGTTGGGGGCCATAAACATAAAATCCAACTAGCAACTGCGGACTTTGGTTCTGTTTTCGTTTCGTTTCGTATTCGATTTGCTGCGTTTTTATTATGTGTCGTCTGCTGCTTCAACGCTTGTCATTGTCCTTTCTCATTTGATTTTATTGTATGGCACTCTAGTGACAACAGCAACAACAACAACAGCCGACAACAGCAACTCGCATATGAGCAACATCTTCCACAGGTTTCCAATGAAATTATCGAAAGCAATCAATTTTTTAAGTGGAACTGTTTTCAACTCGTACCTTTTGACATTCACTCCAAGCTTCTCCCTCTCCCTTTCTCCCTTTATCTGCCCTTCTCTTTCTACTTTGAGTTGTCGCCTACGTTTTTGTTGGGATCCTTTTCTTGTTCTTGCTGTTGCTGTTGTTGTTGCTGGCCTTTTGTTGGGTTTCGATTTCAATTTGATTTTGTGTGTGTGTGTTTTTCTTCTTCTATTTCTTTCTGATTTGTATTCAAATTATTTTTATAATGAAATCAATAGGCCCGTTTCGTTTCAAGAGTTGCACCTGCCTCGCACCCCGCACCCCGCACTACCTGACCCGAAAAGTCCTTTAGCCCCGGTTCCCTTGTTCCGTGTTGATCCCTGAGCCTCTCTTCGTACCCGAACTTCGATTCGTAATTCTGCTTTGCAGCTATCTACTTAGCGAGTCCGTGACGAACCGGAAGTCCGGAAGTGATTTAGTGCAGACGAGCCGACGGATGTAAATAAATAAGTGCAGCACACATACGCTCGCACACATTAACACTCACACTCCATCTGTGTGTCTTCAAAAGGGATTAGCACTGAAACAGGAAGTAAAGCAAAGCCAAAGCCAAACAGGTTGCATGTCTGACCTTTTACCTTTGCCACTAACTGTCAGTGTTTGGCTCTCTTTCACTCCCTCTCTCTCTCACTCTCTCTTTTTACTGCTCTCTCTCTGTTTCGGTTGCGGAAGCAGTCCGTCGACTTCCTTGTTGTTTTTCAGCAGGCTTCTTCATTTGCCGCTCTTTATTAGTTTTATTTACTTCCGCTCCGCATTTTTACTTCCGCATCGCGCGTTTCCCACGCGTTTTTGACCTACTTTTTGTCCTTATTTTTGTGTTTTTGCCCCTTGGCAGCTGCACCTGCCCCCGCTCCAGCTGCATACTACGAACTACGCGAGTTCCTGTGTTGTTCTCGCTGCGAACCTTAACCCTTTGTTGACAGATTTCAAACATTTTTCCATATTACGCTCCTCCCCCTCACTCTACTCAGATTATTAGGATTCCTATGGATTCGGTGCGGGGATCGCGCATTGACGCACTTGTGAGGGAAACCTTTGTCGTGCTGGCTGGCTGGCTGGCAGGATATGCTTATGTAAGGAGCTGCCTCCTTTAGAGTCCTGCGTTCCTCCGCTCCAGCTGTAAGCAGCGTGGGAAATGCTTTGAAATTCGAGTAGCTCCCCCCACTAAAAAAATCCGCTTTGTTTTTACTGGACTCATGCTGTGCCACTTGAGAGAGAAGCAGTGGGGAGGAAGAGCATTTTACATATTGATAGGCAAATGTGTGTTGGAAGGTGGTTGCCAACAAAATCTGCCACAGATAAACAACACATAACAGAACACGGTTAGGGAGGGGAAAGGGAAGCTACGTCGTCAGCTGAAGTTCCCGCAAAGAAAGTTTATGCCAAAGACAGTAAGAGTTGCTGCTGAAAGCAAACAAAATAGCAACAGAGATAGCGACCGAGAGAGAGAGAGAGACACAAAACTCACACCGGATTTCCGGTTTAACGCGTCAAACTCTCAGTGGACAAGAGAGTAGGGAGAGGATAGGAGGGGAGAGATGGGAGCTCCCTCTAACCCAGCTTGCCACGACGACACTTTATAATTTGCTGTGCAGCACGCGCGCCACGTCACGACGACGCCACCAACAATTAGCCTCGTGTGTCAAAGTGCAGAGGTGCCAGAAAGGGGGAGCGGGTCGGGGAAGAGGAAGAAGAGGCAAGCAGCGGAAGCTGAGACAATACGCGTAGCGCTTGCAACGTGATGCGGCAAGCAGTGTGCAACTTTTGAATGACTTTACAAACAGCGTTGGGTGATTGAATTGGATTGCAATGAGTGAAGAGTGAAGTAGAGAGGCGACTTTAAGAGCTGTCAAAGGGTTTTACGCACGCTCATTTAATTGAATCGAATTAACCCCCAAGAACCCCACAACAACAGAACACAAAAAGCTGTAGCTGTAGCTATAGCTGCCGCCGCCTCGTCATGCCTCATGTGGCTGGGGGCATGCTTGGAATGTTGCAAGCACCGGAAGCGTCTTGCCTCAAGATGCGACAATGACGCGCACAATTAGGGACGGGGGAAGGGGAAGGCAAAAGAGGGGAGTACGGTCACATTGCTGGCATGCCAATGCAACAAACAGTTGGGCTCAGTCCACACATTATTAGCCCAATGGGGGAAGCCTTTGATTGTCGCTTTTTTAGCTGCAGCCAGCAAGAGCGAACGTAATTCGAGCCAAAAGGTCCAAGCAGGGGGGAGAATGGTGGAAGAGGGATTGATTCGAACTAAAACTGGCTGACTGCACCTGCCGCTATCAATAACCCAAAACGCTTGACATGACGTGCGCAAAACTCGGCAACAAAAGGACGCGCCACAAAAGAACGCACACACATACATCCATGTGTGTGTGTGTGTGTTGCCAATCAGTGACATAAATTTGTGAATGCCGGAAGATGCCTCGCTTAAGAATGCCAGGGTCGATGGTTCGCTGGTGTTTGGTTCCCATGAGGGCGTTGACGCACAAAGACGCACACGATCGACAGACGTTGCACACAGCCGAAAGGCAGGATGCTGCACATGCGCCGCTGCCGCTGTTGTTGCTGTTGCTGCTGGGACCGTTAGGCAGCCGCCTGGCACAAGTGTCTAGATCAGCAGCAGCAGCAGGTAGTTGCAACAAATCTTCCTTCTTCTTCTGCTGTTATCTTTTGTCTGTGCGTTAATGATTTTTCTATACATTTCCTTTTGCTGCAACTGCAACTGCAGCAGTTGTTGTTGTTCTTGCCCCATGACAGAGAATTATGCAATCTGGCGTCGTGGAAACATGTGGCCAGATTTCGAGACTGAGTCTGGGGCAGCGTTTTAGGAAGGCGGAAGTGCTCTTTGGTCACCTCACGCTGTTTACACGAAAATTCAATTAAAATTGAAAATTGTTTTTCAAGCGGAAGTCAGCCAGAGAGAGTGAGAGAGAGGGAGAGGAAGAGGGAGAGCAGCTTCTCTGCGGAAGTCACACGGAAGTTGTTTAGGCCAGCGCCAGCAACAACAACTTCCACTTAATCTTCATCCGCCTCGAGCCAAGCTGCTCTCCAAATTGTTCTTCTTCTGCAAGCGTTTTTTCTTCATCTTTTTTTTTTTTGTGTTTTGTAGAAATTCCAATGAAAACATTAAGACTGGGACGCCATAGAGAGTGTGCCGGAAGTAGAAGCTGATTCAGTGCTTGTTCTCACCCGAGACACACATATTTTGCATAGTCCAACTTTTGACTTTGCAGCTTAAGCTGTAAATGAAGCAGCAGAGAGAAGAGTGAAGAGATGGGAGATGGAGAGAGGGGGAGAGGGAAGTGGGGCAACTGGCCGTGCCACTTTGGCGCGCCTTAACGGAAACATGCCAACCTCAACAGCAACAACAACAGCAGAGGAAGAAGCAACAGCAGCAGCAGCAGCATAAAAATTTCATTCATAAAAGTGCAAAAATGCCAAAAGGAAGCAAACCACAGGCAACAGCAACAACAACAACAAAACGGTCAATTGTTGTTGTCAAAGGGGAGTGGAGTGATCAGTATGAGAGAGAGGGGGGGATTTGAATTGGTTAGGCTGGAACTGGTTTGGTTTGCCTGTCTTGCAGCCAATTGCAGGCAACCGGCAACAGGCAAGAAGCCAGCAACAAGCTTCAGCATGTTGTTGTTGTTGTCCATTGTTGCCCGGCAGCAACAGCAAAAGCAACACTGGATTTTGCGTAGCTTGTTGATCGTCACAATTAATGAACGTCGTCTACGCACACGGACATCCACTAACCACATCCACATTCACATTCACATTTAGTTGCACATCCACATCCACATCCTCAGTCAGCATGTTGCTGTTGCTGCTGCTGCTGTTTCGGTTGCTGTGGCCGCAAAACGGAAAAAAGCAATTCATTCATTCATTCAAAAAGGGGAGACAACAACAGCAACAACAACAACAATAAGCTGGCATAGTTGTTGCCTTGTGTAATTGTTGCTTTGACCAAACCGCAAAATGTTGCTGCTGCTGCCAAGCAACATGTTTACAGTGCAGCAGCAGCAGCAACAGTTGCTCTCGACTGCTGCCTCCTTTTACGCTCAGCTAAATAAATCAATCTTGCTGCTGCTATTGTTGTTGCTCAGCATTTTTATGAATGAAAAGTTGCTGCCGCGACGCGACGATCGTTGTTGTTGCTGTTGTTGTTGTTGGCTGGGTGTTGCTGCTGTTGTTTTTCGCAATTTTTAATGAATGACAACGGCAAAACAATTGCGCGTAGCAGCTTGTTGTTGTTGTTTTGTGGCCTTTTTTGGCTGTCTGTTAATTATGCTCAAGTTGCAGTTGCTTGTTGTTGCTGTTGCTGTTGTTGTTCGCTCCATTTGTCGATGATCGCTTGTTGTTTGGTTTAATGAACACATGCGCACTTGTTGTTGTTGTTGCTGCGCGGTTTTTATGAATGAATGAATCGACAACAACAGCAGCAGCAATACGCTGCGTATTTATAGTTATTTATTTTTGCTGGCGTTGTAAACAATCCGCCTTTGGCACGTAATTAGCACACTTACAGATAGCAGCAGCAACTACACAACAGCAGCAACAGCAGCAATAGCAGCAATAGTAGAAGCAACAACCCAAATTGGAACGTGTCCGTCAATAACTGTAACAAGGTCTTGGCTGAAACGGAAACTCGCCTGGCCAGCGAAATATTTCCGTTCGATTTTTCCCGAATGCGTTTGCGTTTTGTGGCAAGTGGCAACAACAGCAGCGGCCACAGCAGCAGCAACCACAACGAAACTAGACAAAATTGTTGCTGTTGTTGTTTATCACACACAAAATTGTTACAAGTCTAATACTACTATAAAAAAGAGGAACGAACACAAAAAAAAAAAAGTTGACTTGGCGCGCGCGCCAGCTCCAAACTTGAGTCGATTGCCTCGAGAAACACGACAACAACAACAGCAGCAACAACAACAGCAGCATCAGCAATAGGTGCAACAACAGCAACATCGGCAAAGAAAAAAGTGGGCAAACTAGTTTTTTGGTATCGAGCATCCGTTGGCTCAGGTTGTTGTAGCTTTCAGCCAGTTGTTGCTGTTGTTGTTGTAGTTGTTGCTGTTTGTTTTTTCTCAATGGAAGCTCTCTGAAATTGTGAACTGGAATTTTTTTAGGTGAATAATTGTTGTTGTTGCTGTTGCTGTTGTTGTTGTTATTCGTTTTATGCTAATGCGTTAGACATTATTAAAAGAAATATGTTTTGTTTGTTCATGCGCTAAACACTGAGAGAAACGCCCAGCAAGTTTGTCTTGCTTTCAACTTAAGTATTCCTTAATGATTTCTTTCAGTGTATGCTGAAGCTTCTGTTCCTGCTGTTGTTGTTGTTGTTATTGTTGTCTACTCTCTTCGGGGCATTTGTTTTTCTTGTTTTCGCTTTGAATCGCATTGAATAATTTCTAAATTTAGCATAAAATATCATAAATTCTTCTGGCGTGAAAGGAAAGAGAGAAGGAGAAAGAAAAAAAAAAAATATGAATAAAATGCGAATACGAATACGAAGAAGTTTTTTTTTTTGAAGTGGCTCAGCAACTGATCGTTGATAGTAGAAGATCTATGCACACGGTGTGATAGAAAGAGAGAGAGAGTATCTAAAGTCTCGAACTCGATGATGACCTTGCTGAGTTACAGCTACACACACACACTCACACACACACACAAACACACCCAGTTGAAAAGCAGTTATGATAAAGCTCGTAAATTTTATGACGCGACTTTTATGATGAATGCCTGCGGCTGGCATTAGCATAAAGATGACTTGCGAAGCAACTAGCCACAAAGGGGTGAGTGACGTGGGGGGTGAGTGCTGGCGAAAATATGTGCCGAAAAACTTGACTTTACTAGACAATTGTGTGCATTGTTTTGCTGTGTGTTGGGAGGGTGTGGTAAAGCGATTGATAAACAACTTTTATATTTACTACAGACAAACACTGCGCTCATATTGCGCATACGCACCGTTTTGCGGGATTGGAACTTGGACTGACGCTCGCCTTAGAAAGAAACGAAGAAAAAAAAAAACTAGCTGAAAAATAAATAAAAATGCCGTTTTCACACCTGGCTGCGTTCCAGCCAGCCAACAATAAAAGCACCCACGTGTCTGGGCCAGGCCACAAAACGGGGCACAAACAACACGGCGACGAGTGGACAGACGGACAGACAGACAGACAGACGGACAGACAGATTGTAGAGACATGTTTATGCTTGATTTGTTTATGCATTTCTCAGGCGATTGGAATTTCTAGCAGCCTCTCTTTGATATCTCGTTTTTCGGTTTTTGGTTTTTCGGTTTTTCGATGCCTAGGCTCTCGTGTCATTCAATGTCTGCCACATGCCACAACAGCAACCGTTCATAGCCCACAGCAACATCAGCGTTTTCATGTGACTGCTTTTAGCCATGCCACGCGCATCGTTGCGAGTCTCGCGAGTTGTTTAAGCCAAATATGCGTAGCTGATCTGCTTGTATATGGCTAACAAATCACTGTTGTTGCCGTTGCCGTGCTGTTGTTGCTGTTGTTGTAGTTGTTGATGTGTTATTCGTGTTGTTGTTACCCATTCAAACAACATTTGGACGCTCTGTCGCTTTGCCATTCATTCATAGATTGACTTGCCCAACGAAGCGAAACGTTGACGTCGCTGCCGCAGTCGCTGTTGCTGCTCTGCTGTCGCTGCTGGCGTCGCAGCTCATCAGCCGTTTACGTTTTCATTCATTCGGTTTCCACTCTCCACTCCACTCCTCTCCTCTCCGCTCCACCCATCACAGCCCTCCTCTTTCTCCTCTCCTGCTGCTGCTGCTCTTCACACAGTTCTTGCTCATTCATCGTGCTTGCTGGCAACGCCATTTGCTGCCAGCTTCGTCGTCATCGTCGTATTTCATTCATGAATTTTCTTTCATTCAGTTTTGCCTGCGCTCCCCCCATCTCTTTCCCTCCCTCTCTCTCTTTCTCGCACTCTGCTCGGTTGTTGTTGTTATTGTTGAAAACATTTTTAAATACCGGAACTGAATGTTTAGCGCTTTTAAGCATGGGAACTTTTTGTTTTCTTCTTCAAGAAAAATAAAGAAAAAAAGTTTATCTATTCGCTCACACTCCCTCCCTCTCTCTCTCTCTCTCTTTTGAGCGATTTTATGCGAGCTCTTCCGAAATCCCCGAAAGGAATTTTTGGCTTTTTCTTTGTTTTTGTCTATTTTAGGTGTTGTTCTCTATGCGCCGCCCGATTTGTTGTTGTTTTTGTTTTTTATGCCTTCACAATTTATTGCAGACATACGGATTGGAAATTTATGGGCCATACTGATGGCTCCACCCCTCCCCCCCAACTCTTTCCTCACCATGAAACAAAAACCAACTGAGTCGGCGATCTGTTCACCGCTGACAACTTCAGAATGCTGGGCATATTAGCGGGATTATGTGTGGTCTAATGTGTGTAAATGAGTATGGAAAAAAGGATGGCATGGGTTGACATTGAATGGAGACTTAAGCGATCTATTAGGAATTGATTTTATAGGCAGTGAATGGGAGGGAATAATAAAAAGTTGTAAGAGGATTTAATATAGTTGTGGCTGATCGTGATGAATATAGAAATGACTCAGTTAACATTGCTATTGTAATCTAATAGTTTCATTAAGGATTATGGATTAATTTTTTTATGAATAGCTGATGAATAGATGCGATCCTCTACGGTTAGTAATAATGATGATAAAAATAATGATAAAATTTGATAATGATAAAAATGTTACCAAAAATATAATAGTTATTTAGTATTTTAGTATTTATTCTTTAGTCAGTTTAGTTTAATGTTTAGTATTTAGTATTTAAAATGTAGTATAGAGTATTGTTTGTTCAACATTTAGTATGGGGTGTATTTTAGTATTTAATGTTTAGTATTTAATGTAGTATTTAGTATTTTTGTATTTAGAGTTTCCTAATTAGTATTTAGTATTTTATCATTTTAGTGTTTAGTATTGAGTATTTAAGGATTTATTATTCAGTATTAAGTATTTACTATATGGTATTTATTTATTAACAAGTAGTATTTTAGTATGAAGTATTTCGTAAATAATATTTAGTATTTACTATTTATTTAGTATTAAATAGTTGGTTTTGGTATATAGTATTTAGTATTTAGTTTTTTTTTTTTTACTTTTTTTGGTCACGTTTTTAATTCTGATTTCAATTCTTGGCTGTCGTTTGTCATTTTCTTTAAGATACCTATTCATAAGCTTTTGGTCTCTATTAACATTTCCAGGGTATAAACTTAGTCAACCCCTAAGCACAGCTTATGCGCATTGTTTCCCTTTAGTTGTTGTTTAGACTGTCAATATTTTCGTTTTGATTGTTGTTGATATTTCACGCCTTGGCCAACTAACAACAAAAACAATATCAATAGCAACAGCAGCTAGGGAGTGTTCGCTACAGTGGACACTGGACATAACCGATCGCTAACTGAAAACTCTATATTGCTGAGGGGAAAATTTGATTGAATGTTCATTGAGTTGGCAATCGCTGGAAAGATCGTATCGTGTAGTAACTCGCATGGTTTTTGTGGGGAACTTGGCTTAGTCATGCGGCATACAACATCAACATACAGTTCGTGCCTCATATAAAAAACATTGAACTCCTGACCCGCAGCGCTAATTGGTCTATAAGGTATCGTTGACTTTAATTGATCAAATGCGACGACAACGAAGCAACAGCAACCACAACAATAATGTTTGTCAAATGACATGGAAAACGCTGCGAGACAACAAACAACTTTCATTTTTCATATAAAGCGATTGCTGTTGTTGTTGCTGCTGTTGTGTGGTTGCTGCCGCGCTGCAGTTGCAATTAAATGTGCCATAAAAATGAAACAACTGCCCCGTTTTGTGGGTGTCAAGTGTAATGGCTGTTAAGAACGTCAATCTGTTTGTTGTATAGGGCGGCGGCTAAATATAGACAATGCCCATACTTCATACTTCGCTGAGATCTCTGTCGATCCAAGTTAAGTTGAAAATCGTGGGCCCAGCCCCAAAGTTGAGTGCAAAACCTGATGCTTTTCTTCATGTTGCTGTTGCTGTTGCTGGCGTGGGCATTGCAGCCAGTTACAATATGGCAACAACAACCACAATAAAAGCAAGCAAAGTTGTTGAGCAGGTGTCGCCGCATTATGCAATTGCCGACAAGTTGTTTGCATAGATCAATGCAGCCTCTGCTGCGGCTGCTCTGACTGCCAGCAACAGTTGCCGCTGTAATTAGCTGCGACTTATTTATTAGCTGTTTCGTTTTTTTGCTTTTGACTTACCCCCACTTGATAGAGTATGCGCAGCTCCTTTGAATGCGCATGCCTGTTGTTGTTGTTGTTGTTATTGGTGTTGCTGCTGCCGCTTAAGCGATGTTGCTGCTGCAACATTTGGCGCGCTCGCCGTTTCGCTGGCTCCGACTCCTGTTGCTCCTTCTGCTCGCTGGAAATGCTGACAACAGCAACAGTTAGCGGCTTTTCGCTGCTCGTCGTTGTCGTCGTCGTTGTGGTTGCTGTTGTAGCTGTGACTGCTGCAACTGCTGCTGCTGCTGCTGTTGTTGGCGCACCTGTTGGCAACGTCTCTTTGGCATCGTAGATGGTATACTCCAGCGTCTTGTGTTTGGCGCTGTCATCGCTGCCGCTGGACGTCGGCGTCAGCTCGTAGACTTCAAGCGGCAGACGCGTGCTTTGCACGCTGCTCGATAGCAGCAGCAGCAACAACAACGGCAGCGATCTCAAGCATATGCTGGCCATGTTTGTGTGAGTGTGTGTGTGTGTGTCTTTGGGTGTGTTGCTGCGGCTGTTGTAATTGACACTTTTTGTGGGTTTTGTAAGCTCAGTTGTTGTTGTTGTTGCTGGCAAATCGAAATCGTTGTTGATTGTTTTTCTTTTTATCTTTGTTTTTTTTTTTTCTGAGGGGTTGCTAAATTAGCATTGGTCAGCGCTGACTGGCTGCTGGCAGCAATTGCCCGCTTTCAGCTTTGGCCCCTGGCCCACATGCTACGCTACAACGGCAACAACAACAACAAGAAGAACGAAAACAACTGGAAACTCGCGTTGCACGATTACGTTATATACTCGCTAAGCAGGTTTAAGCACACGATCGCGCGATTACCGATTAACGATCGCAGCAGCGATTATTGATTATCGATTGCACTCTCAACGAGGCAAAGCTTCACTTGACTTGCAGTTGTATAATAAATATTAATAAATGATTTTCTTTGCTGTTTCGAAACACGCGACTCTTAAAATTCGTTTAGTTTTGAGTTGTGGCATGCGTCTTCGGTCTCGGTTTCGGTCTTTCTTCGTCTTTTTTCGTCGTCGTCGGCGTCGTCTGCTCAGGGCAACCTCACTTTTCGAACTGATCAAACAGAAAAACGAACGACGGCAACTTCTCAGCGCTGTCATCGTCGCAGTCGCCGTCGCTGTTGCTGCCGCTGCCAGCGCTGACGTTGTTGTCTCTCGCTCTCTTCTGTGTGTGTGTATTGAAGTCTTGAATGAACGCACACACACATAGCAAGCGACTGCGACTGAGGCAGCGGCTGTGACGTAGGCAGCAGCAACAACTGCTTGGACTCGTTGAATGAATGAATGAATGTTGTGAGACGACGACGACGCAGCAGCAGCAGCACAGCATCCATTATGAGTGCATGGCGAGAGTGTATGTGTGCATGTGTGCATGTGTGTGTGTGTGTGATTATCTATGTGTAGCTGCGGCTCGCGTGCTGCGCTTGCCCGTCGCCTGAGGCCTCAAACGACGCGACGCGACGCTGCTCGCTGGACATTGGACATGAGGCGCATCCTTTAGCCCGTTTTTGCGCTCAGTGTTTATGTTTGCCTTTTTTTGTTGTTGTTGTTGTTGTTCTTGTTTTTGTGTCATTTTTACTACGACCGGAAACTAATTCCTGCCCAGCGACATTGTTGTTGTTGTCGCTGTTGTTGCTGTGGGTTTCTTTTCGCTGTCGCTTGTTTAATTTCGCGCGCATGCCAAAAAATAAGCAAGAAAAAAAAACAGCAGCAACAAATATGTATGTGGAAGACACGTCTTCTCGCTCTGAGGCTGAGCTTCAACTTTTGAGTGGCCAGTTCAAGCGAAAAGAGCGCGCGACGTTCTCAAGAAAGCGCGCCAATTTTTTTCCTTTTTTTTCGTTTTTTTATGGGGACTTGGAGACTTGAAGCCTAGCGATAAGATTTCATTCGGTTTCCATTTTCATTGCCGACTGACTGACCATGGCGAGACATTAACTGGAACCTTAGTTGTGGGTTCTGCGTTGTGCAGTTGCCAACTGGCTTAATTCGATTTGCGATTCCGATTCCAATTCCGATTGCCAATTGCTTGAAAGAAATTCCCTTCATTCTCGGCATTCCAATGATAACGTAACATAAATATTATATGTCATTGCATGTTGCAACTCAGTATTCATAATAATCAATGCAGGCCAATGAATTGCGAATATTTTTTGATGACATATTCGTATTATTTGCATTGCATTTCCCATATGACTCTCATTTTAGTTTATCTTTCAACATTTCGTATTGGTTCTTTTGGAATTTTTTGTTTATGCATAAATTACATTTTCGAAATCCATACAATATTTTGACATATTGTTTTGTTGTTCGTTTCTAATGCTGTTATGTTTATGGATTCATAGAATTTGCCTCATTTGAATACATATATATATCGTATAGTATATGTAAGCTATAAAATATAACTCTCATTCACAAACGTTATTTAGATGACAGCATTATTAGTTCATCACTTCATTCATTTCCTATTCATTCATTTAGTATTTCATTGATCAGATTGGCCAAAAGTGTTGCCAACATTTTGAATGTTGTCTGACTTCCTGTACAACTGAAGCACAGCTCTGATTTACAATCTTTTTTTGTCCATACTAATGCTTCCCTTTCATATCAATATTTACGCATGCATATGAGAAACTTTTCCATCCCATTTTGAAATTTTTAAAGCAAACCCTTTTAGTAAAATCAAGTCTGTTTTATTTCTTTGCTAACAAATGTATTGCCCATTTTATCATTTTATCCAGATTTAAGCTGAGACAAATTCTTTATTCGAATATAATTTAGGATAGTGAAATGAAAGTAATTGAAGGTCTAAAAAGAATGGAATATACCTTCTATCCTTCTTCTATCAACATGGTATTATAACTGCCTCAAATATGAATGTACATACATATGTACATATACTCTTGATCAGCGTTAGCAGCCGAGACGATATAGCCATGTCTGTCTGTCTGTCTGTCCGTTCGTCTGTATGAACACCTAGATATCAGAGACTATAAGAAATAGAGATCAAATTTGTTTTCGACAGCACTTGTTATGTTTGTATACAGATCAAGTTTGTTTCAAATTCTTGCCACTCCCACGTCCAAGACAAAAATCGAGAAAATTAAAGCTCTATCTCTTATAGTCTCTGAGATCTAGGTGTTCATACGGACGGACGGACAGACACACAGATGGACATGGCAAGATTGTCTCGGCTGTTGACGCTGATCAAGAATATATATACTATATAGGGTCGGAGATGTCTCCTTCTACCTGTTACATACATTTCCCGCCGGCACAAAGTTATAATACCCTTCTACCCTATGGGTATCGGGTATAAAAATCGAATAACAAGCGTAATTATGAAGCTAGAGGATTTTGGTACATACAATAATAACTATAGTTTAATTGATTCCTGGAAAATTGATTGCGATCAGATAAAAATTGAAGAAGTTTGTGTAGAATTTTTTTTTATTTTGAGTGTAGTACTTTATCAATATACCGAATATATCCTTTGGTATATTTTTAGCATTTTTAGAGCATATTAATTTGGTATATTTAAATATAATACCGCACTTGTTTGCTTTTATTTAAAATATGTAACAGGTGTCTTACTGTCGAGTCCACTCGACTGCAGCTTTCTTACTTGTTTGTTAATCTCTGTGTTGACGCTGCAGATTTTATTTTATTTTGAAACTTTTCGCAAGATTGCAAATTTGTTGTTGTTTGTCAATAGTTTACAAACTCATTTGGTATAAATTGGGTAACAATTTCACTAGGAATTCATCTCACTTGTATATCATATTCCTCTTTTCAACTGTGAATAAAATATTATGCAAAATTCCAAAAATCTTTTATATAAATTTCTTTATTATTTTGTGTTTTTTGAATACTATTAAGGAATTTAATAAGAGAGGTCAAAAGTTACAGCAATTCCTTTACAATTGATAAAATTTCAATAAACTGTTTTGCACAGATTTCCAGCCATATTAATAGCATTTACTTTCATTTCTTTGTGTTGCAGGTAAAATGTATGCAGTAATTGGACGACGTCATGGCAAAATTCTATCGGGTGACCTGACGCAGGGCAGCGGCAACTTTGCCGTGACCTGTCTGCTGCCGGTCATTGAATCGTTCAACTTTGCGCAGGAGATGCGCAAACAGACATCTGGCCTCGCCTGTCCCCAGCTAATGTTCAGCCATTGGGAGGTAAGTCTGCAATCAACGCAGCTGTTGCAAATGTTGTTGTTGCTGGTTGCTGTTGCTGGTTGCTGCTGTTGTTGGTGGTGATTTTGGCGCAAGTGCGCCACGCAATCAAAGCTGAACTTATCCCTCTTTCAGAGAGTTGGCCATATGCCATATGTGTGTGCTTTGCTTGCCTCTTCATCTCTCTCTCCATCTGCGGTCTGTGTTTGGTCAGCTAAAATCTCAGCTTACCTTTGGTTAACTGCTGCTACCTTCTGCTGAAGTCTTATAAGCTAAAACCACAGCAGCAGCAACAGCAGCAGCCAGAGCCATAGCAACAGCAACGATAGCGACAACAGTTGCTTTGAAAGTTATATGGTCCATTTGAGGCTGCAGCTGTGGCAGCAAGCTCTCTTGGCTTGGCCTGAAATTCAAGTATGTATCGAAGGCGGGCGGCGGCCTTTCCCCTGACCTTGTCGCACTTCAATCCGATTTGTATTTGTAGCATTGCTAATAGTTGATCTCGATCCCCACTGTGTATGAGCGGATGAGCCAAGCAGCATCAGCAGCGGATAGGCTGATGATTAATAAAGACGCTGCTCTCTCAGGTGCACCACACAAAAGTGTCGCAAGCGAAAAGGTTTTTGACTTTAGTTGAAAGCGAATCGAGTTGTTTCTGGTTCTAAATATTATATCATCTCGCTTTTATTATTATGTGCAAACAAGTTTACACATTTCTTGGAAAAAGTTGCCAAGAAAAACCGCAAGCCAAAGAATGTTTTCGTTACACTCTTGAGTTGAGGGCATTATAATTATGTCACGAACTGTGTTAATTATTCTATATATAGCAGTGTTTATTTTTATCTCTGAAACCCCATAAAGTGTTTAGATTCTTGTGACAACTTTCTAACTCATTTTCATTTGTAAGGTAATTGAAGAAGTGTCGTGAACTTCATTGCTTCCTTTTTATTGTTAATTATAATTCGAGAAGAGAGATTTCATAGGATTTTATTAAAAGTAAGAAATACCAAAATACTAAATATTATATTTTATAAAAATTAAAAGTACATATTTCTTTACTGTTATATAAAAAGTAATACTAAATATTGAATTTATAAAGTTTAAAATTTATTCTTCATTTTCTTGAAAGTTTCACTAAGTATTACATAGACGCATTATTCGATTTTAATGTTCTCAAATGTCTGTTAAGGAAATGCAATTTGTACAAGGAAAATGTTCTCCTTTTGTCAACTAAAATTTACGAATAATTGTTATTACTTATACTTATAAAGATAAGTATTTTGTTGGCAATATAATAATACTGAATTTATGATAGCATTTTAATTAAATATCACAAATATTTCAGGTTTAGCTTTAAGGATTGATTTTTCAAATTCAATCTGCTATATTTTGTACTTTATAGTATATAGATATACCAAACGTAGCCCTCGGTGTATTTTTGGTATACTTTATGGTATAGATATGCCAAACGCCCTTTCTTGGTATACTCTATGGTATATAGATATACCAAACGTAGCCTACGGTATATATTTTTGGTATATTAATTTGGTATATTTTAAGAAGTATTGTTTAATACCAGCAGCACCCTCGATAACACTCGAATATAGCGTTCTTACTTGGGTAATTCTAAGCTTATGAAGAGAATTTAATACACTGATCACTGAGATTACGGAGATTAAGGATTAAATCGTCAAGTTCAATTTTTTTTCTTGTTCTTAAAAATAATATTTAATGCTTGTTAACTATTCGAAATTGGCGATATATTAGGTATCTTTTTCCCATTTAATTCTTAAAGCTCAATTTGCTACTGATCGAAAGCGAAATGTAGGATTATTTGTCGGGTGTGCGAAGAGTGTCAAGTGTGTGTGATAGTATTAGTATGTGACTATTTATGTGTGTATCTTCACATGTGCTTGTGTGTGTGTGTGTTGTATATCGCCCAACCAATCGATAACAACAAGTTTTTGTATAATGACTTCCGGTGATTTTCTATTTCTCAGCTGAAGTTTTGCCGGCATCGCAGTCTAGAGTTGTTGTTGTTGTCTTTTTGCTGCTTCGTATAATTTCATACGCATTTCCAGCGTCCGTCTCAAAGGGGAGCAGCAATCGAAGGAGAAGGTGAAGGGAGCGGAAGAGGGGGAGGGGCAACGTTTGTAACTTTCCGTGTGTGTTTTTCCTGTTGAAATCTAAACGGAAACTAGTTTTGTTGAGCGGTTGGCTCTCTGAAATAAGTGCATTATTCGAGCCAATGAAAGCCAACTGCGTGCGTTTTAGCAATTAGAATTCGACAACACACCAAGAAAGCAACAACAGCAACCACAACAACACCAGCAACAAAAGCAATCAGCAATCAACAGCAACAACAACAATCATCGAAGTTAAGATGTGTGTCACCTGGCGATGAAATGCTGCTGACATTTCTGTTGTTCTGTTGTTGTTGGCCATTCAACAATTAAACAGTTATTTGTGTGCGCAACGCCTGCGCCTATTGCCACGCCCACTCGACCAGCCCCCAGCAAATGCGTGAGCGTTGTCGCTTCCACAATTGTTTCCACTCTCTGCTCGACTGTTTCCAATGACCACAGTGACGTGGGCGCAGTTGTCACGTGCCCATAATAACAACGAATGCGAAGGCCTCAAGTGCCAAGATAGAGTGAGAGAGCAAGATGAAGAAAGAGCAAGAGAGAGCGCGTGCTTTTGACTGGTATTTGAATTTGTTGCCGCATCATCATGGCCTACAATGTGTTCGTTAAGTTGCAACTGCAACTGCAACTGAGCTTTTGATGGAGTTTCTGCCGCCTGCCTCCTTGCGACGAAGTCACCGAGGTGACCTTTTCGCCCCGAGCATCCGCGCATCCACAGAACCGCAACAGCAACAACAACAGCAGCAACTGCAACAACAACAACAGCAACAACTGCAACAACAGCAGCAGCAACAACAATAACAATAGCAGCAGCAGAAACTAATTTTCAGTTTTCATACTCGTCTCTGTCTCTGTATATTTTTCACTTCACGTAACGCATTAAAGCCGCACACACACACACACACACACACATACACGCTGTGGTATGGACAGCATAAATACTTGGTTGTTGTTGCTGCTGTGGCTGTTGTTTCTGTTATTGCTACTGTTGCCGTTGTTGCTACCGTCTTGCGCGCTTTTGTTATTATTTGTGTTGCTGCATACCCTGCACATTGATAAGCTCTGTGCGGTATATTGTTTTCGGTGTCGTGAGAACTCCAACAAGTGTTGTTCCTGCTCTTATTATCGTTTAGCTTTAGCTTTGGCAGCTCTAAATTTTATATTCGTTTACACTTTTAGCTTTTATTAAGTGTAAGAATAAATACCGAAACATTTAGACAGCTTCTTTTATTCTATAAATTAAAAACTACGTCATTTTTCAACTTAAATCATTCTTTTTGATTGAATTTGTACTGCTGAAACATTTAATTCGATTTTATATTTTATTATTTCTTTTGCTTGGCATTTGATATTTCTTATACCTTTATTGTTGAATCTTAATAGTTGTCGTCCAAGGAACATCATCTAAAAGCGTTATAGAAAACACTTTGAATATATTTTTATAATCTGTGTATAACTACAAAATATCAATACGCATTTAATAGAGCTGAAAGCCGAGTTGGACTATAATTAAACACATTTTTATTCAGTTGCAATTTAGAGAATGAAAAATAAAATTAATATTTTAGATACAAACTTGACTTCACTTTGCTTAAAACGACTCCATCAACAATTTTTATCTTCAATATTCAATCAAGAATTTGTATCTTAAATATTCTATCAAGAATAAAATCATGAATCATGCTTATATGTTGTCAAACTTGAACCATGCAGGTAAATTCCTAAATCAAGATCAACATTCTACAAAAACAACAAATCTTGATATTTCCAACCTAAAATTCTTGTCTCAAGATTTTTCCTAAAGATCGAAAAGTTCTCAATATTAAGATTTGCAATCTAGTTGTTTACCACTGTGTATAAAACCAAATATATTTTGATCTAGCTTGTTCATTATTTTTCATTTTAATATTAGTTTATTAAATTTAGTTTATACAATTGCATAAATGTGGGAGCTTAGTGACTTCACTTAACTTTACTTGGAATACCTCTATTAAAATGATTAATGGTTTTGTATTTTTTGATCCTATTCAATTATAGTTTGTTAAATTTAATAAAAGTAACAGACTCTAATCTTCACTTTACTTAGCTCGGAATACTTCTTCCAAAACCATTTATAATATATGTAAATTTAAATATGTTTTTTTTTTTCCTTTTTCAATCCAGTTTTATAACGCTTTATGTTTAGTTTTTTTTTTTATATTATAATGGTTAATGTTTGTCTTTTTAATATTTAGGCAAATATTAAATATAAATTTAGTTTATTAAATTTTCACTTCATTTAGCTTAGAATACCCCTACAAAAACCATCTATAAAATATAGTATTTTACATATTTGTATTATTTTTTATTTAATCCAGTTTTCTAAGGTTTAATATTTTCAATTTTAATATCATTCCATTTATTTTATGAAATTTCATTAAAGTACCACTCAAATGTCGAGCACACAATAGCGTCACATTTGCTCGAAATCTAATTACCGATAGCACCTTTGCAGGCTTTGTGTGTCAACTGCACATGTCACAAGCGCACATGTTGTCAGCCTTCATGGTGGAGGTAACACTGTAGCAGCGGTAGCAGTCGTAGCAGACATCAGTCGCTTGACAGTCGCTGGCCGAAGTCCCAAATCCCCATTTTGAGACTCACTCGCCCCAAATGCTGCAGCGGCTTTGGCTACTGGTCTTACCTACTTAACTGTAGCGCGTGGTGCTCAAAAGGAGTGGGGGGAGGCGAGAAGAAGGTGGGGGAGGAGGGCCTTTCATTTGTTGTGGTTGCTTCTGCTGTAGTAGTTGTTGTTGCTGTTGTTGTTGTACTTGTTTGGAGTGTTTATCATTAACGCGTCGCATATTATTGTTATTATTATTGTTGTTGTTGTTGGTGTCGTGCTTTGCATATGCGAGGCATAACTCGAAAACTACTTGAAGAGCAGCGTATACAATAAAACAGAGCAGAGCACAAAGAGAGCGAAGGAGATAGAAAGAGAGCAAGCGAAGGCGTTGATGAGGGCAGAGAGAGGGGAGCACAAAGCGCGGTGGGAGGGGGAGAACAGCAGACGAAGACAAATAACAAATAATCTGATAACTCGTTTTGTACCTGAAGACAGAGCAGAGCAGAGCGAGAGAGAGAGGCAAAGAGAGAGAGAGAGACCCCCAGCACCAGCAAAGGGAAAGTCTCCAATGGAAGACAAAGAAGAAGAAGCAGAAGAAGCAGAGGCTGATTCTTGAGACTGCGACTGAGACTGAGGTTCAGGTTGAGGTTGAGGTTGAGGTTGAGGCCGTGGCAGTGCCCTAAAGTCTGCGCTGCATGGCCAGCTATGTATGTATGTGCATGTGTTGGTGTATGCAACAGGCTGGCAAGTGCTTATCCAAGTGGCTGTGGCAATCCTTTAGCCAGTTGCAGTCGCAGTCGCAGTCGCAGTAGTTTTTGTTGTTGTTGTTGCGCTTAAGTGGAACGTGGTTTGCATTGTGCGCGCTGTCAAAATGACGCTCGTCGAGGTTCGAGGCTCGAGTTTGCAGAAGCAACAACAACAGCGCATGCGCAACGTGTGTCTGTGTGTGTGTGTGTGTGTTGGTGTGTTGGTGTGTTGCTGTTGTGGTTATGGCAGACTCTTGTAGTCTTTGGCTAGTGGCACCGTCATCGACTGCGGCTCTGTTGCTGTTGCTGCCCCTTCTACTTCTACTTCTGTCACTGTCTCTGCTGCCTCAGGCTGTGGCTCTGTTTCTGGCGCGCGATAATAATCTCGACTGCGGGGCCGCGCGTTCTGCTTTTTTCTCTTCACTGTTTTTGTTGTTGCTGTTGTTGTTGGTCTTGCCCCGGCCACAGTCTCGCTGTCTCAGCCACAGCTGCGCGTCAGGCGTATTTCGGTAGCTGCTGCGTAAATTACCTGCATGCGGACGTACGGCTGGACAGGTAAACACACTCCACACACACTCTACACTCCACACACTCCACACTACAAACACAACACACACACATACTCACACTCACACTTCGTTCGAGAGACAATCGACTCACGCGTCTGCGTGTTTATTAGAGGCCCCTCATGCGAGGCCATGACAAATACGCGAGACTCAACCTGAGCACTTTTCGAAATACTATAAAATACAATACAATACGCATGATCTACTTTTACTACTACGCATACACATTGAACCGAGAGTATTAGCTCCTAGTAACCGCTTATCTACAAAAATAATGCAGCTCAAAATATGGTATATTCAATTGGTTTACAATCGCATTTTTAACTAGTTGTCTTCCAATGAAATCCCCTTTTCTTATTGGTGTTTTGCATATAGTTTAAAAAGACTTAATTAATTTGTATTAGTTAATAGAAAAATATGCAAAGTTTCAACATTTAAAGTCAATTTTCATGATATCACTTCATATTTATTTAAATATATTGAAAATCTTTTAGCCAGCACACAGAACTCGAAACTCATTTTAGGCTGCAGCTTGATGTGCTGATCGTCGAGTGTTTTTATAGGCTACCTTTAGCTGTGGCTTAAATGACAGCACTGTGAAAAAAACTATAATAGAAAGTAAGTCAATATCGTTAAATATCAGATATTTAGCAAAGGCTCAACTAACTAATATTATTGTAAATAACTTAAAAAGTTATTCTAAAATACAAAATTGTCTTTTGAATGCACAATTTATAGCAATTTAAGTTATTAACTTGCATGGGAATGGATTGAAATTTAGGGTTTTTTTGTAAAGATTCTTCGAATATCTCTATATAGTTAGATATTTATAGTAAAGATGTTTGATAATTTTTTCGAATATCTCTACAGTTATGTAAAAAACATTTGTTAATCGTAACCTTAAGTGATCTTTCATTTGCCAGAAGAAATCAGAATCATGCTTACGATAAGTATTGAAAATTTTTTAATAAGTTTTAAATATTTGTAAGAAGCATATTTAGTGTCTACAAAAAGCTGTTCTCGATCGGTATAGTCAAGAGTGTGATGGTCCATGGTCTTCGAACAGCATTTAAGGTCTTTTTGCTTTTTATACCCCTTTTTTCTGCCAGTGTCCGACAGCGATTGCTGCTCATTTGTCTGAACCGGCTCAGACGCAAGCTTTGCGCACTTCTGGAGCACTTTAGCTGCCAAAAGGTCCCCAAGGGAGTGAAGATGCGGTTGCTGCTGCTGGGGCATTGTTGTTCTGCTGTTGTTGACGAACCGTTGTGCGTAGGGAAAGCAGCGTCCCTCCACAGCTTGATGATCAGCTCAAGCATCTTTTACTGCTCTTGTTGTAGACATGTGCAAAAGGATATCAGTGTGTGTGTGTGTGTGTGTGTGAGTGTGGATTGTTGGACGGGATTGCCCTGCCCTGCTCTGCCCTGTGCTCTTTCTTGGCCGCGTGTCGTTGTCGTGATCATGCTGGCTACTGCAGCTCTCCCCTTTTGTGCCCCTTTTGTCCCTCGCTCTCTCCTTGCTCCAACTGGTCCACTCCTTGCTCTGCTGGCGTTGTTAGTGGTTGTTAAACAAGCGAAACGTTGTGCCCGATAATGATCTACATGGGGAACTGAGCCGCAGTTTAGCGTAGTGCGAACAGATGGTGCAAAAAACAAAACTGCACAACAACTTACACACAAAACCGAAAAAAAAAACAAAAACAGAAATAAATAAAGTTTCACCACAGCACGAACTGAAACTGAAAATCCTGAAGCAAAGCAAAGTTCCTTGGCATTGAGGAGACGTTATTTTTTTTTTCCTTTTTTTTTTTTGGACTGGGATTCCACAGAACCGCATCGAATTGAACAGCACGTCTGACACCCGCCCGCTGTGCGACTCAAGTGCGTGTCCTTCCAACCAAACAAAACACAACAATCGAACACTAGAATTGGAGTTGGAGTCGGAGTTGCTGTTGTTGTTGTTGTGTTGAGGAGAAAATGAAGACAACGTGTAGTAGCGACGTTGGCAATCATCAATCACAGAAGAAAGGAGCAAAAACTTCACGCCATTCACTAAAATTCTGCGTATCCTGGCGTGCCTTATCACGCAATGAATGCCGAGAATGAGACTCTATCCTCCTAGTCCTAGTCAGTCCTGGACTATACATGAAAGTCATTAAAGATGCGCGCAGCCATTTGAATGTCGAGCCGAAACCTAAAAGGAACGACCCTCTTGAGTTTAACAATGAAGATGAAGATGTGAAAATGCACGCTTTCCCTGATTGCCTGCTTACGCACGTAGACACCGAGACACCCAGACACACACAGACTCATAAAACATCACGTAAATCCAATCACGCTGGCAGGACGACGCATAGACAGAGACAGAGGTTGAGGTGTAGGCGCAGGCGCATAGACCAAACGACGCCGTTGTATTCATTCGCTATTGTCCTTTCTCAAGTGGCCCGACCCGCCCCCGTTGTGTCTAAATGATTTCCTGGAAAGCCCAAAAACCTTAACACTGATCTGTCTCTCGCTCTTCTCTTCGCTCCCTTTTTGCAGGTGATTGATATTGATCCCTTTTGGCTGCCCACAACCGAGGAGGAACTGATGCATTTCGGCGAGAAGGCCGACTCCGCAAATAGGGCCAAGGTCTACATGGACAGTGTGCGACGTCGCAAGGGACTTTTCGTGGACGAACAGGTGGTGGAGCATGCCGAGAAACAGCGCACGCTATCCAAGAACAAGTAAACTGGCAACTGGTGAGTGTTTTTAAAAATAAAATATATCTCTGTCTTTTATTTATAATAGCAGTAGTTAGGTTGTGATGTAAAAACAAGCCTTTTATTTGGCCTCCTGTTCCGTCTTTTTGGACAGACTATCCCGATGTCTGTCCGTTGAGACAGTTTCGCTAATTAGTCCGCTGTCGTTCTCCTCCACATTTGGCACAGCCAACGAGTTTCGGCCCAACACAATGTGAATGCAACTAAAGAAAGAGCGCGAGAGGATTAAGTTAGTCTCTTTTCGGTCCTTAAGCCAACTCCCAGTACTTACAGCACTAGCAAAAAGACTGCCATTTGGGTGCCAATGGTCAGCAGATAGATGCCACCGCCGTGACTAGTTTCGAGCGTGGCGACATAGATTTGAGAGTAGCAAACGCCGCTGATGAAGGGCACCGCATTGTCACAGACCGAGAGCAAGGCAAAGACCTTGCCACGTTCTGATTGGGGCACAATCTTCGATGTCATCGAACGTATCATGGGACCAACAATAGGACCCAAACTGCAGACTGCGCCACCCACATAGAACAGCGTTGGACCCGTTGCAAAGTAGTAGAACAGTCGGGCAAGTGCATGTGCCCAGGTGCCAATAAAGATGATGGTCTATGCAACAGGATAGAGTTAGGAAAATCAAGGGATGCTAGATAGGGAATACTTACTGTGTCGCGCCAGCCAAGGAGCTTGTTCATCACGGGTACAGCCAGCAGCATCATGACGACAAAGCCCGTTGATTTAAACGTCTTGAAGGTACTGTAGGAACTGACCTGCCAACCGAACTTGCCAAACGTGTAAAGATACATGTAGCTGCCTTCATCGCGCTGGAACGTGTAGAGCGCCATACTGATGAGCAGGATATACAGGAAGCTGCGTCTGTGGCCCATGCGTGGCTTGAACAACACTCCAAACGAATCCTTGATGTGCTGCTTGTCAAAGAAGTCGGCCCAGAAGCCACAGCAACCCAACTCCCTCAACGAGCGCTGATTGGGAGTCGTTTGCCACTAGATAGAAACATTAAAAGGGATTTGAAAATAATCCCGTTGACATATCTAGCGAAAGGTGTCCTCACCTTCAGGGCAAACAACGTGTAGATAATCGCCAGGAACAATAACGTTGCGTTGACCGCAAACATGTCCGCATAAGACTGATTGAAGACATTGTAGAATAGATAGGAGCCCAAGGCTACGCCTGTGGGCATGGCACTCAGATAAACCACATCCAATATGGTCACCCTAATTGTGCGATTCTGCAGCGTCGTGATGTCCGATATGTACGCAAAACAACTTGCGAATATAGCCACATCGGCGCCCGTCAACGCCGATGGCAGCGTGGCGGTGTAGATGACATTCTCCACCGGCCAGGATGTCATCTTGGCATTCACTACCACCATCGCGGAGTAGATGAACTTACCCACCAGCCCCATGAGCAGCGGCAACTTGCGACCGCGTCTATCCGAAAAGGAGCCCAGAAAGAGAGCTAGGAATATGGGAAAGATGTGCGCGGCAATGTTCTCCCACTGGTGGAACCAGGCCGTTGTCTCCAGCACCTGCTTCTTGTACTCCTCGTTCTCTGCATTATTGATGTTCTCACAGATCTCGGCGGAGAAATTTCTATTCACTAGGCACGCCTTCAGCACAAAGAAATTCTGCTCAATCACCGAGGTGATCATGAAGGCGAACATGTATAGAAACATCGTGGGCTCCACAGAGGTGGCGGTGACGGCGTCCCACAGCCATTCGCAGAAGCTGCGTCGTTGCCTTTCAATGGCGATGATATTGCTGCTGGCAGCACTGCTGCCAATGCTTGCGCGCCGGGCATTTTGCGTGCCCTCCTGAAAGTATGCAATGATTTTGTGTCAGTTCTTGGAAGTTGTGAGAGCGCAAGAGCGCATGCGACCCAATCGACGTCAGAGCAGTAGGGCATGCAGACAGAGAGAGCGGGAGCGACACCAAAGCACAGCTTACCAGGCCAGCGAATCAGGCGCAGTGTTGTTGTTCTGTTCGCCCTGATATTGAAAACAAAATGAGAGAGAGGCGAACAAAAGAGAGGAAGCGCGAGAGGGCTTTGCAGAAGGTAAAAGCTTTTATAGCAGGGCAAGCTAGCAAAGCTCGCAAGCACGTTGCGTCGTTGAGAACAATTTGCCGTCAGCATTTGTTGCCGTTGTCTATTCTCAGTTTCGTCATTCGATGCTAATCATTCATCTTTATTATTATTATAAAGAATTCGATTATATTTAAAGCATGGTGTATGTTTTGTTATTATGAAAACATTAGTGCGATAAGCATTTCCAATAGCAGTACGAGGCGCTTGTATAAATACAAACAAAATTTTGAATGTGAGTGTGTGCACGCGTGTGTATGAATGAGTATTAAATTTCTTTATTTCGTGCATAAGTCAAGCTTGAATTCCGAATTTCCATTCTACATATGAAGTTATTTATTGATACAAAAAATAGCAAATGCTGCATACCATACGGCCTCTATATACAGATGTTGTGCTACGTTTTGTAGTTGTGGTTGTAGTTGTAGTTGTACTTGTTGTTGTTTGTTGTTGATGTTGAGGTAGAGGGTGTTGTTGTTGTTGTTTCTGCAGCTGCTGCTCAACTCGCAGTCATACGCAGTACTTTCGCGCTAGCCGATACCGATACCAAAAATAACTGCAAACACTGTGAACACTTTTCCATGACGCTTGAGATTCAGTTGATTTCGATGATTCGTGCTCATTCACTTTTAAACATGTGGTCAGCCACACACTCACAATTCACATTTTCTATTCACTACAATTTAGTGACACTTCTTTAGTTATAATAAACGCAAACAATAACAAACAAAAGAAAAAAGGAAAAAAAAAGCGAAAAAAAAAACAAGTCTGCCGCTTAAAAGCACTCACCTCGGTTACGCTCATTTCGCTTGTGCGCTTTGCGGCGTCGCTGTTTTCGCTCTGTTTGCACTCGCTTTGGTGCTCTCGGTCTCTCTCCCTCTCTCGCAGTCTAATTCAATAGACAGATGGGTTTTGCGGAAGTTCAGCGGGTCACGTTGTTTTTGGACGCGTCGAAGCTTTTGCCGCTCTCAGCAGTTTAAAAGCTTTTATTTTACGTTACAATTCGAATTTCTCTCGTTTTTTGTGTGGTTGCAGATTTTAGTTCCCTTTTTCGCTGTGTGGAAGGTTTATCTATTTAGTCGGGATGGTTTATTGTTTAGGCAAGTCAACTTTTTTGTGAGTCTCTAATTGCTGTGCAGTAATATGAGTTTATGGGGCTCGTGTTAAGTTTTTTATAACCAATTTTCCTTATCACGAGTTAAGGTATTTAGCGTTAGCGTTAACGCTTAGCCAAGTGTTATCCGCTAGGTCAAGTCTCGTCGCCGATAAGAAGCGAACTTCAGCCAATTGGGCAGACAAAAGAAGTTAAAAGTTTGGTAAACGAAAATAGTAATCGTATATTTATGACACGATAACTGTTGCTTGGCATCGGACAGTGATTTTAATGCGGCTACAATTATACTCCTAATCATTTGGCAGTTAGTTAAATGGTTATAAATAATTTGGCATTGCTTGCATTTGCAATCTTTATTGCTTGAGTTTTCCCCAAGTTATATAAGATGGTATCAAGTGATGATTTGTTTACACGCTTCTTCAATTATCACGATTATATCAATTAATCGACATTCAGATAGCAAGCAAAGGAACTCTATCTATCTGTTAACTCATCGGACTGTCTCGAATTACGTATGAAAGACAATAAATGTTAATATTTCTTTTTTTTTTACGTTGTTAAACAGACTGCACCAACAAACCTTATTGTGGTTTTCCAGAAAATAGCGACACTCACTGATTCACAAATTAATTTAAATTCCTTTAAAAAAAATATAATAAAAAAATTGCACTTTTTCGTGATTAACGCCAGTTGGAATCGTTAGCACTTCGCGCGATATTACCAACCCCCCAAAGCGCGATCTCGGATGTATTGTATTTATACTCGACTCCCGTCCACGATCCGCGCTGTTTAATCGTGCTCATGCAACTGGCGTCTGCCGGTGATAGCTCATTGTTCTTATACCATTCTTATCAGGTATATTGACTCTGCTTTATTAACTGAGTGCGATATCAACAGAGACTCTTTGGTGTTTATACACAAAAGTTGTAGAACTTCGTATAGAGTCGGACTCATTTGATTACTTCATTTTCTTGATACCCATCATAAATTGCAACTTATCTTTGTTTCTTATTTAGCAAATTTTGCATTTTCTTTTATTTTCAGAGTCTAAAGATACGAAACATTGTATTGTTGATGCTCGACACTGACTGTTAATCTTGATGAATGAGATGATTTACAATTGTCATTCCTGGCATTACACATTATTTGTGGAAACAAAATGTAATAAAATGTTAGTGAATAATAAAATATTTTTCTACCAACCGAAATAAGAAGTGCATTCTTTTAAGTGGAGCGTTTATATTATATTTCATCTTTCGCATATTAATATTTTAATCGATTGCATACTTTTGGGGCTGTGCGGGAATAACTAAACTGTTGCATACTTTGGGGCGAGCATGAAAATAGTTATGCATTACTTCACAGCTCGATAAAATTGGTAAATTTTATCAACTTTATTAAATTTTATATTTTAGTAGTAAATTGTGTGTGAAATTTACGAGAATTGTTTATGAGCGTCAAAGCATAACGCACATTTTAAGTTTACTTTCAATATTAAATTTGGACATTCAAAAGTGTAGCATACTTTTTGGCTGCAGCTAGATAACATTTTGGGTTTATTTTGGACTGTCAAGAAGTTGTGCATTTTACACATTTCTATTTTCGGTTTCATTTAAAAACCTTACTTGTCATCTACATGTGTTGAGTTGTGCACAAAAATTTGCATAATTCTGAAGAGTTTTTTTTACTAGCAAATGCAAAGCGAAAATGCTGAGCAAAACACACAAGAGAAAAAGTCAAAGCCATTGACGCTGGCTTTCCCGTTGCGGTAGATTCCCGTTGCTGCTTGGCTGCCTTACTGGATGCGGCTTGGAGGGCTTCCCTCTGGGCTGGAGTCAGCGGCGGCGGCGGCGGCATAAGGTAATTTGAAACGTAGCTTAGGTTGCCAACTACTTCCACACATAAACGCTGAGCGTATGACCAGCTAAAGATTCAACTGCGACTTCTGTGTGAGAGCCACCCGAAAAGAGGCGTCAGACAAAGCCTCTACAGGTCGCTGTCACTGTCACTCAGGCAAACTGCTCTGTTGCCTCAGTTGACATCGAGCTGCCGAACGCGTCGGTTGCGTGTTGATTAAAACTACTTAGAATGTCGGATACAGATAGTCGACAACTGCTGAGCGATATGGCAGACGTGGTGCCGCATGATCAGCACGAGCTGCAGCTCGTCTCGGTTGGTGGTGGCAGTGGCAGTGATTTGCCCAGTGTGGACAGCACCCCGAAGCTATCGAAGCGCAACAGCTCGGAGCGCAGTCTCCCACTGCGCAGCTACAGCAAATGGGCGCCCACGGAGCACGGGGCAACGTTGGTCTGGCGTGATCTTTGCGTGTACACCAATGTGGGATCGGGCAGCAAGATGAAGCGGATTATCAACAATTCAACGGGAGCTGTGCAGCCGGGTTCACTCATGGCTTTAATGGGCGCAAGGTAAGGCCGGGTTAAGTCAATTGTGACGAGAAATCGATATGACCAAGTGTTGTTGGCTAAGAAAAAACAAGTCTGGCTAGTTTAGAACCATAAATTCCGGTGATATCTGGGTTGGCATTGTATCATAACATACTCCACTGAGAGATGCTCTTATCACGTAGGCTGATAAGGTGCAAATAAGACGAACTAGGTCTTTTAAAGTCTAATCTAATTGTGGATAACTTTTTTACTGTTCACAGTGGATCCGGGAAAACGACGCTAATGTCAACGCTCGCCTATCGCCAGCCAGGTAAGTGTGAGATGCTGTCGTTGCTTATCTTATCAGCAAACTAATTCAAGTTACATATCTCATCATCATCATCTACTACTTGGATAACTATAACACAACGCGTTTTACTCTGCAGCTGGCACTGTGGTTCAAGGTGATATACTGATCAATGGACGTCGTGTTGGACCCTTCATGCATCGCATCAGTGGCTATGTGTATCAAGACGATCTCTTTATTGGCGCGCTCACTGTGCTCGAGCATCTCAACTTTATGGTGAGCAGCAAAGCAAAAAAAGATTGCTATTTAAAAGTCGATTATTCTCTTAGGCCAATCTTCGCCTGGATCGTCGTGTGTCCAGCGAGGAGCGTCGTCTCATCATTAAGGATCTGTTGGAGCGTACAGGATTGCTGTCGGCCTCCTCCACACGCATTGGCAGCGGCGATGACAAGAAGGTGCTCTCGGGTGGAGAGCGCAAGCGTCTCGCCTTTGCTGTGGAGCTGCTCAACAATCCGGTGATTCTTTTCTGCGATGAACCCACCACAGGTCTGGACTCCTACAGTGCTCAGCAGTTGGTGGCCACTCTTCATGAGCTAGCCCAGAAAGGCACCACGATATTGTGCACAATTCATCAGGTAAGTTAAAAACTACCTTTTTTTTATATAGGCTGAGGTTAACGATGAAGTTGTAGTAGTTTCTTGGAAATAATCATACTTTCCAAAGTGAAATATCTTCATAAAAATATATTGACAATCTTACTCTTACTTCAAAGTGGTGTATTTTTAATAGAAAGTGTACAGTTTGTATACATCAGAACTAAAATGATATCTTAGACACTCTTACATTAAAACTATATTCAAAACAAATTCCTTGCGTGCATCGATTAGCCTGAATAACTTTCGTGAGATACGCAAATCTTAAAATCAATGTCTGACTATCAGTGCGTTGATCCCACCCACAATAAAAGCTAGAATCATCAAAAATTGCAGGGATCGCAAAAAGTTAAGGATAAGTTCCTTATGGGAAGCTTTTATCTTTGCATATACATAACTAAAAGTTGTTTCTTAATTATTTGAGACAATTTTCACATAACTTTAGACTTAATGGTTAGATGTCTTATAGTTCAACAGACTGTTTTTTTTTGCAAATTTCTTTATCTCGTTACCAAATGTCTATATCAAAGCCAATTTCCATAACCAAAAATTGTTTAACTTTTTTTTTTATATAATGTTGAGATATTGTATTCATGTAAATTTTTCAATAATTGATCTATAAATACAGTAGAAGATGTATGTAACTTAGAAAGCAAATAATAATTACCTGATTTATTGACATTCATTAAAAAATGTATGTAATGTAAAAGTGTAAATAATGTCTGTAAAGCTGATAAAACAAAATAATTACTAAATCTTTTACACATCAACCTTCAACTATTCTAATCTATATTTCATTCTTTGCAGCCAAGTTCACAGCTCTTTGACAACTTCAACAATGTCATGCTGTTGGCAGATGGTCGTGTGGCCTTCACAGGTTCGCCACAGCATGCGTTGAGCTTCTTTGCGGATCATGGCTATTACTGCCCGGAGGCTTACAATCCGGCGGACTTTCTGATTGGTGTATTGGCTACAGATCCCGGCTACGAGCAAGCTTCGCAGCGTTCGGCACAGCATTTGTGTGATCAATTTGCGGTCAGTTCGGCGGCCAAGCAGCGCGATATGCTGGTTAACCTCGAGATACACATGGCGCAATCGGGCAACTTTCCCTTTGACACCGAACTCGATGCATTTCGCGGCGTTGCCTGGTACAAACGCTTCCATGTGGTCTGGCTGAGGGCAACGCTAACGCTGCTCAGAGATCCCACCATTCAGTGGATGCGTTTTGCACAGAAAATGGCGATGGCTTTCATCATTGGCGCCTGCTTTGCGGGCACCACGGAACTCACACAACTTGGTGTGCAGGCTGTGCAGGTTAGTTGAAAGTAGCTTCGTCATTTGAATTGGCTATTTACCATTTTGGCAATGCAGGGCACGCTCTTCATCATGATATCGGAGAACACGTACCATCCCATGTACTCGGTGCTCAATGTGTTTCCTCAGGGCTTTCCACTGTTCATGCGTGAGACGCGCTCCGGCTTATACAGTCCGGCTCATTACTATGTGGCGAACATTTTGGCAATGGTGAGTAGCGAGATTTGTTGCTTTGAATGTCTGCAATTACTTATGGGTAGTCTGCGGATTTTTGTGATTCGTTATATTGAAAAAAGAGTCGAAAGTGATGCACATATAATATTTTAAAATTTTGTAATCGATTCGAGGTCGACTAGTTTGAATGTTTTGCATATGTTTATATACTGCATTTGAATGATTAAGTTAAATAAGTCAAGGGAGATTCGCTACACTGAAACATGAATTGCAAGAGATACAAACACTATGGTTTAAAATGTTGTAATAAATACTTATAGGTTTACTTAATACTTAGTATTCGATTGAAGATCTACTTATTGGGATCTCTCTCAAATTTTACATACATGTATATGAACACAATATTTCTAGGATTAGGTAAGATGAATTAGAACTGACACTTTTAATTAAAACATGAGTTGAATCAGATAAACATACTATATACATACATAGTATACAAAGTTAGTTGGATTGGACATTGGATAAATATGTTATATTAGGATATCTTTTCTTTATATAGTACTTACCCTCTGCATATGAATTAATGCACTTTTTATTTATTTAGTACAATTATAATGCTGTACTAATAACAATATTATAATTTTATGGTAGAATTATAAATTTACATTCATATATAGATTATAATACCCGCTACCTATAGGGTATTATAGTCTAACTTTGGGTCTCCAGCAAACGATGTAAAGGCAAAAGCCTTGTTGAACATATTTTGTACTCTTTGGTATATTTTGTGTATAATATGTAGTATATCGATATACCAAATATAGCCCTAGGTATATTTTAGTAACAGTCGAGCACACTCGACTATAGGTTTCTTATTTGTGGGATAAGTAGGTAATTTAATAATTTTATATTTATTGGCCCGACCTCTGTAAGAAGATTAATAGCGATAGAAGCATTAAAGGATGTGCCTATATTTTGAATGAAAGATAATTTATGCGACGGTTTTAATAAAATATGTAGCGACTATCTTAGAGTCCGACACACTCGAATGTTACTTATTTTACGTGTTTGCCTAACTGTCTGGTCTCTCTCCTTCTACTCTACAGTTGCCTGGCATGATTCTGGAGCCGCTGCTATTCGTGGTCATCTGCTATTGGATCACGGGACTGCGTGCCACGTTCTATGCCTTTGGGATAACTGCGATTTGTGTGGTGCTCGTTATGAATGTGGCCACCGCATGTGGTTGCTTCTTCTCGACGGCCTTCAATTCGGTGCCCTTGGCCATGGCTTACTTGGTGCCCCTCGATTATATATTCATGATTACGTCTGGCATCTTTATCAAAATTAGGTGAGGCGCAGCTGCCACAACAGCAGAGCAATCATTGGTCTGACCCACAATACAAAATATTCACTACAATTTCCGTATAATTTCAGCTCGTTGCCATTGGCGTTTTATTGGACGCAATTTCTATCGTGGATGCTCTATGCCAACGAAGCGATGACAATTGCCCAATGGTCCGGCGTGCAAAACATCAGTGGGTAGACGCAGTTCCCCTCCCTCTCAGTATTCCCATTCTTCTTCTAAAAAACTTTTCACTGCTTTGCAGCTTGCTTCCAGGAAAGTGCCGACTTGCCCTGCTTCCACACCGGGCAGGATGTGCTGGACAAGTACAGCTTCAATGAGGCGAATCTGCAGCGCAATCTCTTGGCCATACTTGGCCTCTACTTTGGCTTCCACCTGCTGGGCTATTATTTCCTTTGGCGACGTGCGCGCAAAATCTAAGAAAAAAAAACAATAGCTAACACACAATTACTCGTATTTATCCCTGTTTAGTCCTTGTTTAACCAACTGTTCTATTTGCGTTGAGCAGCTGTAAATAAATTGATTACGAAATATGAAGAGTTTTTTTTTTGTATTTTTTGTTCATTTTTATTAACACATTTTGCAAACATTTGCGACACATTTAATAAACATTGAATTCAACCTTAACCTTAACCGAAACAGCAAACTACGAGTACTCGTACAATACATTATACAATAAATACATTTAACATTGTTTCCTTCACTTAAATTGACACAATTGTACTTCAATATACCATTTTACACATATATCATATCTCATATATATATTTAGTCCTACGATAGCCGATCTAAATGGTAGAAAACTTAGTTAAATTATAGTAGTTAAATTCTGCGCTAGTCAAAGAGGTGTCGTAATAGAAGTTGCAGGCGTGTTCTCACTATCAATTTCGCCTAGAAATCGCCAAGTGCTTGAAACCGCCATAAATTGTAGAAAATTATTTGAACTTAAATTTCGCTTTTGTACCTAAAACTGAAATTCGCGAAATTGGTATTCGGAACACGCCTGCGACAATTGTCGAGTTTTCGAGTTGTTCCAACTAAAACTAAGTTAACACAAATCACAAGTCCATAAAATAATCTATACATTTTAATTTTACAATAGAAATCACAGCAAGAATTGATTTTTTTTTGTGTTTTTTGGTTTTTGTTTCTTTGGTTTTGTTCTGTTGAAGTTATATCGTAATATATATATAATATGTATGTATATTTGTTAAATACGCTTTGTTTAAACATTAAATTTAGTGTTGATTTCAGCAACATTGAGACGCATTCATTCACACACTCGCACACATACATTTACATTTGATAATCGTTTTAACATACACATAAAGCATAATTAACAACTTTGCTTTTTAGTTGAATGTATTGTTTAAATAAAACTATTTTCATTTTTGTGTAAGCTGTTCCGAGTTACACAATCGTAATATGTAGAGATTATTTTTATTTCTACTTTTACTAACTTCGGGCAATTGAAGTGAAAGTGTAATTTGGAACAGCCTTTGTTTTGTTTTGCGCAGGCTGTTCCGAGTTACACAATCGTAATATGTAGAAATTATTTTTATTTCAACTTTTACTAACTTCGGGCAATTGAAGTGAAAGTGTAATTTAGAACAGCCTTTATTTTGTTTTGTGCAGGCTGTTCCGAGTTACACAATCAATTAATTTTGGGGAATTTAGGTAAACTGTAGCGAAAGTGTAATTCGGAATAGCCTTTCGTCTGCTTTTGCTCTAAGAATTGACAGTTAGTTTCGATAAACTGTTTTATATTATTATTTTAGTTTTTTTGCAGTTAATATTTGCGTGTGCTTGTTCGACTTGGCATACCCTGTAATTGATTAATTTTCGCTTTTAAATTCAGTTTCTGTGCTACACTTTGCGTTGCTTTCTCTTTTTGCAGTTTTGTCTCGTGTTGCCTCTAATGCTACATAGGAACCTTTGACCCGTTCCCTCGTGTCCCTCCCGCTTACAAGCTACATCAAAACTATCTTCGTATCTAGTGTGTGTTCAGTGGTTGTGTTGCTTGGTACCCAAAAATTGTGTGGTGCAAAATTGCTTTCGTACTTACTTTGCGTGTGATATGCAGTTCATGTTGAGGTTGAAATTAAATTCTACCCTGTACTCGCTCGCTACAAATGTTAAAGGAACAACAATACATTGATGCTTAAATGCGAGATCATTTCAAGTGTGGGAAAAATACTGATTACTAGCTGCGCGCTCTCTCTCTCTTTCTCTCTCTCTTTCTATCTCTTTCTGCGTCTGTACATATTTACAACAAAATTCTTATAGCTTTATGTGCTCACATCCTGCAGCAATCCTGTGCGAGGACTATTCGCTGTGCCATTACTGTTGCTGCCGCTGCTGTTGCTGCTGATCAAGATCATGCTGCGACTATTGGGCAGCACAAACACCTCGCTGGCCAACCCAATGGGACTCATCGATTGCGACGTCTTGATGGGACTGCGATTCGGTTCCAAGCTCGCAGTCCGTGGCTGCCAATCGCTCGTTGCAGTTGGCAACAACACCACAGCGCTGCCATCAGCTGCTCCGCTGCTCTCCAACGTCCCAGGCGCTGTTTGGGTGGAGCTCTGACTCTCATTGGACAACAATCGAGTGGTTGTCGTGGTGCAACTCGCTGCCATAGTGGTCACAGAGCGTCGCTTGCGTTGTTGCTGCGAATAAGCCGCAGTTGTCGTCAACGTTTCAATCACATTGAAGCTGACGATGGTGTCGCGTTTGCGCAGCGTTGTTGTCGCCGAGCTGCAGGTGGATGTGGAGACGAGTTCGCCACGTAGATTCTGCTGTTGCTTGTTGCTCAGATCCGATAAGCTTATGTTGTTCTTTAGCAGTATCTCGAGATTCTCAATCGAGTCCTTCAACGTGCTCTGTGTGATTTCCTCTTTGAGTTCGGTGACCAATGTTTTGGGTGGCGCTGTGGGCGTCACACAGTTCTCGGCATTCGCCGCATTGGCGTTCCTTAGCAGCGCTGGCAAAGCGCCAATGGTGACCACACTGGAACTGTTCGATATGCTAGGCGTGATGCCCGTGGAGCTGCTGACCGTGGTGCCAAAGGAGGAGCTGATGTTGTGCTGCCTGCAGAGCGACTTGCGACGCTGCGCTGTCAAGTTTTGCATATTTGAATTGAGATCGATGTCGTCCTCAATGTCATCGTCTTCATCAGGCGTCGGCACAGGCGTGGCGGCCACTGCCTCGATTTCTTTGGTCTCTGGCGGAGCAGTGGTCAGTGGTAGACTCTTTGGTGGCTTCTGTTCCACAGCTGCCGCGATGGGAGCCGCTGCTTCGGTGGGCAACGGTGCTTTGCCTTTCAGAAAGTAGGTTATCATTGAGCCCTTGCCCTTGACATTGACGCTGCCACGACAAGTGAGTTCGAAGCCGCGGCACTCGAGTATCTGCTGCATCTCCTGGGTCACCTGAATTGTGTGTGTGATGAAGTGAAAGTGTTGATTTCATTTGGGACAAAAGTTTGGGGTGTGAGGAAGGAAGGCGATAACATAAATTCAAAGTGACAAGTTCATTGGCATACGCACAGATACAAAGCAAAACTCCCACACACACGCACACAAACACATAGAAATTCTCAGACAATCTGAGGCAAGACCTGACTCAATATTTCATGATAACACTCGGCTGCCTTTGCCTCTCATTCCTCTCTCTCTCGTCCCCTGTCGGATTGTCCCATACGCTTAATAATTTATTTCTTTTTGCAAATTTCGTGCGCTTTGCTTTTATCGGCAAATAAAATCAAATACGTGTGTGTCTGACTTTCGCTTTGTGCGTGTGTGGGTGCTTTAATGCCATGAAAATTGTATGAGCAGCGTACGCGACGTATACGCAATATCTGTTGCCTGCTGCTCTTGCTGCTGCTGCTGGTCAACAATTGATTGGCGCAGCTTGTGACAACTTCTCGTTTTAATTTATTTAAAGCCAACAAGGCAAAAACTTGACAAATCCGTTTTTCGACTTACCTGTATGTGATCCACGAGTCCCGTAGAGTCCATCCGCGAAGCCACATTCACCGCGTTGCCCCAAATGTCGTACTGCGGCTTGCAGGCGCCAATCACACCAGCGACCACTGGGCCAATGTTGATGCCTGCATGACAGAGTCAAGAGTTGCGAGAGTTGTTTTTAACTTGGGTTTGAATACGGAAATGTCTCCCAAAATGTCAACCCCGCGCAGAGCAATAAATTACGCTTATTTTTTGGGTGTATATTAAGTAAAGTCCTCAGTTACAAAATTTAAAATAAATGATTGGTGAAAGGAACACGATGTAGGACAAAGTTTCTAGTTAAATTTGGTCTTGTATTGGCATTGTTTAAGGTAAAATTTACTCAATTTAGTTTTACAATTTTAGTTTATATTATTTTATAATCTTCTATATACTTATAATTCTTTGCTCCAAAATAAGAAATAATCAATTCAATTATGAATTTAATGTTGGACATCCAATTAAAAATAAAAGTTCAAGTATTTTTTACCATTTGCTAAAGAAGAAGCAATGAACAAAAAAATATAGGACTTATGTTATTACATGTCTTAGTGGCTTTGTCTGACAATTTTTTATATTTTCGACCTTATGGTATATTGCAAATAGCAGTATATCAATACACCAAATATAACTTTTTGGTATATTTTGGTATTTGTGTGGTATATTTTTTTCGGTATATTTTAAAATTAATAGTTTTAGTTGCTTTGACTGACAATCTGGTATATTTTGTGTGCTGTACTATATAAATATAGTAAATATAACTGCCAACATACTTTTAGTATCTTTGGTATATTTTGTGTGTTGTACTTTATAAATATAGTAAATATAGCCGTCGACATACTTTTAGTATTTTTGCAGTATATTATTTTGGTATATTTTAAAATTACTACGGATCCAAACATATTTTTAGTATTTTGTGGTATATTAATTTGGTATATTTTAAAATCAATACCTCATTATGTATAGCCTTTGCTATATTTTTAGTAATATATAACCACTTGCTATATTTTTAGTATTTTGGCTATATACGAATGTGGTATATTTTAAAATTAATTTCGCACTATTTTAAAAAATGGGTTGCAGGCACACTCTCGAGTGTGCTCCACAGTTTTACTTCTTTGTGATTATATTGGACTCCAATGATTGCACAAAGTCAACCTTAGAGTAATCACTAGATTTCGTCTTTGGTCATAGCAAAGTAATGCTTTGGCATATGATTTATTTCACTTTGAATGCTTGCGAATGTCGCCTGCACTCAATTTTGCTGTTACTCACCTATGCGCATACGAAAGTTGTTGAAGGAATGCATGTTGACCTCCTCAATTTTGTCGAAGAGCTGCAGCGCATAGTCTGCCATCGCGGTGACATGGCTGAAGTTCACCTGGTCGCAGGTGTTCACCGTGAGACCCGAGGCAGCCATGTAAGTGGCGCCAGTGCTCTTGATTTTCTCAATGCAACTGCGAGAGAGAGAGAGGGAGAGAGAGAGAGGGAGGAAAGAAATGATTGCATTAACAGAAAGATGGAAAGTGCTTGCAAACCTTACCGGAAACGTTCTTCGCTGAGCAGTTCATCGAAATCGGCAATAATCTCGTTGAGCAGACGCAGACACTCGACGCCCTCGTTGTTGCCCTCGAGTTCCACGTAGAACTCAGAGAAATTTGGTATGCTGGCAAACAGGATGCAGACCGAATCGCATTGCTCGTGGTACAGATCCTGTGAGAAAAGCAGTCAAATGTGTCAAATTCAATTAAATACAAAAACGCACGTTTCTCAGCTCATGTGATTTGCTTAAAAATGTTGTTGTTGTTGATTGCACACACTTAATGTGGCAACTGGCAACTGTGTGTGTGTGTGTGTGAACCCGTTGAGCAACGAAGCGTTGCAGGCCACAAGAAAAAAAAAAGCAGGCCAAAGGCGAAAAGGCCAATGGACATTTAAAGCCGCCAACGGCGACCTCGTCTTGAGCGCCTTTAGCATGCAAAATGCGTTTGCAAATCGCCCTCACACTTAAGCTGTTATACTATACTACACACTGTTATACACTTGTGTGTGTGTTATACTCACATCGAGGTGTTTCTCGCGGCTCAAAAAGTGCTCGGCAACATGCACTGGCAAAATGTTTTCGAGCAGTTTACGATTATAAGCCTGTAGATGCTCCATATCCTCTTTCTCCTCTGCGAATCATCACGGAAAAAATACAAGAAGAGCATCCCGTTATACAGTTATCAAGTGTATGTATGTGTGTGTGTGTGTGTGTTTGGGTGTGTTCAAATAAAACGAGAACAACAAAACACGGGCAAAACAAGCGCAGAGAGAATAAAAAACAGGAGCGTGAAATTGAAATATCAGTTTATCAGTTTACCGAAGCGTGAAGCGCACAGCAAAGAAGCGTACGGCACACAAAAAAACAAGTAGGTGTTTACTTCCAGCAGGGAGTGCACGACTAGCAGTTACTCTGTAAACATAACTTATTGTGAATTAACTTGAGATGCTTATCAAAATTATTTATAAACTGCTATTTTAATGTTATCGCTTTCGATTCAGCAAGTTATCTTTCATTTCTGGTAACCTTAAGAAATATAATATATAATAATAATATACTATGATACTATGCTTAGATAATTCCATATACATTCTACGAAGCATCCAATGTATCTCAATTGCATAAATATATATTAAAATAAACTCAAACTTTAAAACTGTGTTTAATTATATTTAGCTTAATTTCACTTTGCTAATAAATGCTATCTTTTTTTCTTTGTCATAAAAAAAATATCAAAAAGTGCACCTACATTTCATTGCATATCCATCATAAAACTAGTCCAAATTTATGTTTAACTTAGAGTTGCAAATAATTCCTTTTTTATCACAATAGTATAATCTGCTTTTTTTTCTATTTCTTATTCCATTTCGTGTTTTCTTGCTTTACTAAATTTTCACACATTTTGATAATGTTTATATTGAGCTAATGGCTTATTCTTCTTTTCTAACTTGAAGATATTAAGTCCAAACTAAGAAAAAAGCGTTTAGCAAAGAACAGTTTTATCAGATTATGTGTCTTCAGAACTACAAATCTTTGTTGCTAGCTTAATTTCCGCACTACTTTGAATTTCATCACAACCTTCTCTTCAGCACATATTGTAACTGATTTTAGCCAACCTTACAATATGTTGTATAAGCCTGGACTAGTCTAACATATCCCACTTTAAGCACTTCCTGTTAGGACAGAGAGTATCAAAAGAACACAGCGAAAAAAGATGCGAAAAAAGCGCTGCATAAGCTCAGGCGCCAGTCAAACATGAGTGCGATTGTTCGAGTGTATTAGTGAGTGCGAGTGCGAGTGTGAGTATGGAATATGAGTATGAGGACGAGTGTCAGCTGCGTGGGTGTATCTGTGTGTGGGTACTAATGAAAAGGCTTTGAATGGAGAAAAAGTGAACGGAAACGCAAGAGATGAGCAGCATTGCGTTGGATAAACGAATGTTGCCACCGAGTGAATGGGGAAGCAGCACAAGTTGTTGAGTTGTTGTTGCTGTTGCTGTTGCTGAGAATTCCAGACAGACAAACGAACAGACAGACAGACTGTCAGAGTGCCAGTCAGGCAGTCAGTTAACGATACAACTTTGCAGCGCTTTAGCTAATTAGCTACCAAAAATAAATACAACAAAAAAAGTAATGAAAATTAAAACGAAAACGAAAATGTAAAAAGTTTTTCGTGTGTGGCATTTGGAAATTGTGAATTAGAGACTGAAAGAGAGAGAGAGCTTACCCGTTGCCTGCAGTTTCCAGATGAAGTCCAGGCGGTATGTGGCCTCGGTCTGATGGCTGTGGAAGATTAGGGCGAGCATAAATGCAAATAGGAAGATTGAATCAATTATGTAGCGCAGCAAGGCTTCCTCATTCCTGTGATGTGCAGCGGCAGTCGAAAGTCCCAAATGCAGTCAGACCCAGTTATTCCAGTCCATTAAAGTGTAATGCGGCATTGTGGCAAGAAAAAAGAGCAAAATTGGAGGGGTGTGGCGGGGTGTGGGGTAAAGATAAATGAAGCCAACGCCAAGTGCTAAATACAATTTTAATGCAGTTTGCGGCTGCCTGTAAATGCATTTACATTTGCAGCTGCGGCACGTGGCACAAACCTCGGGGAAAGGGGAAATCGAGGGCGCTTCAAATTGCATTACAACGTAACTCGATTTCGCCTTGCGTTTTAGTTTGTTTCATTTGGGTTCTTTTCAGTACTTACGCCAAGTCGAGGCTCATTTCCCTGCTGCTTGCATACAAATAGCTGGAGCAGGCCATGTAACTGGATGCGGCAAGCAGCA